>CM054128.1:36359272-36998772 GCA_028751855.1 Ambrosia trifida
ACTAAAATAGTAATTGTGGGATAAGCAATGGTAATTTTAACGTTGAATGATATTTGCTTTAATTAACTTGTAGCTGGTTTGCTGTTATTAGGCCTGGATGGAAGAGGTTACTCTCTTAGCACCTCTACTTTATCGCTGTTATTAGATCAAATTGTAGCTGGTTTGCTGTTATTATGCCTGCTATCATAGCATTGCTTCTGTTGATTGACAAGCACCATGCCTGCTATCATAGCATTACTTCTAGTTGACCCATTTGAAATAAAACATTACTCAAATCGACTTATTTATAACTAAATTGCTCGAATATTCTATATCTAATGATATGTACTGAACTTTTCCTCCTGATGTATGTGTTATCCGGTATCGGTTCCAAAACTGCATGGAAGATACATGGATGCATGTTCAATACCTTTCTGTCATTATGTAAAAAATGTTTTCATCGCTTTATTATGCAGATATCAATGTCAGCTTTTTCACATAGTTTACTGTTCCGGTTATGATAATACGGTCATGTATGAATCTCAAAACTGATAGGAGTTGGGATTTTTGTTTCTTTCTTGATTTGATATGGGGAGTTTGTTTCTCTTTAACGTCATCTGCAAAAGCCTGTTTAAATCTCCATAACTTTCTTAATGTTCAGTTCCACCGAGGGTTTTTATTTTCGAAATCTCTCAGATGATTAAAAACTCAACTCTCTCAATGGTTAGGTGAATCCTTTTCTCGAAGTATTACTCCAGTTTCTACAATTGCAGACTGTTCTCGCCTTTATTTTTATATCTGGAACCTCTTCTTGAACATTCAAGCAACATCCTAAACATTCACAGAACAGCTATTCCTAGGAGCCAAAATACCAACATTATCCTTAAAGTATTACAACTACAAGTTGTTCAAGTGTGGCAGGAGGCCTACCAACAGGCTCTTAAGAAAGCTCCCATGTTTAAAAACATTAAATCACTTAACAGAAGAAAAAAAAAAAAAAAAGAGTTGCGGACGTTTCTCTGCAGTTTAGGCAACTGGCACTACCATAGTAACACCAATTCCGTCATGGCTTGAGGATGTCTTAGAATGGCCCTCAAACTTCCTGAACTGAGACATCTGCCTTGCTTCCAAATGGGCATAGCAAATAAGAAGTATTAACAAATTGAAGTGTTAAAAATTTAGTTGAGATTAGTCAAAATGGTCTTCTGCAAAAATCTAATTACTTCAGCCACCCCATAATTATTGCCCACAAACATTTTAAAATGTAATATCATTGACTTATCATAGTTAGGAGTTTTGACAAAGATGATAAAGGGTAAAATGGAAAGGCTAGTAAATAACAACTATCTCATTCAAAGAAATGGATATTAGTTTTGGAACATAACTAAAATAGTATTGAGGGTGGTAATTTTGGGAAGGATGGAGAAGCATGTTTGCCGAAACTCTTAGCTGTGGGGTGTGAGGTTCGGCAAGGGTAGGCAAAGGCCGACGTGGCGTCGGCGCCGATGGGGAACACCTCCCCCTCACTCGGTTTTCGGTGACTTCGGGGGGCTTTAACCTATAAGGGTGTTTATCGATTCGGTTTTTTGGTTATTCTTGTTATTTGATTTCTTTTTTTATTTAAAGTGAACTCAAATTTGAATTCAACTCGAGAAAATGATTTGAGTTCAAAACTACTATTTCAGGTTGATTCAAATAACCCGAATTATGAAGAAAAATGTTCTTATACAAGTAAAAGAACTTCTGGACACTGTAAATCACATTAGAGACGACCTTGGAGTAACCTTGAATCTGATGAAGGCCTGTAGAAAGTTATTAGTACTTCAAACATAACTCAAGGTGGCACTTTGCTTGTAAAAGAAGGAAATGGTTTATTTTATTATTTTAAACTTTAGATCAACATGTATTTTACCAGTGCATTCACATCCCCTCCATCATTTTCTACTCTATAAATTAACTAAGAGTCATACTTTTCAAATTTTATATCTCAAATTTAAATGCTTTCATATCCACCATTTTAACTTTTATCTTACTCAGGAACATTTACTTTATTATATTTCTTGTTATTATACATTCACATAATTTGGTGGATAATGAATAGTATTTTTAAATATATAAAAGCTAGTGTAGCCATTTTTTTTTAATTTAGGGTTGATGTATAAAAATTAAAAATGATAGATGGGATGTAGTGCATTTTTAGGATGTTTTATTAAATTTTAGTGATATGGGAGTGCTTGGCGGATGGGATGTGAATGTTCTGAGAATGTGAGACCTTTAGCAGCAAAGGTAAAGAGTCAAAGCGTTAGATGCACCAACTTGTTATTTTGAAGATAAACGTGATAACTTCTCTTTATAGTTAATTAAGATCTAACAATTATAAAACGATATTTAAAAAAAAAAAAGTTATGATTGATAACCATTGCTTTTTAATGAACTTTTTTAATTAAGAAATAAGTCAATAACGTACGAATATACGAAATAAGAGAAGTAGGAAAACTAATCTTAATCTTGAACTCATGGAACTATCCATTAAAGTGTAACATTCTTGCTTGGCGAGTAGAAATGGACATAATTCCTTTGATAAAAGCTCTTGCTCATCGAGGGGTTGTTTTTTACGACAACGTGTGCTTGCTTTGTATTACGACAACGTCCATTTTCTTCTTTGATTCCTTACCAAATCAGGATCCAAATCAGGATGTCTATCTTGTTTTTGCTAAGTACTGAGGTGGTCCCGAGAACGGTATTGCCACGTCAACTCCGTACCGCTAGGTGAAATCCTCTAATATTGCGTCATGTAGTGCTGACTAGGCAAGCCCCTTCCCCATAACTTGACCCTGTTGTGGGGCTTTATTGACCAGAACCACGCTTCAAATACTCTACTAGCACTGGTGACCACCCTCACTTCGGCTCGCTTGCGCCGGCCCTCATGCAGGGATGTCATGGTGTTCGCTAGCCACGTGGCTCAATTGATTGGTCGCGCCGGGTGGTCATGAGATAACAATGGACAGTTTAAGAATACTTTGACTGAAAATTTAACAACGATTTTGTTTATATAAAGATAAAAAGAACACAAAAACTTGGTGAAAGTTTTATTACAAAACTATTAAAAATTGGATAAAAGTGAAAATTCCAAAAAAAAAATATAAACAAACATGTGAACACTCTCACTTTATTTATTAGTTTTTAGTTAGAACATGCTTTCTAACATTTGTTGGTTCCAAACCAACCAAAGTGGGTTTTAGGTTAAAGAAACACTTTTCTTCTTCCCTAATATTGTTACATATAGCACCATCATTGATAGTCTTTGCAAAGATAAAATGATAGATGATGCTTTCAAGCTTTTCAAAGAGATGGTATATGACAAAGGCATTCTACCAGATGTCATCACCTACACCTCTTTAATTCATGGTCTTTGGGATGACGCCAAAAAGATGCTGATACAAATGCAGGATCAAAAGATTTCTCCAGATGTGCAAACCTTTACTGTATTAGTTGATTCATTCTGCAAGGAAGGTAACATAGAAGAGGCTGAGGCTGTTATCAACATCATGCTTGATAAAGGTAAGCTTCCAGACATAGTGACATACAACTCACTTATTGATGGTTCAAGTTTGATATCGATGCTGCAGATTATTCACAAACAAAACAGAGAATTAAACTATGAAAGCTTCACAATTTATTATCAGAAAACTAACTCAAAAACTGATACAATAAACACCCTATAACTCGATGTTTATATAGGACTAGAATTCTTCTTCTCCAAGCATCATAATCCTAATACAATTGTTATTGATATCTTTAATTACCCTACTAGATAATTACAATCAAAAATTAATACTTATCTATTTGGAAATCTTTATCTTTAATCTTAAAGAAATCCCACCAATCTCTCCACCGACTTATGGAGAGTCGGCTATTACGAACACGTCACCAACATTCACCCCCTTAATTGCTGACTCGCAATAGGGAGATCTTGAACTCCAAGCATTTCTCGTAACTCTTTGAACTTCATTCTTGGAAGAGCTTTGGTTAGAATATCAGCCTTTTGCTGATCTCCTGGAACGTGCTCCACCTTAATCTGATCTTCTGAAATTCGCTCTCGAATGAAGTGATACCGGGTATTAATATGTTTCGTATTCTTGTGAAATACCGGATTCTTCATTAAGGCGATGGCAGATTTGTTATCAACTCTCAACTCAACCTGTTGTGGGTCTTCTCCTGTCAACTCACTTAAGAGTTCTCGAAGCCATATAGCTTGACACGCTGCAGCCGTTGCAGCCATGTATTCAGCTTCGCAAGATGATAGAGCAACCGTGGCTTGTTTCTGTGTACACCAAGTTATTGGCGACCTTCCATAATAAAACACATGCCCTGTTGTACTACGCCCGTCATCTCTATCTGAATTATAACTACTATCACTATACCCAACCAATTCCCTTGAACCTCCACCATAATAAATGATTCCTGAACTGATGGTACCTTTGATGTAGCGCATTATGTGTTTGACAACATTTTCGTGAGACTTCTTTGGATTGTGCATATATCGACTTACCATACTTACAGAGAATGTAAGATCAGGCCGAGTATGAAGTAGATACCTCAGGCATCCCACTTGTCTTCGAAACTTTGTTGTCTCCACACTTTCACCTTCCTCATCCTTCGTCATTACCGCTCCGGGCTCCATTGGACACTTAGTCGAGTTGCTTTCTAACATACCCCATTCTTTCAGAATTCTTCTTGCATATGCTTCTTGTTTTATTACTATACCATTCATTTGCTGCGAGACTTCTATGCCTAGATAGAACGACAGTTTACCAAGATCTGTCATCTCAAAGCTTTTCTCCATTTGCTTCTTGAACCGCTTTATCTCTTCTAAACATGATCCGGTTACTACCAAATCGTCAACATAGACACCGACAATCAGCAACTTTCCTTTATTGACCCTTCTATATACTGCTTGATCATGCGAACACTTTTGAAAACCGAAGTTCTTCAGTGTTTTGTCCAGCTTAGTGTTCCATGCTCTTGGGGCTTGCTTTAACCCATAAAGGGCCTTCAATAACTTGTAAACTTTAGCTTCTTCCCCTTTTTTGACGAAACCTTCTGGTTGTGTTACATACACGGTTTCTTCGAGCTCTCCGTGTAAGAAAGCGGACTTAACATCCAGGTGATGGATTTCCCATCCATTGTTTGCAGCCAAAGCAATCACAAGTCTTACTGTTTCTAACCTTGTGACAGGCGCAAAAACTTCTTCAAAGTCTACTCCGTACCGTTGCACGTAACCTTTCGCAACAAGACGAGCTTTGTACTTGTTCACTGAACCATCCGGATTTTTCTTTACCTTGTAGACCCATTTGAGACCAATCGGTTTACACCCTTTGGGAGGATCCATTAGCACCCAAGTTTTATTTTTTTCAATGGATTCTATTTCTGCTCGCATGGCTCGGGTCCAATCCTTGTCTCTACCAGCTTCATTAAAACACTTTGGCTCGCTTTCCTCAGCTAGAAACAACTCAAAATCATTAAACTTTTGTGGAACCATAGGAACACGGGTGGACCGCCTTAGACCAGAATTTTGGCCTATTTCGTGCTCAGTAGCAGCTGCATCATGTACCGAGAAGGGACTGTTTTGGGGCTGATTAGTAGCAGACTGATCAGTAAAGCTATTTTGGGCTGATTCTACCTGAACCGAAGGGACTGTTTGATGCGGGCTGCTGTGAACAGACCCAGACTGAGCTAATGAACCTGTTATTTCAGAAGGGCTGTTCTCAGCTTCTGTTTCTTCAGCTGAGAACTGTTCAGAATTTTCGCCATCAAACTCTTGTTCTAACTCCCATTCAGCGTCTCCTAGAACAACCTCAAAATCTTCCCACGCTTGGTTTTTACTTTGTTTCTTTTCGAACCAATTCCAGCTCGTGTCTTCATCAAACTCCACATCCCGACTTACTACCACCTTGTCTTCATCAGGATTGTATAACCGGTACGCCTTGGATCCCGGCTCGTTCCCAAGATGCACCAACTTCTCACTTCTATCGTCTAACTTGTCGAGGAATTGGGATGGGACTTTCGTATAGGCAATGCACCCAAAAACTCTTAGGTGTGAAATGTTTGGCTTTCGCTTCTTATAAACTTCATACGGAGTTTGATTTGTGAGAGCACGTGTAGTAACTCGATTTAGAACATAAGTCGAGTGACGAACGCCTTCACCCCATAAGTCTCTTGGAACATTCATAGCTTTTAAAATACTTCTTGTCATTCCGATTAGCGTTCTATTTCTCCGCTCCACCACACCATTTTGTTGTGGTGTGTATGGGGCAGTGAGTTGTCGAGCTATTCCATTGACCCTGCAAAAATCCATAAAAGCATGTGATGTAAACTCGCCTCCTCTATCTGTGCGAAAGACTTTAATCTTCAATCCCGTCTCTTTTTCTACAGTTGCTTTAAAGCCTTTAAACGTCTCAAAAGCTTCACCTTTTGCCTTCATCATAAACGTCTATTCGGTCCACACAAATCTCCATAAACCAATTCTAACAGCTTTGTTGCTCTAAAACTCGTTTGAACCGGAAAAGAGTTTCTTGTCTGCTTACCCTTCATACATGCATCACAAATCTCGTTAGTTGAACTTATTTTTGGTAGTCCAACAACGAGTTCCTTTGATGCCATTGTCTTCAACGAGTCATAACTTGAGTGGCCAAACCTTGCGTGCCAAATTTGAGGAGTAACGTTCGCCTTGGTTAACAAACAAGTTTCTTTCGTAACTTGAAGTTTGATTTTGTATAGGCGATTCATCTTCGGGACTTTCATGATCAAAACGCCATTAGCTGCATACATCCATAGAAACTTGTTTTGCATCACCACCTTGCATCCGTTATCTGTTGCTTGACCTAAACTCAATATGTTGCAACGAAGGTTAGGAATATAATAAACATCAGTAATGTATCTCTTTTTACCATCATTGCAGTGTACGCATATCGTTCCTTTTCCCATTATTTTAACTTGTGAACCATCACCAAACTTGACTAGTCCGGTTATTTGTTCATCAAGAAATAGGAAGAATAAACGTTCTCCTGTCATATGGTTGCTGGCACCGTTGTCTAAATACCAAATCTCGTCATTTGAATTAGATTGATATCGTCTTGGTACAACCTTTTCTTCGTTTAAGAAAATTTCCCCATCTATCTTTTGCAACATGAGTAAGGTCTCCTTATTTTCCTCTTGTGCCAAATTTGCTTCATTTGCCTTAAAACGATCTGGGCAAGTAGACGAAAAATGCCCCATCTGATCGCATCGGTAGCACTTAACCGTTGATCGATCCCTCTTTGGCCTTTCTTCAGACCGATTCTTGGAATGGGAGTTTGAATCTTTGCTTTGACCGTTGCCTCTTCCACGACCTCGGCCACGCGATCCTCCTCTTCCTCGACCTCTACCTGAATCACGGTATCTTTGATTAGTAGAAGATTCTCCGTAAAGCAACTTACTTTGGGTTTCAACTTGTGGTTCGACTCCTTTCAATCGTTCTTCAAACCCTTTAAGCCTTCCCACTGCCTCTTGAAACGCCATCGTCTTTAGATCTGCGAATTGCTCTATCGAAGCAACTAGCGAGATGTACCTAGGAGGAACAGATCCGAGCAACTTCCTTACCAATCTTTTCTCTTCAAACACAGTTCCCAAGCTGGCTGCTTTGGAAACTAGAGAACTTATCTTAGCCGCGAAGTCATCAATACTGTCTCCATCTGCCATCTTCAGCCCTTCAAACTCTGTCTGCAGAGTTTCAATTCGTGCTTCCCTTACCCGGTCAACACCCACAAATCTGGTTTTCAACGCTTCCCAGATTTGTTTGGCTGACTCATACTGGGCTACTTGAATCACGAGTTCTTCTGGGATTGATTGGAACAACAATGCTACTGCCATATTATCCTTTTTTTTCTTCAATTGGGTTAGCATTCTTTGGTTCTATCGCTTCGACGATTCCGTGGACCTTGAACAATGCCTTGATACGGATCGCCCACACGTTGTAGTTTACTGAATTCAGCATGGGGCATTGCAGAGCCGTTGAGTTGTTCTTCTCGTTCGTGCCAGCCCCTGGTCTTGCTTCTGCATCTCCCATCGTTCTGCCTTGTTTTTTTCGTGAATAGGTTTGTGTTATCGGGGACCTTGGTGACTGATCCAGAACTCAGAATCAAACACACAACCGAACACAATATGATCTGCTTGTTCTTCTGATCCTTCGCTCGATCACAAGAACCTCCTTGCCTCCTTCAAACAGATCCCAAACTCGAACCGCTCTGATACCAATTCAAGTTTGATATCGATGCTGCAGATTATTCACAAACAAAACAGAGAATTAAACTATGAAAGCTTCACAATTTATTATCAGAAAACTAACTCAAAAACTGATACAATAAACACCCTATAACTCGATGTTTATATAGGACTAGAATTCTTCTTCTCCAAGCATCATAATCCTAATACAATTGTTATTGATATCTTTAATTACCCTACTAGATAATTACAATAAAAAATTAATACTTATCTATTTGGAAATCTTTATCTTTAATCTTAAAGAAATCCCACCAATCTCTCCACCGACTTATGGAGAGTCGGCTATTACGAACACGTCACCAACAGATGGTTACTGTCTGCGAGGTGAAATGATCAAAGCAAGGGAGATTTTTGATTCCATGACACTTAGAGGTCTCGTTCCTAATGTTGTCACTTACAATAGTTTATTGAACGGGTATTGCAAGAAATCTTATATAGACAAGGCTATGGAGATGTTTTGTGAATGACCGAACAAGGTTTCAAACCTGATGTAGTCACTTACAACACCATGTTACAAGGATTGTTTCAGGTTAGGCGTTGTGTACTGCACACAAACTCTTCGATGAGATGCTTGCACAAGGCCAAATTCCCGATCAATGCACTTATCGAATAATTTTAGCGGGTCTTTGCAACAACCATCTAGTAGAAGACGCGCTCTCTTTGTTTCATTTGGTGGGTGATAGCAAGCTTAATTCTGATATAGTTGCTTACACCATCCTCATTGATGGTGCGGGAAAATGTGGGAAATTTAACATTGCAAGGAATCTTTTCCATGACCTAATTAATAAAGGTTTGCAACCTGATGTTCGTATATATACTGTGATGGTTAGTGTTTTTTGTCGGGAAGGTATGCTGCAAGTTGCAAAAAACTTGTTTCTTAGGATGGAAGAGAGTAGGTACCCACCAAATAATGTTACATATTGTGTTCTTCTCCAAGGATATCTAAATAACAAGCATTATGATCATGTAGAGATGCTTTTACAGGAAATGGATGGAAGAGGTTACTCGCTTGATGCTTCAACTTTATCATCGTTAATAAATAAGATCGCAGCTGGTTCACTAGATAGAAGCATGGTTCAGTTGCTAGGTAAGCTTGTGCCAAAGGAATTATTGAACCATCCTAGCTTGTGCGACTGGGAGAGAAACTGAAATAGTAATATTGTGGGATAAGAAATGGAGATTATAACTTGCAAAATGTAGAAAGCATGAAATCTCCACTAAATTCTGTTTGGTTGTTAGACATTTGGTTATCGTGTGTTTGGTCATTATACATTTTCTAGTTAACGAATTTTACAACGCTTACACATTTGTGTTTGTTGTAGTTTAATGATGTTTTGCTAGTTTATGAAAGCTAGCTGCAACATCCTCTTTGTGTTATACTTTTTGCTTCTTGAGAGATGATGTTTCACAGTTTATTAGAAACTCATTAGGCTGAAACTTTATGAACCTGGCTAAGTTTGGTAATAACATTACAGCACTTGCTTTGCTCATGCTAATGGAACAAACAAACTGCAAGCCTAACATTGTTACATATAACACCATCACTGATAGTCTTTGCAAGGATAAAATGATAGATGATGCTTTCAAGCCTAACGTTCTTTATGTAGTATCAGTAGGCCTGGCTAAGTGCGCAGGTTGGGTCACGGGTCAGGATGGGATTGGGTCAAAATGGGTTAAGATCACAATGTGTTATGGTCAAAATTGGGTTGGAGCAAAATGATGAGTTCGGCTCAAAAAAGGGGTTGGAGCAAAATAAGATCCGGGCGGCGGCGCAAGTGGGTGGGCTGATGACAGTGTTGTGCTGGTAGTGGCGATGCGGTGGCGCGGGTGGGGCAGCAGGCGGGTGGTGGTTGCTTAATAAGTAATTGCACTGTGGGAGTGGTGGTTTCCGTTGCTTTTGGTATAAGCGTTATATGATACCAAGGTTGATTGTGTGCCACCCAAACATTAAAATTCAAAATACTACTTTCAAAAAGATGTATGACCCGTATGACCATTTTCATCATGCCATACCCATATGACATATCAGAGATGTCTGGGAGTGTGTTAGCGGTGTTCCTTTAAATTTAACCTTCTTATAATTACATTAAACATGTACTTTGCTTCCAATGATTGGGCAATACTAGTAACATGGATAAGAAATCCAACCACATGCAAGTGTAAACGTGGTCAGATAATTGAAATTGACATCTATAATAATATTCATATTTATCTCACTTTTTATGATTATCACATTTACATATTGGATGAGCACTATTTGCTCAAATGTAAACGTGAATAAATAAAATGAATTACAATAAATAAAAAAAAGAAAAGGATAAATGAAATAAGCATGGAAGAAAATATAAAAAAAAATATGAATATGAATATATAAGAAGAAAAAATAAAGAAAAAATAGATAGAAGAATAATAATGATAGGAGAAAGTGGATTATTATAATAGACCCGGCAACGGCGCCAAAAACTGATTGCTTGTGTGGTTTATATATATAAATATTTAAAGTTTCACAATCTGGTTTTAAAAATGGAATCACCAATCTAAACCACACAACACGGCAGTGTACCGGTCGTAGTGTAGTAAAGTCGATAAGACCGAGTATCAATCCGTGGACACTGATATGCAGCCCTCGATACTAAACCTCTATCAAGTCCTAATCTAAATAAAAGAGCATGATTTTTTTTAACTAAAAAGTAACTAAAACGATAAACAAGTAACAAAAAAAAAATAAGACAAGAAATAAACAAGCAGGAAGGACGAGAGATCAGAGAGTAAATGCTCACAAAAGAAGAATCAGAAAGTGAGAGGATGGCTGCCTAGACTGGGAATCCTACTGATAAAGCTGAAAGCTAAAGGGAAATGGATACTCGAATGACTACCAGGATCTACGGGTATAACCAACTCGGGAAACACTATAGTATCTAGATCTCCTCTCGGTCTCACTAGAATACTAAATGAAATCCTAAGCAGTGTGAAACTCACCGGGTAAAGAATGGATCACCTCTCGGTCTCACCAATCATAAAAGTTTACGCACCCAACACCGGGTAAAGAATGGATCACCTCTCGGTCTCACCAATCATAAAAGTTTACGCACCCAAAGATTAGATCTCCTCTCGGTCTCACTAATCACGAAACACCTAACGGTATTAAGGGGTGAATCTAATCCTAAAGGTAAATGTTTGGGAAAGCGGATAAAAAGGATACCGGGAAAGAAATTCACTCTCGTGCAATATCTAACCAAATAAACCAATAAATCCTAACAAACCCACAACCTCTCTCCTCTCGGTCTCAAGGTAGGTGACAAACCCAAAACGATGTCAAACATGCGATTTCTAGATCCTAAGTCAACAAGTCAACCCATCAAATCATCACACAAAGCAAATGATAAAAATATGCTACTTTTAATTTAAAAACACTAAGTCAATAAATTATAGCCACATACGAATCTAAAAATATAACATAGACATCATCCGCGTGATAAATCACAACAAAAACCAACAAAGTTTAGATTTTTATACATAAACTAGAGCCAAACGAGTAGCCAAATACCAAAAGAAATCAACTAACATCATGAGTCATCCCAAGTCTAGACAACCAAACAAAATCTAGCCAACCATAATAATGAAAGAAATAAAAATAAATCTAAAAGGTTCACAAATAAAAATCATGACGAAACTAAAAAAATACCAAACCGATAAGCACCGTAGTCGTCACCCTTCTTTGTGACCCTTCGCCTTTAAAATATTTTGTTTTCTCTTCTCGCGTCTAGTAGTACCTCGAGACTCTCATCACTCTATATTATTTTTTTCTTTTTGTATTTTTTGTTGTTGTGATGATGGTCTGCTCCAAGAATTTAGGAGCCGCCAACCACCTTTGTTTTATTCTTCTTGGTGCTCCGCCCGATGTCAGCTCTCCATTCTCTTTTTATAACCTTCACCAACAGCATGAAGCTTATGCCCTAATATCTTTAGGTGGGCTGGCCCAACTCTTTCCCTTAGACATTTTAGTTATCATTGTAGCCCAAACTCAATTTATGTTGTAGTTGAGATAAAGCCCAAAAGATGTTTGATCCATTTAGTCTTGTTGTAGTCCAATGTCCATCTCGTATTGGGCCTGGACCCAATAATTCCTACAACACAAAAATTAAATAAGAGTCTATTTTAAAATAAATATTTAATTAGATGGCCCATTAAAATATTAAAAGTTTAGTGAGTCTCGAATTTAATTCAAATGCTCCATTTTAGCTCGTTTAAACTTATAACCTTTAAATAACTAATAGGAGCCAATAAAGAGTAATATTTAATAAAAACTAACCCACATATTATTTAAAGTATAGAGAATATTGATATAAATATATGTATATTTTAGAGCATATCAAAACGCATTTGCTCCTTGAGTTTAATAGACGACAATTTTCGTGTTGGTTTTTTTTAATGGCTTTTATTGCCTTCACATTCAAAGAAAAAAAAATGCAAGGACAAATAAGCTCCTCCCAATCAGGTGATAGCAGAAAGGGACATCAAGGACAAATGATAATAACATCCAGCCAATAGCAAAAGGCTAGCGCACGAATCCTTGAATCTCATTATGGCTAACAGAGGTGGGCTCCACACTGAATGAGCTGACAATCAGGATTAGCCAATGAGCACGAGGGAACCCTCCTATAAATACCCTCTCTTCCCGTAGAAGAAGGATCGGCTCTTTGATAGAAACAGACACACTTATTACACTCGTGAAGGGGAAACCTACTGGTTGAGGTTAATAGACGTCAATTTTCATTTTTTATCATTAAATGACTTGTATTCCCTTTACACTTAAAGAAGCAAATTATAAATAAAAAATAGGGAAATTGGATTTTAATAATTCAAACTTTGCCTCATTGGCCGATTGTACTTAAGAAATTTTCCATAGCAGTCCCAACTTTCAAAGAATGAGGGGTTGTGGTGGTTTATTGGTTGTTGTTATTGGAATAGAGGGGGGAGAGGAAGGGTTTCGGTTGATGGTTTTTAGATTCAGAAGAGGAGGATGAGGGTAAGGGACCACCGAAGAAGAAGGTATCACCGTCGTCAGTTGACGGTCACTAGAGGAGAGCTCCGGTTGTGCTCTCAACACACAGTGTGTGTGTGTGTTTGTTCATTGGTTTTGTGCAGAGGAAGAAGAATGATGAGGGATTTATATAGGGAAGGCAGATTATGGGGTGATTGGATGCAGGTGTAAGGACATGGTTGGGGAGTGCTTGGTTGCGAGGTTGAGGTCTTGAATATTTATAGTTTTAAACAAAGAGTAATGGAAATAAATAATCATAACTATTGACTATTGCCAATAACAGTCTCAACTACGAAAATAACCACTAGCGGTCCCAACTTTCGACATATTGGCCACCAATGGTCCCAGTTAGTCTGACCATTAACGCCGTTAGAGCATTCACAGTAGATGCTCCATAATAGTGTGAGGGGGGCTCTATATTATATAGAGTGTGTATAAGTGGTTGTGAGTAGAGGAGAGAGAAAATATATAGAGGAGACACTGTTCATCAGTAAATTTGGAGGAGACACTATTCACCATCTATAATTTTTTAATATTTTTAAAAATGGTTGTGAGTAAAGGAGAAGAAAAGGTAATGATAAAAGTATTAAATAAATATTATTAAATAGAGGCAAAATGGAATATATTAATCCCGTCTTTTTGCAATTGGCCGATAATAATTCCACCTAAGTTTATTCTTCCTATCAGTCCCACCTTTTAGACATTTTGCTCTTAATGCACCCCCCGTTAACTTACACTAACGCCGTTAGCTGAAACTTATAATTCTAGGCGATTATTCACCGGATTTAAAAGAGGGAATCGAGACGAAGATATTGGCATGTTCAATTACAGAAATAAGTATGGTTCGTCGGTTGTAGGTTGATGTTCTCCTCGGATGGGATGGCCGAAACCGACGATTAAACCATCGAACCATGCTTATTTAATATCTTCGTCTCGATTCCCTCTTTCAAATCCGGTGAATAATCGCCTAGAATTGTGAGTTTCAGCTAACGGCGTTAATGTGAGTTAACGGGGGGGGGGGGGGGGGTGCATTGAGAGCAAAATGTGTGAAAGGTGGGACTGGTGGGAAGAATAAACTCAGGTGGGATTATTATCGGCCATCTGCAAAAAGGTGGGATTATTAAATTCCATTTTTCCTTAAATAGAAAAGGAGAGAGAAAGGTAGTGATTTTTAGTGTAATTATAGAGATGGAGATGAAGTGTTTATTGTGAATGCTCTTAGTGGTTTGCTGATGTGGCGTCCTACGTGTCATAACTTAACGCACATGTCTGATGACTTGGGTTGCTGATGTGACGCCCCATCAGCATGCAACTAACGGCGTTAGTGATCAGACTAGCTGGGACCATTGGTGGCCAATATGTTGAAAGTTGGGATCGCTAGTGATTATTTTCGTAGTTGGGATTGTTATTGGCCAATAGCCAATAGTTGGGATATTTATTTCCATTGCTCCTTTAAACAATGTGTGTGTATATATAATAAATGTGTGTGTGTGTGTGTATATATATATATATAGAGAGAGAGAATTGCAGTTTTCGTCCATGTGGATTGCCTAAACTAACAGGTTCAGCCCAGGCATAACACCCTGAGTACCTGAGGTTTGTTTTTCTAACACTTTACGTCCCTCGACCTAACGATCGTTAGGCTTGTCTGTTAGTTTGTAGTGAAATGACTATTACACCATTCAGTTTGTGGGTGAAATGACTTTTATACCCTTCCATCATCTTCTCCAAACACCCCACCCACCCACCACCACCACCACCATCTCCACCGCCACCCTCCCCCATCTTCTTCTCTGCAACTAATCCTTCTTCATAGTCCCCGTGTACACACCCCACCCATCTAATACTTGGAAACGACTATGCCAAACACCTTTGCCTCGATGAAATCCGGTCTAAATCCCCTAGCCAGATCCCTCCAAATTCCAGCAAAGTTCCAGCTCCATGACACTCCCTACTCCCAACATTCTTAATGTACAGATACGGTTTCCCAGTCAGATACACCGCTGCAATGTATCCAGATTGCTTATTCAAATCCGGCGGAATACTTCCACTTAACTGGTTCGTTTTCAAATCCAACCATACAAAGCTCTTACAATCCCCAAGCTCGACCGGAATCCAACCAACCCACCCACCCACCTCTAAACAACCGGTAACTGTTACCGACTCTGTTACAGAGCTCCTTCGGCAAAACCCGACCAGATTCAGTTTTCGAACCGTAACCTTTTATCTTCTGAATAAACGTGGTCAATGAACATTTGGAGGCACGTGACTTTCTTTTATTCGGTTTAGCGATTGTTACACCTAGGTTGTTATTGCGGTGTTTGGATCCAGGTGTTTCGGGTTCGGAGTCGGATCCGGAGGCAGTGGCGGTTATGGTGGAGAAGGTGGTGCTGGGATAATAATCGGTATGGTTGATGGTGGAAGTGATGTCGGGTTGCTGTTGGTTGTGGAGATGGTGGTGGTGGTGATTCGTGTTGCAGGTGGTGTTGTAGGTGGTAATTGGAGAAGATGGGGTGGGGGTATATTAGTCAATTTACCTAAAAACTAACGGAACAACTAACGGACGTTAGGTCGAGGGACGTAAAGTATTAGAAAAACAAACCTCGGGTACTTAGGGTGTTATGCCTGGGCTGAACCTGTTAGTTTAGGCAATCCACATGGACGAAAACTGCAATTTTCTCATATATATATATATATATTATAACTAAAAAATAACAAAAATTTAAATTGAGTTTTGGGTGAAAATGACAAAAAACAAAATATAAATACTTGTTGACTAAAATACCTCTGACTTAACTGGATTTTGTTGACTGAGTTAGCCAAATGGACTAAAATGATCAAAAATGAAAACCTGAGACACAGATGAGAAAAAAAAACTATTTAGACTAAAAAACAACTAAATTTGCAATTAACTCTTATCTATGTAACAAAAAGGGCATGCTTTCATGTTTTCCACCATTTCATAGTTAGGTTGAAGCATCAAACTCCATTTCTCTGTTGAAAAATACATTAGGCGACGAATTGACGATCATGAATCGCTCAGCTTTCATCAGATTGAGAGGCAATTTTATCACCAACTATTGCTCTTTTCTTCATTCGGAAACCCCTTTCCAATTTGGTTTTCAATTCAGAGGTACTCACAGAGCTTCCCTTTCCTCTACTATTGCAAGCATTACTAACTTGAATGATGCCTTGAATCTGTTCGATGAAATGTCTCACACACGCCCTTTGCCCTCTCTTGTTCACTTCACTCAGTTGTTACATCTTCTTATTAAACAAAGACTTTGTGAGCCTAGTGTAGTTACCTACAGCACAATGATTAAAGGCCTTTGCAAGTTCAGTAATAATGTTACAGCCGTTGCTTTGCTCAGGCTAATGGAACAGAAAAACTGCAAGCCTGATATTGTTACATATAACACCATCATTGATAGTCTCTGCAAGGATAAAATGATAGATGATGCTTTCAAGCTTTTTAAAGAGATGGTATATGACAAAGGCATTCTACCAAATGTCATCACCTACAACTCTTTAATTCATGGTCTTTGTAAGTTTGGTCATTGGGATGACGCCAAAAAGATGCTGATAGAAATGCAGGATCAAAAGATTTTTCCAGATGTGCAAACCTTTACTATATTACTTGATTCATTTTGTAAGGAAGGTAAAATAGAAGAAGCCGAGGCTGTTATAAACATCATGCTTGATAAAGGTAAGCTTCCAGACATAGTGACATACAACTCACTTATTGATGGTTACTGTCTACGAGGCGAAATGATTAAAGCAAGGGCAATTTTGGACTCCATGACACTTAGAGGTCTAGTTCCTAATGTTGTCACTTACAGTAGTTTGTTGAATGGGTATTGCAAGAAATCGAATATTGAAGAGGCTACGCAACTGTTTCGTGAAATGACCGGAAAAGGTTTAAAACCCAATGTGGTCACTTATAGCACCATGTTACATGGACTGTTTTGGGTTGGGCGTTGTGTAGCTGCACGCAAACTCTTCGATGAGATGCATGCACAAGGCCTAGTTCCAGACCAATGCACTTATCGAATAATTTTAGATGGTCTTTGCAACGACCATCTAGTTGAAGATGCATTCTCTTTGTTTCATTTGTTAGGTGATAGTAAGCTTAATTCTGATATTATTGTCTACAATATCCTCATTGATGGTGCTGGAAAATGTGGGAAATTTCACATTGCAAGAAATCTTTTCCATGAGCTAATAGATAAAGGTTTGCAACCTAATGTTCGCACATACACTGATGATTAGTGGATTTTGTCGCCAAGGTCTATTGGGGAAAGCAAAGTTGTTGTTTCTTAAAATGGACGAGAGTGGCTGCCCACCGAATAATGTTACTTACTGCGTTTTTCTCCAAGGACATCTAAGGAACAAGCACTATGATGATGTGGAGATGCTTTTACACGAAATGGATGCTAGAGGTTTCAAACTTGATGCTTCAACTTTATCGTTATTAATTAATCAGATTGCTGCTGGTTCATTAGATAGAAGTCTGCCTAAGTTGTTAGGTAAGCTTGTGCCAAAAGAATTATTGGACGATCCTAAGTTGTGCGCCTGGGAGAGCAATTGAAAAAGTAATTGTGGTATGAAAAATGAAGATTATAACTTACAAAATGTACAACACATGACAGCTCTATCAAATTCCATTCCATTTCATTTGGTCATTAGATATTTTCCATATAATGAATTCACAACGCTTATGCATCTGTGTTTGTTGTAGACTTGTAGTTTAATGATGTTTTGCTCGTTTCATGAATACCAACTGTAACATGTTCTTTGTGTTTTACCCTTCGCTTCTTGAGAAATAATATTTCACATTTTATCGATTTGATATGGTAGTTTGAGTTTGAAATCTACGACGTGGGTGTCATAGCTCAATCATAGATGATAGATCTTGTTTTCTAAAATCAGCCCTGTAGGATTTTGGGATCATAGTGTTGCCTTTTCACTTTGTCAGACCACGAGTTATGCTAATAGGATCTTCATATATTTACTGTCAAAGAGATAATGAAACACTGCATTGGTCCATAGGTGGTGTGGATTTTATTACCAATCGAGTTCTATATTATTATTCTGGTGTGGCCTTTTCTTTGTGATACTAAGTATACTTGTGTTACTGTCATATATTATTCATTGAGGTGTATTTTCAATTTGGTTTTTGGTATGATAATAGTGAAAACGGTGATAAATTGAATGCTAAAAATAAATGTTAAAGTGAAATAGTGTAAGTGAGTAAGTGGGTAAAATGCTTGAATATGTATTAAAAAAAAATGCTACAACAAACACAAATGTATTAGAGTTGTTTAGATTTCAGTTTCAAGAGATCCTACCCAAGAAAGTTCCAATCTTGGCCTTCTGAATGATGATTCAGTTTCAGCAAATATATCCCAACTGTTCTAAGATGACGTAGCAATAACTGTTGTTCATTTTCCACTCGAGTAACAATCATGCAGGACGCAATTCACCTGAAGAATTAATTGGGCTGGAACTAATCAAGACAATTGTACGTGGGCTTAAGTATGGGCTTTTAGTGTAAATCTTGGGCCAAGAGAAAAATAAAGAATTGGACATCACAATTGTTTCTTTGGGGAGGTCCACATGACAGTTTCAAGAAAAGAAAAAAAAAGAAGTTTTAAAAGAGGATGGCAGTTACATTTTGGAGATTGACATTTTTTTGGAGAAAGCAACATTGGGAGTAAAAAAAAAGTGGTCGCCATTTTGGGAGTTTTGATTGGAGATCAAGTATAGTTATTATTATCAATTGGTAATTAAATTGGTATGGAGTTCATATATGCTTTTGCTTCAATCAACCCAATCATGAGTGGCTAATTCACTTGTAGTCACAATCGGGTTAGGGGTCTTTATTCATCACTTGTAAGACTTTGTTTTGTTATGTGTTTGAGCATTAGACAATTGTTTTTATACTCGAGTAATGTTTGCAATTGTTTGTGTGTTGCTACTTTTAATATTAATCTAAAAGACGTTTTATGTTTGATTCACCAAGATGGTCATTCTTTTATAGAGAAACTCTATAGGATTGTATTATGTCCCTACGTGATTGAATCGATGTATTTCGTTATAGTTTATTACTAATCACCAAGATGTCATTCCATTATGGAGAAACCCCATTGTGTTGCATCATGACCTATGCGATTGATTAGTGATGAACTGTTTGGTTTTTGTTAAAAGTGCATGAATCATGTCTATGTGATTTGTTAGACATGTTAGTAAATCACACGTTAAGTGATTGATTAGACCCCAAAACCGAAAGTGACTATACTTCTTCATATACGTGATAACTTGTTATTTAATTTTGTTCAATTAAGTTTTAGAATTAATTAAAAACAAACTCAACAATGACTTTTAAGTTCAACATCAACACGAATTTGTTACCATCCACTAACTCCTCGTGGACTCGACACCCTTCTTACCCTTGCTAGTCTTAGGTGAGTAGGTACATTATCTCTCTATTTTTGATCGGGCCCTCGACACTGATCAAATTTTGGCGCCGTTGCCGGGGAGTAAGTGCGCTTAGTAATTTAGTTTGTGTTGATTTTTTTTTACTTGTTTTCTTTAAAATTAAAAATTCAAAAAAAAATCATAAATCTTGCTACTTTTTATTCACGGTTACACGAGTTGTGGTGTTTGTGCAGGTATTAGGTTCATTGCATGCATACTAGATATTCTGGAAGATCATCACCTTTAGCATTTGATCCGGAGATAGAAAGATTAGCAAGACAAAACCGAGTTGTTCATTGCACAAGTTTAACTCCAGTTCCACTTTCACAACACATTTCAGATTCAGAAGGAAGTGATACAGAAAGTACGGATATGGCAGGTGGCGAAGGACAAGATCCTCCATTGAGAGGAGTAGACACCCATTTTAGGCCGACTATCTTTCAAGGACTATCTCCAATTGTCACACCGGAGATGAATGGCAGATACTTTGACATCCGACCTCAATATTTGGCTATCTTACCAATATTTAGGGGAGTCGCATCAGATGAGCCTTACACACACTTGATTGACTACGCTTCAATATGTAGTACCATTGGGAAACAAGGCTTCACACCGGAAGAGGTAAAGCTACGTCTTTTTCAATTTTCACTTAAAGATAGGGCTAAACAATGGTTTTCAACTTTACCATCTAATAGTATTCGAACATCGGATGAAATGCAACAAATATTTCTTGAGGAATACTATCCGATGAGTAGAACGAGTGAAGCTCGTAATGCTATAAAGTCTTTTAGTCAACATGTGGGGGAGGCATTCCATGAAGATTTTAAGCGCTTTAATGAAATGCTTAGAATGTGTCCTCATCATGATATCCCCAAATGGGATTTGGTCAAAATCTTTTATGATGGTCTACATCCCGATGATGCCAAAGTTGTCTTTTCATGTAGTGGTGGAACCTTTTTAACTCATGATGAAAATTATGAGTGGAATTTTTTTAGAAACACTAAGTAAAGGTTCAAAAACACAAGCTTCGGCTAATCGAAAAATTAAACCACATCAAATTCAATCTGTAATGGATCATGGTAACAATGAAAGATTTGACTCATTAGAAAAGAAGATTGATATGATTTGCCAAAATATGGGGAAGGGTATGTCTAATGTTTCGCAGGTATATGAGATGTGTGAAGAGTGTGGGGAAATTGGGCATTCAGCCATGAGTTGTCCTATAAACATGGGAAAAAGTGAGGAGGTGAATCAAGTTTATAGTGACAAAAAGCCATTCGATATGAACTCGAACACATACCATCCGGGGCTGCGAAACCATCCGAATTTTAAATATGGGAATGCAAACAATCAGATGAATCCAAACTTTCAAGGAACAAGTCAACAAGGAGGATTCTCAAATCAATATCAAAACCGCCAACAAAACTATCAAGACAACTACCATAGAGGCTCTCACAACCAAGGTTATAATCAAGGGTATAATCAACAGTCTAGTTCATCCCAAGGGTATAACCATGGTCAAGGAAGATCTTCTAACCATGGCCAAGATAGTTTGTCAACTCAAGTGGCAAATTTGACCACTCAAATGGCCAGTGTGTTAGAGTTGTTGAAAACGAAAAATCAAAAGGAAGAAATTCAAGAAAAAACCATAGCTTCAATGGGAAAGCAACTTGGGCAATTGGCGGAGCAAAGTCCACAAGAACACCGGGGACTTTACCAAGCAACACCCAACTGAATCCACAACATCAAGGTACAAGTCAACAAAATTCACATGATGCACACATCAATGAGGTACGTATATTACGTAATGGTAAGGCTTATGGTTCCACAATCAATCATTCATCAACTCCACCCGATGGTGTAGTGGAGGATTGCCACTCCGAAGATGAACATGAACCAGAAATCATTTCACACAAAAGTCCTAAAATTGATTTAAGTGAAAAATCAAAGCTTTCAAAACCTTTGCAAAACCGGACAATGCTAAAGCCGATGATAAGGATATGGAGAATAATACCGTTCCTTATCCATCAGCTTTAGTGAAAACCGAGCACAAAAGATATGGAAAAAATGGCCCACAAGCCGAAGACATGTGGGAAACTTTTAAGCAAGTTAAAATCAACATTCCATTAATTGATGCCATTAGACAAATACCGGTTTATGCAAAGTACCTCAAGGATTTGTGTAATCAGAAAAGGAGCTATAAAATGCCTAAAAATCTTAACTTAACATCAAATGTGAATTCTGTGTTATCATGTTCTCTCCCACCAAAACTTAAAGATCTGGGGGCACCTTTAATTTCAATTCAAATTGGTGATTTAAAAATAAAAAGGGCACTCCTTGATCTTGGTGCATGTGTTAACATTCTCCCGAGTAACTTATACGACCAACATGATTTTGGTCCCTTGCAAAAATCCGACACCACCGTGGTGTTGGCCGATCTGTCTCCAAAAGTTCCTAGGGGTGTGTTAACAGATGTAATAGTTAAGGTGGAAGATTTTTACTACCCCGTTGACTTCTTAGTATTGGATTCGGCGGTAGTAAACAAAGAAAGACAAGCAAGTGTGATTCATGGCCGACCCTTCTTAGCAACAATCAATGCCCAAATTGGGTGTGGAGATGGGTCGCTAGAAATGACATTTGGAGATCGAAAGGCAAAGTTAAACATGTTTAAAAATTCAGAAAGTCCTTCATTTGATAATGAATGTTTTATGGCGGATGTTGTTGACGGGTATGTCCAATCTTACACTTCAAGTGTGATTGCGGACGACACCCTAGAGCATTTTTTGGTGAATGACAGGTGCAATGCATTGGAAACAGTCGATTCAAGCATTTGGAAAGAAGTTTTTGCAGTTACAATGGATGGAGGAAGGCCACCATGGACACACAAAATCGAGTGCTTACCCGAGCACATCGATTCAAAGCTCAAGCCTTCCTTAGAAGACCCACCCAAACTAGAATTGAAGACACTTCCAAATCATCTCAAGTATGCATTTCTAGGCAAGAATGAGACATTACCCGTAATCATTGCATCAAATCTTTCAAAGGAGCATGAAGAGGCGTTATTGAAGGTTTTAATCAAGTATAAGGCTGCCATGGGGTGGACAATTGCAGATTTGAAAGGTATAAGTCCATCCATTTGCTTGCATAGGATCATAACCGAGCCATCATCAAAGCCCTCTAGAGATGCACAAAGAAGGTTGAACCCAAACATGAGAGAGGTGGTAAAAAAAGAGGTGCTCAAATGGTTAGATGCAGGAATTATTTACCCGATATCGGATAGTGATTGGGTAAGTCCAACTCAAACGGTGCCTAAGAAATCAGGAATGCAAGTGATAAAAGGTGAAGATGGAAGCCAAATTGCTACTCGCCCCATGACTGGATGGAGGGTATGCATAGGTATGCATAGATTACCGCAAGCTCAACGCTGCAACTTCAAAGGACCATTTTCCACTCCCTTTTATTGATCAAATTGTTGAGAAATTATCTGGTCAGAAATTTTATTGCTTTTATGATGGTTATTCAGGTTACAACCAAATTGCAATTCATCCTGAAGATCAACAAAAGACCACATTCACTTGCCTATATGGTACATTCGCATTTAGGCGAATGCCATTTGGCTTGTGTAATGCCCCTGCCACTTTTCAAAGATGTATGATGAGTATTTTTTCTGACATGGTGGGGGAGTCTCTTGAAATCTTTATGGATGATTTCTCAATCTTTGGTTCTACCTTTGAATTTTGTCTAAACCAATTTGAGTGTGTTCTTAAACGACGTACGGAAACTAATTTGGTATTAAGTTGGGAAAAAAGTCATTTTATGGTACAGGAATGAGTTGTTCTTGGACATGTAATTTCTGAAAGGGGAATGGAAGTTGATCCCGCCAAAGTCCAAATCATCTCTTCCTTACCCCCACCAACTAATGTCAAAGGAGTCCGTTCCTTTTTAGGGCATGCAGGCTTTTATAGGCGATTCATCAAAGACTTTAGTGCTATTTCTAAACCATTATGCAACTTACTTTTAAAAGAGGCACCATTTGTCTTTGATGATGCTTGTTTAGCAGCTTTCAATGCATTAAAGAAGCAACTCATATCATCTCCCATATTGCAATCACCAGATTGGTCTTTACCATTTGAAATCATGTGTGATGCAAGTGACTATGCTATGGGAGCCGTGTTGGGACAACGGGTGAACAAAAAGCCCGTTGCAATTTACTACGCTAGTAAAACTCTTTCCGATGCTCAACTTAACTACACAACAACAGAAAAAGAGTTATTGGCGGTAGTATATGCATTGGATAAGTTTCGAAGTTATATTTGGGGGGGGGGGGGCTAAGGTAATAAATACATGGATCATAGTGCAGTGAGATATTTAATGGAAAAGAAAGAGGCAAAACCGCGCTTGATTCGTTGGATCCTATTACTACAAGAATTTGATTTTGAAGTGAGAGACAAAAAAGGAAGTGAAAATTTAGTGGCGGATCATCTTTCCCGCATTCCTTTTATTGCTGATGAGTCTAACAAAGATATTTCGGACACATTTCCGGATGAACAATTGTTTGTTGTGTCAACTTTACCATGGTTTGCTCATATAGTCAATTATCTTGTTGCAGGTCAAATACCATCTCATTGGAAACGTCAACAAAGGAAGCATTTCTTCTTTCAAGTCAAGCAATACATATGGGATGAACCTGATTTATTCAAAATTGGACCGGATCAAATCATTAGAAGATGTGTCCCGGATGAGGAGATTCAAGAGGCATTAGCTCATGCCCATGCTTATGCTTGCGAAGGACATTTTAGTGGCAGAAAAACCGGACACCGCATCCTATCATGTGGTTTATTTTGGCCTACTTTGTTCCGTAATGCTTTCCTCTTTGCAAAACAGTGTCTTCGTTGTCAACAAGTTGGGGGGATTTCTAAAAAAGATGAAATGCCCATGAACCCCATACTTGTTATTGAAATCTTTGATGTATGGGGAATTGATTTTATGGGCCCATTCCCCACATCTTTTGGCAACATATACATTTTGGTGGCGGTTGATTATGTATCAAAATGGGTTGAGGCCGAAGCCACCAAAACCAATGACCATAGTGTTGTATGCAAATTTGTCAAGAAAAATATTTTCTCAAGGCATGGTTTTCCTAGAGCCATCATTAGTGATGGTGGATCACATTTTAAACATTTCAGATTTGGAAAACTTTTACAACACTATGGAATTCATCACCGTGTAGCTACCCCTTATCACCCACAAACAAGCGGCCAAGTCGAAGTCTCCAATCGGCAAATTAAAGATATTTTACAGAAAACTGTGAGGCCGGATCGTAAAGATTGGTCTTTACGACTCGATGACGCTTTATGGGCTTATCGAACCGCTTACAAGACCCCAATTGGAATGACTCCTTACCGCTTAGTTTATGGCAAAAATTGTCATTTACCCATTGAACTTGCTTATCGTGCATATTGGGTGGTGCAAACTGTTAATTGTGATTATGAGGCAGGCATTGAGCGAAAGTTACAACTAAATGAGTTAGAAGAGATCAGGGATGAAGCATATGATAGTGCCACACGTTACAAAGCTAAGATGAAAGCCATTCACGATGCGAAGTTACGAATCAAGACCTTTGAGGTCGGTCAAAAGGTATGGCTTTTTAACTCTCGTCTAAAGTTTTTTTCCAGGAAAATTGAAGAGCAAATGGACGGGACCAGTTGTGATTACGCGTGTGGGTGATTCGGGTGAGGTCGAAATTGATGACGTAAATGGAGGACAAAAGCAAGTGGTCAACGGACACCGTTTAAAACCGTACATCACGTCAATTGATCAAGTTGGAGCGAACATCGATGTTGTGAGTTTCATGGTAGACTCACCTACTTATCAACAAACGTGAAGGATTGAGGTAAGGACGGGTTGCGGACACTCATGTACCGCTAAACGAGAGGCAACCCGTCTTTCTTGTTTATTTATTTCTTTATTTTTGTTTGTTTTCTATTTTAGGCATTTTATTTTGTTTTTCGGATCATACATAAACTGAAATAAATTTGGGGAAGTACTTGTTGGTCGTTGTTGTCACTTATACCAGGCAAAAAAAAAATTCATTTTCGGTTCGTTTAACTCATTTTCGACTTATTGCATTGCGGACAATGCAGTGTTTAAAGTTGGGGAGGGGAGTCATTTTTATCAAAATGAATTTTTCAACTTAAATTTGCAAAGATGGTCACATGTTGCTCATGTTCAATTTTGATTCCTTAGTTTTAATTCTAGTTAATTATTAATTTGTTAAAAAAAAAATCATGTCACGTAGCTTTGCATTTTTATTAAAAAAAAACAAATTAAATTAAAAGAAACAATGAAGGAAAAGGATGTATTCATATGAGCAGCAACAAAATGTGAAAATTCAGAACAAACTTTGTGCAACCGTTCATCAACGCTTTGGAAACGTTGACCAACGCCCAACTCCATTCTTAACGCTAAAACTTTCTGTTGTGATTTTTAACGTTACCAAAACGCCAAAAGTACTCACCGTTCACCGTCGTCTTGACGTCAAGCAACGCCAGAGACGGTTTCAAATAAAAAAAAATCCGAAATTTACTCTTGTTTTCTCCGCTATTTTGGTCACATTTTGGTCACTTTTCATAAGCCTTCTATTTTGTCTTTCATCATTTCTCTCAAGAATCCAAACCCTAAATTTTTGGTCAACTAATTTTCCAACAAAAACTCAAGAATTTTGGTGCAATCCGTTCAATTCACAACATACAACAACACACTACAGTTTGTTTGGTCGATTAGTTTGGATTATTGGAGTTTTGAAGGGTCAAACTTTCAAACTTTTTGTTGGGTATATTTGGGGTTTTCAAACCAGATTGCAATTATATTGTTGCACACACTCATTCAAGCAACAAGGTATGTGTTTCTTTGAAGCTATATATGTTTTGTGTTGATTCTCATTGGTTCAATTTGGTTTGAATATATCTTAAATGTTGATGATAACTGATGAATTTAGCACTGACGGGGTTGGGCATTTAAATCACATGAGTTGTTATGTATGTTTCTCAACTGAAACAAACTAAAAGTGTGATAAGTTGAAATGGTCTAAATTGGGATTATTGAGCGTTGCTGTAAGTCCCACACAAAGTGAATTAATTGTTCAAGGCATGTGTTTGGAATGATAGAATTTCATTGTTGAAATATGAAGCTGATGTAAATTTGGACATGTTTTCAAATGTTAAAAAAAAAATGCCATTTAATGCCTAATATTTGGGCCTAAAGCTTGTGGAACAACGTCTATACATGACAAAGGGGTTTAAAAAAAACGAGAAGAAGATAGACATGACTGGGAATGGGTAAAAGTTTGGAAAGTAGTGTGGAATGATAATATGAATCAGGTTAACGTGTTTACTAATGGATGTCAATTGTGTTTTGTAGAACCATGCCGCCAAAATCTCGAAAACGAAAGGAGGCAGCTCCTAAAGGCGACCCACCTGTTTGGAGTAGAAACAAAAGACTTTCAAGTATTGATGATCGCAAATGGCAGGCAATTCTATACCGTGACAAGATAGATCCAATTGGCAATCCATTGGTTTGCGAAAAACCTGTGGTTCCTGAAGACTTCCGAGGTTTTGGATTGGTTGAGAAGTTTGAATATTTAGGATGGGAAGCTGGTCTCACCTATTGCTATGAAAAGAAGGAAGAAATATATTTGGAGATTAAGCAGTGGCTTTCAACGTTGGAACGGATTCCCGGATCCAATCCGCCATTTACTACAAGTTTAAAAGGAAAAGTCCATGGCGTAATGGTTGAGCTAACAATGGAGATGTTGTCTAACATAGCACCTTTCGATTCAGGGATTAGAGCACCAGGGGGCACATATGAAAGCTTGACTGATGATGAAATTTTATATACCAGCGAGAAGGAAGACGCTGAATGGTTAAGCATGCTTAAAGAGTTATTTGATGTCCCAGGAGAAGACTATGCCCACTACAAGCCATTAATGAGGAAGGACCTGAAACCACTTCCATATTTGATTTCAAAAGTCATGTTTTCTAACATTATGCCTAGAAAGGGCGATTATGTGGAGATTAGAAAATATGAAATAAAGGTTCTTTATGCACTGGTGACAGGAAAAGTGCATATATCATTGAGACAACTGATTATGTTGAATATCTGGGAATCACGTGAGAGAAAGACTAGGAGCTTTATACCTCATTGTCGCCTCCTCACTCACATGTTGGATCTTAAAAATGTGATACCTAGAAATGCAACTCCTGAAATTGAGGATATCATTCCGTTTTCTAGAAGCAAATTGGTTAGTACTTTTAAGTTTGAGGAAACTTCAAGCAAGTTTATTCTTACTGATCAAATGTCGAAAAGGGTGTATGAAGTACAGGAAGAATGATGAAGCAATTGAAGATGAAGAAACGGGGGAGCAAGAGCCAAGAACACAATTGGGAGAGAGTAGTGTAAATAGAAAGTATGTTGGGCAGCCAAAAGGTTATGGAAAGTGGACACAATTTGAGAGGGCACTTTGGGACCAACAAAGAGCTTATCACAAAGAAGTGATGAAAAGAATTGAGCTGTTAGAAGAAAATATGTTGCAAGTCCAACGATGTCACATCTATGATAGGGAATTGTATCAGCAACAATTTCATGAGTACACCGAACAAATTCGTCATGACAACAACCTTCAACGAGGGCATGGATACCAACCGGTGGTTGTACCGTTTGATTATAGTCGGGCAACTGTAGAACATCAGATTAACTTGCCTCAATATCCTGGACACCCAGCACCATTACATTGGCCTGCAAATCTGGGATTACGGGGTGGAATTCAGTACCTACAAAATCCACATGATGTTTCCAATCATGCACGATGGGTTTGGCAAACATCTTTTAGGCGTCCCCATTGATGATTGCTGAGTCGAGGAGGGACAATGACTACTTAGTACTCAGGTGCTATTGTTCCAACTCTCTCTTTCTTTTGTTTATTTCAGTTTATGTGTGTGTTTGTTTTTAGTATGTGCATTTCAATTTTAGTTAGTTTAGTTTAAAATTTAGCCATGTGTTTGGTTAGCTTTTCTTTTGCACTTTGTGATGAAAATAATTAAGACCCCTCTGAGAAAGATTTGTCTGCACATGAGAATGATAGAAAATTGGTATGTTGATACTTAGGCATGAAATAGAATTCTAGGGGAGAAAAGTACACTTGGCTGGTGATATGTTGGTAGGCTTGACCCAAATTAAGACCATCAATGTTTTGTGCAAATATATTAATGAACGGATTATGTGTTTGGTTTCCCATCCTGACGTACACGGTTTAAAAACCAAGTCCCGACAAAAACGGGTTGAGATTGTATTTCTTTATCAGCAGTCATGCTACATAGGTTTCGCACCTCCACATATTAAAAATTGAATGTAGGAAATGTGTTCTCACTTTGGGGAAAGTGTATCTATAATAAGGATGAAAATCCTGAAAATCAATTCACACAATCCCTATGGTAGACATATTTAAAAAAAAAAAAAAAAAAAAAAAAAAAAAAAAAAAAAACATTATCATTGTTTATAACGTTTTCATTTTGCATTTCTCTTCTGTTATGCGTGAGCATAGACCTAGAGAAATTTCGTTACTTCTGTTATGCATAAGCATAGACCTAGCGACCAAAAAATGACACGTTATACTCATAGGTAATGGTGAAAATAGTAGATCACGTGCAATGGTTATGGGAAGCAAAATCATTCAGAGGGAGAAAATTCCCGACAATCAAAAGCTGCTCTCATGACCAAAGCCAACTTAAATAAGTGAATAATTAAGTACTATTGTGCTTAAAATATGGTGCATGATCGGTGGTGAAATAAATCTTCAATAGATCATGATGTTGGGTAGGTATTGAGTTGTGGAAACCGGGTGTGGGGACGAGTAAACCATTTTGGTAAAAGCTAAATATTATAATAAGTACGAAGCATTGGTTGGGACTAAAAGGGTATAAGTTTAAGTGGATCAAAATATTGGCAATCATAGTCGGTGTATTAGTACTCTCCTAACTAAATGAAGTGTTAAAAGGTTTGGCATACCAATTTGATCTCATTACAAATCTTTTCCGAGACGAAAAAGAACAAAGTTGGGGAGGTTTGATCGGTGCAATTTGTATACATGTTATTTCATATTATTTAGCTTTTAATTGCACCGATTTGTCACAAAATATACTACTTAGTATCGCTTTTATGTTTTGTAGGTTTCAAGGCGACATCAAGCTAAAGTGATATCTAAAGAAGCTTTGCAAAGACATCCTCTTAAGTTCAGAATTGAAGTTGATGATTAATTAATTGGAGTAAGCAATTCACCTGAAGAATTAATTGGGCTGGAACTAATCAAGACAATTGTACGTGGGCTTAAGTATGGGCTTTTAGTGTAAATCTTAGGCCAAGAGAAAAATAAAGAATTGGACATCACAATTGTTTCTTTGGGGAGGTCTTCAAGAAAAGAAAAAAAAGAAGTTTTAAAAGAGGATGGCAGTTACATTTTGGAGATTGACATTTTTTTTTTGGAGAAAGCAACATTGGGAGTAAAAAAAAAGTGGTCGCCATTTTGGGAGTTTTGATTGGAGATCAAGTATAGTTATTATTATCAATTGGTAATCAAATTGGTATGTAGTTCATATATGCTTTTGCTTCAATCAACCCAATCATGAGTGGCTAATTCACTTGTAGTCACAATCGGGTTAGGGGTCTTTATTCATCACTTGTAAGACTTTGTTTTGTTATGTGTTTGAGCATTAGACAATTGTTTTCATACTCGAGTAATGTTTGCAATTGTTTGTGTGTTGCTACTTTTAATATTAATCTAAAAGACGTTTTATGTTTGATTCACCAAGATGGTCATTCTTTTATAGAGAAACTCTATAGGATTGTATTATGTCCCTACGTGATTGAATCGATGTATTTCGTTATAGTTTATAACTAATCACCAAGATGTCATTCCATTATGGAGAAACCCCATTGTGTTGTATCATGACCTATGCGATTGATTAGTGATGAACTATTTGGTTTTTGTTAAAAGTGCACGAATCATGTCTATGTGATTTGTTAGACATATTAGTAAATCACACGTTAAGTGATTGATTAGACCCCAAAACCGAAAGTGACTATACTTCTTCATATACGTGATAACTTGTTATTTAATTTTGTTCAATTAAGTTTTAGAATTAATTAAAAACAAACTCAACAATGACTTTTAAGTTCAACATCAACACGAATTTGTTACCATCCACTAACTCCTCGTGGACTCGACACCCTTCTTACCCTTGCTAGTCTTAGGTGAGTAGGTACATTATCTCTCTATTTTTGATCGGGCCCTCGACACTGATTAGACCCCTTCTTTAACTTGACCCAAATGGTTACAAGAAATAAGAACACCAACAAGTGTGATGTTATTTGGTCTAATTTCTTTCAGCACCTAGACCATGCATTGATAATCCAGAAATCAAGAAGGTATGGTTTCTTTGCCTTTTATATTTTGTACTTTATTATATTTTCTAGTGAGTTGCTTTTTAACTAACTAAAGTTGTGGAGGTCATTTTGTTCATATTATCAAAAAAAAATTATAATATTTTTATATTACTTAAACTTTTCAAGTTTACAAGAGAAGGTAGACAGGCAACAAGCTGCGCCGCTACACCTTTCTAAATTGCGAACACCAGTCTACTAAATACAAACCCATGCCCCTCTGGAGATGAACTGTTGTTGTGGATAACTCACTGGACCCTGGTCAAAAAACGAATAGCTTCTGGTGCTAGGGAACCAAAGGTATCAAAGGCCAATGGGACAAAGACATGTTGGTTTTCTGCGCAGGCCTTAGCGTGCTTATCCACTTTCTTCGATTCCGTCTTTATCGATGCATGTCCAGCCACACCTTTATTATGCCATTATTTTTTGGTTTTTATTCCAGTTGTAATATTGGTATGCTGGTACTGGTAACGAATCAAACTTATGTTTTGAGTTTTCTTTTTTGGCTATTAGATCGAGTTTTGTTACGATAACAAACTGAACTGTTGACCAAAGTCTCTTCACATAACGAACCCCCTTCAACACACGTGGTAGCACCTCTAGTTCTACTAATAAGGGGGACGGGGCGCCTACCGAATTGTCCACGGGTACCAATTACCAGCACGGTAACACCGCCGCCACCTACGCTGGTAGTGGTCCCGTGAACCGTTTTGCTGGTTCTGTTTATCGTTCTAGTACCGGTTGTTTCTTTCTTCTTTTTTTTTTGACTTTTATATATACCTTTTTTTGTGTATTTAACCGTTTGGTTTATTTTCTTATTATTTTTACCGTTTATTTTATAAATATCTTTACCTTTTTTAAACCGTTTGTTTAAAATTTACTTAAATAATAAGAACATTAAAGATAAATACACATAAAAAACTAAACTTCATAACTATTAAACATAAAAAACTAAAAATAAAATACATTAAAAGAAATAAAAAAAACCTAGGGTCGACGCAACAGTTGCCATGCCTTGATATAGTCAAAGTTGGTGTCATATCGAGCCGCATAGTCCACATGCGTGAGCTCGATAGCCAACTCCGGGTCAATGCCTGACTCCTCCCTCAACGTGTTCTGGTACATGCTGGTCCACCGATCACACTTATTGGTGAGATCGGTCCACTTCTGTTGCAGGCTGACGGTTGTCCGGTCATTGATGCCAACGTGTCGGCTGAAATCGGCCCGTACACGTTCCCAAAAAACCTGCGAACGACGTTGTTGAAGTGCCGGGTAGTTCAAGGCGTCTTGGTAGCATATCACCAATGAAATCTCTTCTTCGGGGGTCCAACGAGTCATCTTCATGTGTGTTTCTTTATATCTACGGTGGTAAAAGTGTGTTTTAACCCCACGGTGTGCTATGTTTATATATAAAAACTTCAAACGGTTTGGTGGAACGGTATCAATGCCATTGAATTCGATTGAACGGTTTCCATACTGAATTCTGACCGTGAGGTTGTGGGACGGTTGAAATAGTTTTGGTAATTAATTTTAGCCTTTAAACCGTGTGAAATAATAACAATAATAATAAAAGGTTTAATGAAATTATAAAAAATAAATTAAAGAATCAGTGGAGTGCTGCCTACAAAAATGTGTTTTAGTAAAGTAAATCAGTGAACTAATATGACAAAACATAATTGATTAAAATCAATAAAAGATTTTTTTTTTTACTACAAGCACCCCTTGGCCCTTGAAGCCTAACATGATAATGTATACAAATAAAAAAAAAATTACTAGATAATAATAAGAGTGAAAAATAATAAACTCAAAGAGTTGACTCCATTTTTATTTTTTATAAAAAAAATAAAATAAAATAAAAATAAGCAATAATCCCCAACACCCTCCACACACTATTTGATAGTAGTTAGGTTGAAGTTGGCTTGAAGCAGCAGCAACAACACCACAGTTTCCCTGCGACGAATCGACGATGATGAATCGCATAAGTTTCGCCGTCGTCAAATTCAGAGGTAATTCTATCACCAACTCCTCCTCTTTCCTTCTTCATTCGGAAACATGCTTTCTATCATTTCCCTGTTAGGTTGAAAATACAGAACATGCTTTCTATCATTTCACTGTTAGGTTGAGAAGCTTCAACACTCCGTTTTCCTGCCTGAGACGACCCATCGACGATGATGATGATGATTAGTCGCCCTAATTCCGCTCTCATCAAAATCACAGGTAATATTATCACTAACTCCTCCTCCTTCCTTCTTCATTCCAAAACCCCTTTCCACTTATTAGGTTTACGATTCATAGCTTCTCACAAACCTTCCCTTTGCTCCTCCAATCTTTCCTCTCTTATTGCAAGCCTTACTAACTTGAATGATGCCTTGACTCTGTTCGATGATATGTCCCATAGACGCCCTTTGCCCTCTGTTGTTCACTTCACTCAGTTGTTGACTGCTGTTACTAGAATGAAGCATTTTACATCTTCCCTTCATCTTTTTCAACAAATGTGTTCCCTCGGTATCCCTCTTGATAAATACACCTTGAGCATTGCTATCAAGTGTTGTTGTCAGTTGCATCGCACCAAAGACGCTTTTGCCCTCCTGGGATGTTGCTTTAGGCGATCTATTCCACCTGATGTCTTCATATTTAATGCCCTCTTAGATGGACTCGTCCTTGAAGATAGGATTCTTGAAGCTGAGATGTTGTTCAAGAAGCTCATCAAACAAAGACTTTGTGAACCTAATGTGGTTATGTACAGCACAATGATTTTGTGTATTAATGTCAAAAAATGTGATATTTGTGGGTTGATTGGTGTAAAACGGCATTGATGAAGCATGTTCGTTGTTTTCAGAGCAAGGAAAAAAGTACAAGTTGGGGCGGCAAGACGGCGAGCTGTAAGAAAATCGCTTCTTATTCTCTTGATTTCGGTTTTCATTCACAATTTGTCGAAAACAGCTAAGCAATTCATTGTTTTTATATTCTGGGTTTTATATAATGGGTCGAGTTTTGATTCTTGCTGTGTTAACTATATTGTTTCTTTGCGCTCAACTCATACACTGATAGCTGATTGATTTAGAATTAAGGAGCTTATGAAAATGTCTTCATTATCTTCACACAAAGCTTTCACCATTGTAGCTATTCTGTTTCTGTTATTATCAACTGGTAAGTTTATAAATTTATCAAAGTTGTTTTATTTTGAATGAGTTATATAAATAGTTAGATAATGTGCCTTTATTGTTGTATGTTTACGATTGCAATCGTATTATAGGATTTAGTAGAAAATTAATGCAATCTGCGACAAATGGTGATGGTTTTGCATCTCCTCCATCTCCCTTTGAGGTAATGATTTTAGTTTTTATCACATTTTTTTTTTAATTTTTCTGATAGAATGCAATTGTCTCCACTTTTATATAATGTGTTTAGAGAGAAAATTAAACTATTGATGTCAAAAACTTCTAGCTGCATTTGCAAATTTTCATATGAACATATTTTGCTAATGATTATTTTCATTGAGCCATTGAAGGAGGTGAGATATGTGCGCCTGATCATGGATTTGAATTGACGAAGGTCAAATGGAGTTGGGTTTAAGAATATTATGTAGAAAGACCGGGTCATCCATCCTTTGTATATGTTATAGTTTTGTTACGACGGTCCTTTCTTTGAGGACCTCTCGCGTTTTTTAATGAAGTTCGCCTTTTAAAAAAATGGAGTTATTTTTTTGCAGATTCAAGGCACTACCAACACTAATTCACAATTGACTGTTCCTTTTATTGAACCACTTGAAGCCATGTATAACGATATAGTGTCTTTGTCTCAAGAGCTTTGTTTTAATTGAGTTAACATTTAACTAATGTCAACTTTTATTTATGATGTCTACGTCATATTAGATTTTTACGTTTGGTATGTTTTTTTCTTTTATCATTTTTTATTAAGTTATATTTTTCAACCCCGGGACCGGAATCTTCACACTGCCAACACAACAGCTTGATACTGGGAATTGATTGTTTATTACACCCTTTGCAACAAATTTTACAATAAAGGTCAGAACTTTCAGGATTTTGTTGCTTAATATTAATACTACTGTTAATATTATTTATTATTAATTTATAGGTATGTCAGTTTAGGAGAATCTTGATTGTTGTGAACAGGTTGATTAGTGGATAATAATAATTAGGGGTTGGTTTTGTGTACGGGGACTAGAACAATGAGATCACATGGAAAGCAAGGTGCTTTGTATAATTTAACATAGGATGAGGTTCAACATCAATTAGGGGATATAGAGAAGCCTTTGAGTAGTATCAATATTAATGAGCTGATTAAGACTGTTTAGTCTGCTGAAAGAGAGTTTGTAAGATATTAGGTTTGTTGATGATTGTGTATTATTCGTTTATGTTAATTATTTAAGTGGCGTAATTAGGAGTGAATTGTTATTGACGTATGCTATTGCAATTTGTAGGTTTGATTGATTGTTTTTGATCGATTTGTTGTTGAGTTTGGAAGGTTATGATATGGATTGGATTGGGGTCGTTTGTTTAGGCGATTATGTTTTGGTTTAGTGGAAATTAGGGCTTCGTGTTATTCGTTTATGTTAATTAGTTAAGTAGCATAATTAGAAGTGAATTGTCATTTGTATGTATGCTATGCACCTTGAGTGCGCCCTTGATAAGTATGGTAAATACATGGTTCATAATACATATACATAATCCTACGACCGGACCGTTAAACCACGAAACCGCCAAAACAAACTGTGAACCAAACTGTGTAAACCTCAAAATGGTTGCCCCAGCCTACTTGAATCTGTTTGGGCACCTCTGTTTTACAGTATTATAACATGCGTGACAAAATAAGATAATTCATTAACATAATATAGCATCATAATGTGGAATAAAAATTGGTGATATGCATAGTCCCCTATCATCAAATCCAATTTATTCTCTAAATATTCACTGTTTTTGTTTTTATTTAATAAAATTTGTTTGCTTTTTTATTGTTTTATTTAATTAAAAGATTAAAAAAAACAAAATGATACATTAGGGATTGATATTGATAGGTTGCATTAGGTCCGGTAGCTTGATGTTGTTTCGAATAATAAACTATTTGTAAGTTATTTCCAATTTAGTTTTTTAATGAATACATATTTATTAGACATACTAATATTTAAGGTTAATGTCGCCTAATAAGCATTACAAAACCTTAAGTGAAATAGGCTTGGTATGTTATATAGTTATGGTTTAGATAGTATTTTGGTTCGTAAAAAATGAAGAAGTATATATTTAGTTTCGGGTTTATGCTGATTCCAGTCGATAATACAGCATGTTTTCAAAAATATCCATCTAATCGCAAGAACTAGAAGCAGAGAATGCGAAGTTAATATCTATTGTTTCAAGCTGCACTTGCCGCTACGAGGTTCGTTGTTTATGCTTTTTTCACAATTGTTTTTTTTATTTTGTTTTATTTTAGGAAAGATGGATCAAGTTGGAAGATGGTGGACGATAACATGAATTGTCTCTCCAGTTTGGTTTGATTATTTTTTTCTTAATACTTTGATTTTTGCCCAAATTATTTGTTAAATACTTTCAAATTGAGATGTGTATGTATGTTTGATTATTGTCAGTTTAATTCTCTTCGGTTAAACCATGTTAATATTATGGATTGTGTGTCATGTGTTGCCCTAACCTTTTTACCATTCATATGGATGACATACACACTTATATTTTGCTAAAACTAAAATTATTGATTGCTGTTTTTTGTGGTTTTATGATAGTTTGAATTTGTTTTGAATCAGTAGATAAATAAATAGAATCCGGAAACCGATTCACATGGAGAAGGAAGCGATTGCAGCAGCGTCTCAAGGAGTTTCACAGGAGTACAAAAGCCTTATTGATTCACATGATTTGGACTCCATTAAGTAATTGCAGCATACTATGTATGACCTCTCCGTCTTTCCAATCTTATGCAATTCTTTTTATTATTGAAAATGTACACGGGTTGATATTTGTTGGAACTTGGAAAGATGGTTGTTATCTACTTCAAGACATCAATATATTCCCTAAAATCTTTTAAGTTTCTTTCAAAACATTTACTGGTGTGGTTTGTTAGTTTTTATTGTTTTGAGTTTTAGGTACGACTGGAAACCGAAAATGTTAAAATATTACCAATTGATCAGCATGTTTTGTGATTACTGCTCCAGTTTCCATCAAATTTATGCTCAGTATGTGAATCTTTAGAGCTGATTTTCACTTTTGTATATTGGTAAGTTTCTTGGCACACAATGAGAAAAGATGTTAATTCTAGATTCAAGTGGGATTGAAATGCACAATGAACATCGATTGGACACGGTCACATTAAGGCGAAATCTGTAAAATACGAGAGGTTCTAAATAGTTCGGTTTGTTTGACATCGATTACTTATTTATAATCAATAACTTAACTTTTACTTTGTTTTACAGTCAACCCCCGGAACGACAAGCGACATAAAATATTATTAAATTTCAACCCCGGGACGCTCCCGGGTAGTCAGCTAGTAAAAAAAATATTACTAGATAATAATAAGAGTGAAAAATAATAAACGCAAAGAGTTGACTCCATTTTTATTTTTTATAAAAAAATAAAATAAAATAAAAATAAGCAATAATCCCCAACACCCTCCACACACTATTTGAGTAGTTAGGTTGAAGTTGGCTTGAAGCAGCAGCAACAACACCACAGTTTCCCTGCGATGATGAATCGCATAAGTTTCGCCGTCGGCAAATTCAGAGGTAATTCTATCACCAACTCCTCCTCTTTCCTTCTTCATTCGGAAACCCCTTTCCACTTATTAGGTTTACGATTCATAGCTTCTCACAAACCTTCCCTTCACTCCTCCAATCTTTCCTCTTTGATTTCAAACATTACTAACTTGAATGATGCCTTGACTCTGTTCGATGATATGTCCCATAGACGCCCTTTGCCCTCTGTTGTTCAGTTTAATCAGTTGTTGACTGCTGTTACTAGAATGAAACATTTTACATCTTCCTTTCATCTTTTCAACCAAATGTGTTCCCTCGGTATCCCTCTTGATAAATACACCTTGAGCATTGCTATCAAGTGTTGTTGTCAGTTGCATCGCACCAAAGACGCTTTTGCCCTCCTGGGATGTTGCTTTAGGCGATCTATTCCACCTGATGTCTTCATATTTAATGCCCTCTTAGATGGACTCGTCCTTGAAGATAGGATTCTTGAAGCTGAGATGTTGTTCAAGAAGCTCATCAAACAAAGACTTTGTGAACCTAATGTGGTTATGTACAGCACAATGATTAAAGGCCTTTGTAAGGTTAGTAATAACGTTACAGCACTTGCTTTGCTCAGGCTAATGGAACAGAAAAACTGCAAGCCTGATATCGTCACATATAACACCATCATTGATAGTCTTTGTAAGGATCAAATGATAGATGATGCTTTCAAGCTTTTCAAAGAGATGGTATTTCACAAAGGCATTCTACCAAATGTCATCACCTACACCTCTTTAATTCATGGTCTTTGTAAGTTTGGTCATTGGGATGAGGCCAAAAAGATGCTGATACAAATGCAGGATCAAAAGATTTCTCCAAATGTGAGGCTGTTATCAACATCATGATTGAGAGAGGTAAGGTTCCAGACATAGTGACATACAGCTCACTTATTGATGGTTACTGTCTACGAGGTGAAATGATTAAAGCAAGGGAGATTTTTGATTCACTGACACTTAGAGGTCTCGTTCCTGATGTTTTTACTTACAGTAGTTTACTTAACGGGTATTGCAAGAAATCTAAAATATACGAGGCTACGCAAATGTTTCGTGAAATGACCAGACACGGTTTGAAACCTGATGTAGTCACTTACAACACCATGTTACAAGGATTGTTTAAGGTTGGGCATTGTGTAGCTGCACGCAAACTCTTCGATGAGATGCATGCACAAAGCCTAGTTCCAGATCAATGCACTTATCGAATAATTTTAGAGGGTCTTTGCAACAACCATCAAGTAGAAGAGGCGATTTCTTTGTTTCATTTGTTGGGTGATAGCAAGTTTAATTCCGATATCGCTGTGTACACTATCCTCATTGATGGGGCAGGAAAGTGTGGGCAATTTCACATTGCAAGGAATCTTTTTCATGGTCTAATTGATAAAGGCTTGCAACCTAATGTTCGTACATACACTGTGATGATTAGTGGTTTTTGTCGCGAAGGTCTATTGGGGAAAGCAAAGTTGTTGTTTCTTAAAATGGACGAGAGTGACTGCCCACCAGATAATGTTACTTACCGTGTTCTTCTTAAAGGATATCTAAAGAACCAACACTTTGATGATGTGGAGATGCTTTTACAGGAAATGGATTTTAGAGGTTTCTCACTTGATGCTTCAACTTTATCGCTATTAATAAATCAGATCGCAGCTGGTTTACTAGATAGAAGTATGCTTAAGATGTTCAGTAAGCTTGTGCCAAAAGAGTTTTTGGAGGATCCTAGCTTGTGCGCCTGGGAAAACTGAAATAGTAATTGTGATATGAGAAAACTGAAATAATAATTTATCCTAGCTTGAAAAGTGTAGAAAGCAATGTGTTTTTGTTCTTAGATTTGTGGTTTTACATGTTTCTAGTCATTAGAAATTGTCCATTTAATGAATTCACAACGCTTACACATTTGTGTTTGTTGTAGTTTAATGATGATTTTCTTGTTTCATGAAAATAAGCTGTAACATGTTCCGGTTTGGTATTTACAATGTGGATATGATTGCTTGATAGGCATTGTGATACGTTTTGCATCACCGAGCTGTCATAGCATTGCCTTTCGGATCAAGTGATCAACCCCCTAGAGTTCTGCACACAGGTTTACCATATATCTGCTGTTTCTAAGATAATGAAACGCCGCATGAATCGATGGCCATTGTGGATCTTATTTGCAATCCAGTTCTTTAGGCAGTGTTTGAGCTCCTGCAAACATATTTGCTCCTTCTCAATTTTGATTTTCTGCGATTTCTTGACCGACAACTTGGCACATGAATGATGATTGATGAGAATTCTGAAGCAATATTAGCCAAGAAAAGACATGATGCAGAATCTTTTTGCTTACGATGCAAGCCTACCAATGATATGCTTCCTGGTGCTAAAATACAGGTATTTTGAAATCTAGTTACTTTCAAACCGTAAATCTTAGATATTTCACATTATTAGTTTTTTAAGCAAAGGAGTTGAATACTTGTTCAAGGCATCGGCAGCTGAAGCTGAGGCTATTGCCAAAACCCTAGCTGCTGCAAAAGCACGTTAGTCTGATGGTGAAGTTGATCTGCCAGATAGAGACCGTGGAGTAGAGGCTACTCCTAGTGGGAAACAATGATAAAACCTGACTCTGTTTCTGTAAATATATGTCTACTATTTATGAAAAATAGTTAAAGCCGCTTGCATTCGTTCTTTCTATTTGTATTCAGGTGATTGCTCACCTATTGAAACCTCATGGGTGGAAGCCACCTGTTCGCAGACAGTTCTTTCTGGATTGTAATGAGATTGCTGATCTTTGTGACAGTTCTGAAAGAATATTTTCAAGTGAACCCAGTGTTCTACAACTTAGGGCTCCAATCAAGATATTTGGTGATTTGCATGGGCAATTTGGAGATCTCATGAGACTTTTTGATGAGTACGGATCTCCATCAACGGCGGGAGACATAGCGTAAGAGATCTTTTTAGAACGTTCTTATTACTAATACATTTTCCTGCCTAGAGGTGTGCATATCGGGGCTGGGCCTGAGATCAGCCTTAGGCCTGTCTCGGGAGATGTCCAGTGGGGCCTGGTCCTCCAAAGCCCTGTTCAAGGCTTGGTGAAGAGATCTTGTGGTGGTTCCCAAACTCATTCATCCTCTGCCACCAGCAATTTCATCACCTGAAACTTCCCCCGAACGTCATATAGAAGATACATGGATGCAGGTACCTTTTTTAAATCAATACTTTCATCACGTTAGTATGCAGATTTTGATTTTAACATATTCTGCACATGTAATTAGGAGCTTAATGCAAACAGACCACCAACACCAACTAGAGGCCGTCCACAAGTTACAAATGATCGTGGTTCTCTTGCATGGATGTAGTTGAAGTTTCATATCATCTCATCCCTGTAATCACTCAGAAAACTTGCTACGGTTGGTTCGTTCGTTCAAGAGTTTTCAAGAATTTGTTCAGCCGTATCCTCCCAACCTGACCCCACATAGTTGGTGAAAATGAAGATTTGAGATCACAAAAAACGCAGCGAAGGCCGATTAGCAATCCCTTTGTGCATTGACAAAGGGGGGAGTTTTGAACCTTGCCATGGTGTATGATTTGTTTATCTTTGTTTTGATTTTTGTTAAAAGATAGAATGAGGCTGGTTATATATATGTCTGGAAAGGTGATGATTGTATCATAGTGGAGGTGGTGCTGTGTTTATGTACAATGTAACATTTGTGTGAAGATAAAGACCAAAAAAACTTCATGTGTATTGCTGTTGTTAGATCTTTTGATTAGGAGGATAAAGATGTGTATAAACTGAGTTTTCTTTTTCTTTCCAAAACCGTTTCGGGTTGTAAAGCGAATTGGTTTGGTCAATTTTGGTCAAAACCGGCTTGGGGAGAAACTTGTTCGGGTTATATACCGGTTTAGGTAAAAATAAAAAAACATTTGAACCCTATTCAAATGGTTTGGGTTGGGTTGGAGACAGTTTGGTTCACAAAGTTTTACCCCAAAAACATGCATTTAATTTATTTAATTGAGTTGGGTTGAAACCGGTTTGAGAGGAACCGGTATACAAACTAGTGGTTTGGGTTGGGTTGAAACCGATTTGGTAGTGAAAATCTGGCCCATGTTATGAGAGGGGGAACCGGTTTGGCTCAAACTTGTTAGAATGTTAGTGTTCAAATGTCAGCATATACATTTACTCAATGTAGACAAAGAATCTGGTCAAGAAGTCAAACATATTTTCTTATCATAAACTTTCTAAGGTCAATCATTGATACTGCAGATGCATATAATATTGTTAAAATGTAAAATGGATATGTTGGGTGAACGACTAAGTTCAATATTTGAAATTCATTTTTTAGAATTATTCATACTCCTAATATACTTATATTAACCATCTATACTAGAATCAGTCTAAACACTACGTGGCCCAATCACAAAGTTAATGTTCCGCCCATATTAGCAGTTTGTAGGATCCTAACGTCAAGCAAATTTAATTATCTGCACTTACACACTCCCCCTTGACAATAACGTCAATTAAGTGAATGTTCGCTTGAAAAAACGTGTGTCGAGAATCAGCATTACTTCATTCCCTTCACTTTTGATACCTTTGGGTTGGGTTTAGGACGACTTTAGGTAATCCACCCAAAACCGATTAGATAATTTTGTCCCTATACCCATCCCAAACTCATCGGGTTTCTATCGGGTAATCACCATCGACTATCGGGTGAACCATTAATTTTAAAAAATTACTCATCAAGTAAACCCGACCCAAAATTCGTCGTCTATCTATCAGATAACTAATTAATTACATTTAGCATTATTACTATAAAAATGCCTAAGTATGTTTAAAAAAAATACTCAAATGCAAAGATGACAAATACAGGATGCCGGTATTTGATTATCATATAAATACATATTAAAAAACCAAACAAAAATATATCAGGTATATAATCAAGTAAACATAGATATCACTAAATTTGTCCCAAATACGTGAAAAAAAAAAAGTTAATCCTAAACCCGGTCCCATACTCGATTACCCAAACCAGCCCCAAATGTATCGGTTTCAGGCTTACCTATCAGATTTGGGTTCGATTGTCATCCCTACCTAGACAAAGTGCAGAGTGTAAAGGGTTGTGCATATCAATACCTGTCACCAAATAAACAAAGTTATGTCTTATAAGATTGGCGTTGGTTATCAAAAGTAGCGTTTTTATAGCTTCGCTGTTAGGTTGACGACGAATCGACGACGATGTTGAGTCGCCCAAATTCCGCTATCATCAAAACCACAGGTACTTTTATTATCACTAACTCCTCCTCCTTCCTTCTTCATTCCGAAACCCCTTTCCACTTATTAGGTTTACGATTCATAGCTTCTCACAAACCTTCCCTTTGCTCCTCCAATCTTTCCTCTCTTATTGCAAGCCTTACTAACTTGAATGATGCCTTGAATCTGTTCGATGATATGTCTCACACACGCCCTTTGCCTTCTGTTGTTCACTTCACTCAGTTGTTACATCTTCTTACTAAAATGAAACATTTTACATCTTCCCTTCATCTTTTCAACCAAATGTCTGCAATCGGTGTTCCTCTTAATCAATTTTCTATCAGCATTTCCATCAAGTGTTGCTCTCAGCTGTATCGCACCAATGACGCTTTTGCCCTCCTAGGTATTTGCTTTAGAAGAGCTATTCCGCCTAATGTCTTCATATTTAATGCCCTCTTAGACGGACTCGTACTTGAAGATAAGATTCTTGAAGCAGAGATGCTGTTCAAGAAACTCATCAAACAAAAACTTTGTGAGCCTAGTGTAGTTACCTACAACACAATGATTAAAGGACTTTGCAAGTTCGGTAATAATGTTACAGCCATTGCTTTGCTCAGGCTAATGGAACAGAAAAACTGCAAGCCTGATCTTGTTACATATAACACCATCATTGATAGTCTTTGCAAAGATAAAATGATAGATGATGCTTTCAACCTTTTCAAAGAGATGGTATATGACAAAGGCATTCTACCAGATGTCATCACATACACCTCTTTAATTCATGGTCTTTGTAAGTTTGGTCATTGGGATGAGGCCAAAAAGATGCTGATAGAAATGCAGGATCAAAAGATTTCTCCAAATGTGCACACCTTTACTGTATTAGTTGATTCATTTTGCAAGGACGGTAAAGTAGAAGAAGCCGAGGCTATTATAAACATCATGCTTGAGAGAGGTAAGGTTCCAGACTTAGTGACATACAACTCACTTATTGATGGTTACTGTCTGCGAGGTGAAATGATCAAAGCAAGGGAGATTTTAGACTCCATAACACTTAGAGGTCTAGTCCCTGATGTTGTCACTTACAATAGTTTGTTGAACGGGTATTGCAAGAAATCTTATATAGACAAGGCTATGCAGATGTTTCGTGAAATGACCGGAAAAGGTTTAAAACGCAACGTGGTCACTTACAACACCATGTTACATGGATTGTTTCGGGTTGGGCGTTGTGTAGCTGCACGCAAACTCTTCGATGAGATGCATGCACAAGGCCTAGTTCCAGACCAATGCACTTATCGAATAATTTTAGATGGTCTTTGCAACAACCATCTAGTTGAAGATGCATTCTCTTCGTTTCATTTGGTGGGTGATAGTAAGCTTAATTCTGATATTATTGTCTACAATATCCTCATTGATGGTGCTGGAAAATGTGGGAAATTTCACATTGCAAGAAATCTTTTCCATGAGCTAATAGATAAAGGTTTGCAACCTAATGTTCGTACATATAACGCGATGATTGGTGGTTTTTGTCGCGAAGGTCTGTTGGGGGAAGCAAAGTTGTTGTTTCTTAAAATGGGCGACAGTGGCTGCCCACCAGATAATGTTACTTACTGTGTTTTTCTCCAAGGACATCTAAAGAACAAGCACTATGATGATGTTGAGATGCTTTTACACGAAATGGATGCTAGAGGTTTCTCACTTGATGCTTCAACTTTATATCTATTAATAGATCAGATCGCAGCTGGTTTTCTAGAAAGAAGTATGCTTAAGTTGTTAAGTAAGCTTGTGCCAAAAGAGTTATTGGATGATCCTAGCTTGTGCGCCTGGGAGTGAAACTGAAATAGTAATTGTGGACTAAAGAAATGGAGATTATAACTTACAAAATGTACAACACATGACAGCTCTATCAAATTCCATTCCATTTCATTTGGTCATTAGATATTTTCCATATAATGAATTCACAACGCTTATGCATCTGTGTTTGTTGTAGTTTAATGATGTTTTGCTCGTTTCATGAATACCAACTGTAACATGTTCTTTGTGTTTTACCCTTTGCTTCTTGAGAAATAATATTTCACATTTTATCGATTTGATATGGTAGTTTGAGTTTGACATCTATGACGTGGGTGTCATAGCTCAATCATAGATGATAGATCTTGTTTTCTAAAATCAGCCCTGTAGGATTTTGGGATCATAGTGTTGCCTTTTCACTTTGTCAGACCACGAGTTATGCTAATAGGATCATCATATTTTTACTGTCACAGAGATAATGAAACACTGCATTGGTCCATAGGTGTTGTGGATTTTATTACTAATCTAGTTCTATATTCATTGTTCTGGTGTGGCCTTTTCTTTGTGATACTAAGTATACTTGTGTTACTGTCTTACATTCATGGAGGTATTGGGGGTGGTATATCCATTGTGGTTTTTGGTATGATAATAGTGAAAATGATTATACACGTCTTTTTCTACCACGTTTTCTTTGTACCTTGAGCTGTGCATCTTCTTGATCTGGTGGTGTTATCATTTTGTGTATATTTTGTGATGCCAGGTTTGGAATTTTGGATCTAATGTTAAAATATGGGGCTGATGCTATTTTGGTTGAATTTAATATTTGAAATTCACTGTTTATCGTTGTGGACTGATGGTGATGAATTGAATGTTTTTCAAGCTAAAAATAAATGCTAAATGAAATACTTGGTGAGTGTAAGTCAGTAAGTGGGTAAAGGTTAGAATGGAAGAGTAGGTTGCCGAAGAGGGTGAACATTCATGCTTGGAGAAGTCACCTGGACTGTACTGCAACGGGGCATATACACTGGGTCAATACAGTGTAAATTATGCAGGAATGGGGGAGAAACGGCGGAACATTTATTTATGCAATGTGAATCAGCGAGCATGATTTTGGAGTGTATAGTTTCCCAGTGATGTAGTGCTTTCCCTGGATATGGTTTTCTTTGTGTTTTACCTTTTGCTTCTTGAGAGTTGAGACATCATATTTCACAGTTATAAAGTTTATATGCTAGTTCCATTTTAATATAACAATGTGAGATCATAATTCAAATTTCAAACCAGGATTGCTAGTCAAAAACAGAGTCATTGGGCCTTGAGTGTTGTTTTGATGTGTTAATTTCAGCAAGATGTCTGAAAAGACACATGAATGATGAGAAATCAGAAGCAATATTAGCCAGAAAGGACCTGATGCGGGAGCAGCTAAACCCGACAATGATATGCCTCCTTCCTGGTGCTGAATTTAGGAATTTCTAAATTCTAGTCGCTTCCAAAAGGTAAGTTTTAGATACTTCATGAATGTTTAATGATATTTGATTTAATTAATTTGTATACCAAGCTAAACATGTATATATTAAGTACCCAGTTTTCTAGTTAATCAATTTCCCTTTATGGTCAAGGTTTTAAGTTTATATGCAGAAATGTGTGTTTAGATAATCTTTTGTAGAGGTGGCATAATGGGTTGGGTGGTGTGTCAATACCAAGCCAAAACAAATAGTTAGATGTGGGATGGAACTTGGTTTTAAAATGCACGCATCAGGTAAGGGTTGTGTCGGTTGACTTAATGCACTCTCTGTCTTTTTATTTATTTTATTATTATTATTTTTTTTACTTCTATAAATAATTTCTATGTTAAATCTAAGCACCAACGTGTATGTTTTATATCATAATCTAATATCATAAATAACTTGAATTGGGAGGTTTTGTGCAACTTGCTAAACGTCTTCTTTTAAGCTAATTTTCAACTTTACCCAAGTGAAACATTCATAAGTAAATGGGTCGAAATGATGACTTCTAACCTTCTAATCACATGATGGCCTAATATTACTTTGCGTTGCTATGTTCCTAATTTGCATGTGACAATTTGGCCTTATTTCTGTATTTCTTGCAGGAGGATGGATCTGTACGTAATTCGGTGTCGGTGATTGTTATCATGCGCATTTCTTTAGTTGAAAATATGCAAGTATTAATGTCTGTAATGTAAATACTTGTTGTAAACGGTAGCGCGATACAACTGCTGTGAAAAAATCTGTTTCATTATACCCATTGAAGCAAAGTCGAAAGCAATAAACGCCCTCCGTTACTTTTCTTCTTAACATGCTCTATTATTCTCTTTGCAAGCCCTACATTTCCATTACAAGCACTTAAAATTGCTCATTAGAGGACATCATTAGGCTCCATTTGCATTGTTTTAATAGCTTTGAATGCATCTTCAAATCTTCGGGCACGACTTAAAAGATTTAATTAGCATCCAAAACGCTCATTGTTGGATGAAATTCCAGAGTTCTAGAGTTGACCATTATTGATGATTGAGATCCTTTCTTTAACTTGACCCAAATGGCTACAAGAAATAAGAACGCCAACAAGTGTGATGTTATCTGGTTCAATTTCTTTCGGCACCTAGACCATGAATCGATAATCCAGAAATCATGAAGGTGTGGTTTCTTCGCCTTTTATATTTTGTATTTTATTATATTTTCTAATGAGTTGTTGTTTAACTAACTAAAGGTGTAGAGGTCATTTTGTTCATAATCGAGATTTTTTTTTTGGTTTTTTATTTCAAGTTTTAATAGTGGTATGCTAGTACTGGTAACGAATCATACTTATATTTTAAGTTTTCTCTTTCGGCTACTATACTGAGTCGATAACAAACTGAACCGTTGATCAAATTCTCTTTCGGCTGCTAGTACTGGTAACGAATCAAACTTATATTTGGTCCACTTTGCCACTTCAGTATAATATTTTTTTTTTTTGCAATTCAACACCTGAGGTTTGGATTTTCTTGCTATTTTCGTCCTTTTTATTAACTCGGTTAAAAAATCTTGTTAAGGTCAGGGGTAGGCTTGTCATTTTACCTACTTAATGAGGGACAACTTAAACATTTCATTTACTAATAAAAATTTATTGATCTTTATTTTAAAAAAAATCTCATGAAAAATCGAAAATATGTTATTCTAGTAATAACATGACAATGTATACAAATAAAAACGGATTCTAAAATTCATACATCATGTGACATCACATTTGGGGTGTATGATATCACATTCTGAGTATGTGGTAGGTTCCTATTGGTCTGTGATGTGGGCTAGCGTGTATAAATCATAATTATAGGGTGTATGGTTCCTAAATACCATAAAAACCATTATAATATTTATTCTTAAATATCGTCTGATGATCCCCATGTACCAGGAGGATGAAATATGTCCGATTTGTCGTAAGGCCTGCCTGGATGAATACGGGGAACATGCGGTTCATTGTAAGGAGTTACCCGGTTTCAAATATCGGCATGATTGGGTTAGAGACATTTTGTGGGACATTTTAAGACGTGCTGGGATCTCAGCCAAAAAGGAGGCCCCTGTGAACTTCCTCTCGGATCCAGCAGAAGGGAGATCCACCATACGACCAGCAGATCTCCTTGTCTTAGGATGGGCGGGGGGAAGCATGCTTGTGTTGACCTGACAGGTGTATCTCCCCTAGTTGGGTTAAGGGATAGTGGCTTCATAGCAGGGCAAGCGGTACGGAAAGCAGAGGCAAAGAAGGTAGAAAAACATGCTAAAGCCTGTGAGGGAAACCAACACGTTTTTGTACCATTGGCTTTTGATACCTTTGGCTCATTGGTACCAGAGGCTACCCGTTTCCTGACCAGGGTACAACGAGTTATTCATAGTAGTGTCTCGGCTTCGGGTGGGCAGGGTTTCCTAATTTTCAAAAAAAAAATAAAAAAAAATACAAGATAACAAGAGTGAAAAAAGAAAAATGCGAAGAGTCGAATCCATTTTGATTTTTCTTTTTTTTTTCTTTTTTTTAAGAAATAGAAACAAAAGATGCTTTCTCAGTTCAACACTGCCTGACAGTAGTTAGGTTTGAAGTAGGCTTGAAGCAGCTTCTTCCCTTCCCTGCGTCGATTCGACGATGATGATGAGTCGCATAAGTTCCGCCGTCGTCAAATTCAGAGGTAATAATAATTCTGTCACCAACTCCTCCTCTTTCCTTCTTTATTCTGTAACCCCTTTCCAATTAGGTTTACAGTTCAGAGCTTTTCACCAACCTTCCCTTCACTCCTCCAATCTTTCCTCTCTTATTGCAAACATTACTAAGTTGAATGATGCCTTGAATCTGTTCGATGAAATGTCTCACACACGCCCTTTGCCCTCTGTTGTTCAGTTTAATCAGTTGTTACATCTTCTTACTAAAATGAAACATTTTCGTTCTTCCCTTCACCTTTTCAACCAAATGTCTGCAATTGGTGTCCCTGTTAGTAATTACTCCATCAGCATTTCCATCAAGTGTTGCTCTCAGCTGCACCGCACCAATGAAGCTTTTGCCCTCCTTGGTATTTGCTTTAGAAGAGCTATTCCGCCTAATGTCTTCATATTTAGTGCCCTCCTAGATGGACTCGTCCTAGAAGATAGGATTTTTGAAGCTGAGATGTTGTTCAAGAAACTCATCAAGCAAAAAATTTGTCAACCTGATGTGGTTATGTACAGCACAATGATTAAAGGCCTTTGCAAGGTCGGTAACAATGTTATAGCACTTGCTTTGCTCAGGCTAATGGAACAATCAAATTGCAAGCCTGATGTTGTTACATATAGCACCATCATTGATAGTCTTTGCAAGGATAAAATGATAGATGATGCTTTCAAGCTTTTCAAAGAGATGGTATTTCAGAAAGGCATTCTACCAAATGTCATCACCTACACCTCTTTAATTCATGGTCTTTGTAAGTTTGGTCATTGGGATGAGGCCAAAAAGATGCTGATACAAATGCAGGATCAAAAGATTTCTCCAGATGTGCAAACATTTAATGTATTAGTTGATTCATTCTGCAAGGAAGGTAACATAGAAGAGGCTGAGGCTGTTATCAACATCATGGTTGAGAGAGGTAAGGTTCCAAACTTAGTGACATACAACTCACTTATTGATGGTTACTGTCTACGAGGCGAAATGATTAAAGCAAGGGCAATTTTAGACTCCTTGACACTTAGAGGTCTCGTTCCTAATGTTGTCACTTACAATAGTTTATTGAACGGGTATTGCAAGAAATCTAATATAGACAAGGCTATGCAAATGTTTCGTGAAATGACTGGACAAAGTTTAAAACCCAATGTGGTCACTTACAGCACCATGTTACATGGATTGTTTAAGGTTGGGCATTGTGTAGATGCACGCAAACTCTTCGATGAGATGCATGCACAAGGCCTAATTCCAAATCAATGCACTTATCGAATAATTTTAGAGGGTCTTTGCAACAACCATCTGGTAGAAGATGCGCTCTCTTTATTTCATTTGGTGGGTGATGGCAAATTGAATATTGATATTGCTGTTTACAATATCCTCATTGATGGGGTGGGAAAAGATGGGAAATTTCACATTGCCAGGAATCTTTTCCATGATCTAGTTGATAAGGGCTTGCAACCTGATGTTCGTACATATAACGTGATGATTAGTGGTTTTTGTCGCGAAGGTCTGTTGGAGGAAGCAAAGTTGTTGTTTCTTAACATGGACGAGAGTGGGTGCCCGCCAAATGATGTTACTTACCGTGTTTTTCTGCAAGGACATCTAAAGAACAAGCACTATGATGACGTGGAGATGCTTTTACAGGAAATGGATGTTAGGGGCTTCTCACTTGATGCTTCAACTTTATCGTTATTAATTAATCAGATTGCTGCTGGTTCATTAGATAGAAGTCTGCCTAAGTTGTTAGGTAAGCTTGTGCCAACAGAGTTAATGAACGATCCTAGCTTGTGCGACAGGGGGAGAAACTAAAATAGTAATTGTGGGATAAGCAATGGTAATTTTAACGTTGAATGATATTTGCTTTAATTAACTTGTAGCTGGTTTGCTGTTATTAGGCCTGGATGGAAGAGGTTACTCTCTTAGCACCTCTACTTTATCGCTGTTATTAGATCAAATTGTAGCTGGTTTGCTGTTATTATGCCTGCTATCATAGCATTGCTTCTGTTGATTGACAAGCACCATGCCTGCTATCATAGCATTACTTCTAGTTGACCCATTTGAAATAAAACATTACTCAAATCGACTTATTTATAACTAAATTGCTCGAATATTCTATATCTAATGATATGTACTGAACTTTTCCTCCTGATGTATGTGTTATCCGGTATCGGTTCCAAAACTGCATGGAAGATACATGGATGCATGTTCAATACCTTTCTGTCATTATGTAAAAAATGTTTTCATCGCTTTATTATGCAGATATCAATGTCAGCTTTTTCACATAGTTTACTGTTCCGGTTATGATAATACGGTCATGTATGAATCTCAAAACTGATAGGAGTTGGGATTTTTGTTTCTTTCTTGATTTGATATGGGGAGTTTGTTTCTCTTTAACGTCATCTGCAAAAGCCTGTTTAAATCTCCATAACTTTCTTAATGTTCAGTTCCACCGAGGGTTTTTATTTTCGAAATCTCTCAGATGATTAAAAACTCAACTCTCTCAATGGTTAGGTGAATCCTTTTCTCGAAGTATTACTCCAGTTTCTACAATTGCAGACTGTTCTCGCCTTTATTTTTATATCTGGAACCTCTTCTTGAACATTCAAGCAACATCCTAAACATTCACAGAACAGCTATTCCTAGGAGCCAAAATACCAACATTATCCTTAAAGTATTACAACTACAAGTTGTTCAAGTGTGGCAGGAGGCCTACCAACAGGCTCTTAAGAAAGCTCCCATGTTTAAAAACATTAAATCACTTAACAGAAGAAAAAAAAAAAAAAAAGAGTTGCGGACGTTTCTCTGCAGTTTAGGCAACTGGCACTACCATAGTAACACCAATTCCGTCATGGCTTGAGGATGTCTTAGAATGGCCCTCAAACTTCCTGAACTGAGACATCTGCCTTGCTTCCAAATGGGCATAGCAAATAAGAAGTATTAACAAATTGAAGTGTTAAAAATTTAGTTGAGATTAGTCAAAATGGTCTTCTGCAAAAATCTAATTACTTCAGCCACCCCATAATTATTGCCCACAAACATTTTAAAATGTAATATCATTGACTTATCATAGTTAGGAGTTTTGACAAAGATGATAAAGGGTAAAATGGAAAGGCTAGTAAATAACAACTCTCATTCAAAGAAATGGATATTAGTTTTGGAACATAACTAAAATAGTATTGAGGGTGGTAATTTTGGGAAGGATGGAGAAGCATGTTTGCCGAAACTCTTAGCTGTGGGGTGTGAGGTTCGGCAAGGGTAGGCAAAGGCCGACGTGGCGTCGGCGCCGATGGGGAACACCTCCCCCTCACTCGGTTTTCGGTGACTTCGGGGGGCTTTAACCTATAAGGGTGTTTATCGATTCGGTTTTTTGGTTATTCTTGTTATTTGATTTCTTTTTTTATTTAAAGTGAACTCAAATTTGAATTCAACTCGAGAAAATGATTTGAGTTCAAAACTACTATTTCAGGTTGATTCAAATAACCCGAATTATGAAGAAAAATGTTCTTATACAAGTAAAAGAACTTCTGGACACTGTAAATCACATTAGAGACGACCTTGGAGTAACCTTGAATCTGATGAAGGCCTGTAGAAAGTTATTAGTACTTCAAACATAACTCAAGGTGGCACTTTGCTTGTAAAAGAAGGAAATGGTTTATTTTATTATTTTAAACTTTAGATCAACATGTATTTTACCAGTGCATTCACATCCCCTCCATCATTTTCTACTCTATAAATTAACTAAGAGTCATACTTTTCAAATTTTATATCTCAAATTTAAATGCTTTCATATCCACCATTTTAACTTTTATCTTACTCAGGAACATTTACTTTATTATATTTCTTGTTATTATACATTCACATAATTTGGTGGATAATGAATAGTATTTTTAAATATATAAAAGCTAGTGTAGCCATTTTTTTTTAATTTAGGGTTGATGTATAAAAATTAAAAATGATAGATGGGATGTAGTGCATTTTTAGGATGTTTTATTAAATTTTAGTGATATGGGAGTGCTTGGCGGATGGGATGTGAATGTTCTGAGAATGTGAGACCTTTAGCAGCAAAGGTAAAGAGTCAAAGCGTTAGATGCACCAACTTGTTATTTTGAAGATAAACGTGATAACTTCTCTTTATAGTTAATTAAGATCTAACAATTATAAAACGATATTTAAAAAAAAAAAAGTTATGATTGATAACCATTGCTTTTTAATGAACTTTTTTAATTAAGAAATAAGTCAATAACGTACGAATATACGAAATAAGAGAAGTAGGAAAACTAATCTTAATCTTGAACTCATGGAACTATCCATTAAAGTGTAACATTCTTGCTTGGCGAGTAGAAATGGACATAATTCCTTTGATAAAAGCTCTTGCTCATCGAGGGGTTGTTTTTTACGACAACGTGTGCTTGCTTTGTATTACGACAACGTCCATTTTCTTCTTTGATTCCTTACCAAATCAGGATCCAAATCAGGATGTCTATCTTGTTTTTGCTAAGTACTGAGGTGGTCCCGAGAACGGTATTGCCACGTCAACTCCGTACCGCTAGGTGAAATCCTCTAATATTGCGTCATGTAGTGCTGACTAGGCAAGCCCCTTCCCCATAACTTGACCCTGTTGTGGGGCTTTATTGACCAGAACCACGCTTCAAATACTCTACTAGCACTGGTGACCACCCTCACTTCGGCTCGCTTGCGCCGGCCCTCATGCAGGGATGTCATGGTGTTCGCTAGCCACGTGGCTCAATTGATTGGTCGCGCCGGGTGGTCATGAGATAACAATGGACAGTTTAAGAATACTTTGACTGAAAATTTAACAACGATTTTGTTTATATAAAGATAAAAAGAACACAAAAACTTGGTGAAAGTTTTATTACAAAACTATTAAAAATTGGATAAAAGTGAAAATTCCAAAAAAAAAAAAATAAACAAACATGTGAACACTCTCACTTTATTTATTAGTTTTTAGTTAGAACATGCTTTCTAACATTTGTTGGTTCCAAACCAACCAAAGTGGGTTTTAGGTTAAAGACATATACTCACTCAGTTATTGCATCTTCTTACTAAAATGAAACACTTTTCTTCTTCCCTTCACCTTTTTAACCGAATGTGTTCCCTTGGTGTTCCTGTTAATCAATATTCTATCTCCATTGCTATCAAGTGTTGTTCTCAGCTGCATCGCACCAAAGACGCTTTTGCCCTCCTGGGTATTTGCTTTAGGCGGTCTATTGCACCCAACGTGTTCATATTCAGTGCGCTCTTAGACGGACTCGTCCTAGAAGATAGGATTCTTGAAGCAGAGATGCTGTTCAAAAAGCTCATCAAACAGAAAATTTGTGAACCTAATGTAGTTACGTACAACACAATGATTAAAGGACTTTGCAAGTTTGGTAATAACGTTACAGCACTTGCTTTGCTAAGGCTAATGGAACAAACAAACTGCAATCCTAATATTGTTACATATAGCACCATCATTAATAGTCTTTGCAAAGATAAAATGATAGATGATGCTTTCAAGCTTTTCAAAGAGATGGTATATGACAAAGGCATTCTACCAGATGTCATCACCTACACCTCTTTAATTCATGGTCTTTGGGATGACGCCAAAAAGATGCTGATACAAATGCAGGATCAAAAGATTTCTCCAGATGTGCAAACCTTTACTGTATTAGTTGATTCATTCTGCAAGGAAGGTAACATAGAAGAGGCTGAGGCTGTTATCAACATCATGCTTGATAAAGGTAAGCTTCCAGACATAGTGACATACAACTCACTTATTGATGGTTCAAGTTTGATATCGATGCTGCAGATTATTCACAAACAAAACAGAGAATTAAACTATGAAAGCTTCACAATTTATTATCAGAAAACTAACTCAAAAACTGATACAATAAACACCCTATAACTCGATGTTTATATAGGACTAGAATTCTTCTTCTCCAAGCATCATAATCCTAATACAATTGTTATTGATATCTTTAATTACCCTACTAGATAATTACAATCAAAAATTAATACTTATCTATTTGGAAATCTTTATCTTTAATCTTAAAGAAATCCCACCAATCTCTCCACCGACTTATGGAGAGTCGGCTATTACGAACACGTCACCAACATTCACCCCCCTAATTGCTGACTCGCAATAGGGAGATCTTGAACTCCAAGCATTTCTCGTAACTCTTTGAACTTCATTCTTGGAAGAGCTTTGGTTAGAATATCAGCCTTTTGCTGATCTCCTGGAACGTGCTCCACCTTAATCTGATCTTCTGAAATTCGCTCTCGAATGAAGTGATACCGGGTATTAATATGTTTCGTATTCTTGTGAAATACCGGATTCTTCATTAAGGCGATGGCAGATTTGTTATCAACTCTCAACTCAACCTGTTGTGGGTCTTCTCCTGTCAACTCACTTAAGAGTTCTCGAAGCCATATAGCTTGACACGCTGCAGCCGTTGCAGCCATGTATTCAGCTTCGCAAGATGATAGAGCAACCGTGGCTTGTTTCTGTGTACACCAAGTTATTGGCGACCTTCCATAATAAAACACATGCCCTGTTGTACTACGCCCGTCATCTCTATCTGAATTATAACTACTATCACTATACCCAACCAATTCCCTTGAACCTCCACCATAATAAATGATTCCTGAACTGATGGTACCTTTGATGTAGCGCATTATGTGTTTGACAACATTTTCGTGAGACTTCTTTGGATTGTGCATATATCGACTTACCATACTTACAGAGAATGTAAGATCAGGCCGAGTATGAAGTAGATACCTCAGGCATCCCACTTGTCTTCGAAACTTTGTTGTCTCCACACTTTCACCTTCCTCATCCTTCGTCATTACCGCTCCGGGCTCCATTGGACACTTAGTCGAGTTGCTTTCTAACATACCCCATTCTTTCAGAATTCTTCTTGCATATGCTTCTTGTTTTATTACTATACCATTCATTTGCTGCGAGACTTCTATGCCTAGATAGAACGACAGTTTACCAAGATCTGTCATCTCAAAGCTTTTCTCCATTTGCTTCTTGAACCGCTTTATCTCTTCTAAACATGATCCGGTTACTACCAAATCGTCAACATAGACACCGACAATCAGCAACTTTCCTTTATTGACCCTTCTGTATACTGCTTGATCATGCGAACACTTTTGAAAACCGAAGTTCTTCAGTGTTTTGTCCAGCTTAGTGTTCCATGCTCTTGGGGCTTGCTTTAACCCATAAAGGGCCTTCAATAACTTGTAAACTTTAGCTTCTTCCCCTTTTTTGACGAAACCTTCTGGTTGTGTTACATACACGGTTTCTTCGAGCTCTCCGTGTAAGAAAGCGGACTTAACATCCAGGTGATGGATTTCCCATCCATTGTTTGCAGCCAAAGCAATCACAAGTCTTACTGTTTCTAACCTTGTGACAGGCGCAAAAACTTCTTCAAAGTCTACTCCGTACCGTTGCACGTAACCTTTCGCAACAAGACGAGCTTTGTACTTGTTCACTGAACCATCCGGATTTTTCTTTACCTTGTAGACCCATTTGAGACCAATCGGTTTACACCCTTTGGGAGGATCCATTAGCACCCAAGTTTTATTTTTTTCAATGGATTCTATTTCTGCTCGCATGGCTCGGGTCCAATCCTTGTCTCTACCAGCTTCATTAAAACACTTTGGCTCGCTTTCCTCAGCTAGAAACAACTCAAAATCATTAAACTTTTGTGGAACCATAGGAACACGGGTGGACCGCCTTAGACCAGAATTTTGGCCTATTTCGTGCTCAGTAGCAGCTGCATCATGTACCGAGAAGGGACTGTTTTGGGGCTGATTAGTAGCAGACTGATCAGTAAAGCTATTTTGGGCTGATTCTACCTGAACCGAAGGGACTGTTTGATGCGGGCTGCTGTGAACAGACCCAGACTGAGCTAATGAACCTGTTATTTCAGAAGGGCTGTTCTCAGCTTCTGTTTCTTCAGCTGAGAACTGTTCAGAATTTTCGCCATCAAACTCTTGTTCTAACTCCCATTCAGCGTCTCCTAGAACAACCTCAAAATCTTCCCACGCTTGGTTTTTACTTTGTTTCTTTTCGAACCAATTCCAGCTCGTGTCTTCATCAAACTCCACATCCCAACTTACTACCACCTTGTCTTCATCAGGATTGTATAACCGGTACGCCTTGGATCCCGGCTCGTTCCCAAGATGCACCAACTTCTCACTTCTATCGTCTAACTTGTCGAGGAATTGGGATGGGACTTTCGTATAGGCAATGCACCCAAAAACTCTTAGGTGTGAAATGTTTGGCTTTCGCTTCTTATAAACTTCATACGGAGTTTGATTTGTGAGAGCACGTGTAGTAACTCGATTTAGAACATAAGTCGAGTGACGAACGCCTTCACCCCATAAGTCTCTTGGAACATTCATAGCTTTTAAAATACTTCTTGTCATTCCGATTAGCGTTCTATTTCTCCGCTCCACCACACCATTTTGTTGTGGTGTGTATGGGGCGGTGAGTTGTCGAGCTATTCCATTGACCCTGCAAAAATCCATAAAAGCATGTGATGTAAACTCGCCTCCTCTATCTGTGCGAAAGAGTTTAATCTTCAATCCCGTCTCTTTTTCTACAGTTGCTTTAAAGCCTTTAAACGTCTCAAAAGCTTCACCTTTTGCCTTCATCATAAACGTCTATTCGGTCCACACAAATCTCCATAAACCAATTCTAACAGCTTTGTTGCTCTAAAACTCGTTTGAACCGGAAAAGAGTTTCTTGTCTGCTTACCCTTCATACATGCATCACAAATCTCGTTAGTTGAACTTATTTTTGGTAGTCCAACAACGAGTTCCTTTGATGCCATTGTCTTCAACGAGTCATAACTTGAGTGGCCAAACCTTGCGTGCCAAATTTGAGGAGTAACGTTCGCCTTGGTTAACAAACAAGTTTCTTTCGTAACTTGAAGTTTGATTTTGTATAGGCGATTCATCTTCGGGACTTTCATGATCAAAACGCCATTAGCTGCATACATCCATAGAAACTTGTTTTGCATCACCACCTTGCATCCGTTATCTGTTGCTTGACCTAAACTCAATATGTTGCAACGAAGGTTAGGAATATAATAAACATCAGTAATGTATCTCTTTTTACCATCATTGCAGTGTACGCATATCGTTCCTTTTCCCATTATTTTAACTTGTGAACCATCACCAAACTTGACTAGTCCGGTTATTTGTTCATCAAGAAATAGGAAGAATAAACGTTCTCCTGTCATATGGTTGCTGGCACCGTTGTCTAAATACCAAATCTCGTCATTTGAATTAGATTGATATCGTCTTGGTACAACCTTTTCTTCGTTTAAGAAAATTTCCCCATCTATCTTTTGCAACATGAGTAAGGTCTCCTTATTTTCCTCTTGTGCCAAATTTGCTTCATTTGCCTTAAAACGATCTGGGCAAGTAGACGAAAAATGCCCCATCTGATCGCATCGGTAGCACTTAACCGTTGATCGATCCCTCTTTGGCCTTTCTTCAGACCGATTCTTGGAATGGGAGTTTGAATCTTTGCTTTGACTGTTGCCTCTTCCACGACCTCGGCCACGCGATCCTCCTCTTCCTCGACCTCTACCTGAATCACGGTATCTTTGATTAGTAGAAGATTCTCCGTAAAGCAACTTACTTTGGGTTTCAACTTGTGGTTCGACTCCTTTCAATCGTTCTTCAAACCCTTTAAGCCTTCCCACTGCCTCTTGAAACGCCATCGTCTTTAGATCTGCGAATTGCTCTATCGAAGCAACTAGCGAGATGTACCTAGGAGGAACAGATCCGAGCAACTTCCTTACCAATCTTTTCTCTTCAAACACAGTTCCCAAGCTGGCTGCTTTGGAAACTAGAGAACTTATCTTAGCCGCGAAGTCATCAATACTGTCTCCATCTGCCATCTTCAGCCCTTCAAACTCTGTCTGCAGAGTTTCAATTCGTGCTTCCCTTACCCGGTCAACACCCACAAATCTGGTTTTCAACGCTTCCCAGATTTGTTTGGCTGACTCATACTGGGCTACTTGAATCACGAGTTCTTCAGGGATTGATTGGAACAACAATGCTACTGCCATATTATCCTTTTTTTCTTCAATTGGGTTAGCATTCTTTGGTTCTATCGCTTCGACGATTCCGTGGACCTTGAACAATGCCTTGATACGGATCGCCCACACGTTGTAGTTTACTGAATTCAGCATGGGGCATTGCAGAGCCGTTGAGTTGTTCTTCTCGTTCGTGCCAGCCCCTGGTCTTGCTTCTGCATCTCCCATCGTTCTGCCTTGTTTTTTTCGTGAATAGGTTTGTGTTATCGGGGACCTTGGTGACTGATCCAGAACTCAGAATCAAACACACAACCGAACACAATATGATCTGCTTGTTCTTCTGATCCTTCGCTCGATCACAAGAACCTCCTTGCCTCCTTCAAACAGATCCCAAACTCGAACCGCTCTGATACCAATTCAAGTTTGATATCGATGCTGCAGATTATTCACAAACAAAACAGAGAATTAAACTATGAAAGCTTCACAATTTATTATCAGAAAACTAACTCAAAAACTGATACAATAAACACCCTATAACTCGATGTTTATATAGGACTAGAATTCTTCTTCTCCAAGCATCATAATCCTAATACAATTGTTATTGATATCTTTAATTACCCTACTAGATAATTACAATAAAAAATTAATACTTATCTATTTGGAAATCTTTATCTTTAATCTTAAAGAAATCCCACCAATCTCTCCACCGACTTATGGAGAGTCGGCTATTACGAACACGTCACCAACAGATGGTTACTGTCTGCGAGGTGAAATGATCAAAGCAAGGGAGATTTTTGATTCCATGACACTTAGAGGTCTCGTTCCTAATGTTGTCACTTACAATAGTTTATTGAACGGGTATTGCAAGAAATCTTATATAGACAAGGCTATGGAGATGTTTTGTGAAATGACCGAACAAGGTTTCAAACCTGATGTAGTCACTTACAACACCATGTTACAAGGATTGTTTCAGGTTAGGCGTTGTGTACTGCACACAAACTCTTCGATGAGATGCTTGCACAAGGCCAAATTCCCGATCAATGCACTTATCGAATAATTTTAGCGGGTCTTTGCAACAACCATCTAGTAGAAGACGCGCTCTCTTTGTTTCATTTGGTGGGTGATAGCAAGCTTAATTCTGATATAGTTGCTTACACCATCCTCATTGATGGTGCGGGAAAATGTGGGAAATTTAACATTGCAAGGAATCTTTTCCATGACCTAATTAATAAAGGTTTGCAACCTGATGTTCGTATATATACTGTGATGGTTAGTGTTTTTTGTCGGGAAGGTATGCTGCAAGTTGCAAAAAACTTGTTTCTTAGGATGGAAGAGAGTAGGTACCCACCAAATAATGTTACATATTGTGTTCTTCTCCAAGGATATCTAAATAACAAGCATTATGATCATGTAGAGATGCTTTTACAGGAAATGGATGGAAGAGGTTACTCGCTTGATGCTTCAACTTTATCATCGTTAATAAATAAGATCGCAGCTGGTTCACTAGATAGAAGCATGGTTCAGTTGCTAGGTAAGCTTGTGCCAAAGGAATTATTGAACCATCCTAGCTTGTGCGACTGGGAGAGAAACTGAAATAGTAATATTGTGGGATAAGAAATGGAGATTATAACTTGCAAAATGTAGAAAGCATGAAATCTCCACTAAATTCTGTTTGGTTGTTAGACATTTGGTTATCGTGTGTTTGGTCATTATACATTTTCTAGTTAACGAATTTTACAACGCTTACACATTTGTGTTTGTTGTAGTTTAATGATGTTTTGCTAGTTTATGAAAGCTAGCTGCAACATCCTCTTTGTGTTATACTTTTTGCTTCTTGAGAGATGATGTTTCACAGTTTATTAGAAACTCATTAGGCTGAAACTTTATGAACCTGGCTAAGTTTGGTAATAACATTACAGCACTTGCTTTGCTCATGCTAATGGAACAAACAAACTGCAAGCCTAACATTGTTACATATAACACCATCACTGATAGTCTTTGCAAGGATAAAATGATAGATGATGCTTTCAAGCCTAACGTTCTTTATGTAGTATCAGTAGGCCTGGCTAAGTGCGCAGGTTGGGTCACGGGTCAGGATGGGATTGGGTCAAAATGGGTTAAGATCACAATGTGTTATGGTCAAAATTGGGTTGGAGCAAAATGATGAGTTCGGCTCAAAAAAGGGGTTGGAGCAAAATAAGATCCGGGCGGCGGCGCAAGTGGGTGGGCTGATGACAGTGTTGTGCTGGTAGTGGCGATGCGGTGGCGCGGGTGGGGCAGCAGGCGGGTGGTGGTTGCTTAATAAGTAATTGCACTGTGGGAGTGGTGGTTTCCGTTGCTTTTGGTATAAGCGTTATATGATACCAAGGTTGATTGTGTGCCACCCAAACATTAAAATTCAAAATACTACTTTCAAAAAGATGTATGACCCGTATGACCATTTTCATCATGCCATACCCATATGACATATCAGAGATGTCTGGGAGTGTGTTAGCGGTGTTCCTTTAAATTTAACCTTCTTATAATTACATTAAACATGTACTTTGCTTCCAATGATTGGGCAATACTAGTAACATGGATAAGAAATCCAACCACATGTAAGTGTAAACGTGGTCAGATACTTGAAATTGACATCTATAATAATATTCATATTTATCTCACTTTTTATGATTATCACATTTACATATTGGATGAGCACTATTTGCTCAAATGTAAACGTGAATAAATAAAATGAATTACAATAAATAAAAAAAAAGAAAAGGATAAATGAAATAAGCATGGAAGAAAATATAAAAAAAAATATGAATATGAATATATAAGAAGAAAAAATAAAGAAAAAATAGATAGAAGAATAATAATGATAGGAGAAAGTGGATTATTATAATAGACCCGGTAACGGCGCCAAAAACTGATTGCTTGTGTGGTTTATATATATAAATATTTAAAGTTTCACAATCTGGTTTTAAAAATGGAATCACCAATCTAAACCACACAACACGGCAGTGTACCGGTCGTAGTGTAGTAAAGTCGATAAGACCGAGTATCAATCCGTGGACACTGATATGCAGCCCTCGATACTAAACCTCTATCAAGTCCTAATCTAAATAAAAGAGCATGATTTTTTTTAACTAAAAAGTAACTAAAACGATAAACAAGTAACAAAAAAAAAATAAGACAAGAAATAAACAAGCAGGAAGGACGAGAGATCAGAGAGTAAATGCTCACAAAAGAAGAATCAGAAAGTGAGAGGATGGCTGCCTAGACTGGGAATCCTACTGATAAAGCTGAAAGCTAAAGGGTAATGGATACTCGAATGACTACCAGGATCTACGGGTATAACCAACTCGGGAAACACTATAGTATCTAGATCTCCTCTCGGTCTCACTAGAATACTAAATGAAATCCTAAGCAGTGTGAAACTCACCGGGTAAAGAATGGATCACCTCTCGGTCTCACCAATCATAAAAGTTTACGCACCCAACACCGGGTAAAGAATGGATCACCTCTCGGTCTCACCAATCATAAAAGTTTACGCACCCAAAGATTAGATCTCCTCTCGGTCTCACTAATCACGAAACACCTAACGGTATTAAGGGGTGAATCTAATCCTAAAGGTAAATGTTTGGGAAAGCGGATAAAAAGGATACCGGGAAAGAAATTCACTCTCGTGCAATATCTAACCAAATAAACCAATAAATCCTAACAAACCCACAACCTCTCTCCTCTCGGTCTCAAGGTAGGTGACAAACCCAAAACGATGTCAAACATGCGATTTCTAGATCCTAAGTCAACAAGTCAACCCATCAAATCATCACACAAAGCAAATGATAAAAATATGCTACTTTTAATTTAAAAACACTAAGTCAATAAATTATAGCCACATACGAATCTAAAAATATAACATAGACATCATCCGCGTGATAAATCACAACAAAAACCAACAAAGTTTAGATTTTTATACATAAACTAGAGCCAAACGAGTAGCCAAATACCAAAAGAAATCAACTAACATCATGAGTCATCCCAAGTCTAGACAACCAAACAAAATCTAGCCAACCATAATAATGAAAGAAATAAAAATAAATCTAAAAGGTTCACAAATAAAAATCATGACGAAACTAAAAAAATACCAAACCGATAAGCACCGTAGTCGTCACCCTTCTTTGTGACCCTTCGCCTTTAAAATATTTTGTTTTCTCTTCTCGCGTCTAGTAGTACCTCGAGACTCTCATCACTCTATATTATTTTTTTCTTTTTGTATTTTTTGTTGTTGTGATGATGGTCTGCTCCAAGAATTTAGGAGCCGCCAACCACCTTTGTTTTATTCTTCTTGGTGCTCCGCCCGATGTCAGCTCTCCATTCTCTTTTTATAACCTTCACCAACAGCATGAAGCTTATGCCCTAATATCTTTAGGTGGGCTGGCCCAACTCTTTCCCTTAGACATTTTAGTTATCATTGTAGCCCAAACTCAATTTATATTGTAGTTGAGATAAAGCCCAAAAGATGTTTGATCCATTTAGTCTTGTTGTAGTCCAATGTCCATCTCGTATTGGGCCTGGACCCAATAATTCCTACAACACAAAAATTAAATAAGAGTCTATTTTAAAATAAATATTTAATTAGATGGCCCATTAAAATATTAAAAGTTTAGTGAGTCTCGAATTTAATTCAAATGCTCCATTTTAGCTCGTTTAAACTTATAACCTTTAAATAACTAATAGGAGCCAATAAAGAGTAATATTTAATAAAAACTAACCCACATATTATTTAAAGTATAGAGAATATTGATATAAATATATGTATATTTTAGAGCATATCAAAACGCATTTGCTCCTTGAGTTTAATAGACGACAATTTTCGTGTTGGTTTTTTTTAATGGCTTTTATTGCCTTCACATTCAAAGAAAAAAAAATGCAAGGACAAATAAGCTCCTCCCAATCAGGTGATAGCAGAAAGGGACATCAAGGACAAATGATAATAACATCCAGCCAATAGCAAAAGGCTAGCGCACGAATCCTTGAATCTCATTATGGCTAACAGAGGTGGGCTCCACACTGAATGAGCTGACAATCAGGATTAGCCAATGAGCACGAGGGAACCCTCCTATAAATACCCTCTCTTCCCGTAGAAGAAGGATCGGCTCTTTGATAGAAACAGACACACTTATTACACTCGTGAAGGGGAAACCTACTGGTTGAGGTTAATAGACGTCAATTTTCATTTTTTATCATTAAATGACTTGTATTCCCTTTACACTTAAAGAAGCAAATTATAAATAAAAAATAGGGAAATTGGATTTTAATAATTCAAACTTTGCCTCATTGGCCGATTGTACTTAAGAAATTTTCCATAGCAGTCCCAACTTTCAAAGAATGAGGGGTTGTGGTGGTTTATTGGTTGTTGTTATTGGAATAGAGGGGGGAGAGGAAGGGTTTCGGTTGATGGTTTTTAGATTCAGAAGAGGAGGATGAGGGTAAGGGACCACCGAAGAAGAAGGTATCACCGTCGTCAGTTGACGGTCACTAGAGGAGAGCTCCGGTTGTGCTCTCAACACACAGTGTGTGTGTGTGTTTGTTCATTGGTTTTGTGCAGAGGAAGAAGAATGATGAGGGATTTATATAGGGAAGGCAGATTATGGGGTGATTGGATGCAGGTGTAAGGACATGGTTGGGGAGTGCTTGGTTGCGAGGTTGAGGTCTTGAATATTTATAGTTTTAAACAAAGAGTAATGGAAATAAATAATCATAACTATTGACTATTGCCAATAACAGTCTCAACTACGAAAATAACCACTAGCGGTCCCAACTTTCGACATATTGGCCACCAATGGTCCCAGTTAGTCTGACCATTAACGCCGTTAGAGCATTCACAGTAGATGCTCCATAATAGTGTGAGGGGGGCTCTATATTATATAGAGTGTGTATAAGTGGTTGTGAGTAGAGGAGAGAGAAAATATATAGAGGAGACACTGTTCATCAGTAAATTTGGAGGAGACACTATTCACCATCTATAATTTTTTAATATTTTTAAAAATGGTTGTGAGTAAAGGAGAAGAAAAGGTAATGATAAAAGTATTAAATAAATATTATTAAATAGAGGCAAAATGGAATATATTAATCCCATCTTTTTGCAATTGGCCGATAATAATTCCACCTAAGTTTATTCTTCCTATCAGTCCCACCTTTTAGACATTTTGCTCTTAATGCACCCCCCGTTAACTTACACTAACGCCGTTAGCTGAAACTTATAATTCTAGGCGATTATTCACCGGATTTAAAAGAGGGAATCGAGACGAAGATATTGGCATGTTCAATTACAGAAATAAGTATGGTTCGTCGGTTGTAGGTTGATGTTCTCCTCGGATGGGATGGCCGAAACCGACGATTAAACCATCGAACCATGCTTATTTAATATCTTCGTCTCGATTCCCTCTTTCAAATCCGGTGAATAATCGCCTAGAATTGTGAGTTTCAGCTAACGGCGTTAATGTGAGTTAACGGGGGGGGGGGGGGGTGCATTGAGAGCAAAATGTGTGAAAGGTGGGACTGGTGGGAAGAATAAACTCAGGTGGGATTATTATCGGCCATCTGCAAAAAGGTGGGATTATTAAATTCCATTTTTCCTTAAATAGAAAAGGAGAGAGAAAGGTAGTGATTTTTAGTGTAATTATAGAGATGGAGATGAAGTGTTTATTGTGAATGCTCTTAGTGGTTTGCTGATGTGGCGTCCTACGTGTCATAACTTAACGCACATGTCTGATGACTTGGGTTGCTGATGTGACGCCCCATCAGCATGCAACTAACGGCGTTAGTGATCAGACTAGCTGGGACCATTGGTGGCCAATATGTTGAAAGTTGGGATCGCTAGTGATTATTTTCGTAGTTGGGATTGTTATTGGCCAATAGCCAATAGTTGGGATATTTATTTCCATTGCTCCTTTAAACAATGTGTGTGTATATATAATAAATGTGTGTGTGTGTGTGTATATATATATAGAGAGAGAGAGAGAATTGCAGTTTTCGTCCATGTGGATTGCCTAAACTAACAGGTTCAGCCCAGGCATAACACCCTGAGTACCTGAGGTTTGTTTTTCTAACACTTTACGTCCCTCGACCTAACGATCGTTAGGCTTGTCTGTTAGTTTGTAGTGAAATGACTATTACACCATTCAGTTTGTGGGTGAAATGACTTTTATACCCTTCCATCATCTTCTCCAAACACCCCACCCACCAACCACCACCACCACCATCTCCACCGCCACCCTCCCCCATCTTCTTCTCTGCAACTAATCCTTCTTCATAGTCCCCCGTGTACACACCCCACCCATCTAATACTTGGAAACGACTATGCCAAACACCTTTGCCTCGATGAAATCCGGTCTAAATCCCCTAGCCAGATCCCTCCAAATTCCAGCAAAGTTCCAGCTCCATGACACTCCCTACTCCCAACATTCTTAATGTACAGATACGGTTTCCCAGTCAGATACACCGCTGCAATGTATCCAGATTGCTTATTCAAATCCGGCGGAATACTTCCACTTAACTGGTTCGTTTTCAAATCCAACCATACAAAGCTCTTACAATCCCCAAGCTCGACCGGAATCCAACCAACCCACCCACCCACCTCTAAACAACCGGTAACTGTTACCGACTCTGTTACAGAGCTCCTTCGGCAAAACCCGACCAGATTCAGTTTTCGAACCGTAACCTTTTATCTTCTGAATAAACGTGGTCAATGAACATTTGGAGGCACGTGACTTTCTTTTATTCGGTTTAGCGATTGTTACACCTAGGTTGTTATTGCGGTGTTTGGATCCAGGTGTTTCGGGTTCGGAGTCGGATCCGGAGGCAGTGGCGGTTATGGTGGAGAAGGTGGTGCTGGGATAATAATCGGTATGGTTGATGGTGGAAGTGATGTCGGGTTGCTGTTGGTTGTGGAGATGGTGGTGGTGGTGATTCGTGTTGCAGGTGGTGTTGTAGGTGGTAATTGGAGAAGATGGGGTGGGGGTATATTAGTCAATTTACCTAAAAACTAACGGAACAACTAACGGACGTTAGGTCGAGGGACGTAAAGTATTAGAAAAACAAACCTCGGGTACTTAGGGTGTTATGCCTGGGCTGAACCTATTAGTTTAGGCAATCCACATGGACGAAAACTGCAATTTTCTCATATATATATATTATAACTAAAAAATAACAAAAATTTAAATTGAGTTTTGGGTGAAAATGACAAAAAACAAAATATAAATACTTGTTGACTAAAATACCTCTGACTTAACTGGATTTTGTTGACTGAGTTAGCCAAATGGACTAAAATGATCAAAAATGAAAACCTGAGACACAGATGAGAAAAAAAAACTATTTAGACTAAAAAACAACTAAATTTGCAATTAACTCTTATCTATGTAACAAAAAGGGCATGCTTTCATGTTTTCCACCATTTCATAGTTAGGTTGAAGCATCAAACTCCATTTCTCTGTTGAAAAATACATTAGGCGACGAATTGACGATCATGAATCGCTCAGCTTTCATCAGATTGAGAGGCAATTTTATCACCAACTATTGCTCTTTTCTTCATTCGGAAACCCCTTTCCAATTTGGTTTTCAATTCAGAGGTACTCACAGAGCTTCCCTTTCCTCTACTATTGCAAGCATTACTAACTTGAATGATGCCTTGAATCTGTTCGATGAAATGTCTCACACACGCCCTTTGCCCTCTCTTGTTCACTTCACTCAGTTGTTACATCTTCTTATTAAACAAAGACTTTGTGAGCCTAGTGTAGTTACCTACAGCACAATGATTAAAGGCCTTTGCAAGTTCAGTAATAATGTTACAGCCGTTGCTTTGCTCAGGCTAATGGAACAGAAAAACTGCAAGCCTGATATTGTTACATATAACACCATCATTGATAGTCTCTGCAAGGATAAAATGATAGATGATGCTTTCAAGCTTTTTAAAGAGATGGTATATGACAAAGGCATTCTACCAAATGTCATCACCTACAACTCTTTAATTCATGGTCTTTGTAAGTTTGGTCATTGGGATGACGCCAAAAAGATGCTGATAGAAATGCAGGATCAAAAGATTTTTCCAGATGTGCAAACCTTTACTATATTACTTGATTCATTTTGTAAGGAAGGTAAAATAGAAGAAGCCGAGGCTGTTATAAACATCATGCTTGATAAAGGTAAGCTTCCAGACATAGTGACATACAACTCACTTATTGATGGTTACTGTCTACGAGGCGAAATGATTAAAGCAAGGGCAATTTTGGACTCCATGACACTTAGAGGTCTAGTTCCTAATGTTGTCACTTACAGTAGTTTGTTGAATGGGTATTGCAAGAAATCGAATATTGAAGAGGCTACGCAACTGTTTCGTGAAATGACCGGAAAAGGTTTAAAACCCAATGTGGTCACTTATAGCACCATGTTACATGGACTGTTTTGGGTTGGGCGTTGTGTAGCTGCACGCAAACTCTTCGATGAGATGCATGCACAAGGCCTAGTTCCAGACCAATGCACTTATCGAATAATTTTAGATGGTCTTTGCAACGACCATCTAGTTGAAGATGCATTCTCTTTGTTTCATTTGTTGGGTGATAGTAAGCTTAATTCTGATATTATTGTCTACAATATCCTCATTGATGGTGCTGGAAAATGTGGGAAATTTCACATTGCAAGAAATCTTTTCCATGAGCTAATAGATAAAGGTTTGCAACCTAATGTTCGCACATACACTGTGATGATTAGTGGATTTTGTCGCCAAGGTCTATTGGGGAAAGCAAAGTTGTTGTTTCTTAAAATGGACGAGAGTGGCTGCCCACCGAATAATGTTACTTACTGCGTTTTTCTCCAAGGACATCTAAGGAACAAGCACTATGATGATGTGGAGATGCTTTTACACGAAATGGATGCTAGAGGTTTCAAACTTGATGCTTCAACTTTATCGTTATTAATTAATCAGATTGCTGCTGGTTCATTAGATAGAAGTCTGCCTAAGTTGTTAGGTAAGCTTGTGCCAAAAGAATTATTGGACGATCCTAAGTTGTGCGCCTGGGAGAGCAATTGAAAAAGTAATTGTGGTATGAAAAATGAAGATTATAACTTACAAAATGTACAACACATGACAGCTCTATCAAATTCCATTCCATTTCATTTGGTCATTAGATATTTTCCATATAATGAATTCACAACGCTTATGCATCTGTGTTTGTTGTAGACTTGTAGTTTAATGATGTTTTGCTCGTTTCATGAATACCAACTGTAACATGTTCTTTGTGTTTTACCCTTCGCTTCTTGAGAAATAATATTTCACATTTTATCGATTTGATATGGTAGTTTGAGTTTGAAATCTACGACGTGGGTGTCATAGCTCAATCATAGATGATAGATCTTGTTTTCTAAAATCAGCCCTGTAGGATTTTGGGATCATAGTGTTGCCTTTTCACTTTGTCAGACCACGAGTTATGCTAATAGGATCTTCATATATTTACTGTCAAAGAGATAATGAAACACTGCATTGGTCCATAGGTGGTGTGGATTTTATTACCAATCGAGTTCTATATTATTATTCTGGTGTGGCCTTTTCTTTGTGATACTAAGTATACTTGTGTTACTGTCATATATTATTCATTGAGGTGTATTTTCAATTTGGTTTTTGGTATGATAATAGTGAAAACGGTGATAAATTGAATGCTAAAAATAAATGTTAAAGTGAAATAGTGTAAGTGAGTAAGTGGGTAAAATGCTTGAATATGTATTAAAAAAAAATGCTACAACAAACACAAATGTATTAGAGTTGTTTAGATTTCAGTTTCAAGAGATCCTACCCAAGAAAGTTCCAATCTTGGCCTTCTGAATGATGATTCAGTTTCAGCAAATATATCCCAACTGTTCTAAGATGACGTAGCAATAACTGTTGTTCATTTTCCACTCGAGTAACAATCATGCAGGACGCAATTCACCTGAAGAATTAATTGGGCTGGAACTAATCAAGACAATTGTACGTGGGCTTAAGTATGGGCTTTTAGTGTAAATCTTGGGCCAAGAGAAAAATAAAGAATTGGACATCACAATTGTTTCTTTGGGGAGGTCCACATGACAGTTTCAAGAAAAGAAAAAAAAAGAAGTTTTAAAAGAGGATGGCAGTTACATTTTGGAGATTGACATTTTTTTGGAGAAAGCAACATTGGGAGTAAAAAAAAAGTGGTCGCCATTTTGGGAGTTTTGATTGGAGATCAAGTATAGTTATTATTATCAATTGGTAATTAAATTGGTATGGAGTTCATATATGCTTTTGCTTCAATCAACCCAATCATGAGTGGCTAATTCACTTGTAGTCACAATCGGGTTAGGGGTCTTTATTCATCACTTGTAAGACTTTGTTTTGTTATGTGTTTGAGCATTAGACAATTGTTTTTATACTCGAGTAATGTTTGCAATTGTTTGTGTGTTGCTACTTTTAATATTAATCTAAAAGACGTTTTATGTTTGATTCACCAAGATGGTCATTCTTTTATAGAGAAACTCTATAGGATTGTATTATGTCCCTACGTGATTGAATCGATGTATTTCGTTATAGTTTATTACTAATCACCAAGATGTCATTCCATTATGGAGAAACCCCATTGTGTTGCATCATGACCTATGCGATTGATTAGTGATGAACTGTTTGGTTTTTGTTAAAAGTGCATGAATCATGTCTATGTGATTTGTTAGACATGTTAGTAAATCACACGTTAAGTGATTGATTAGACCCCAAAACCGAAAGTGACTATACTTCTTCATATACGTGATAACTTGTTATTTAATTTTGTTCAATTAAGTTTTAGAATTAATTAAAAACAAACTCAACAATGACTTTTAAGTTCAACATCAACACGAATTTGTTACCATCCACTAACTCCTCGTGGACTCGACACCCTTCTTACCCTTGCTAGTCTTAGGTGAGTAGGTACATTATCTCTCTATTTTTGATCGGGCCCTCGACACTGATCAAATTTTGGCGCCGTTGCCAGGGAGTAAGTGCGCTTAGTAATTTAGTTTGTGTTGATTTTTTTTTACTTGTTTTCTTTAAAATTAAAAATTCAAAAAAAAATCATAAATCTTGCTACTTTTTATTCACGGTTACACGAGTTGTGGTGTTTGTGCAGGTATTAGGTTCATTGCATGCATACTAGATATTCTGGAAGATCATCACCTTTAGCATTTGATCCGGAGATAGAAAGATTAGCAAGACAAAACCGAGTTGTTCATTGCACAAGTTTAACTCCAGTTCCACTTTCACAACACATTTCAGATTCAGAAGGAAGTGATACAGAAAGTACGGATATGGCAGGTGGCGAAGGACAAGATCCTCCATTGAGAGGAGTAGACACCCATTTTAGGCCGACTATCTTTCAAGGACTATCTCCAATTGTCACACCGGAGATGAATGGCAGATACTTTGACATCCGACCTCAATATTTGGCTATCTTACCAATATTTAGGGGAGTCGCATCAGATGAGCCTTACACACACTTGATTGACTACGCTTCAATATGTAGTACCATTGGGAAACAAGGCTTCACACCGGAAGAGGTAAAGCTACGTCTTTTTCAATTTTCACTTAAAGATAGGGCTAAACAATGGTTTTCAACTTTACCATCTAATAGTATTCGAACATCGGATGAAATGCAACAAATATTTCTTGAGGAATACTATCCGATGAGTAGAACGAGTGAAGCTCGTAATGCTATAAAGTCTTTTAGTCAACATGTGGGGGAGGCATTCCATGAAGATTTTAAGCGCTTTAATGAAATGCTTAGAATGTGTCCTCATCATGATATCCCCAAATGGGATTTGGTCAAAATCTTTTATGATGGTCTACATCCCGATGATGCCAAAGTTGTCTTTTCATGTAGTGGTGGAACCTTTTTAACTCATGATGAAAATTATGAGTGGAATTTTTTTAGAAACACTAAGTAAAGGTTCAAAAACACAAGCTTCGGCTAATCGAAAAATTAAACCACATCAAATTCAATCTGTAATGGATCATGGTAACAATGAAAGATTTGACTCATTAGAAAAGAAGATTGATATGATTTGCCAAAATATGGGGAAGGGTATGTCTAATGTTTCGCAGGTATATGAGATGTGTGAAGAGTGTGGGGAAATTGGGCATTCAGCCATGAGTTGTCCTATAAACATGGGAAAAAGTGAGGAGGTGAATCAAGTTTATAGTGACAAAAAGCCATTCGATATGAACTCGAACACATACCATCCGGGGCTGCGAAACCATCCGAATTTTAAATATGGGAATGCAAACAATCAGATGAATCCAAACTTTCAAGGAACAAGTCAACAAGGAGGATTCTCAAATCAATATCAAAACCGCCAACAAAACTATCAAGACAACTACCATAGAGGCTCTCACAACCAAGGTTATAATCAAGGGTATAATCAACAGTCTAGTTCATCCCAAGGGTATAACCATGGTCAAGGAAGATCTTCTAACCATGGCCAAGATAGTTTGTCAACTCAAGTGGCAAATTTGACCACTCAAATGGCCAGTGTGTTAGAGTTGTTGAAAACGAAAAATCAAAAGGAAGAAATTCAAGAAAAAACCATAGCTTCAATGGGAAAGCAACTTGGGCAATTGGCGGAGCAAAGTCCACAAGAACACCGGGGACTTTACCAAGCAACACCCAACTGAATCCACAACATCAAGGTACAAGTCAACAAAATTCACATGATGCACACATCAATGAGGTACGTATATTACGTAATGGTAAGGCTTATGGTTCCACAATCAATCATTCATCAACTCCACCCGATGGTGTAGTGGAGGATTGCCACTCCGAAGATGAACATGAACCAGAAATCATTTCACACAAAAGTCCTAAAATTGATTTAAGTGAAAAATCAAAGCTTTCAAAACCTTTGCAAAACCGGACAATGCTAAAGCCGATGATAAGGATATGGAGAATAATACCGTTCCTTATCCATCAGCTTTAGTGAAAACCGAGCACAAAAGATATGGAAAAAATGGCCCACAAGCCGAAGACATGTGGGAAACTTTTAAGCAAGTTAAAATCAACATTCCATTAATTGATGCCATTAGACAAATACCGGTTTATGCAAAGTACCTCAAGGATTTGTGTAATCAGAAAAGGAGCTATAAAATGCCTAAAAATCTTAACTTAACATCAAATGTGAATTCTGTGTTATCATGTTCTCTCCCACCAAAACTTAAAGATCCGGGGGCACCTTTAATTTCAATTCAAATTGGTGATTTAAAAATAAAAAGGGCACTCCTTGATCTTGGTGCATGTGTTAACATTCTCCCGAGTAACTTATACGACCAACATGATTTTGGTCCCTTGCAAAAATCCGACACCACCGTGGTGTTGGCCGATCTGTCTCCAAAAGTTCCTAGGGGTGTGTTAACAGATGTAATAGTTAAGGTGGAAGATTTTTACTACCCCGTTGACTTCTTAGTATTGGATTCGGCGGTAGTAAACAAAGAAAGACAAGCAAGTGTGATTCATGGCCGACCCTTCTTAGCAACAATCAATGCCCAAATTGGGTGTGGAGATGGGTCGCTAGAAATGACATTTGGAGATCGAAAGGCAAAGTTAAACATGTTTAAAAATTCAGAAAGTCCTTCATTTGATAATGAATGTTTTATGGCGGATGTTGTTGACGGGTATGTCCAATCTTACACTTCAAGTGTGATTGCGGACGACACCCTAGAGCATTTTTTGGTGAATGACAGGTGCAATGCATTGGAAACAGTCGATTCAAGCATTTGGAAAGAGGTTTTTGCAGTTACAATGGATGGAGGAAGGCCACCATGGACACACAAAATCGAGTGCTTACCCGAGCACATCGATTCAAAGCTCAAGCCTTCCTTAGAAGACCCACCCAAACTAGAATTGAAGACACTTCCAAATCATCTCAAGTATGCATTTCTAGGCAAGAATGAGACATTACCCGTAATCATTGCATCAAATCTTTCAAAGGAGCATGAAGAGGCGTTATTGAAGGTTTTAATCAAGTATAAGGCTGCCATGGGGTGGACAATTGCAGATTTGAAAGGTATAAGTCCATCCATTTGCTTGCATAGGATCATAACCGAGCCATCATCAAAGCCCTCTAGAGATGCACAAAGAAGGTTGAACCCAAACATGAGAGAGGTGGTAAAAAAAGAGGTGCTCAAATGGTTAGATGCAGGAATTATTTACCCGATATCGGATAGTGATTGGGTAAGTCCAACTCAAACGGTGCCTAAGAAATCAGGAATGCAAGTGATAAAAGGTGAAGATGGAAGCCAAATTGCTACTCGCCCCATGACTGGATGGAGGGTATGCATAGATTACCGCAAGCTCAACGCTGCAACTTCAAAGGACCATTTTCCACTCCCTTTTATTGATCAAATTGTTGAGAAATTATCTGGTCAGAAATTTTATTGCTTTTATGATGGTTATTCAGGTTACAACCAAATTGCAATTCATCCTGAAGATCAACAAAAGACCACATTCACTTGCCTATATGGTACATTCGCATTTAGGCGAATGCCATCTGGCTTGTGTAATGCCCCTGCCACTTTTCAAAGATGTATGATGAGTATTTTTTCTGACATGGTGGGGGAGTCTCTTGAAATCTTTATGGATGATTTCTCAATCTTTGGTTCTACCTTTGAATTTTGTCTAAACCAATTTGAGTGTGTTCTTAAACGACGTACGGAAACTAATTTGGTATTAAGTTGGGAAAAAAGTCATTTTATGGTACAGGAATGAGTTGTTCTTGGACATGTAATTTCTGAAAGGGGAATGGAAGTTGATCCCGCCAAAGTCCAAATCATCTCTTCCTTACCCCCACCAACTAATGTCAAAGGAGTCCGTTCCTTTTTAGGGCATGCAGGCTTTTATAGGCGATTCATCAAAGACTTTAGTGCTATTTCTAAACCATTATGCAACTTACTTTTAAAAGAGGCACCATTTGTCTTTGATGATGCTTGTTTAGCAGCTTTCAATGCATTAAAGAAGCAACTCATATCATCTCCCATATTGCAATCACCAGATTGGTCTTTACCATTTGAAATCATGTGTGATGCAAGTGACTATGCTATGGGAGCCGTGTTGGGACAACGGGTGAACAAAAAGCCCGTTGCAATTTACTACGCTAGTAAAACTCTTTCCGATGCTCAACTTAACTACACAACAACAGAAAAAGAGTTATTGGCGGTAGTATATGCATTGGATAAGTTTCGAAGTTATATTTGGGGGGGCTAAGGTAATAAATACATGGATCATAGTGCAGTGAGATATTTAATGGAAAAGAAAGAGGCAAAACCGCGCTTGATTCGTTGGATCCTATTACTACAAGAATTTGATTTTGAAGTGAGAGACAAAAAAGGAAGTGAAAATTTAGTGGCGGATCATCTTTCCCGCATTCCTTTTATTGCTGATGAGTCTAACAAAGATATTTCGGACACATTTCCGGATGAACAATTGTTTGTTGTGTCAACTTTACCATGGTTTGCTCATATAGTCAATTATCTTGTTGCAGGTCAAATACCATCTCATTGGAAACGTCAACAAAGGAAGCATTTCTTCTTTCAAGTCAAGCAATACATATGGGATGAACCTGATTTATTCAAAATTGGACCGGATCAAATCATTAGAAGATGTGTCCCGGATGAGGAGATTCAAGAGGCATTAGCTCATGCCCATGCTTATGCTTGCGAAGGACATTTTAGTGGCAGAAAAACCGGACACCGCATCCTATCATGTGGTTTATTTTGGCCTACTTTGTTCCGTAATGCTTTCCTCTTTGCAAAACAGTGTCTTCGTTGTCAACAAGTTGGGGGGATTTCTAAAAAAGATGAAATGCCCATGAACCCCATACTTGTTATTGAAATCTTTGATGTATGGGGAATTGATTTTATGGGCCCATTCCCCACATCTTTTGGCAACATATACATTTTGGTGGCGGTTGATTATGTATCAAAATGGGTTGAGGCCGAAGCCACCAAAACCAATGACCATAGTGTTGTATGCAAATTTGTCAAGAAAAATATTTTCTCAAGGCATGGTTTTCCTAGAGCCATCATTAGTGATGGTGGATCACATTTTAAACATTTCAGATTTGGAAAACTTTTACAACACTATGGAATTCATCACCGTGTAGCTACCCCTTATCACCCACAAACAAGCGGCCAAGTCGAAGTCTCCAATCGGCAAATTAAAGATATTTTACAGAAAACTGTGAGGCCGGATCGTAAAGATTGGTCTTTACGACTCGATGACGCTTTATGGGCTTATCGAACCGCTTACAAGACCCCAATTGGAATGACTCCTTACCGCTTAATTTATGGCAAAAATTGTCATTTACCCATTGAACTTGCTTATCGTGCATATTGGGTGGTGCAAACTGTTAATTGTGATTATGAGGCAGGCATTGAGCGAAAGTTACAACTAAATGAGTTAGAAGAGATCAGGGATGAAGCATATGATAGTGCCACACGTTACAAAGCTAAGATGAAAGCCATTCACGATGCGAAGTTACGAATCAAGACCTTTGAGGTCGGTCAAAAGGTATGGCTTTTTAACTCTCGTCTAAAGTTTTTTTCCAGGAAAATTGAAGAGCAAATGGACGGGACCAGTTGTGATTACGCGTGTGGGTGATTCGGGTGAGGTCGAAATTGATGACGTAAATGGAGGACAAAAGCAAGTGGTCAACGGACACCGTTTAAAACCGTACATCACGTCAATTGATCAAGTTGGAGCGAACATCGATGTTGTGAGTTTCATGGTAGACTCACCTACTTATCAACAAACGTGAAGGATTGAGGTAAGGACGGGTTGCGGACACTCATGTACCGCTAAACGAGAGGCAACCCGTCTTTCTTGTTTATTTATTTCTTTATTTTTGTTTGTTTTCTATTTTAGGCATTTTATTTTGTTTTTCGGATCATACATAAACTGAAATAAATTTGGGGAAGTACTTGTTGGTCGTTGTTGTCACTTATACCAGGCAAAAAAAAAATTCATTTTCGGTTCGTTTAACTCATTTTCGACTTATTGCATTGCGGACAATGCAGTGTTTAAAGTTGGGGAGGGGAGTCATTTTTATCAAAATGAATTTTTCAACTTAAATTTGCAAAGATGGTCACATGTTGCTCATGTTCAATTTTGATTCCTTAGTTTTAATTCTAGTTAATTATTAATTTGTTAAAAAAAAAATCATGTCACGTAGCTTTGCATTTTTATTAAAAAAAAACAAATTAAATTAAAAGAAACAATGAAGGAAAAGGATGTATTCATATGAGCAGCAACAAAATGTGAAAATTCAGAACAAACTTTGTGCAACCGTTCATCAACGCTTTGGAAACGTTGACCAACGCCCAACTCCATTCTTAACGCTAAAACTTTCTGTTGTGATTTTTAACGTTACCAAAACGCCAAAAGTACTCACCGTTCACCGTCGTCTTGACGTCAAGCAACGCCAGAGACGGTTTCAAATAAAAAAAAATCCGAAATTTACTCTTGTTTTCTCCGCTATTTTGGTCACATTTTGGTCACTTTTCATAAGCCTTCTATTTTGTCTTTCATCATTTCTCTCAAGAATCCAAACCCTAAATTTTTGGTCAACTAATTTTCCAACAAAAACTCAAGAATTTTGGTGCAATCCGTTCAATTCACAACATACAACAACACACTACAGTTTGTTTGGTCGATTAGTTTGGATTATTGGAGTTTTGAAGGGTCAAACTTTCAAACTTTTTGTTGGGTATATTTGGGGTTTTCAAACCAGATTGCAATTATATTGTTGCACACACTCATTCAAGCAACAAGGTATGTGTTTCTTTGAAGCTATATATGTTTTGTGTTGATTCTCATTGGTTCAATTTGGTTTGAATATATCTTAAATGTTGATGATAACTGATGAATTTAGCACTGACGGGGTTGGGCATTTAAATCACATGAGTTGTTATGTATGTTTCTCAACTGAAACAAACTAAAAGTGTGATAAGTTGAAATGGTCTAAATTGGGATTATTGAGCGTTGCTGTAAGTCCCACACAAAGTGAATTAATTGTTCAAGGCATGTGTTTGGAATGATAGAATTTCATTGTTGAAATATGAAGCTGATGTAAATTTGGACATGTTTTCAAATGTTAAAAAAAAAATGCCATTTAATGCCTAATATTTGGGCCTAAAGCTTGTGGAACAACGTCTATACATGACAAAGGGGTTTAAAAAAAACGAGAAGAAGATAGACATGACTGGGAATGGGTAAAAGTTTGGAAAGTAGTGTGGAATGATAATATGAATCAGGTTAACGTGTTTACTAATGGATGTCAATTGTGTTTTGTAGAACCATGCCGCCAAAATCTCGAAAACGAAAGGAGGCAGCTCCTAAAGGCGACCCACCTGTTTGGAGTAGAAACAAAAGACTTTCAAGTATTGATGATCGCAAATGGCAGGCAATTCTATACCGTGACAAGATAGATCCAATTGGCAATCCATTGGTTTGCGAAAAACCTGTGGTTCCTGAAGACTTCCGAGGTTTTGGATTGGTTGAGAAGTTTGAATATTTAGGATGGGAAGCTGGTCTCACCTATTGCTATGAAAAGAAGGAAGAAATATATTTGGAGATTAAGCAGTGGCTTTCAACGTTGGAACGGATTCCCGGATCCAATCCGCCATTTACTACAAGTTTAAAAGGAAAAGTCCATGGCGTAATGGTTGAGCTAACAATGGAGATGTTGTCTAACATAGCACCTTTCGATTCAGGGATTAGAGCACCAGGGGGCACATATGAAAGCTTGACTGATGATGAAATTTTATATACCAGCGAGAAGGAAGACGCTGAATGGTTAAGCATGCTTAAAGAGTTATTTGATGTCCCAGGAGAAGACTATGCCCACTACAAGCCATTAATGAGGAAGGACCTGAAACCACTTCCATATTTGATTTCAAAAGTCATGTTTTCTAACATTATGCCTAGAAAGGGCGATTATGTGGAGATTAGAAAATATGAAATAAAGGTTCTTTATGCACTGGTGACAGGAAAAGTGCATATATCATTGAGACAACTGATTATGTTGAATATCTGGGAATCACGTGAGAGAAAGACTAGGAGCTTTATACCTCATTGTCGCCTCCTCACTCACATGTTGGATCTTAAAAATGTGATACCTAGAAATGCAACTCCTGAAATTGAGGATATCATTCCGTTTTCTAGAAGCAAATTGGTTAGTACTTTTAAGTTTGAGGAAACTTCAAGCAAGTTTATTCTTACTGATCAAATGTCGAAAAGGGTGTATGAAGTACAGGAAGAATGATGAAGCAATTGAAGATGAAGAAACGGGGGAGCAAGAGCCAAGAACACAATTGGGAGAGAGTAGTGTAAATAGAAAGTATGTTGGGCAGCCAAAAGGTTATGGAAAGTGGACACAATTTGAGAGGGCACTTTGGGACCAACAAAGAGCTTATCACAAAGAAGTGATGAAAAGAATTGAGCTGTTAGAAGAAAATATGTTGCAAGTCCAACGATGTCACATCTATGATAGGGAATTGTATCAGCAACAATTTCATGAGTACACCGAACAAATTCGTCATGACAACAACCTTCAACGAGGGCATGGATACCAACCGGTGGTTGTACCGTTTGATTATAGTCGGGCAACTGTAGAACATCAGATTAACTTGCCTCAATATCCTGGACACCCAGCACCATTACATTGGCCTGCAAATCTGGGATTACGGGGTGGAATTCAGTACCTACAAAATCCACATGATGTTTCCAATCATGCACGATGGGTTTGGCAAACATCTTTTAGGCGTCCCCATTGATGATTGCTGAGTCGAGGAGGGACAATGACTACTTAGTACTCAGGTGCTATTGTTCCAACTCTCTCTTTCTTTTGTTTATTTCAGTTTATGTGTGTGTTTGTTTTTAGTATGTGCATTTCAATTTTAGTTAGTTTAGTTTAAAATTTAGTCATGTGTTTGGTTAGCTTTTCTTTTGCACTTTGTGATGAAAATAATTAAGACCCCTCTGAGAAAGATTTGTCTGCACATGAGAATGATAGAAAATTGGTATGTTGATACTTAGGCATGAAATAGAATTCTAGGGGAGAAAAGTACACTTGGCTGGTGATATGTTGGTAGGCTTGACCCAAATTAAGACCATCAATGTTTTGTGCAAATATATTAATGAACGGATTATGTGTTTGGTTTCCCATCCTGACGTACACGGTTTAAAAACCAAGTCCCGACAAAAACGGGTTGAGATTGTATTTCTTTATCAGCAGTCATGCTACATAGGTTTCGCACCTCCACATATTAAAAATTGAATGTAGGAAATGTGTTCTCACTTTGGGGAAAGTGTATCTATAATAAGGATGAAAATCCTGAAAATCAATTCACACAATCCCTATGGTAGACATATTTAAAAAAAAAAAAAAAAAAAAAAAAAAAAAAAAAACATTATCATTGTTTATAACGTTTTCATTTTGCATTTCTCTTCTGTTATGCGTGAGCATAGACCTAGAGAAATTTCGTTACTTCTGTTATGCATAAGCATAGACCTAGCGACCAAAAAATGACACGTTATACTCATAGGTAATGGTGAAAATAGTAGATCACGTGCAATGGTTATGGGAAGCAAAATCATTCAGAGGGAGAAAATTCCCGACAATCAAAAGCTGCTCTCATGACCAAAGCCAACTTAAATAAGTGAATAATTAAGTACTATTGTGCTTAAAATATGGTGCATGATCGGTGGTGAAATAAATCTTCAATAGATCATGATGTTGGGTAGGTATTGAGTTGTGGAAACCGGGTGTGGGGACGAGTAAACCATTTTGGTAAAAGCTAAATATTATAATAAGTACGAAGCATTGGTTGGGACTAAAAGGGTATAAGTTTAAGTGGATCAAAATATTGGCAATCATAGTCGGTGTATTAGTACTCTCCTAACTAAATGAAGTGTTAAAAGGTTTGGCATACCAATTTGATCTCATTACAAATCTTTTCCGAGACGAAAAAGAACAAAGTTGGGGAGGTTTGATCGGTGCAATTTGTATACATGTTATTTCATATTATTTAGCTTTTAATTGCACCGATTTGTCACAAAATATACTACTTAGTATCGCTTTTATGTTTTGTAGGTTTCAAGGCGACATCAAGCTAAAGTGATATCTAAAGAAGCTTTGCAAAGACATCCTCTTAAGTTCAGAATTGAAGTTGATGATTAATTAATTGGAGTAAGCAATTCACCTGAAGAATTAATTGGGCTGGAACTAATCAAGACAATTGTACGTGGGCTTAAGTATGGGCTTTTAGTGTAAATCTTAGGCCAAGAGAAAAATAAAGAATTGGACATCACAATTGTTTCTTTGGGGAGGTCTTCAAGAAAAGAAAAAAAAGAAGTTTTAAAAGAGGATGGCAGTTACATTTTGGAGATTGACATTTTTTTTTGGAGAAAGCAACATTGGGAGTAAAAAAAAAGTGGTCGCCATTTTGGGAGTTTTGATTGGAGATCAAGTATAGTTATTATTATCAATTGGTAATCAAATTGGTATGTAGTTCATATATGCTTTTGCTTCAATCAACCCAATCATGAGTGGCTAATTCACTTGTAGTCACAATCGGGTTAGGGGTCTTTATTCATCACTTGTAAGACTTTGTTTTGTTATGTGTTTGAGCATTAGACTATTGTTTTCATACTCGAGTAATGTTTGCAATTGTTTGTGTGTTGCTACTTTTAATATTAATCTAAAAGACGTTTTATGTTTGATTCACCAAGATGGTCATTCTTTTATAGAGAAACTCTATAGGATTGTATTATGTCCCTACGTGATTGAATCGATGTATTTCGTTATAGTTTATAACTAATCACCAAGATGTCATTCCATTATGGAGAAACCCCATTGTGTTGTATCATGACCTATGCGATTGATTAGTGATGAACTATTTGGTTTTTGTTAAAAGTGCACGAATCATGTCTATGTGATTTGTTAGACATATTAGTAAATCACACGTTAAGTGATTGATTAGACCCCAAAACCGAAAGTGACTATACTTCTTCATATACGTGATAACTTGTTATTTAATTTTGTTCAATTAAGTTTAAGAATTAATTAAAAACAAACTCAACAATGACTTTTAAGTTCAACATCAACACGAATTTGTTACCATCCACTAACTCCTCGTGGACTCGACACCCTTCTTACCCTTGCTAGTCTTAGGTGAGTAGGTACATTATCTCTCTATTTTTGATCGGGCCCTCGACACTGATTAGACCCCTTCTTTAACTTGACCCAAATGGTTACAAGAAATAAGAACACCAACAAGTGTGATGTTATTTGGTCTAATTTCTTTCAGCACCTAGACCATGCATTGATAATCTAGAAATCAAGAAGGTATGGTTTCTTTGCCTTTTATATTTTGTACTTTATTATATTTTCTAGTGAGTTGCTTTTTAACTAACTAAAGTTGTGGAGGTCATTTTGTTCATATTATCAAAAAAAAATTATAATATTTTTATATTACTTAAACTTTTCAAGTTTACAAGAGAAGGTAGACAGGCAACAAGCTGCGCCGCTACACCTTTCTAAATTGCGAACACCAGTCTACTAAATACAAACCCATGCCCCTCTGGAGATGAACTGTTGTTGTGGATAACTCACTGGACCCTGGTCAAAAAACGAATAGCTTCTGGTGCTAGGGAACCAAAGGTATCAAAGGCCAATGGGACAAAGACATGTTGGTTTTCTGCGCAGGCCTTAGCGTGCTTATCCACTTTCTTCGATTCCGTCTTTATCGATGCATGTCCAGCCACACCTTTATTATGCCATTATTTTTTGGTTTTTATTCCAGTTGTAATATTGGTATGCTGGTACTGGTAACGAATCAAACTTATGTTTTGAGTTTTCTTTTTTGGCTATTAGATCGAGTTTTGTTACGATAACAAACTGAACTGTTGACCAAAGTCTCTTCACATAACGAACCCCCTTCAACACACGTGGTAGCACCTCTAGTTCTACTAATAAGGGGGACGGGGCGCCTACCGAATTGTCCACGGGTACCAATTACCAGCACGGTAACACCGCCGCCACCTACGCTGGTAGTGGTCCCGTGAACCGTTTTGCTGGTTCTGTTTATCGTTCTAGTACCGGTTGTTTCTTTCTTCTTTTTTTTTTGACTTTTATATATACCTTTTTTTGTGTATTTAACCGTTTGGTTTATTTTCTTATTATTTTTACCGTTTATTTTATAAATATCTTTACCTTTTTTAAACCGTTTGTTTAAAATTTACTTAAATAATAAGAACATTAAAGATAAATACACATAAAAAACTAAACTTCATAACTATTAAACATAAAAAACTAAAAATAAAATACATTAAAAGAAATAAAAAAAACCTAGGGTCGACGCAACAGTTGCCATGCCTTGATATAGTCAAAGTTGGTGTCATATCGAGCCGCATAGTCCACATGCGTGAGCTCGATAGCCAACTCCGGGTCAATGCCTGACTCCTCCCTCAACGTGTTCTGGTACATGCTGGTCCACCGATCACACTTATTGGTGAGATCGGTCCACTTCTGTTGCAGGCTGACGGTTGTCCGGTCATTGATGCCAACGTGTCGGCTGAAATCGGCCCGTACACGTTCCCAAAAAACCTGCGAACGACGTTGTTGAAGTGCCGGGTAGTTCAAGGCGTCTTGGTAGCATATCACCAATGAAATCTCTTCTTCGGGGGTCCAACGAGTCATCTTCATGTGTGTTTCTTTATATCTACGGTGGTAAAAGTGTGTTTTAACCCCACGGTGTGCTATGTTTATATATAAAAACTTCAAACGGTTTGGTGGAACGGTATCAATGCCATTGAATTCGATTGAACGGTTTCCATACTGAATTCTGACCGTGAGGTTGTGGGACGGTTGAAATAGTTTTGGTAATTAATTTTAGCCTTTAAACCGTGTGAAATAATAACAATAATAATAAAAGGTTTAATGAAATTATAAAAAATAAATTAAAGAATCAGTGGAGTGCTGCCTACAAAAATGTGTTTTAGTAAAGTAAATCAGTGAACTAATATGACAAAACATAATTGATTAAAATCAATAAAAGATTTTTTTTTTTACTACAAGCACCCCTTGGCCCTTGAAGCCTAACATGATAATGTATACAAATAAAAAAAAAATTACTAGATAATAATAAGAGTGAAAAATAATAAACTCAAAGAGTTGACTCCATTTTTATTTTTTATAAAAAAAATAAAATAAAATAAAAATAAGCAATAATCCCCAACACCCTCCACACACTATTTGATAGTAGTTAGGTTGAAGTTGGCTTGAAGCAGCAGCAACAACACCACAGTTTCCCTGCGACGAATCGACGATGATGAATCGCATAAGTTTCGCCGTCGTCAAATTCAGAGGTAATTCTATCACCAACTCCTCCTCTTTCCTTCTTCATTCGGAAACATGCTTTCTATCATTTCCCTGTTAGGTTGAAAATACAGAACATGCTTTCTATCATTTCACTGTTAGGTTGAGAAGCTTCAACACTCCGTTTTCCTGCCTGAGACGACCCATCGACGATGATGATGATGATTAGTCGCCCTAATTCCGCTCTCATCAAAATCACAGGTAATATTATCACTAACTCCTCCTCCTTCCTTCTTCATTCCAAAACCCCTTTCCACTTATTAGGTTTACGATTCATAGCTTCTCACAAACCTTCCCTTTGCTCCTCCAATCTTTCCTCTCTTATTGCAAGCCTTACTAACTTGAATGATGCCTTGACTCTGTTCGATGATATGTCCCATAGACGCCCTTTGCCCTCTGTTGTTCACTTCACTCAGTTGTTGACTGCTGTTACTAGAATGAAGCATTTTACATCTTCCCTTCATCTTTTTCAACAAATGTGTTCCCTCGGTATCCCTCTTGATAAATACACCTTGAGCATTGCTATCAAGTGTTGTTGTCAGTTGCATCGCACCAAAGACGCTTTTGCCCTCCTGGGATGTTGCTTTAGGCGATCTATTCCACCTGATGTCTTCATATTTAATGCCCTCTTAGATGGACTCGTCCTTGAAGATAGGATTCTTGAAGCTGAGATGTTGTTCAAGAAGCTCATCAAACAAAGACTTTGTGAACCTAATGTGGTTATGTACAGCACAATGATTTTGTGTATTAATGTCAAAAAATGTGATATTTGTGGGTTGATTGGTGTAAAACGGCATTGATGAAGCATGTTCGTTGTTTTCAGAGCAAGGAAAAAAGTACAAGTTGGGGCGGCAAGACGGCGAGCTGTAAGAAAATCGCTTCTTATTCTCTTGATTTCGGTTTTCATTCACAATTTGTCGAAAACAGCTAAGCAATTCATTGTTTTTATATTCTGGGTTTTATATAATGGGTCGAGTTTTGATTCTTGCTGTGTTAACTATATTGTTTCTTTGCGCTCAACTCATACACTGATAGCTGATTGATTTAGAATTAAGGAGCTTATGAAAATGTCTTCATTATCTTCACACAAAGCTTTCACCATTGTAGCTATTCTGTTTCTGTTATTATCAACTGGTAAGTTTATAAATTTATCAAAGTTGTTTTATTTTGAATGAGTTATATAAATAGTTAGATAATGTGCCTTTATTGTTGTATGTTTACGATTGCAATCGTATTATAGGATTTAGTAGAAAATTAATGCAATCTGCGACAAATGGTGATGGTTTTGCATCTCCTCCATCTCCCTTTGAGGTAATGATTTTAGTTTTTATCACATTTTTTTTTTAATTTTTCTGATAGAATGCAATTGTCTCCACTTTTATATAATGTGTTTAGAGAGAAAATTAAACTATTGATGTCAAAAACTTCTAGCTGCATTTGCAAATTTTCATATGAACATATTTTGCTAATGATTATTTTCATTGAGCCATTGAAGGAGGTGAGATATGTGCGCCTGATCATGGATTTGAATTGACGAAGGTCAAATGGAGTTGGGTTTAAGAATATTATGTAGAAAGACCGGGTCATCCATCCTTTGTATATGTTATAGTTTTGTTACGACGGTCCTTTCTTTGAGGACCTCTCGCGTTTTTTAATGAAGTTCGCCTTTTAAAAAAATGGAGTTATTTTTTTGCAGATTCAAGGCACTACCAACACTAATTCACAATTGACTGTTCCTTTTATTGAACCACTTGAAGCCATGTATAACGATATAGTGTCTTTGTCTCAAGAGCTTTGTTTTAATTGAGTTAACATTTAACTAATGTCAACTTTTATTTATGATGTCTACGTCATATTAGATTTTTACGTTTGGTATGTTTTTTTCTTTTATCATTTTTTATTAAGTTATATTTTTCAACCCCGGGACCGGAATCTTCACACTGCCAACACAACAGCTTGATACTGGGAATTGATTGTTTATTACACCCTTTGCAACAAATTTTACAATAAAGGTCAGAACTTTCAGGATTTTGTTGCTTAATATTAATACTACTGTTAATATTATTTATTATTAATTTATAGGTATGTCAGTTTAGGAGAATCTTGATTGTTGTGAACAGGTTGATTAGTGGATAATAATAATTAGGGGTTGGTTTTGTGTACGGGGACTAGAACAATGAGATCACATGGAAAGCAAGGTGCTTTGTATAATTTAACATAGGATGAGGTTCAACATCAATTAGGGGATATAGAGAAGCCTTTGAGTAGTATCAATATTAATGAGCTGATTAAGACTGTTTAGTCTGCTGAAAGAGAGTTTGTAAGATATTAGGTTTGTTGATGATTGTGTATTATTCGTTTATGTTAATTATTTAAGTGGCGTAATTAGGAGTGAATTGTTATTGACGTATGCTATTGCAATTTGTAGGTTTGATTGATTGTTTTTGATCGATTTGTTGTTGAGTTTGGAAGGTTATGATATGGATTGGATTGGGGTCGTTTGTTTAGGCGATTATGTTTTGGTTTAGTGGAAATTAGGGCTTCGTGTTATTCGTTTATGTTAATTAGTTAAGTAGCATAATTAGAAGTGAATTGTCATTTGTATGTATGCTATGCACCTTGAGTGCGCCCTTGATAAGTATGGTAAATACATGGTTCATAATACATATACATAATCCTACGACCGGACCGTTAAACCACGAAACCGCCAAAACAAACTGTGAACCAAACTGTGTAAACCTCAAAATGGTTGCCCCAGCCTACTTGAATCTGTTTGGGCACCTCTGTTTTACAGTATTATAACATGCGTGACAAAATAAGATAATTCATTAACATAATATAGCATCATAATGTGGAATAAAAATTGGTGATATGCATAGTCCCCTATCATCAAATCCAATTTATTCTCTAAATATTCACTGTTTTTGTTTTTATTTAATAAAATTTGTTTGCTTTTTTATTGTTTTATTTAATTAAAAGATTAAAAAAAACAAAATGATACATTAGGGATTGATATTGATAGGTTGCATTAGGTCCGGTAGCTTGATGTTGTTTCGAATAATAAACTATTTGTAAGTTATTTCCAATTTAGTTTTTTAATGAATACATATTTATTAGACATACTAATATTTAAGGTTAATGTCGCCTAATAAGCATTACAAAACCTTAAGTGAAATAGGCTTGGTATGTTATATAGTTATGGTTTAGATAGTATTTTGGTTCGTAAAAAATGAAGAAGTATATATTTAGTTTCGGGTTTATGCTGATTCAAGTCGATAATACAACATGTTTTCAAAAATATCCATCTAATCGCAAGAACTAGAAGCAGAGAATGCGAAGTTAATATCTATTGTTTCAAGCTGCACTTGCCGCTACGAGGTTCGTTGTTTATGCTTTTTTCACAATTGTTTTTTTTATTTTGTTTTATTTTAGGAAAGATGGATCAAGTTGGAAGATGGTGGACGATAACATGAATTGTCTCTCCAGTTTGGTTTGATTATTTTTTTCTTAATACTTTGATTTTTGCCCAAATTATTTGTTAAATACTTTCAAATTGAGATGTGTATGTATGTTTGATTATTGTCAGTTTAATTCTCTTCGGTTAAACCATGTTAATATTATGGATTGTGTGTCATGTGTTGCCCTAACCTTTTTACCATTCATATGGATGACATACACACTTATATTTTGCTAAAACTAAAATTATTGATTGCTGTTTTTTGTGGTTTTATGATAGTTTGAATTTGTTTTGAATCAGTAGATAAATAAATAGAATCCGGAAACCGATTCACATGGAGAAGGAAGCGATTGCAGCAGCGTCTCAAGGAGTTTCACAGGAGTACAAAAGCCTTATTGATTCACATGATTTGGACTCCATTAAGTAATTGCAGCATACTATGTATGACCTCTCCGTCTTTCCAATCTTATGCAATTCTTTTTATTATTGAAAATGTACACGGGTTGATATTTGTTGGAACTTGGAAAGATGGTTGTTATCTACTTCAAGACATCAATATATTCCCTAAAATCTTTTAAGTTTCTTTCAAAACATTTACTGGTGTGGTTTGTTAGTTTTTATTGTTTTGAGTTTTAGGTACGACTGGAAACCGAAAATGTTAAAATATTACCAATTGATCAGCATGTTTTGTGATTACTGCTCCAGTTTCCATCAAATTTATGCTCAGTATGTGAATCTTTAGAGCTGATTTTCACTTTTGTATATTGGTAAGTTTCTTGGCACACAATGAGAAAAGATGTTAATTCTAGATTCAAGTGGGATTGAAATGCACAATGAACATCGATTGGACACGGTCACATTAAGGCGAAATCTGTAAAATACGAGAGGTTCTAAATAGTTCGGTTTGTTTGACATCGATTACTTATTTATAATCAATAACTTAACTTTTACTTTGTTTTACAGTCAACCCCCGGAACGACAAGCGACATAAAATATTATTAAATTTCAACCCCGGGACGCTCCCGGGTAGTCAGCTAGTAAAAAAAATATTACTAGATAATAATAAGAGTGAAAAATAATAAACGCAAAGAGTTGACTCCATTTTTATTTTTTATAAAAAAATAAAATAAAATAAAAATAAGCAATAATCCCCAACACCCTCCACACACTATTTGAGTAGTTAGGTTGAAGTTGGCTTGAAGCAGCAGCAACAACACCACAGTTTCCCTGCGATGATGAATCGCATAAGTTTCGCCGTCGGCAAATTCAGAGGTAATTCTATCACCAACTCCTCCTCTTTCCTTCTTCATTCGGAAACCCCTTTCCACTTATTAGGTTTACGATTCATAGCTTCTCACAAACCTTCCCTTCACTCCTCCAATCTTTCCTCTTTGATTTCAAACATTACTAACTTGAATGATGCCTTGACTCTGTTCGATGATATGTCCCATAGACGCCCTTTGCCCTCTGTTGTTCAGTTTAATCAGTTGTTGACTGCTGTTACTAGAATGAAACATTTTACATCTTCCTTTCATCTTTTCAACCAAATGTGTTCCCTCGGTATCCCTCTTGATAAATACACCTTGAGCATTGCTATCAAGTGTTGTTGTCAGTTGCATCGCACCAAAGACGCTTTTGCCCTCCTGGGATGTTGCTTTAGGCGATCTATTCCACCTGATGTCTTCATATTTAATGCCCTCTTAGATGGACTCGTCCTTGAAGATAGGATTCTTGAAGCTGAGATGTTGTTCAAGAAGCTCATCAAACAAAGACTTTGTGAACCTAATGTGGTTATGTACAGCACAATGATTAAAGGCCTTTGTAAGGTTAGTAATAACGTTACAGCACTTGCTTTGCTCAGGCTAATGGAACAGAAAAACTGCAAGCCTGATATCGTCACATATAACACCATCATTGATAGTCTTTGTAAGGATCAAATGATAGATGATGCTTTCAAGCTTTTCAAAGAGATGGTATTTCACAAAGGCATTCTACCAAATGTCATCACCTACACCTCTTTAATTCATGGTCTTTGTAAGTTTGGTCATTGGGATGAGGCCAAAAAGATGCTGATACAAATGCAGGATCAAAAGATTTCTCCAAATGTGAGGCTGTTATCAACATCATGATTGAGAGAGGTAAGGTTCCAGACATAGTGACATACAGCTCACTTATTGATGGTTACTGTCTACGAGGTGAAATGATTAAAGCAAGGGAGATTTTTGATTCACTGACACTTAGAGGTCTCGTTCCTGATGTTTTTACTTACAGTAGTTTACTTAACGGGTATTGCAAGAAATCTAAAATATACGAGGCTACGCAAATGTTTCGTGAAATGACCAGACACGGTTTGAAACCTGATGTAGTCACTTACAACACCATGTTACAAGGATTGTTTAAGGTTGGGCATTGTGTAGCTGCACGCAAACTCTTCGATGAGATGCATGCACAAGGCCTAGTTCCAGATCAATGCACTTATCGAATAATTTTAGAGGGTCTTTGCAACAACCATCAAGTAGAAGAGGCGATTTCTTTGTTTCATTTGTTGGGTGATAGCAAGTTTAATTCCGATATCGCTGTGTACACTATCCTCATTGATGGGGCAGGAAAGTGTGGGCAATTTCACATTGCAAGGAATCTTTTTCATGGTCTAATTGATAAAGGCTTGCAACCTAATGTTCGTACATACACTGTGATGATTAGTGGTTTTTGTCGCGAAGGTCTATTGGGGAAAGCAAAGTTGTTGTTTCTTAAAATGGACGAGAGTGACTGCCCACCAGATAATGTTACTTACCGTGTTCTTCTTAAAGGATATCTAAAGAACCAACACTTTGATGATGTGGAGATGCTTTTACAGGAAATGGATTTTAGAGGTTTCTCACTTGATGCTTCAACTTTATCGCTATTAATAAATCAGATCGCAGCTGGTTTACTAGATAGAAGTATGCTTAAGATGTTCAGTAAGCTTGTGCCAAAAGAGTTTTTGGAGGATCCTAGCTTGTGCGCCTGGGAAAACTGAAATAGTAATTGTGATATGAGAAAACTGAAATAATAATTTATCCTAGCTTGAAAAGTGTAGAAAGCAATGTGTTTTTGTTCTTAGATTTGTGGTTTTACATGTTTCTAGTCATTAGAAATTGTCCATTTAATGAATTCACAACGCTTACACATTTGTGTTTGTTGTAGTTTAATGATGATTTTCTTGTTTCATGAAAATAAGCTGTAACATGTTCCGGTTTGGTATTTACAATGTGGATATGATTGCTTGATAGGCATTGTGATACGTTTTGCATCACCGAGCTGTCATAGCATTGCCTTTCGGATCAAGTGATCAACCCCCTAGAGTTCTGCACACAGGTTTACCATATATCTGCTGTTTCTAAGATAATGAAACGCCGCATGAATCGATGGCCATTGTGGATCTTATTTGCAATCCAGTTCTTTAGGCAGTGTTTGAGCTCCTGCAAACATATTTGCTCCTTCTCAATTTTGATTTTCTGCGATTTCTTGACCGACAACTTGGCACATGAATGATGATTGATGAGAATTCTGAAGCAATATTAGCCAAGAAAAGACATGATGCAGAATCTTTTTGCTTACGATGCAAGCCTACCAATGATATGCTTCCTGGTGCTAAAATACAGGTATTTTGAAATCTAGTTACTTTCAAACCGTAAATCTTAGATATTTCACATTATTAGTTTTTTAAGCAAAGGAGTTGAATACTTGTTCAAGGCATCGGCAGCTGAAGCTGAGGCTATTGCCAAAACCCTAGCTGCTGCAAAAGCACGTTAGTCTGATGGTGAAGTTGATCTGCCAGATAGAGACCGTGGAGTAGAGGCTACTCCTAGTGGGAAACAATGATAAAACCTGACTCTGTTTCTGTAAATATATGTCTACTATTTATGAAAAATAGTTAAAGCCGCTTGCATTCGTTCTTTCTATTTGTATTCAGGTGATTGCTCACCTATTGAAACCTCATGGGTGGAAGCCACCTGTTCGCAGACAGTTCTTTCTGGATTGTAATGAGATTGCTGATCTTTGTGACAGTTCTGAAAGAATATTTTCAAGTGAACCCAGTGTTCTACAACTTAGGGCTCCAATCAAGATATTTGGTGATTTGCATGGGCAATTTGGAGATCTCATGAGACTTTTTGATGAGTACGGATCTCCATCAACGGCGGGAGACATAGCGTAAGAGATCTTTTTAGAACGTTCTTATTACTAATACATTTTCCTGCCTAGAGGTGTGCATATCGGGGCTGGGCCTGAGATCAGCCTTAGGCCTGTCTCGGGAGATGTCCAGTGGGGCCTGGTCCTCCAAAGCCCTGTTCAAGGCTTGGTGAAGAGATCTTGTGGTGGTTCCCAAACTCATTCATCCTCTGCCACCAGCAATTTCATCACCTGAAACTTCCCCCGAACGTCATATAGAAGATACATGGATGCAGGTACCTTTTTTAAATCAATACTTTCATCACGTTAGTATGCAGATTTTGATTTTAACATATTCTGCACATGTAATTAGGAGCTTAATGCAAACAGACCACCAACACCAACTAGAGGCCGTCCACAAGTTACAAATGATCGTGGTTCTCTTGCATGGATGTAGTTGAAGTTTCATATCATCTCATCCCTGTAATCACTCAGAAAACTTGCTACGGTTGGTTCGTTCGTTCAAGAGTTTTCAAGAATTTGTTCAGCCGTATCCTCCCAACCTGACCCCACATAGTTGGTGAAAATGAAGATTTGAGATCACAAAAAACGCAGCGAAGGCCGATTAGCAATCCCTTTGTGCATTGACAAAGGGGGGAGTTTTGAACCTTGCCATGGTGTATGATTTGTTTATCTTTGTTTTGATTTTTGTTAAAAGATAGAATGAGGCTGGTTATATATATGTCTGGAAAGGTGATGATTGTATCATAGTGGAGGTGGTGCTGTGTTTATGTACAATGTAACATTTGTGTGAAGATAAAGACCAAAAAAACTTCATGTGTATTGCTGTTGTTAGATCTTTTGATTAGGAGGATAAAGATGTGTATAAACTGAGTTTTCTTTTTCTTTCCAAAACCGTTTCGGGTTGTAAAGCGAATTGGTTTGGTCAATTTTGGTCAAAACCGGCTTGGGGAGAAACTTGTTCGGGTTATATACCGGTTTAGGTAAAAATAAAAAAACATTTGAACCCTATTCAAATGGTTTGGGTTGGGTTGGAGACAGTTTGGTTCACAAAGTTTTACCCCAAAAACATGCATTTAATTTATTTAATTGAGTTGGGTTGAAACCGGTTTGAGAGGAACCGGTATACAAACTAGTGGTTTGGGTTGGGTTGAAACCGATTTGGTAGTGAAAATCTGGCCCATGTTATGAGAGGGGGAACCGGTTTGGCTCAAACTTGTTAGAATGTTAGTGTTCAAATGTCAGCATATACATTTACTCAATGTAGACAAAGAATCTGGTCAAGAAGTCAAACATATTTTCTTATCATAAACTTTCTAAGGTCAATCATTGATACTGCAGATGCATATAATATTGTTAAAATGTAAAATGGATATGTTGGGTGAACGACTAAGTTCAATATTTGAAATTCATTTTTTAGAATTATTCATACTCCTAATATACTTACATTAACCATTTATACTTGAATCAGTCTAAACACTATGTGGCCCAATCACAAAGTTAATGTTCCGCCCATAATATATTAGCAGTTTGTAGGATCCTAACGTCAAGCAAATTTAATTATCTGCACTTACACACTCCCCCTTGACAATAACGTCAATTAAGTGAATGTTCGCTTGAAAAAACGTGTGTCGAGAATCAGCATTACTTCATTCCCTTCACTTTTGATACCTTTGAGTTGGGTTTAGGACGACTTTAGGTAATCCACCCAAAACCGATTAGATAAAGTGCAGAGTGCAGAGTGCAAAGGGTTGTGCATATTAATACCTGTCACCAAAGAAACAAAGTTATGTCTTATAAGATTGGCGTTGGTTATCAAAAGTAGCGTTTTTATAACTTCGCTGTTAGGTTGAGAAGCTTCAACTCCGTTTCCCTGCCGTAGACGACGAATCGACGACGATGTTGAGTCGCCCTAATTCCGCTATCATTAAAATGACAGGTAATTTTATTATTACCAACTCCTCCTCCTTCCTTCATCATTCCAAAACCCCTTTCCAATTATTAGGTTTACAATTCAGAGCTTCTCACAAACCTTCCCTTTGCTCCTCCAATCTTTCCTCTCTTATTGCAAGCCTTACTAACTTGAATGATGCCTTGAATCTGTTCGATGAAATGTCTCACAGACGTCCTTTGCCCTCTGTTGTTCACTTCACTCAGTTGTTACATCTTCTTACTAAAATGAAACATTTTCATTCTTCCCTTCACCTTTTCAACCAAATGTCTGCAATCGGTGTTCCTCTTAATCAATTTTCTGTCAGCATTTCCATCAAGTGTTGCTCTCAGCTGTATCGCACCAATGACGCTTTTGCCCTCCTAGGTATTTGCTTTAGAAGAGCCATTCCACCTGATGTCTTCATATTTAATGCCCTCTTAGACGGACTCGTACTTGAAGATAAGATTCTTGAGGCAGAGATGTTGTTCAAGAAGCTTATTAAACAAAGACTTTGTGAACCCGATGTAGTTACCTACAGCACAATGATTAAAGGCCTTTGCAAGTTCGGTAACAACGTTATAGCACTTGCTTTGCTCAGGCTAATGGAACAGAAAAACTGCAAGCCTGATATTGTCACATATAGCACCATCATTGATAGTCTTTGCAAGGATAAAATGATCGACGATGCTTTCAAGCTTTTCAAAGAGATGGTATTTCAGAAAGGCATTCTACCAAATGTCATCACCTACACCTCTTTAATTCATGGTCTTTGTAAGTTTGGTCATTGGGATGAGGCCAAAAAGATGCTGATAGAAATGCAGCATCAAAAGATTTCTCCAGATGTGCAAACCTTTAATGTATTCGTTGATGCCTTTTGCAAGGACGGTAAAGTAGAAGAAGCCGAGGCTATTATAAACATCATGCTTGAGAGAGGTAAGGTTCCAGACTTAGTGACATACAACTCACTTATTGATGGTTACTGTCTGCGAGGTGAAATGATCAAAGCAAGGGAGATTTTAGACTCCATAACACTTAGAGGTCTAGTCCCTGATGTTGTCACTTACAATAGTTTGTTGAACGGGTATTGCAAGAAATCTTATATAGACAAGGCTATGCAGATGTTTCGTGAAATGACCGGAAAAGGTTTAAAACGCAACGTGGTCACTTACAACACCATGTTACATGGATTGTTTCGGGTTGGGCGTTGTGTAGCTGCACGCAAACTCTTCGATGAGATGCATGCACAAGGCCTAGTTCCAGACCAATGCACTTATCGAATAATTTTAGATGGTCTTTGCAACAACCATCTAGTTGAAGATGCATTCTCTTCGTTTCATTTGGTGGGTGATAGTAAGCTTAATTCTGATATTATTGTCTACAATATCCTCATTGATGGTGCTGGAAAATGTGGGAAATTTCACATTGCAAGAAATCTTTTCCATGAGCTAATAGATAAAGGTTTGCAACCTAATGTTCGTACATATAACGCGATGATTGGTGGTTTTTGTCGCGAAGGTCTGTTGGGGGAAGCAAAGTTGTTGTTTCTTAAAATGGGCGACAGTGGCTGCCCACCAGATAATGTTACTTACTGTGTTTTTCTCCAAGGACATCTAAAGAACAAGCACTATGATGATGTTGAGATGCTTTTACACGAAATGGATGCTAGAGGTTTCTCACTTGATGCTTCAACTTTATATCTATTAATAGATCAGATCGCAGCTGGTTTTCTAGAAAGAAGTATGCTTAAGTTGTTAAGTAAGCTTGTGCCAAAAGAGTTATTGAATGATCCTAGCTTGTGCGCCTGGGAGTGAAACTGAAATAGTAATTGTGGACTAAAGAAATGGAGATTATGACTTGCAAAGTGTAGTAAGCGGGGAATCTCCACCATATTCTTTTTGATCTTCACGTGTTTGGTTCTTAGATATGTGTGTGGTCAGTAGACATTGCCCATTTAATGAATTCACCATGCTTACTCATTTGTGTTTGTTGTATTTTAATGATATATTGTTAGTTCATGAAAGCTAGCTACAAAATCTTTGTGTTTTACTTTTTGCTTCTTGAGAGATGATATTTCATAGTTTTTCTGCCAACAAAAAGATTTGAGAATTAGGAATCTTATGCAGAACTTGACGATGTTCTTAAGGTTACTAACACTTTGGCGAATAGTGTCACTGGCTTACAACAACAGCCTGTGTTTTAAAAAGCGCGCCTCGAGCGCGCTTAAGCGCGAGGCGCACCGAGGCGCCAGGATCTGTGCCTTATGTAATCCAAGGCGCACCTTGTACAAGAAGCGCAGGAAAAGCGCGATTTTTTGCCAAAAAAATCCCCTGAGGCGCGCGCTTTTTGTACGGGAGGTGTTTTTATGCTTAAAATTGTTATATATGTAGCTAAAAGGGTTGTTAAATCATGTATAAACCTTATTTGTATCTATATTTTGGGTAAATGATGCTAAAAACCTATAGCATATATATAAAAAAATTATATAATCGTCTTGCGCTTCGCGTACGAAAATCCCACCGCTTTTGCGCTTTGCGCTTCGCGCCTCGGTTTTGGACCTCGTCGCTTTAGTGCGCTTCGCGCTTTTTAAAACCAAGACAACAGCTGGTGACTGTCCACCAAGCAACCAAAGATTGTGGTTTCTATGGTTTGTATGCATCAGATGAAGAAAAAGGAGCAACCTTTTTCATGGTTTGTGTGCATCAGATGAAAAAAAAGGAACAACCTTTTTCATGGTTTGAACCGTACAGGTACAGATAGAAGGTTTGGATATGGGGACTGCGTATGGGTTGAGGGAAATGAAGATGCAATCTTTGAGTGGGAAGACGCATTGTGATTTATTAGCAATCCGATTCTTTATGCAGCATCAGGCATCTGCACCTATGTTTGTTTCTTGACTGCAGTATGGGTACATGTTCAGACGGCCAAACTATAGTATGGGTACTGCTACAAACTGACCAAAAGAGTCCATGCGGTCTGGGTAATTATTTAAATGAACAAGGATGTGCTCTCTAATTAAAATATTTGTTATAATGAAACTAAAGGGGGTTTATTGTTATGTTACGGTTAAGCCTTTAAATAATTGGAAAAAAAAAAAGAACAGTAGAAATCCGCTAGTTTGCAAACGAGTCGAGCCCAACCCATTGTATGCTAAACTTTCTCATTTCAATTTACCCGTTTATTTTGAGGGTTACTTCATAGTTCTAGGCTTCTAGCTTTGGTTGGGTGACGAAGGTTCAATTCCTTGTATGGAGTAGATTGTAGAGATGTACAAAATCCGGTTTGGGTCAAACCGGTCCGGTTTTTCTTAGTGGGCTCAAACCGTTTTGACCCAAACCAGTTTAGGTTGAGAACTGATTTCACCAATGAAACCCCCAGCCCATCCAATAGGGCTCAAAACCGGTTTGGGCCAAATCAATCCCAAAACCATTTTTTATAATTAAACCATTTAATTTTTAAAAATAATACAAACAACCCCCCCCCCCCCCCCCCCCCGGCGATGGCTCGGGGCCCAATCTCCCAATGGGCCCAAAATATAAAAAAAATACATAAATACATATAATTATATATATATGTTTCTTTATACATGAAAATTTTGTTAGTGGAGTTGGAAAAAATCTTAATTTAATGTAAATGTCATAAGTTCAAGAATTGGCTCTAGCACTAAAATCTATTTCATTTTAATTCATTGCTATTTACCTAAATTTTGGGCCCAATTTTTTATGTTGCCCGACGCCCGAATTTTTTTTAAGGTTTTCGAGGACGGCCCTGCAAATAAATGATTTTTTTATTTATTACTTATAAAATCTTAAAATAAAAATACCTATAAAACATATTTACTAATACTTAAAAACTTTAATAAGTAATACAAAATAACTAAACCTGACGTCCACTATAAATTTTCAAATTTTTAACTTAGTAAATTGTCTTATATTAACTCGTTCGTATTCGATACAAGATTCTTCAACAACAATCTCATCGTTTTGGTCTTCTCACAAATTAATTATCTATATGCGATAAAGTTGTTTCTGGTGTTCTTTTATTACAAACCAGATAGATAGATCCAAGCCAAAAGAATTACCCGAAAAGATGCCCTGAGTAGTCGAGTACCCTTGTAAACTTAGAGCATTCGCATCAGGTCCACCTGTTCTGTAAGTGAGCTTTTCATATTTTAAAAAGTAGTTTGAGGGGTTGTGAGAGAGAAGAGAGAAAAGGATATTGTTTATTTGTATATTTGGGGACACCGTTCCACCCTATTTATATTTTAATATATTTTTTAAAATGGTTATGAATTTAGGAGAGAGAAAATGTAATGATAAATGTATAAAAAAATATTATTTATTTAAAGAGATGGGAGAAAATTTATGTTGTGTTCCTTAGTTTAATAAAGGAAAGAAAACAAAAGAAACGGAATTAATGAAAGAAAATAAAAGTGGTGGAAAGAAAATTTTTAATTAACTATCGCGTTTCCGAGTTCGAAACAATTGAAAAAAAGTAAGTATTTGATGTTTAAAAAATCATTTCCTTCCAAATCTCTCTAATTTGAAATGATGAAAAATGAAGGAAATAAACCAAAAAAAAATTTCATTTCATTTCCTTTCTATCTTTAAAAAAACTATAAAACAATTTTTTTTTCTACATCCTTCCTAATTCTTTCTTTTCCATCAATAAATGAAACTCGTGAACACAACGATAGTGATTTAGTGTCCTTAAAAAAAACTAAGAATTTTTTTTTTTTCTACATCATTCCAAATCCTTTCTTTTCCTTCAATAAATGAAACTCGGGAACACAACGATAGTGATTTAATTTGATAGATAAAAATAGTGACGCTAATGTGAATGCTATCATAGTATATATAAGACTGTCCGTTGTGAGCCGCGAGCAAGATTTTAGTGAGGTGCTCACCTCCAGCCACAACAGCCCCGGTGCGAGCACACGCGATGGTGTTCGCATGCGTTAACGGGACAAAGTGAGCACAGGTCACGCCGGTACTCACCCCTAGCCACAACAGGGTCAAGTGAGCACAAACGATGAAGTTGATTAAGAGTGAAGTCAGTGGCTCGCATCTGGTCGCTCGCGGCCGCGACGAAGTTCTAACAAATTTAACAAGTAAAATTCCACCAATCACAAACAGCCAGCCAGAAAGTTCGTTAAAACAAAAAAGATCAAACTCTGTATCATCGTCATTATCATATCATCCTCTCGATTGCAAATCCTCACCAGTAAACCTTTCATCTACGATCTATTTAACTACAATCTCAACATAACCTTCTTCTTAATCCTCACCACCACCTGATCTAGAACCTTCCATGACCTTCAATCCCCCAAACCCTAAACAATAATAATAATGTCATACAACAACGACAAGATCCCTGTGATAGACTCACCAACAAGCTCCCGATCAGTAACAGAAACCGTAAACGGCTCACACCAGTTCATCATCCAAGGCTATTCCTTAGCCAAAGGTATGGGGATAGGAAAACACATCGCTAGTGAAAATTTCACCGTTGGAGGCTACCAATGGGCTGTGTATTTTTATCCTGATGGAAAGAACCCCGAGGATAATTCGACGTATGTTTCGCTGTTTATTGCGCTTACTAGTGAGGGCTCTGATGTTAGGGCTTTGTTTGAGCTGACTTTGGTTGACCAGAGTGGGAAGGAGAAGCATAAGGTTCATAGTCATTTCGATCGGGCGTTGGAGAGCGGTCCGTATACTTTGAAGTACAGAGGCAGCATGTGGTAGGTTATTGGATTGGTTTTTTTTATTTATGTTGTTGTGATTAATGTTAGGGATCCTAGGTTTGTAATTTAGGTTGTTTGTTTATGGATTACGGTTATATCAGCGTATTCTATAGGATTTTGGATCAATGTTGTGGATAATTGGAATATTTTTTGCTTATATAGGATAGAAGTAATTGGTCTAGACTCTAGATGTAGTATTGCTTTAGAATTGTGATTTGTGGTATTACGTTAATTGGGCCGTGTGTTAGTTAAGTGTCATTAATGTGTAATCTCTTGGTTATTGACATGAGTTGTGCAAACTGGATCATATATTTGGGTTGGTGTGGTAAGCTCACAAGTCACAAGCTTGTAACTAGGTTGAGTATGTTCGTTTGGAATTTTGGATTTTTTTGGTTAGGTCGCTGGCTATACTAGGATATATCTTGTATTTGAGAATGTAGAGTGAGTGACACAGTCTTTTGGTAGGAGTCATCTCATAACACAATTTAGAAGATGTGTCTAGTTGAAATTATATCTCCCAGGTTCATTTGTAGAATATATTTGGCATTGCACTACAACAGCAACTGTATTATTGCTGTAGGTTGCCCCCTTTAAATGTATGTATAGGCTTAGTTTTCTCATAGTTGTTAAAAGCCATTGCCCTTGCGCCTAGGCCCATTTTTCAGGCGAGGCGAGGCAATTGCGCTTTACCGCCTTATAGAGATTAAGGGGTGGATTTTAAATGTCTTAGATGAATAGAGAGCCTTTTCTAGTTGAGTGTACTCTAGTCAATGGCCTTTGGATTTGCTTGTGATTAGAGATTTTTGAATGAAAACATTTTCTTCAAGTTCTTACCTGTGTACATGGGTAAGCCCAAATTTCTGATAATACTGAAACCAATCAGTTGAACACATGAATGAGCATAGAGCACTTTTCCTCAAGTTCTTACCTCTCAGATTTACTATGTGAAATGATGTTTAACCACTCGTTTTAGAGTAATTCGCTTTGATGCATTTCTATACAAAGTGCATATATGTTTGGTATAACTTATTTTCTACAAAATTAACTCAGTTCAACGTGTACTTGTTAAGGGGTTACAAGCGTTTTTATAGGCGAGCATTACTTGAAACATCAGATTATCTCAAGGATGACTGCTTAAAAATTAATTGCACTGTTGGAGTGGTGGTTTCTGCAACACATTGTCCTAGGTTACATTCTATTCAGGTCCCAGAATCTGATATTGGATTAAATTTTGGCATGTTGCTTGAAAATATGGAAGGTTCAGATGTTGTCTTCAATGTGGCTGGTGAAATATTTCATGCCCATAAGTTGGTATTGGCTGCTAGATCCCCCGTTTTCAGGTCTAACTTTTTTGGGGAAGATGGAGATGATCATGAGATTGTCATCACTGATATGGAACCCATGGTTTTCAAGGTAATACATACAATCCTCCTAAATCAATTTGATCAAGGGTTTACTATTATTATAGTAGTACTCACTCCGGCCCGAAGTTATTGTCCATATTACTATTTGTGTTTGTCCCGGAAGAACTGTCACTTTTCAAAATGGATAGTTATTAATTACTATGTTTTTTTTTTCGCCCTTACTTTTTCAGTGGTATCATAAATGCATTAAGGGTATAATTGTCATTCAAACTAATTAGAATATGCACTAATTGCACATATCTTAAATTGTGTTGTTCTTTTATATGTGGACAGTAAAATTGGAACAGAAGAAGTATTGCTTATGTAACCATAATCAACATTATTTATATATAAACATTTAGAATGGGCTAAAAGTGTTTGTGGTCAACCGAAACAAACCCTGCCCAAACTGATCTGTTTTGATCTATGCTAAAAATGATTCGTTTTGACCTGATACTCAACTCGGTAATCTTGTCACCTCCAGGATTTCTTGATCGATGATATAATGAAGTTTTTTCACCAATTATTTTATTTGTTTGCTTTTTGTTCTCAATAAGTTGATACATTTTCTCAGATATCATATATGTGGATTTATGTAAAAGAAAAAAATATTATAGCATGTTGTTTGGTTGAAAAACTTTATTGTACTTTTCTGCAACTTTGAGGCTTGGCTATTTTTCAACAGGCAATGCTCCACTTCATTTACAGAGATGAGCTTGATGAAGATGAGTTGGCAGCTTCTAGTGCATCTAGTGAATCCCATGTGGGGGATACATTATCAGCCAAGTTGTTAGCTGCTGCTGATGCATATGATTTGTGTAGGCTCAAAAGAATGTGTGAGTCTCATATCTGCAAGGATATATCTATAAATTCTGTTGGCCGAATTCTAGCACTTGCTGATACTTATCATGCCATGGAACTCAAAGCTATTTGCCTAAGATTTGCTTCAGAAAACCTTGCAGGTATGTTGCCTTCAAAATTTGGATATCATTAATATTACTTGTTGGTTTAATGTCCTAGAGAACTATGCTTTCTATGAAACATTTTCATTGGCATAACAGTCAAATGCACTACAATCATTTTACTGGTTTTTAAGTACTTGTATCAATAATTATTATGTTCTCTTAGGACAAAAGTGACCTGCCTATCTTATGAGTTATGAATTGGGTTCATTTTCATTGGTTTTAGTAGTGACACTAACGTATTTACTTATGAATTAGCTGATTTGGGATTGTGTTTTATCTTAAACTGGGTAAAAAAAATTACCTAATCGGTCAAATGGGTTAAATTTCTTTGAAGTATATTTCATTGCATACAACCTCCTGAAGAAATTTATTCAGCATTTTCCTTTTTTTTTCTAATCAAATTGCACGAAATAGAAACGAACCTTTCACTTATTCCTGATTTTAGCAACCGACTTTAAGTTGGCACAAAATGGGAACCAACTCATGACGTAATAGCGCTTTTGTCAATAAACTTCATTTTTAGTTGATTTACCTGTAAATTGGTGCCACAACATACATATGGAAAAATATGCTTGTATAAAAATTTGAAAAATATGTAGCTTAACGTCTGAAAAATGATATTATAATTAAACCCATATTCGGAAATAATTATAAGTGTCACATTAGATTGTGTCACGTCATTTTCCATGTAGCAATACCAAACAAGTAGCAAAAAATGAACAGGTGGTGGTTGACGTGTAATTCACTGTCTAGAATCGATGAATGTAACTCAATTGCTAAAATCAGTAATAAAAAGTAGGTTTATATTTTGCATCAAGTTAGTTGCTGAAATCAGGAAAAGGTATACCGTTCTTTTGCATTTCGTGCAAGGTGCTCTATGTTTCATGACAAAGGTGATCTTCCTATCCATGAATTACTTGAAATTATAGACTTGATAATTATCTGGATTAGCTAATTTGGGTCGTGTTTTATCTCAACGAGTTACGAGTAAAATAAAAATTGCTAGAAAGGGGAACTTTAGACAATTAGGTCAAAGAGCAGAAATGGAAAACAGAGAAATGAAGCAGTCAACACAGATTAGTCTTTATTGAGAAACCAGGAAAGTAAAAACTGTTTAATGTTGCCACTAGTAAAAATTGCTTGAAAGGGGAACATTAGACAATTGGGTCAAAGAGCAGATCCGAAAAATAGAGAAATGAAGCAGTCAACAAAGATTGGTCTTTATTGAGAAAACAGGAAAGAAAAAACTGGTACATGTGACCAATTCCTACCAGCTATTTATAAGAAAAGAAAAACAACTTTTAATTCTAAAGAGAAAAAAAAAACTGAATCAGGCAATGCTTGATTTATGCCTTGAACCTTTGACTTTGACTACTGACTAACTTTTACTTTGACTGCATAATCAATGGACTTAACATAACAGGGAATGGGTCAGACGGGTTGAATTCCTCCCAAATGCATTTTTAATGCATACAGTCATTTGCATTATTTTATTAAATATTGCTATTGCTATGCTATGCTATTGCTATACATTTGACATTTACCTATGTTGTTGCTTTCTTAATGAATTTGTGGTACAAATGGCAGGTGTTATGCGATCAGATGGGTTCGAGTATCTGAAAGCCAACCATCCGGCATTGCAATCAGAGATTCTGAAGACGGTGGCTGGTTGTGAAGAAGGCTGTAACAGTGGTGGTGGTGGTAAAACAATGAGTGTATGTGCTCAGCTTTCAGATGGCGGAGATGCAAATAGCAGGAGGGTAAGACAGAGAACTTGATTGTTTCTTTTAGTTTTTATTGAATCTGTTATACAGTAAAAAGAAGGCGGCAAGGGCAGTGGTGGTTGTGGTTTGCATGATAGGCAGGTTCTGTTGTGATTTTGATGATGAAGTTGTGTATAATATCCATTCACACTTGTAATGTAGGTGAGATGGGTAAGGTTTCTCATGTAGTGATTAGCTTAGATGCCCACGAGTAAGCTGGAAACATCGTTGTTGTGACATAAGTTTGTGATTTGTTTGATGACATGACATCCAAATCAAATGTAAGCTGGAAACATTTGGATTCAAGAATTCAGTTGTATTATAGGTAAACATTATTATACATTTCTTTCTATTGACTTGCTCAATCTTTGAACTTTTGAGTTGGGATTTTATCATGTCCAAATACAAAAAAAGGAAACCGAAAACCGAACTTGAATATGTAATGAACTTAGCTTCAACGTGTAAGAGTTCGACTCATACCAGACCTATGTAGGCATATACTAAAGCAGAGATCGATTAAATATGTATTTGATAACTGAAATGTGTTCAGTTGTGAAATATGTGTAATATTTATATGTTTTCAAGCTATAAGACATGTGCGTCATAAGCGACTCGAAATACGAGTATCGCTTGACGTTCCTAAATCCATGAGGCATTTTGTCTGGCACTGTCACCGACTCAAATTGGATTCATCGTCTTAGACGAGCTGAGAAGTGCAAGTTGAGCAGAAAATCGATTAACCAAATCAAAATTGAATCACTCTATATAGCTGAATCAAACAAAAGCCAATGTTTTGGTTTTAAATTTTTTTCATCAGCTATTTCGGCTTGATTTTGGTTACATACGTGCACAAAACCGAACTGAAATTATTTCTGCTGTTGTTTTTAAGTTTTCAACGTTCGCTAAATAATTATATTTCAAACAGGGTATTGAGTTACAAGTGGTCAGTTTGATTATTTGATGTCAAGAACAAGTTGTAATTGGATAGACCTAGCAAGTTCCACCGAAACAATAGTCGCGATATGCGCAAATTTTGTAAAAAGAAATGTTGTGTAAATTTGTAGGCCTAACAGGCAGTAAAACCGATCTGGTCCATTGTAATTTACCATCCGCAGACACTTCAGTCAGCTCTTGCACAATCCTACTTCTAGCAGATTTCTTAATCATTAAGGTACTCTTTCTCACTCCTAAAGACCGATCCCTTCGTCTTAGGTCCATCACCCTTTCCAGTGATCTGGTGCTAGCTCTTTCTCAACCCTCGAGTGGAGCATGCGACTCCTCACATCAGCATGGCCACATGCATGACCCGCAGACATATACCTCATCCTTGTTACTTCTTTCATCACCACCATTTAAAATTTTGAGAAAGTGACTTTACCTCGCCAAACCTATAATGGTCAAAACCGACTCTGATGTTACACACTCGACTTATAAGCGTCGTGCAACATCCATGCATCAACAAGGAATAACCATTTCGCCAATGTAAATTCGAGCTCACTAGCTTCACCTTGACTGCTCATCAGAGAAGCACCCTCAAGTCTAAACTAAACGGACACCAAGAATTCCAATCCCTTACGATATTTTCGTTAATCATAAACACGCTCACTAAAGGTAAGTACTAGCGATCACAAATCACGCATTAAGCACATCCCAACTCGTCACATCTAACCAACCTTAAAGCCTCTTGAACTGAATTCAAGCATGCATCATGATTGTTTTTATGTGACTTCAAGTTGAATGAATTTATTAATATTAAGTGAGTTGACCTTGAGCCTTGCCAGCTCAATTTGGGTCACTTCCAGCCCTATGTGCTTGCATTGTCAACACAACAAAGTACCTAAATGAAGCCAGACTTTCACAGCATACCAAGTAGGGTCATCCTAATTAATAACACAATATGCAAGCTAATGCAAGCAGAGAACAATAATGAAAAGCAACTTAGATTAATAGAAAATAAGAACCAAAAGACTCCAAATTGTTCTAGGTTTTTAACAAATAACCAGAAACTAATGCAAGCTACTCAACAAAATACAGCGGAAACACGTAGTTAATATTTCGTCGCTACAAATAAATGCAAACAAGAGAAACCGAAAGCACCCAACAAACACTAAAAACACCGGAAAATGAATCATAACCGCAAACACATTTATCTTCTTTTTTTCAAATCTTTTCTTAATCCAATTCCCAGACCGAAGACTCTTACTTGGCCATCATAACCTTGACAAACTCCTCATAGTTGATCTGGCCATCGCCGTCCACATCAGCCTCGCGAATCATCTCATCAACCTCCTCATCAGTCAGCTTCTCACCAAGGTTAGTCATGACATGGCGCAACTCAGCTGCGGAAATAAACCCATTCTGGTCCTTATCAAACACCCTAAAAGCTTCCTTGAGCTCTTCCTCAGAGTCGGTGTCCTTCATCTTACGCGCCATCAGGTTAAGAAACTCTGGGAAATCAATCGTCCCGTTGCCATCAGCGTCCACCTCGTTGATCATGTCTTGAAGCTCGGCTTCTGTCGGGTTTTGCCCTAGAGATCTCATCACTGTTCCAAGTTCCTTGGTGGTAATACAACCTACACATAATACATGACTAATTTCTTTATAACAATATTATCTAAAAGAGTAACTGGTCAAACATGTCACAATAATAATAATAATAATAATAATAATAATAATAATAATAATAATAATAATAATAATCAACTAGAAACAAACTGATCATATATCTCCTATACAACCCTAAAAACAGATCTAGCAATCAAACATCAAACAAACATGAAAATAATAATAATAATAATAATAATAATAATAATAATAATCTTGAGTTCGGGTTACGTCATAATTAGCCCCAAATGTTAAAACGGGTCACAAACCTAAAAGTCAAACAAGAGAGATATAAAAAATAAGGAGAAGAAGAAACAATCAGAAACCAGATCTGGAAGTGTAAGATAATTATAATTATACATAATAGAATGATATAAGAATGAAATTAGGGTTTGTAAGACAAAATATAAGATGAAATATAAAGGAGAGAGAGAGAGAGGTGACTGACCATCGCCGTCTTTGTCGAATAGGCTGAAGGCTTCCTTGAATTCAGAGATCTGGTCATCGGTAAGCTGATCGGCCATTATTGTTGATGATGATGAAGAAGAAAAATAAAAGGGAAGGGTTGGGTTGAAGAAGAGAGAAGGAAAGGAAATGAAGGAATAAAGTGAGGGAGGGAGGGAGTGTGGTGATTGGATACATGAACGAGGTGTGGAATATATATAAAAGAGTGGTCCTCCACCACACATCTGATGCTTCCTCTCTCCATCCTCTCTCTCCACTTCTAATTACCATTTTGCCCTTCTTCTTTCAATAAATTACAAGCTTCCTCCTTTATGTTTGTACTAGGTTATATCTATCTTTCCGAATTAACAAATCTAATAGAGTTAAATGCCAATTTAGCTCTGAGGTTTGTTAAAAATTGTCACTTTTATCCAAAAAAAAATTTGTCAATTTAGTCCCTGTGGTTTCATTTTTTTTTGTTATTTTAGTCCCTGTGGACTAACAAGATTTGGATGAAAGTGACAATTTTTGACAAACCTCAGAGACTAAAATGACAAAAAAAATGAAACCACATGAACTAAATTGACAAAAAAAAGATTTGAATAAAAATGACAATTTTTGACAAACCTCAGGGACTAAATTAGCAATTAACTCAATATAATATTAAAACAAAATATGTATTACGATGTAAGATATAAATCAATGTACAAACAACAATTTTAATCATTTGAATAAGAATGAAAATGTATATTAAAAAGGGAATGTATGTGGAGGCAACCATTGCAGGACGTGATTGAAGCGGTGATTTTGAATGTGTATCTTTTTTATAAACAAAATATTAAATGGTTTTTAATAAGCGAAGATATAAAAAGAACTGGTTAAGAAATAAATATTAAATAAATAAAAAATTAAACGTAAAATTACGATTTAATAATATTATTTTATTTGAGAGAGAAATAAGGTAATTATAAGTTTTCTATTTATTTTATAGTAAAATGACAAATATAACGGCAAAAAATATAAATTAATAAATATTGGTTTAATTGGGTTATTTATAATCAATTTTTTTTTTTTTTTGGAACTTAAGGGTGGGGATGGCATCACCAAGTGTCACATGTCTCTACCCAATCGTTATATTATATATACATAGATTATTTTGCCTTTAGAATTTATAGGATTTGTGTTTTATGTTTACAAATCATGCACGTTATGTCTTTTTAAACATAACTCAGATAATTTTTTTTTTGTTAATTAAGGTAATGTGCAAGACAAATGAGAGTATTTTTGTAATTTTACCTATTTGATTAAATAAGATCTTAAAAAACAAAAGTAAAATAAATATACATGTATAACCTAAGTATAGACACACACACTCTCTCTTTCATTCAAGACTAGAAACTCTATCAAGACAACGACCCCCTTCACCCATCACAGCCCCAACCTACAATCGCCCATCACAGAAACCCTATCGAACCTGCACTAACGTTGAAGCACCATCACAGACTTCAATTCCATATCTGAAAAAAGTAGGGGAAGACGACTTCTCTAAGTCACCGACAAACGAGAGTTTTTGTACCCTCTTTTGTCGTTGTGAACTAGCCTTCTCGAAAACCCATGTGGCAATGGTATGTGAAAGATGGTGGTGGGTGTGGTGGTGAACGATGCTAAAGGTGTGGCGGTGTGTAACAATGGTGGTGGTGGTTGTAGATGATGAAGCGTCGACGGCTAGGGTGGTGGTATATATATAGTTTTGTAGATTTTTGTTTGATTTCTTTATTTATTAAAATATTTTTATATGAGTGGGTAAAAAGACTAAATTGCCCTTGGGTGATACATTTAAGGAGAAATTTTAATTAGTTAAACAAAAGGACAAAACGAGCAACAATTAAAAACATATAAACTCGTTAATTTTAAAGGCAAAAGACAACAAATGAAATTTGAAATAACATATTTTTGTAATTTACTCTTCTTAGTGTTGTTTCCAAATGGGCCTCCAACCTCACCACTTTTTTCGCTTTTAGGATGTTTAACATGTTTAATGTTTTAGTTATTAAAGTAAATTATACTGGCCATTGGGGTTGGTGGCCTAATGGTAGAAGCTATGGGTCCAAGTCACACAATGAGTAGAAATTTGCCGTTAAAAAAAAAAAAAAAAATTATACCGTTGGTCTAGTGATTTGCCCAAATTTTGGGTTTCAACTTTCAATATCTGAAGTTTAAATTACAAACTCCACAAGTAACTTGTTCTTTTCAATCCTTGTTTAGATGGCTAATGAGGTAACTTTAAATGTTAACTGATATTGTTATTTTATTGTTAGTCTTAAAAATCAAAGTAAAAAATGAAATAGAAAAAAAATTGATCTCATTAGCTGTTTGAATCGGCATTGAAAGAGTCACGGTTACGCCTAGACTAAATTTGTATACTTTAGACTTTAGGGATGAAATTCAAACTTTGAGGCAAACCTTATGAAAAAAAAAAAAAAAAAAAAACCTTATGACTATTCATGTTATTTACTCTTACGTTATTATTTAGACCATGATTATAATTATTTATGTCTCATTTATGACATTAATGACGATTTAAGGCAAATGGGAAACAACAACAATGCAATGAGGTCATAGAATGTCTAGTAGCAACATTGTGAAGTCAAATTCAAAGTAGAAAAATCCTTTGTGAAAAAGCAAGAATGTTCAATTGTTCATTTTATCGTGTCAATTAAACTAATACTTTTCAAAGTAGGATATAGGACTAGAACAATTCTTCTTATAGCTTACAAGTTGGGAAAATGAAAATTCAAAGGTTTACGATCATGATTTCCTGATCACAATTGGTCTCGAACTAGAATGCACCACATAAAGCAAGATGTCTATTTTAATTTTTAAACATACATATAATAGATTCTTAAATTGACTAAAACGAAAACGAAAGTACACAAACACTAGAAGAGTCATCGTAATAACGCCAAAAAAACATGGAAATTTTTTTTTTTGTGATTAAGGTGATACGTTTCATGTGTCGCGTTCAATATGGTATTTAGAACGATGACTAGTATGCATTAGTTCTACCGCTAAATCATTTAGACTTCATATAAGATTAGGGTAGTGAAGTTTTAGGTATTGTAGGGCGTGTAATATGATTGGAGTAACATTAAGGTGATTTTTGTATTCCTATAGATGATTATACTTTAATACAAGTTAAGCTTTATTGTAGAATAATTTTGAATTATGAGCATGGAGCGTAAGTTTTCATATAAGTTACATTTTACATCTTAAAATAAGTTTTCATATAAGTAACTTTTTACATCTTAAAATATACATTTGTTAGTTAAAAGGCACATGATTTAAAAAATTTGTAATCAACGTGTTTTTTAACAGTCAACAAAATTTTTATTAAAAACGACTAGCAAGATGCTAAGACAAAATATACACATTTGGTTAAAAATCAAAACTGATCCAATACACATAGCAAGATGCTAAGACAAATTTTTTTATTAAAAGCGCCTAGATGATAGTTTAGACCAATACATATTTATTTAATCAACTACAAATACAAAAGTTATTTTTTGGCTTTAAACTCAATATAAAATTTTTAGTCACTTTTGGAAGAAAACGTAGTGAATGTGACCTTAACAATGAAAAAGTGTGGAAAGATGTTTGTTGTTTATACTAGATGTTTATATTTATTCATAGTTAACCTTAAAAAAATGAATACTAAATGGAGGGATATATAAAAATGTATTGCATTTTTAATTTATTAAGGAGAAAAATGATAGGATTTGAAAGGAAAGTAGGAGGAAAGTAAGTGGTAAAGAGTTTTCAAAAAACATTTATTCCAAAAAGTCTTTATTTTTCTATTCTAGAATTTCGGTAACTAAGTATACTTAAGGGTATTATTGTAAAACTGTCATATTATCTTTGCATTGTAGCAAAATAGTGCTTTAAAAACATGAAAACTCAAAAAATCTTCCATTTCGCTTTCATGTATCCTTCAATTTTCTTTCGTTCACTTTATTTTTCCTTTTTATTTCTATTAAAAACCAGGGAACACATACCAAGATGTGGGCTCAAAACTAGGTGCTCTTTAGAAAAACATTCATGGGACCAAATCCATAAGCCCATTAAGAGCATATACCATTAACATATCGAAATGTCAAATGTGTCAATGTCATCAATCTTTAAGTGGACTTATACATGAAACTGAGAAAGGTACCATTGACCCATGAACTTTGAGGACACTTCAATGCAGAAATGTAGGCTCAATTGCTTAAACAGACATACACTACAATTAGGATCGGTCATCATGCAAAACAAGTGTGTTACAACTATTGTATATTAAGGCATAGAAACCAAGCTCAAGTGACCCCGGGGTCGCTCAACTGCTTTGAGGGCTCTAAGTGAACTAAAAATTTGGGGCACCGGTCCTTCCCAAGAGATGATGATTCATAAAGTTAGGACAAGTATAACAAATTGGGCTAAAAATAAAGTACACCTATTAGGGCTTAAACTAAAGTATAATTGAATGAGGATAAAAATCAAACTGTCAAAGTATCACATATTGATAATAGATTGGAGGAAGTACAGTTGACAACATAATCATGCTAATAAACTGATAACAAAATCAAGCGAATAAGTTGACAATTGAATCAACTATAAATAAACATAGTAGCATATTCAAGAGTGTGGCTAACAACGTGTGATATGAGAGTGTGACTAACAACCTATTGGGCTACTTTGTTAAACTAGTAGTAAACAATTAGTTAAACTAAGGTATAACTGATTGAGGATAAATATCAAAGTGTCAAAGTATCACATATTGATAATAGATTGGGGGAAGTACAGTTGACAACATAATCATGTTAATAAACTGATAACAAACTCAAGCGAATAAGTCGATAGTTGAATCAACTATAAATAAACTGACTAGCATATTCAAGAGTGTGGCTAACAACCTACAGGGCTACTTTGTTAAACTAGTAGTAAACAATTAGTTAAACTAAGGTATAACTGATTGAGGATAAAAATCAAAGTGTCAAAGTATCACATATTGATAATTATGGATGGCAAAATGGGTAGGTTGGGTGGGTTTGGTTGTTGGGTCAGGATGGGTTTGGGTTAGGATGGGTATGGGTCAAGACGGGTAGATTAAAAAAATGGGTTATGATGGGTTGGGTCAGGATGGGTTTGGGTCTGAATGGTTTGATTTGGATAGGTCAAATCAAAATAGATTAAAATTAAAAAAAAAATTAAAATAACAATAAAAAAATTAAAAAGTAAAAAAAAAAAAGAAAAAAAAAACAAATTTCAAATTAAAAAAAAAATAAACTTAAAAATAAAATTTTAAGGGATCCAAAATATTTCATTTCGAACCGGACCGGTTCGACCCCTATCAGGCTAGTTAACAACCCGACCGTTACGACCCGCCCGGGCCCGGTAGCGACCCAGACTGTTTTGACCCGACCGGGCCCGGTAATGACCCAAACCGTTTCAACCTGATCCGTCCCGTAGCGATTTGGATCGTTTCGACCCGGCCGTGCCCGGTAGCGACCCGGAACGTTTTGACCCGGCCGGGCCCGGTAACGACCCAGACCGTTTCAACCTGACTCGTACCGTAGTGACCAGGACAGTTTTGACCCGGCGGGCCCAATACCGACCCGGACAGTTTCGACCCGATCGGGCCCGGTAACGACCCAGACCGTTTCAACCTGACCCGTCCCTAGCAACCCGGACTGTTTTCAACCCTGACGGGCCCGGCAGCGACCCAGACAATTTCGACCCAACCGAGCCCGATAATGACACAGACCGTTTCAACCTGACCTGTCCTGTAGTGACCCGGATTGTTTCGACCGGGTCGGGCCTGGTAACGACCCAGACCGTTTCAACCTTGTCCCGTAGCGACCCGGACAGTTTCGAACCGGACGGGCCCGCTAGCGACCCGGACAGTTTCGACCCAACCGGGCCCGGTAACGACCCAGACCGTTTCAACCTGACCCGTCCCGTAGGGACTCGGACTATTTCGACTTGGCCGGGCCCAATAGCGACCCGGACAGTTTCGACCCGACCGGGCCCGGTAACGACCCAGACCGTTTCAACCTGACCCGTCCCTAGCGACCCGGACTGTTTTCAACCCTGACGGGCCCAGTAGCGACCCGGACAGTTTCGACCCGACCGGGCTCGGTAACGACCCAGACCGTTTCAACCTGACACGTCCTGTAGCGACCCGGACTGTTTCGACCCGGACAGGCCCGAACCGTTTCGACCCGACCGGGGGCGGTAACGACCCAAACCGTTTCAACCTGACTCGTCCCTTAGCGACCCGGACAGTTTTGACCCGGACGGGCCCAGTAGCGACTCGGACCGTTTTGACGCGGCCGGACTCGGTAACGACCCAGACCGTTTCTGCCTAACCCGTCCCGTAGTGACCTGTACTGTTTCGACCCGATTGGAGTTATCAACAAACAAAAGATATGATTTTTTTTTATTGACAATGAATTTTATGAGGCATCAACGCTTTTGGTGTTGGGTTAGTTTTGATTTAGATTTGTATATGGTTATCTAAAAATACCCATCCTGACCCATTTGTTTTTTTTAGACTGAATTACAAGTTTTGTCCTTTAAGTTTGTACCAGATTGCAAGGCATGTTCTTTAACTTTAAAATTGATTGGTTTTGTACTTTATGTTTTAAAATCTTGCACGTTTTGTCCTTTGGTGCTAACCCAGTTAATTTTTTTCGTTAAGTGGAGGGTAAAATTGTCTTTTTACTCTTCCAAGGACTATTTGTGTAAGTAAATTAAAGTTTTGGACAAAAAGTAAAATTGAAAATTAATATAACCCCCCTCTCTCTTAATACCTGCCAACACCATAACCCACCATCACCACCTGCCGTCGACCACCACCGCCTGCTTGACCACCACCACCACCTGTTGACCTATTCAAAGAAATCCCAACCCGACCACCATAATCTGACCACCAATCAACCACCATAACCAATCACAGAGAGAGAGAGAGAGAGAGAGAGAGAGAGAGATAGAGAGGGGAGAGAAAGAGAGACCACACCACCACCGGAACCACCTTCTCCGTCAACGGCGACTTCTTCAATCATCAAACATTATCCTACCATCACCACCTGCCGCCACTACCACCGATTATAGCCGCCACCACCTCTGCTCTCCAACCCAAAACCCATCTCCAAACGACCACTGTACACCTCCACCTTCACCGGCAGTGGAGACCGACGACAACAACTGATTGGAAATCGAACCCCAAAACCATCGTATAAAAACCCACCTACTCCAAACGGCTCTCTAAGACTCCACCGGATCCAAGTATGAAGGTGATTTAAGTTCTCCAACCCGGGTAGAATCAGATGAAGCTTCTTTCAGAGATTCAGGTATGAAGGTGATCGAGGCGTTGAAGAAGGAACTAACCGAAGCAAACGAGAGGCGGGATGCAGCGTTAATGGAGGTTTCGGAAATGAAGTCTTAAGTAGGTGAATTGCAGGAAAAGTTGGAGTATTTGGAAAACTATTGTGAAGAGCTCAAGAAGGCTTTGGGTCAAGCAATGTTAAAAGCGAAAGATTCTGATGGTTCCCGAGCGATGACGAGAGGAAAACCCGTTGATTTAAACAACGAAAGAATGCCGGTTAATAATGAAGTAATGGTGGAAGCATTTGTGCAGATAAAGCACAGGTAAAGAGAGGGTAGGGTTAGAAAGGGGGAAAGAGATGTGGGAAAGAAAGGGGTATGTGTGTATATATATAAATCTTTATAAATGGATGAAAAGACCAATTTACCCTCTACTTAACGAAAACACTTAATTGGGTTAGCACCAAAGGACAAAACGTGCAAGATTTTAAAACATAAAGTACAAAACCAATCAATTTTAAAGTTAAAGGGCATGCCTTGCAATCTGGTACAAACTTAAAGGACAAAACTTGTAATTCAGTCTTTTTTTTAACATACCCATCCTGACCCAATTACTTATTTCCTACGATTAAAATTATCCATCCTAACCCACTTGAAAATTATATTAAACCTATTTTAACCCACAAGGTCAAATTTTAAACTCAAAACAACCCAAACTTAACTAGATGGGTTGAAATTGCCAGGTCTATTGATATTAGATTGGGGGAAGTACATTTGACAACATAATCATGTTAATAAACTTGTCACACCCCAACCGATGGCGGAATACATCGAGGCGCGACTTATGATAGATTGTTCAAAGACTTCATGATACTAGAATTGTGACAAATTGATTTAAGGAAATTTCATTTCATAGCATTCAAAGTTGGAAATACAAATTGTTCAAAAAAAGGAAATACAACAAACAACATAATGAAAATAAAATTGGTGCGTTTCTAAGTCCATCCCTACAAGATTTCTTGAGACATCGCATCAAATATTTCCTACAACATGTATAAGATATCCGTCAACACATAAAGTATTGGTGAGCATACTAGTTTTGGTTTACATACGTAGTATTAAAATGTTTACTCAAATCTTCATGCTATAGTTTTTGCACATACAGAATCATACAAAAGGCATAATCAACACATGTTTGCACTGCTTGACCTAACACCGCAGTGATAGGCCGGTAAAACTTAACATGACCCAGTTAGGGGGCGGGTTGCTACTCCTATAGCGCTATACATGTTAAGGGGGTTGTATGCTAAGCGGCATTTGTATGTAAAGTCTAAATTCTAGCATGGCATAGTTTATAAGCATGTTTAGTAGATTGAGCATGTGAGTATGAAAGTGATTGTATGTTTGCATAGGATATATGTTGAGCCCCAAAAGTGTTAAAAAGTAAAAAGGGGACAAGTATGAACTCACCTTTGGGTGCGTTTAGTAAGGCTCCAAAGACGAGTCTTTGGGAGGTTAGTTCCTTAGCCTTGGTTAACTTTGACGACTACACCGGAATTGTAACACGCGGGTTACGACGAATCCTCACTAGTAGGAAGTTCACAACCGAGCACGAGCCAACCAAGAGCAACACTTGCAAGAAGGAAGGCGACGATGGTGGTGGCCGATTACGATAGCCAAGGGGTGGCCCTTAGGGAGTGGCGGCCGAAAATAGAGAGAAGGAGGCAAGGAGGTGTGTATAGTTTTTGATAAAACTTCTCCTATTTATAGGACAAGCCATTTAGAATATTCTCATAATATTCCATATGCCTTGGAATATTCTTAGAATATCCTTTGGAATATTCTCATAATATTCCATATGCTTTGGTATATTCTTAGAATATTCCATATCCTTTGGAATATTCTCATAATATTCCATATGCCTTGGAATATTCTTAGAATATTCCATAATATTAATCCAATTAATATTAAATCTCTCTAGTTTAAGATATTATCATTTCACAAATAACAATCCACCCACACGTGAAATCGTTCTGATTCGTGTACCAACGTGTAACTCTTTGGATTGTACCAGGTCGGGTTACGTTGATTTCGGCTTTAATTACTATCGGATATGCCATATGTCCAACAATCTCCCACTTGGACGATTTTAATTAAGATCTTAACTAAATTAGTTTCTTGCTATAACGTCCAAATTGAATAGGATAAATTATAATGACGACTCGTCATGAATTAGTAGGAGTAACGTAAAAGAAGCGAAATAAGGCGAACTTGGAGTTTGTTTAGTATAGAATACAAGAAAATTAAAAATCACGCAACGTTACATAAAGTTTGCGTCACGTTGAATTTATAGAATAAATGGAATAGATTAAAATTGAATGCAATTGACAAAATACTTTTCCATTGATCAAATGCCCGGGATTACAAGGGTGTAAAATGACAAGATACAAGAATACAAGGACTAGAATGGAAAATACGAATGTTACAAAACTGATAACAAAATCAAGCGAATAAGTCGTCAGTTGAATCAAATATAAATAAACTGACTAGCATATTCAAGTGTGTGGCTAACAACACTAAGATGTGTGATATGAGAGTGTGGCTAACAGCCTACAGGGCTACTTTGTTAAACTAGTAGTAAACAATTAGTTAAACTAAGGTATAACTGATTGAGGATAAAAATCAATGTGTCAAAGTATCACATATTGATAATAGAGGGGGAAGTACACTTGACAAAATAATCATGTTAATAAACCGATAACAAAATCAAGCGAATAAGTCGTCGTTTGAATCAACTATAAATAAACTGACTAGCATATTCAAGAGTGTGGCTAACAACACTAAGATATGTGATATGAGAGTGTGGCTAACAACCTACAGGGCTACTTTGTTAAACTAGTAGTAAACAATTAGTTAAACTACGGTATAACTGATTGAGGATAAAAATCAAAGTGTCAAAGTATCACTAATGATAATAGATTGGGGGAAGTACAGTTGACAACATAATCATGTTAATAAACTGATAACAAAATCATGCGAATAAGTCGACAGTTGAATCAACTATAAATAAACTGACTAGCATATTCAAGAGTGTGGCTAACTGTAAGACCCTAACCCGTAAACGTGCGATTAACTTTAAAACTTACGGGCTTTGGTCTTAATGAATAACACTCCCGATTTAAAACTTTGATATCTGTGAAATCCAACCCATTATGATTTCTACATTATAGGTCCCAACAAAATTTTTGTAATTAGATTTACAAAAAAAAAAACATGTACTAAGCCTGCGTTTTAATCGGGAACTTCAAATGCGAAAGCTTGACGAGTGCTCGAATGTGTTCGGTTCTTCTAACACGTATTGATCATCATCCATTCAATGCAACCGAGTACCTGAGGGTTAAACACGAGTAAACAACCCATTAAACATTACTAGAATCGAGTAGGATGGAAAGTATAAGAAAAAGAGTTTTGTTACTATAAATTCCAACATTAATCCCCCTTGAGGTTCTGGATCCCCTTTTAGGTTTTGGATCCCCTTTTTAGGTTCTGGATCCTCTTGAGGTTCTGGATCCCCTTTTAGGTCCTGTATCCCCTGTAACACCCCAACCGATGGCGGAAACATCGGGATGTCACGTATTGATGATTGTTCAGTAGCTCATGGTAAATAATAAATTTCATTCTGTGATTTAAATAAATTACATACAATTGTTCTACAAGAATTCGTACATCAAATTGAATAAAACTATGCACACATCTTCAAGCATTAATTCAAATCTTCAAGCAAGTAGAACCTGAAACATGTTAAGTTGAAAATATTTTGGGTCAACAAAAGTTGGTGAGAATTACATAGGTTTTGATAATCGAATAAAATTGTTGTGCAATTCATGTGTCATGGCAATCTAGTCCATATGCGAAAACATACTAGAAGTAAATCGAGTGCATAATCAACCATTGTGACTGTTGTATTGTGGTACATCCCATACGCTCATGGTTCACTCGTTTATATTGCAGTAACAAACACCCACGCTACCTTTGTAGGAGGCACGTATCCGGGTGGGATTGTCAGTCCAATAGATCTATCAATGTATACCGTTTGGCTGATGAATGTTTATGCTAGAATTGTGCTTACCCTAGTCATGTTCAAGACATAATGCAACATAGAAAAACACATAGACACATTGATGATTGAATTGCATAAATGATGTTATAACATGTTTCACCCCAAAAGTGGTGATAAATAGAAAAGGGGCTATGTAAAACTCACCTTAGCAAAGTATTAAGTCTCGAGAAATAGAATATGTGTAGCCCCAAAGTTGCCAATTACAAGAGCTTATAATCAAAGCTTCAAGTGTAAAAGTAATAGACTATAGAAGAAAGGTATGAGGGAAAGTTTAATCGGATTGAAACAATTAGAGGTGCAAAGTATAATGGGTCATAGGTGGGTTTTTATACTAGTTTTGGATTCAATTAGCCATTAAAATTGGTCAACACCATAAAGTAAGGTTTTATGATGAATTGACTATTTGACTAAGACTTTGACTGTTTGACTAAGACTTTGACTAGGACTTTGACTATTTGACTCAAGGCTTTATTTAAAAAAAAAATCTTGTATGTGAAAAAAAAAAATTTAGAATCATATTATTATTAGTATTATTATTATTTATATACATTTATGTATGTATATAAGTTGTGAGTTAGGATAAATAAAGACTTAGGCACATTTGTATAATATTAATGATAAAGGTGTAATAAATATATATATATATATATATATATATATATATATATATATATATCTATATATATATATATATAGGGTGAGGTTCCTGTACAAAAACCATTTTTCGTGAGAAGTGTGAGAAGGATTAAAAATTGATATGTAGGCATCATTTTTTGAACTTAGTCATGATGTTTTGGATTATTTTGCCTAGAAAAACACCAAACATAACAATTAAGAACCGAAATCAATGTATTTTAGGCTTAAAACTTAAAACACCATGCTAAGAACATTAAACAGTGTGTTTTAAGTGTTAAGTAGTGTGTTTTAGCTGTTTTTTAAATTTAATGACTATAATACATTGGATTGTGTTTTAGATTGTTGTGTTTGGTGTTTTTCAAGTTAAAACAACCTAAAACATCATTCTTAAATCCAAAACATGATGCCTACATGTCAATTCTTAATCCTTCTCACACATCTCACGAAATATGTCTTTTGTACAGGAACCTAAACCTATATATATATATATATATATATATATATATATATATATATATAGGGGAAAGTTAATTTGAGAACACCTATATTTCGTGCGAACCGCGAGAACGCCATCTAAAACCATTCAAATCAAAATTTTCTTTTTACACTTATCTTTATTACTAAAATACAATTCCAAAAACACAATTTACGCGTAAAAATTTTAACGTATACGGAAATAAATTGTTTTTACACATGTGTAAATTTACTGTTTGTACATGTGTAAACTGTTTCATTTACACATGTGTAAAAAGTTAATTTGAAAGTGTTTTTGCAAGAAAAGATGAATTATTTGGAAAGAAAATTCGTTTTTTAATGTTGTATTTTGATTATAATTAGGTTTGTATTGAAAAAAATTGATTTTGATTGGTTTTCTCATTTGTTCTCACGGTTCTCGCGATATTTAGCGTTCTCAAGATAACCCTCCCCTATATATATAAGGGCTTTTTATGTATTAAAAGTTTGGGGAAAATTTTGCGATGTTACAGTCTCCCCTACTTTTGGAAACTTCATCCCGAAGTTTATTTATAACATTTCGCATTTAACTATTTATACGTTACGGATTAAAACGACAAGCCCTATTATTTTTGGTGATATTTTGAACCCCTATACAATGATAATTATATATATATAAACATAATAATAATAATAATAATAATAATAATAATAATAATAATAATAATAATAATAATAATTGATAACAGTAATCTAGTTGAGGAATTCAATTGTTGAATTGTTATTATTACCCAACCCAAGTAACAGCCCTGAACAAGCCCAACTTCTTTCACCCTTGTCAGGCCCACCCAAGATCCAATGAAACCCACCGGCCCATTTATTACCTTCGCTGATAAAACAAAAAGAAACAAAAATGCCTGCTTCTCCTGAGGCTCGAACCGGAGCCAACCACTCACCACCCTCACGCGCCAACCAGCTAAGCTACGTAGATTTTTTGATTTATATCCAAATCAAAATTTTATTAATAGCCTTTTTATGCTGTCTGCTCCTTTATTCTTGTTCGTTGCTGCTACTGGGTCGAACAAACAACACAAGTTTGACCTTAGATTTATCTTTAATCTTGGAAACATTTGATTGTGGATTATCTTTAATTAACACGTCAATCTCGCGTCCATTACACGTCAATTTACAATCAATTGATTCCAACTTCAATTATAAACGCGTCAATATTCATTCGTGGTCAACAATTACCATTTCGAGCATCCGAGCCATTATACTATAAATTGAACGTTGCTATACCTTCACAACTTGCCATTCCATCTTTCTCAACCTCTATTTCTTCTAAATTACACGCTATTCTTGATCCACGATCGTGTTTTGACTTTTGGTTTGACTTTTCAATCACGATCAAATCTGTATTGTAAGTACGATTTTTTTTTATGGGTTTTAGTCTTCGGCATTAACACATCAATAACCCTAAGTTTAATCAGGTTATTGATGTGTGAATCGCTTGATTGAGAATGCTAGGGCTCGTAATCATAATTTGGGGAAGAACACTAATTTGCATAACATATTAATATTTAAAGAACAGAGAACAATCACAACCACTGGTCTAGACCAAGTGGTTGTGTTGTTGGTTTGATACACTGCAGACGCAGGTTCAAATCCCACAAGCACCATCTTTTTTTTAAAGCTTAACTTTTATATATATCCATTTATATATTTAAAATTCATTTTAAAATACCAAAACCCCTTTATAAATTCTACAAAAATTATATTATGTTGATCTGATGAAAAAGTTCAACACCCAATTTTTAGTTTTCAAAAATTTATTTATTTAATATATATAATAAATAAATCAAGTTTATTCCATGTTATTTATAAAAATCTATAAAAATATCAAAACGATCTTATTAATTTCCACGAAAATTATTTTAAGTTTTTATAACATTAATCTTTTCAGAAATGATTTTTATTTCTGAAAAATCATTTATTTAATATTTTTAATCAATTTCTGTTAGTTTTAGTCATAATTAAATCATAATAAATCAATTTTTAATATTTTTACACCAAAATTTTATTCAAATTATTTCTGATCATTTAGAACAGAAATATAATTTTTAAACTGATAATTCTATAATTTTAGTAATTATTAATTATTTTTGTTAAAGTTGACAATTTGTAATAAATAGATTTAATAATCTATTTTAAAGAAAATAATTTTATAAAAATTATTTTTACACTTCAAACACATTATTGTGATCATCTTAAATTTAAATTCCATAAAAAGATTTTTGGTTATTTATTTACTAAATTTCTCTCAATTGGCGAATATTTTTAATAATAATCAAACGAGCGTTTATCCCCAAATTCAAAAGCCCTAGAACATATACATTTGTATACTAGTTAGACTTAGACATATTTATTACCTTATTATAGGGTGATACTTGACACATTTGGGCAACACACTATTTTTCAACAAGATATAACATTTTACCAAGGTGAGTTTTACATAGCCCCTTTTCTATTTATCACCATTTTTGGGGTGAAACATGTTACAACATCATTTATGCAATTCAATCATCAATGTGTCTATGTGTTTTCTATGTTGCATTATGTCTTGAGCATGATTAGAGTAAGCACCATTCTAGCATAATCATTAACTCCGTACAAGCCGGCGGTATACATTGATAGATCTATTGGACTGACAATCCCACCCGAATACGTGCCTCCTACAAAGGTTACGTGGGTGTTTGTTATCGCATAACATATTCATTTGGACCATGAGCGTATGGTATGTATCATATTATAACAGTCATCAGGGTTGATTATGCACTCGATTTATTTCTAGTATGTTCTCACATATGGACTAGATTGACATGACACATGAATTGCACAACATTTTTATTCTATTATCAAAAACCTATGTAATTCTCACCAACTTTTGTTGACCCAAAACATTTTCAACTTAACATGTTTCAGGTTCTATTTGCTTGAAGATTTGAATTGATGCTTGAAGATATGTGTATAGTTTTATTCAATTTGATGTACAAATTCTAGAACAATTGTATGTAATTCATTTAAATTATTTAATGGAATTTATTATTCACCATGAGCTACTGAACAATCATCAATACGTGACATCCCGATGTTTCCGCCATCGGTTGGGGTGTTATAGATTGGTATCAGAGCCATGGTTATAGGGAATTAGGTTATTAGAAAAATAATCTAGTCTATAACCATAGGATTTTAATCAGTACTTGCTCCTTTTACTTGCAACTTTTACTTGCTATTCTCTATCTCACTCCTACTTCTTATCCCTACTTCAACCCCTACAAGAAGATTGCTCTCCATCACAAGATCTACTCTTAGACTAATAGGACAATCCTCAGGTTTAGCCTGAACCCCCTTGAGATCTCGTCGAAGTTCTAGATCTTAATAACGAACACGTGCAATCTGGAAGGGTGAACGCCTGTATTCTGAGTCTTCTGTCTAGGCTGGCATTGCGCATATATCCCAATCAGACGAGGGACCCGGATGCCTACCTGGGAATTCTCGGGATGAGTGTTCACTTATAGGCTAAAGCATGTCTTCATATGTTATTAGAATCTGGAATCTTTGATAAGTCAACGTTTTCGTTTATTCGTTTTAATTAATGAATAAATGATTACATTCCTTATATTACCTCATTCATTTCATGCCTTATTGAGACTTCATTGTGTCCCTTACAGATCATGTCTCCACGCCACAGCACTCGCACTAACAGTGGTGACAATCATGAAGAAGAGAGCAGCAACCACAACCACGACCACAACACTAACCACAACAATGGAGGTGACGCCCAACTAGCTACGATTATTTCTCAACAATTGGCACAACAAATCACAACTCTGGTTTCTAACTTGTTGGCTCAAGTCATCCCAATGAATGGGAACGGCAATGACAATGGAAATGGAAATGGCGATGGAAATCACATAAAGAACGGAACCTTAGTTCGGAAAAGCGAGAAAACAAGTATTGTGGCCGTAGTAACTACCAAGAACCGGAAGCGTAAGACCAGGAATCCTAATGTAAACCTCACTACCCAAGTTTCTAACAAGAAGCCTTATACGAGAAACTTTCCATTGTGTAACACATGCAACCGACATCATCCCACTGTTTCAGCATGTCGCGTGTGCACCAATTGTGGTAGGTATGGCCATCTGGTCAACACATGTCGCGAGACCCCAAACCCTAATGCCAATCAACCCACCAACCCTGCTCAAGCTGATAATCCTAAACGATACAACTATGGTCAATGCTATGAATGTGGGGACCCAAATCACTTCCGTAACCGATGCCCTAAACTAAACAGAGATCAAGACCCTCCAGCTACCTAACCGCAAGTCTCACCATTTGACTATTGATTGCTTTAATTCTATGTATTGACACTTTTTGGATTCAAGTAATAAATTCAAGTAATATTATAACATCTGTGTGCATGTTTGTCTGAATGTGAACTAATTGCTATATCTATAATCATACTAGCTTATTTGTACAACAATTAGTTAACTACCAAACAACCAGCTTAACGTTTGGTAGAGGTCATCATGTCTTTCCAACAGTCGGGAGGGGCCCTACCACCTGCTCAACGATTGGTGGAGACTATCAGACCTGCTTAACAATCGGTAAAGTCATAAAAGGACGCAAAACCCTAATGTAAGGTAAATTGGTAATTACGGTCCGGAATGTAATCATGAATTTACAGGTACGTTAAGGTAGTGTGAAATTTTATCAAGGTTTTCTGAAGTTGGCCAATTGTAACCCTGGTTTTCTCTTAACTTCGGGACGAAGTTCCTAAAAGTAGGGGAGACTATAACATTTCGCATTTAACTATTTATACGTTACGGATTAAAACGACAAGCCCTATTATTTTTGGTGATATTTTGAACCCCTATACAATGATAATTATATATATATAAACATAATAATAATAATAATAATAATAATAATAATAATAATAATAATAATAATAATAATTGATAACAGTAATCTAGTTGAGGAATTCAATTGTTGAATTGTTATTATTACCCAACCCAAGTAACAGCCCTGAACAAGCCCAACTTCTTTCACCCTTGTCAGGCCCACCCAAGATCCAATGAAACCCACCGGCCCATTTATTACCTTCGCTGATAAAACAAAAAGAAACAAAAATGCCTGCTTCTCCTGAGGCTCGAACCGGAGCCAACCACTCACCACCCTCACGCGCCAACCAGCTAAGCTACGTAGATTTTTTGATTTATATCCAAATCAAAATTTTATTAATAGCCTTTTTATGCTGTCTGCTCCTTTATTCTTGTTCGTTGCTGCTACTGGGTCGAACAAACAACACAAGTTTGACCTTAGATTTATCTTTAATCTTGGAAACATTTGATTGTGGATTATCTTTAATTAACACGTCAATCTCGCGTCCATTACACGTCAATTTACAATCAATTGATTCCAACTTCAATTATAAACGCGTCAATATTCATTCGTGGTCAACAATTACCATTTCGAGCATCCGAGCCATTATACTATAAATTGAACGTTGCTATACCTTCACAACTTGCCATTCCATCTTTCTCAACCTCTATTTCTTCTAAATTACACGCTATTCTTGATCCACGATCGTGTTTTGACTTTTGGTTTGACTTTTCAATCACGATCAAATCTGTATTGTAAGTACGATTTTTTTTATGGGTTTTAGTTTTCGGCATTAACACATCAATAACCCTAAGTTTAATCAGGTTATTGATGTGTGAATCGCTTGATTGAGAATGCTAGGGCTCGTAATCATAATTTGGGGAAGAACACTAATTTGCATAACATATTAATATTTAAAGAACAGAGAACAATCACAACCACTGGTCTAGACCAAGTGGTTGTGTTGTTGGTTTGATACACTGCAGACGCAGGTTCAAATCCCACAAGCACCATCTTTTTTTTAAAGCTTAACTTTTATATATATCCATTTATATATTTAAAATTCATTTTAAAATACCAAAACCCCTTTATAAATTCTACAAAAATTATATTATGTTGATCTGATGAAAAAGTTCAACACCCAATTTTTAGTTTTCAAAAATTTATTTATTTAATATATATAATAAATAAATCAAGTTTATTCCATGTTATTTATAAAAATCTATAAAAATATCAAAACGATCTTATTAATTTCCACAAAAATTATTTTAAGTTTTTATAACATTAAACTTTTCAGAAATGATTTTTATTTCTGAAAAATCATTTATTTAATATTTTTAATCAATTTCTGTTAGTTTTAGTCATAATTAAATCATAATAAATTCAATTTTTAATATTTTTACACCAAAATTTTATTCAAATTATTTCTGATCATTTAGAACAGAAATATAATTTTTAAACTGATAATTCTATAATTTTAGTAATTATTAATTATTTTTGTTAAAGTTGACAATTTGTAATAAATAGATTTAATAATCTATTTTAAAGAAAATAATTTTATAAAAATTATTTTTATACTTCAAACACATTATTGTGATCATCTTAAATTTAAATTCCATAAAAAGATTTTTGGTTATTTATTTACTAAATTTCTCTCAATTGGCGAATATTTTTAATAATAATCAAACGAGCGTTTATCCCCAAATTCAAAGCCCTAGAACATATACATTTGTATACTAGTTAGACTTAGACATATTTATTACCTTATTATAGGGTGATACTTGACACATTTGGGCAACACACTATTTTTCAACAAGATATAACATTTTACCAAGGTGAGTTTTACATAGCCCCTTTTCTATTTATCACCATTTTTGGGGTGAAACATGTTACAACATCATTTATGCAATTCAATCATCAATGTGTCTATGTGTTTTCTATGTTGCATTATGTCTTGAGCATGATTAGAGTAAGCACCATTCTAGCATAATCATTAACTCCGTACAAGCCGGCGGTATACATTGATAGATCTATTGGACTGACAATCCCACCCGGATACGTGCCTCCTACAAAGGTTACGTGGGTGTTTGTTATCGCATAACATATTCATTTGGACCATGAGCGTATGGTATGTATCATATTATAACAGTCATCAGGGTTGATTATGCACTCGATTTATTTCTAGTATGTTCTCACATATGGACTAGATTGGCATGACACATGAATTGCACAACATTTTTATTCTATTATCAAAAACCTATGTAATTCTCACCAACTTTTGTTGACCCAAAACATTTTCAACTTAACATGTTTCAGGTTCTATTTGCTTGAAGATTTGAATTGATGCTTGAAGATATGTGTATAGTTTTATTCAATTTGATGTACAAATTCTAGAACAATTGTATGTAATTCATTTAAATTATTTAATGGAATTTATTATTCACCATGAGCTACTGAACAATCATCAATACGTGACATCCCGATGTTTCCGCCATCGGTTGGGGTGTTACATTATTGAAAACACAGGGTTGAAGGTGATTGGGTAGAAATTTGGACAAGGGTGGTTTGGGAAGTTTCGAGTTAAGGCATGACATAAATTTATAGGTAACAGAATAAACTGTTTCGAATAATTTGTGTAAGAGTTTTGATATGTGTGAGTTTTAAGGGTTGGATTAGGTTCATCTGAAATAGCAAGGAGAATAAGAATCTTAAGTTTTAGGACTCCTAAAAGAAATGCATGAGTTGATTGACTATAGAAAGACTAAATGAACTACCAGGTAACTAGAGTTTATAATTAGTTATTTACTGAAAACCTTGATAGAATTTCACACTACCTTAACGTACCTGTAAATTCATGATTACGTTCCGGACCGCAATCACCAATTTACCTTACATTAAAGTTTTGCGTCCTTCTATATCTCCACCAATTGTTGAGCAGGTCCGATAGCCTCCACCAGTCGTGGAGTAGGTTGTAGGGCCTCTCCCGACTGTTGAAAAGGCATAATGACCTCTACCAATCGTTGAGTAGGTTCGATAGCCTCCACCAGTCGTGGAGCAGGTTGTAGGGCCTCTCCCGACTGTTGAAAAGGCACGATGACCTCTATTAAGTGCAGCATTTATTATACCCATAGGTTGCAAATTGATAACATGTTTATGCAAGCAAGTATAACAAGCACAGTATATGAGTTGTAGTTGTATAGATTTATATAATTAGTTCACATTCAAACAATCATGCACCATGTAACAACTCTCAGACAAATATTTTATTACTTGAATCAAATAGCGTCAATACATAGAATAAAAGCAACCAATAGTCAAATGGTGAGACTTGCAGTTAGGTAGCTGGAGGATCTTGATCTCTGTTTAGTTTAGGGCATCGGTTACGGAAGTGATTTGGGTAATGAATGTTCAATAAGATATGGGTTGAATGAAGGACAATGAGGTAATATAAGGAATGTGATCATTTATTCATTTAATTAAAACGAATAAATGAAAACGTTGACTTATCAAAGATTCTAAATTCTAATAACATATGAAGACATGCTTTAGCCTATAAGTGAACACTCATCCCGAGAATTCCCAGGTAGGCATCCGGGTCCCTAGTCTGATTAGGATATATGCGCAATGCCAGCCTAGACAGAAGACTCAGAATACAGGCGTTCACCCTTCCAGATTGCACGTGTTCGTTATTAAAATCTAGAATTTTGACGAGATCTCAAGGTGGTTCAGGCTAAACCTGAGGATTTTGTCCTATTAGTCTAAGAGTAGATCCAATGGTGGAGAGCAACCTTCTTGTAAGGATGAAAGTAGGGATAAGAAGTAGGAGGGAGATAGAGAATGGCAAGTAAAAGAAGCAAATACTGGTTATAATCCTATGGTTATAGACTAGATTATTTTTCTAATAACCTAATTCCCTATAACCATGGCTCTGATACCAATCTGTAACACCCCAACCGATGGCGGAAACATCGGGATGTCACGTATTGATGATTGTTCAGTAGCTCATGGTAAATAATAAATTTCATTATGTGATTTAAATAAATTACATACAATTGTTCTACAAGAATTCGTACATCAAATTGAATAAAACTATGCACACATCTTCAAGCATTAATTCAAATCTTCAAGCAAGTAGAACCTGAAACATGTTAAGTTGAAAATATTTTAGGTCAACAAAAGTTGGTGAGAATTAAATAGGTTTTGATAATCGAATAAAATTGTTGTGCAATTCATGTGTCATGGCAATCTAGTCCATATGCGAAAACATACTAGAAGTAAATCGAGTGCATAATCAACCATTGTGACTGTTGTATTGTGGTACATCCCATATGCTCATGGTTCACTCGTTTATATTGCAGTAACAAACACCCACGCTACCTTTGTAGGAGGCACGTATCCGGGTGGGATTGTCAGTCCAATAGATCTATCAATGTATACCATTTGGCTGATGAATGTTTATGCTAGAATTGTGCTTACCCTAGTCATGTTCAAGACATAATGCAACATAGAAAAACACATAGACACATTGATGATTGAATTGCATAAATGATGTTGTAACATGTTTCACCCCAAAAGTGGTGATAAATAGAAAAGGGGCTATGTAAAACTCACCTTAGCAAAGTATTAAGTCTTGAGAAATAGAATATGTGTAGCCCCAAAGTTGCCAATTACAAGAGCTTATAATCAAAGCTTCAAGTGTAGAAGTAATAGACTATAGAAGAAAGGTATGAGAGAAAGTTTAATCGAATTGAAACAATTAGAGGTGCAAAGTATAATGGGTCATAGGTGGGTTTTTATACTAGTTTTGGATTCAATTAGCCATTAAAATTGGTCAACACCATAAAGTAAGGTTTTATGATGAATTGACTATTTGACTAAGACTTTGACTGTTTGACTAAGACTTTGACTAGGACTTTGACTATTTGACTCAAGGCTTTATTTAAAAAAAAAATCTTGTATGTGAAAAAAAAAATTTAGAATCATATTATTATTATTATTATTTATATACATTTATATATGTATATAAGTTGTGAGTTAGGATAAATAAAGACTTAGGCACATTTGTATAATATTAATGATAAAGGTGTAATAAAAATATATATATATATATATATAAGGGCTTTTTATGTATTAAAATTTTGGGGAAAATTTTGCGATGTTACATCCCCTTTTTAGGTTCTGGATCCTCTTGAGGTTCTGGATCCCCTTTTAGGTCCTGGATCCCCCTTTTAGGTTCTGGATCATATCCAAAAAGGGGAACCACGACTCGTTAAGGCCATAGATTTTACAAAACCTCATTAGACCATTCAAAAAACATAATAATCATTTTGTGAACTTATTGGACTCCTGTTTAACTAAAAACATCATCCGGTTTATGTCATTAAGACCCGGTTCCCAGTTCTAAATGTTTATGTCGATTTTTACCCAAATCGACCCATTAAGGCCTTGGACTCTACAAGACACTTTTTAATCATACCAAAGTCATTGAAATCATATTGTCAACTCATTGGACACATGTTTAACTAAAAGCATTTCCGTTTTGTGTCATTATGACTTGGTTATTAGATTTAACCTTTAGTAAATCTATAAATTCCCAAAATGCCCCTTTTTAGCCCAATCCATAAGTTTAGCCATCCATGGTGACACTTTTGATTTAACCCATTGCTTTTGACTCATTGACTTGTTTAAAAACCTCCAAGTCCTTCCGGACTTAGATTTTCACCTTTTCTCAAGTTTTCTCTTATTTAGTAAATTCTAAGCGCATTAGCGCGCATAAGACATGGTGATGGAAATAACTTACTTGGTTGACACCCACACTTTATGTGAGTAGCTTTAGTACCCACATTGCTTCGCCCGAAGGCGTTTATTTAGCTATGGACTTACCGGGTGGTGTTGACCCATACCTTGCACCCATATGGATTACTTAGGCAACGAGTGCCCAATTTTCCAAGTGTTCTCCTGCATACACTCTAGATTGACCACATTAGTCTCTTGGGACTCAATGGTATTGCATGTACCATTTGACCCGTTATCCACAAGTTTCTTAAAGCTTAGATAACTGGCTTTTAATGTCGGGTTCGAATGGTGAGGGAATCACCCCTTCGACCCGTTAAGACTCATGATTACTTAACTTCCTTATTCATGTGATTTTCATCCAAAATATGAGTTTAGACTCTTGTTTACCATATGGCTTTATTGGTTGACCCAATTGATGATTTCCATCATTTGATCAACACCATATGACTCATTTATGACTATGAATTTTGTTTTGACATCAAATCGCATCAATCACTCGATTAGTAGGTTTCACCCCTTGAGGTCATACCTTTTTTTCCCACTTCAAAGTTTAAACACTTATATCAATACAAGAGTTGTATTTGTAGACTAGTAGTGTAAGTATTACTTACCTCATATCTGTTTCGCTTCCGTACGCATTGAGCTTGCATCCGTTTGACCCGTTTGCTCCCTAGTCCTTGTACCTAACTTAGGGACATGTCAAACCCTTTTTTTTGTTAGAACACATAATATGGATTTCTTTCATAATCCATGGCATCATGTATTCATTTTTCCTCAAGCTCAACATTTACATTTCTAGTTTTCATGTTCATACATGTTCTACACATTTCTTTTCTCATTCAAGCATTTCATCAAACACCTTATATGCACTAATTTCATCATGTTAGTTCTAGGTGTTCAAGACTTTCTAGATTCCACCATGGCTTAGCTAACCATTTGCACATGATCAATTCACCAATTAGCGTACATACATGATACAAATCACATATAGTTGCAAGATTTACCACATAGTAGGGTAATTCATGTTTAGGGTAAAAACCCGCTACTTATACATAATGAGAATTCACAAATTCATATGAATCAACATCATATAACAATTCATCACGTTTTATAGCTTCCTTGATGTCTACTAACACATAGAAATCCATAGAAGCTAAGAATTCACGTTTTTAATGTGAACCCTAATTTACCATCTTCCACATACAAGTGTTTTAGGTGAAATCAAATGGGTCTAAAGATACGTTGTGATGTGTTGAACACTAGATAAACAATAATTTCATCATGCATCAAGAAAACCCCCTTGATTTGAGCAGATTTGTGCTTGGTAGATGAGTTAGGGTTGGAGCCCTTCTTGGGGTCTCCTGAATATCATACGAACACACACACATTGTGTGTGTTTTATGTTTATTAATAAAACCAACTTTATCATTTTGGCCACTATGGTCCCTCAAGTTCCAATTTCCATGATTATTAGATAACATCACGATCTAGGTTGGTCTCGTGTATTGAGTTTTAGCCTCGTTTTTATCCGTTGACTAAAACATCCACCGCTAAATTCGCTTTCGATACTTTATCAATTACTTCTAATCGCGTATTTAGGCGAAACAAGATTTCGGGGTGTTACACTAACAACACTAAGATGTGTGATATGAGAGTGTGGCTAACAACCTATTGGGCTACTTTGTTAAACTGGTAGTAAACAATTAGTTAAATGTGTGATATAAATTGCACCACTTGATCTAAAAGACGTTAAACTAATTCATTCAAGTCAACATAGGGGTCCATTTTGAATTTAGTTGATGAGTCGATCGAGTGCTACCGCCCACGAGTTCGTTGTATTGTTAAAGAATGCTCTTTCACAAACTCTTTTTTGTTGTTGATTTCGTTTTTACTACTTTCTGAACAACAAACCCATCCTTTAGCTAAAGCAACTTCTTCCGTGGCTGTCCATTCTTGACGATTAATTAATTTTTTTCTTTGCACCAACAATCTTCATCTTCATATTTGTCTTAATACTCCTCATCCTCAACTTGCATTTCTTCCAAATTATTTTCAAATTGCGTTTCTGGCACACAATCTATATCATCGCCGCCTTCTAAACCCGGAGTGTTCGTTTCATGTTCTCATACGGTTCTGGACGAGGTGGGCTCCTATATGTAGCAAAAGGGTCGAATGAATCTTGAGCTTCTTGAGAGAATTCGAGTCGACCAGGTATAACCAAGTAGGGGCTTTTGGTTGCGTAATAAATTTTGGTGGAAATTGTTGGGGATATACATTTTGTTGGAATGGTTGTGGTTGTGTATAAAAACGTTGTGGTTTATACCCTTGAGCACTCACGCTCGAACCACATCCTCTCGATTTCTATCCGCCTCCTAGCGTGTTGGAACCGCTTCCTTACATACTCGAGCCGCCTCCTTGCGTACTCGAACTGCCTATCCTTGTGCTCAAACCGCCTACTCTGGATTTAGTGGGTTTTTTTTTTTTTTTTTTTTTACCAAGAACTGATTTTTGTTTGTCTATGGATGAAAAATTGAGAGAATATTTGTTTGTTTATGTGTGTGATAATTGCATACACAAAATTCTCATCGGGTAAATACTAGCTACTTTATCATTAGCTTAAAACCAAAAAGAACAAAAACGACTTCCCATTACCATTCTGACGAGGCGCATTGCCAACCTGACATCTTGTAACACCCCAACCGATGGCGGAAACATCGAGGTGTCACGTAGTGACGATTGTTCAATAGCTCATGGTACTAAAGTGTAAATTTGAATACATTGAGTTTAATATTTTATTACATTGAATGAAATACAACAATTACAACTAGCAATCTAAACTAAGATACAATAATCTCAATCTAAGTCTAAGTTCCAAACGCTTGGAAGTAATCTCAAAAGAACCTGAAACATGTACGAAAATGTTTTGGTCAATACAAAATGTATTGATGAGCATACACTGTTTGAATAAATATAGTAGGAAAAGTGTTTAGCAATTCATGTGTGGTACCATTTGCAATTATGTAATAAGTAATATCCGTTCAAAACCAAGCCAATGAATAATGACTAACACATGACTAACCAAATGAATAATGAATTAACAAGACAATGACCAAGATTCTCTCAACAGAGTCTCAAGGGGGTATACCATAGTACTATTCATTGAAATGCTAGGCCGCCCAGCGGTTAATGATTTTGACAAGTCATAGACACACCAATTAACATAAAGCAAACACACATGAGAATTGCATTAAGTATAAGAAATAAAAACTTGATTAATAGGTACATGAGTCACCCCAAAGTAATAAAACAGTAAAAAAGGGAAAGATATACTCACAGCTTGCGAAAGCGATCAAAATCCACTTAAGCGGTTGTGAGCTAAGTAATGGGAATTCCGACGAACTCAACCTATAATATGTAAGGATACTAATAAGGAAGTGTCTAAAAGTCTAAGGTAACTAGGGTCTAAGGCATTAGGGTTTGCTAAGTCGATTTGGGGAATTAGAGTTTTTATGATAAGTCGAATTAATATAAAGTTGTATAAAATAATAATATACTAAAGTTTGTAAATATGGTCTAGGTAATATAATTATTACCAATTGAATATTTAGATAAAAATATTTTTTTGAATAATTAAGACAAAGTAATTTAATTAATTACTTTAACTAAATTAAATAAATATATAGTAATCATAAATGTATAAATAAATAATTATGAGTTACACCATGATCCAACAAATAATAACTAAGACCTTCAATATAGGACTATCTCTATTTTATAAGAAAAGTATTTTATAAAATAGTTTCTAAATAATATAAATAAGTAAATGATTAATTACGTCTAATTAAACATAAATAAGATTAAAAATACAAGACATGAACCAAAAATATTATTTTTATAGAAATTAAATACCTTCTGATGTAAACAAATTAAAATAATTTTCCCATAATTTATATAAACTTATTTATATTTAAAACCGATTTAACGAGATTAAATCATGTTTAAATGATTAAAAATAGGAAATTTAATAAAAACAAATGTTTTCTGAACCAAATATTTTTATTTCAATTCATAATGATTAGAAATAATTGCCCAAAAATTTTGAGATTAAAATCATTAAAAGTGAATTTTTAATCAATTAATTATGATTAAAACAATTTAATTCAATAAAAATATAAAAATAAAACATTTTTCAGAAAATAAAAGTGTGAAAATTTTCTTTATGATCACAAGATGCTACAACTAAATTTTCATAATTTTTGGAGTAAAAATGAATTTATTATGAATATTCTAAGTTCTATATAATATATATATATATATATAAACAAAAATAACAAAATGAAAAAAAAAAGAAACCAACCAGAAATAAAAAAAATGACCCGTGGTCAGTGAGGTTCGAACCTGGGTAACTCGGGTCACAGAGTTTAGTACAAACCACTCCACCACTTGTCTATTTGTTGAAGAAACTTGATTAAGAATAGTATATTAACAATTACAAACTAGTCATCTTCTTCCCCAATCTATCTTACACATAAACCGAACCCTAGAAAATTCAATAACCCGATTAAGTCATGATAACGACCTGTAATAAAGGGCTTTCGTAAAGGGGTGGCCGAATAACAAAATGGCACAAAGAAATGAGACTTACAACGTGTTTTAGCGTTCGAAAACAAGATGTGCAGGTCCGAACCTTTGAAGCCGATTACCAATCCTTTACACGCGATTAAAGGTGGTTTGTGAGTGGGTTAAGCTTTGTTTAAGAACTGAGAATGATAATAGGTGATAAATTCGTAGGATTATTTATAGATTTCGAAGGTTTTAAGTGGGTTTTGAAGTCCGATTGGTTACATTAATTAACCGTTTTTAAAGCCCTATTAAACGTGCATATGATTGTAGATCGATGATTATTCGTGGAGAAACTCTTGGTGGCCATTATGACGAGTTAAAACGCTATGAAAAACCGTTTCTTGGGTTGGCCGGAATAAATTCCGGTGGCCGGAACAGTACCCGCCGGAAACACGGTAACAGGGGAGGAAGGATTCAGCTTTTTAAAACTTTTGGAGGTTGGCAGTATTGGTCCCTTATGTTTAACTTAGGTTAGTATATTGTATAACTAGGTTAGTTTTTCCTTTATAATACACTGGTCACGTTAATATAAAGGCTCCGTCTATTCCCACCCCCCACCTTCTATTTCCACCCCCTCAAAGCGCCTCGCTTAGGCCTAAGCGAGGCTCTTCGGATCAATTTTTTTTTTTTTTTTTTGATCTTTTGAGTTAGTTTTTTGTTTTTTTTAATATAATTATTATAAAAAATGTTCTTTTGACAAACGTCTGGCTAACCTGAATTTCCTTTGGATCAAAATGTCAACTTTTTCCTGCCACCCTCGTATGGTTTGGCTAACCTGTCCAGTTATCAATCTCACTGTCCAACAACTGAATTTTACTTGCTTGCATGAAAAGTAATGATCTGAATTTTACTTGCTTGCATGAAAAGTAATGATCAGGAACATTCCAAATAACCGTCCAATTTCAGCTTTTGTTTAACTCATGATATATCCACCAAATCATTTCTTCAAGTTCATTTCACCAAAAAATGCATAACTGTAATGATCATAAACATTCCAAATAACTGTTCAATTTCAGCTTTTGTTTAACTATTGTAGCAACTTCCATAGAGAAGTTATCAATCTCACTGAGATGATATCTTCTCTTTAGGTTTTGGAATTAATGAGACAACTTTTCAGTTGTTATCCGAGAGATAGCGGTCAACGATGAAGACAACTTGAAAACAACCGGATACCATGGATCAGAGAGATTCAAGCTAATTAAACTCTATATCTCAAGTCGGTGCAAGTTATGTTGTAGCTCATATGTTATTATCTCTTCTCTTATTCTCTCTTTCTCAAGTTCTCGATGGATTATTTGCTCTCATATCATGGATCAGAGAGATTTAAGCTAATTAAACTCATATCTCACTGTAATGATCAAGAATATTCCAAATAACTGTATAATTTAAGCTTTTGTTTAACTAATTTAGCAACAGTCCAAATAACTTTAATGATCGCTACGGTTAGTGGATACCATGGATCAGAGAGATTCAAGCTAATCAAACTCCAGGCAACCCTTGTTTGATTATACTCGTGTACAACCTTTATCTCTTTATGTATGAATAGTGACCCTCTGACAATGATCAGAAACATTCCAAATAACTGTAATGATCGCTACTGTTGATTGGTATATAGAGAGCAAACCGACGATCATTCAAAATTTAAAGTTACCGCTAACCTCTGCGCCATCATCGTTGACAGATATCTCTCTGAGATGATAGCTTCTCTTCAGATTCTGATTGCACCGGTGGAATTGGAATTGGAATTAATGAGACAACTTTTCAGTTGTTATCCGAGAGATAGCGGTCAACGATGAAGACAACCTGAAAACAACCGGATACCATGGATCAGAGAGATTCAAGCTAATTAAACTCATATCTCAAGGTGGACTTAAGCACCTGAACGGGAAGTTGAAATTTTGAATGATGTTCGTCGACTGCACCGAACACACTACAATTATTCACTATTTTATACATACAACACAACTTCATCGTTGAACGTACTGTCTTCTTTGATCTTGATCTTCACACTTGCTTTTGACAAATCCATTGTTGTTTCCATAGAAATTCAAGCAAACAAACAAACAAAAAGATGTTCGATCGGTCTTTGGCAATCCCTTAACTAGTACTACCTAAATTCAAAAGGAGGCAAATCGTTTGAAATGGTGAATACGTCTTCTTTTTGACAGAATTGGGTTAGAGAAGGGGAAGAGAGAAAGTTAAGGAATATTATATAGGAATTGGAGAAGTATTTAATATATAATGTGAAAGTATTTAATGCTTATTTAAAGGGTGGGAAATGTGCCTAAGGAGTTACGTGCATTATCTAGTATTGAAACTTGCGATTAAATAATATATTAATACATCAATGGACTACACTCACGGTATGTGCATCACGTATTTTCATTCTTTCCTTGATCTGCAATATTTGAAAATTATCATTTCTTGACATGCTTGGTAACACCTTGATCTGCAATATTTGAAAATTATCATTTCTTGACATGCTTGGTAACACCTTGATCTGTAATATCTGAAAATTATCATTTCTCGAAAAGTAATTAAAAACACTTAAAGATGAATTAAAAACAATTGTTGCGAGTTAGGTTTAGTCGGAGGACCACGTACAATGATTCATCAAAGTTGTACAAAGCTGGATGTTTTTACTGGAAAACCAAAACGAGCAATTAACGAAGCGAAACGGAGAGATATAATTTTCTTGGCTTGGAAACAACTTAAAAGAACAAAAAATGAATTAAAATTATTTTTTGGTGATTAACAGATAATTTTAAAGAACTAAAAGAAATTCAAAGTTTTTTAAAAAAAGGCCAAAGCACCTCGCTTTGGCCTTTTTTTAAAAAACTTTGAATTTCTTTTAATTCTTTAAAATTATCTGTTAATCACCAAAAAATAATTTTAATTCATTTTTGGTTCTTTTAAGTTGTTTCCAAGCCAAGAAAATTATATCTCTCCGTTTCGCTTCGTTAATTGCTCGTTTTGGTTTTCCAATAAAAACATCCAGCTTTGTACAACTTTGATGAATCATTGTACGTGGTCCTCCGACTAAACCTAACTCGCAACAATTGTTTTTAATTCATTTTTAAGTGTTTTTAATTACTTTTCGAGAAATTATAATTTTCAGATATTACAGATCAAGGTGTTACTAAGCATGTCAAGAAATGATAATTTTCAAATATGCAGATCAAATATTTAAAGATATATTAACAAACATTTAAAAATAACTTTTCATGCAAAGCAGGTAAAATTCATTGTACAAACCGACGATCATTCAAAATTTAAAGTTACCGCTAACCTCTGTGCCATCATCGACTACAGCAAACCGACGATCTTCCTCCACGGCACTCCTAATGGGCCTCTCTTTATTTCACGGTACGATTTGTGTTTTTGTTGCTTTATAAATAATAAGTTTTGTGTTTATCAAACCCTAACGTCTGAGCAATGATTTATTAAATCGTTTTACTAATTTCCGATTCTTGATACTTTCATAAATCGTTTTACTAATTTCCGATTCTTGATAATAACAAATTATTATAATAATAAAACAAAGGAACTAAATTACAAATATAATAAAATAATAATAATAATAATGTAATATAGTCATTGTTAATGCTCAAAAAAGTCAACCTTTGTTGACTCATAGGAGTCTTGAAGACGAAATGAATTTTACAAGATACTTGAAACAAGGTATGGATATGGAGAATAAATATTTGACTATACGTGGTTGATGATGTCAAGTTTAAGTCGTTGATTCATTTAGAAATCGAAAACGCCTATCGTTGTAGCTCATATGTTATTATCTCTTCTCTTATTCTCTGTTTCTCTAGTTCTCGATGGATTATTGCTCTCATATCGACTCTCACAATTATTCACAATTTTATACATACAACACACCTTCATCGTTGACCGTAATGATAAGGAACATTCCAAATAACTATATAATTTCGTACAAGATTCCTATGCAAGCAAGTCAAATTCAGTTGTTAGACCAACTTGAGATATGAGTTTGATTAGCTTGAATCTCTTTGATCCATGGTATCCAGTCTTCTTGATCTTGATCTTCACACTTGCTTTTGACAAACGTCTAGCTGACCTGAAGTTCCTTTGCAACCAGGTAAAAAGGAACTACGTTGCAAATATAAAAATCCATCACATCACGATTATACTCTTTATGTATGAATAGTGACCCTTTGGCAAACCTACCTCTGTTTTGAATTTGTTACTTCCATAGAGAAGTTATCAATCTCACAGCCTTTATCATGTTCTTTTGGCCACAGGTACAGAAAGGTTATAAATGTTCATGTCGTTTCAGGTTGCCTTCATCGTTGACCGATATCTAAATGATCAGAAACATCGTTGCCTTCATCGTATGAATAGTGACCCGGTGGAATTGGAATTGGAATTGGAATTAATGAGACAACTTTTCAGTTGTTATTCGAGAGATAGCGGTCAACGATGAAGACAACCTGAAAACAACCGGATACCATGGATCAGAGAGATTCAAGCTAATTAAACTCATAACTCAAGCCGGTGCAAGTTATGTTGTAGCATCTTTGATCATCTTCTTTGTAATTACTTTTTATTGTTTCGGGTTCCCTTCCATCGTTGACAGATATCTCTCTGAGATGATAAAGGTAGATCATGGAAAGTTGAACTCAAGAACTCAAGAAACCGATTGTTAAAAGTATCAAGACTATGAAATTAGTAAAACAACTGAATTTTACTTGCTTGCATGAAAAGTTCAATTTCAGTTCAAACTTTTCAAACACCTGCAACATCTCAAGAGTCGAGGTCCTCTGAAAAAGACATCGTACAATGATTTGGACTTGCAAATATTTGGACTTGACAGATATCTCTCTGAGATGATAGCTTCTCTTCAGATTCTGAAAGTGGATACCATGGATCAGAGAGATTCAAGCTAATTAAACTCATAGGTAAGAACATTGTGGATGAGGATTGTTTTATCTTCCCATTGATTTCAAGTATGTTGCCAAATAACTGTTCAATTTCAGCTTTTGTTTAACTATTTTAGCAACTTCCATAGAGAAGTTATCAATCTCACTTCTCACTGTCCATGTTTATCTTCAACGTCCAACGGTAATGAGTAACCTATACACCTCTACAATGATGTGATTTGTTTTTAGATAAGGAGGTATATGTACAATGAACTTTTTACGTTAAATAAAACCGATTAATGGCAGGTTTGCCAGAGGGTCACTATTCATACACACAACTTTTTGCTCTACCATGGGAAGGTAAACATATATAACATTCTCTTCTTCTTCCCTTACAAATCACTTTGCCATTAATACAAATCACATTGTGCATGACATTACATTCTGCATGTGTCATTTCATAACTTGCACCGGCTTGAGATATGAGTTTAATTAGCTTAAATCTCTCTGATCCATTGTATCCACTTTCAACTAAATCTTTCTCTGATATACTCTATATCAACCGAAATTGAGTATCATCAATCTGGTATTAGTGGTTGGAAACTGTGATGAAAAATCTGGTGTGTGTTGAACAAGAAGATGATCAAGGATGTTACAACATAACTTGCACCGGCTTGAGATATGAGTTTAATTAGCTTGAATCTCTCTGATCCATGATATGAGAGCAATAATCCATCGAGAACTAGAGAAACAGAGAATAAGAGAAGAGATAATAACATATGAGCAACAACGGGGCCGATTGGTTTTGGAAGCTACAACATAACTTGCACCGGCTACTTTTCAGTTGTTATCAGACGAGGACTTGCCTGTGTTGCCGCATTTAATGAAATTTAACGCGCATACCGCATTCATTGACTTTACGTGGTTGATGATGTCAAGTTTAAGTCAATGACAATGTTGAGGGTTATTACTTTGTTTTGTAATTTTTTTTTTAACTTTTTATAATTATTAAATTAAAAAAAAAACAACAACTCAAAACATCAAAAAACTACCAAAATAAATTACCCCCTCCAAGCGCCTCGCTTAGGCCTAAGCGAGGCGCTTGGAGGGGGTTTAAATAGAAGCTGGGGAGTTTAAATATAACCACCCAATATAAATTAACCAAAATGTTTTGAAAACTTTATAACTTAATTTTTTTTATAAAATCTCGTACGAATACGTTTCACCTACGCATTTGATTAAAACTTATACTCAATCCATAATAAATATAACTGATAAAATTTTAGTTCGCTCTAAAATTAAATTTGAAAACGACGAAACTTACAAGGACTGTACTGGAAATATTTGAAGGGCTACTATTGTCAATTAGGTGAAAGACAAGGATGGCGGATGTCACACATCTTCACTCAAGAACACTACAAATGATCACATGTCATCTTTCATTTAGGAACGATCATTACCGCTTGCACTAAAATACCATCTGCTCACAATAGTGAAACTGATTCTCACATCGGAGATGGATCACATGGTTGACGTTATCTACATATTAAACATATTTTGGTTGTTTATCTAGTAAGATGCTGAGTAAAGACACCTTGCTATTAAAATTTTCCTTTAATAAAACTCGAGAACACAACGTAATATATTTACCTCTCTCGAGCCCCTCTCCATTATATATATATATATATATATATATATATATATATATAGGGGGCGGTTATTCTACAAAGCAAAAGAAACGTGCGAAGGATGCGAAGGATATTTGTACATGATAATTACGTAATGTTTTTTTATGTTCATGAAAGCATTACGTAATTATCATGCACTTTGTACATGATAATTACGTAATGTTTTTTATGTTCATGAAGGCATTACGTAATTATCATGTACAAAGTGATCCTTCGCATCCTTCGCACGTTTATATTACTTTGTATTTGATCCTGCCCCTATATATATATATATATATATATATATATATATATATATATAATAACCAAGGTACATCTGGATAATGGGTAAGCGAGCAACAAGCTGCGCCGCTATCCCCCTTTTGAATCGCAAAGCCTATTCTACTAAATACAAACCCTTGGTTCCTCGGGCTTTGCGAGTCACTATGGACCACCTTCTGCACCCGCTCCAAAAAGCGAACTGCCTCAGGGGCTAGGGATCCGAAAGTGTCGAAGGCAAACGGAATGAATACATGCTGATTCTCTAAACACGCTGCCTTGTGCTTAGCAACCTTCCTAGCTTCCGCCTTCAAAACCGCTTGTCCCGGAACGAATCCACTATCTCTTAGCCCCACCAATGGGGACACCCCGGTGAGGTCAACACACGCGTGCTTACCCCCCGCCCAACCAAACACAAGGACGTCCGTAGAACGTAGGGTAGATCTTCCCTCTCGTGGATCGGTCAGAAAGTTAACATGGGCTTTTTTCTTGGCTGAGATCCCGACACGCCTAAGCACATCCCATAAAACATCTCGAACCCAGTCATGACGATACTTGAACCCCGGCAATTCCTTATAGTGGAGGGCATGCTCGCCAAATCTATCAAAACAGGCTTTTTTACAAATGGGGAATCATGAGACGGTATTTAAGGATGGCTCTATATTCAACTGCTGACATCTGTTGCCCAAGACCTTCAATGGGCGCAACAGTCAAAAAATCCTGGGCATGAGCCCCCTTGAGACAAGCCAAAACTGTCTTTTAACGCGGGTCATATCAAACCGCTCCTCCATTATGTAAAGTCCAACCGATCATCATGACAAAAGCTACACCGCTACTATTTGTGTATTCACCAACCCACCACCTCAAGATTCAAAACACCCACCCACCCACCAGTGGCGGACCCAGGATTTTTTTATGGGGTGCGAAATTATAGACCTTATATAGGTCGTGTATCCATCAGATGACCCGGGTCGGTTCGGGTCGGGTTCGGTCGACTCGTATACCAAAAATAATGATACTAAAATTATATAATCAACTAAAGCAAACCAAAAGCTCAAAATTAATTTAAATGTCATTACATAAGCAAAACACACAGTCTGATTTTATACTATACTTTAACCATCCCTTATAGGTATTATACCAAGTTTCTTTAAATCGTCTTAACTCAACACCAAACATTGATTGTGGAATTTCTATACCTCGTGATTGATATGGTCCTCTAAGTATGTATGCCCTTCTGATTTCGTCTCGCTGATTAACGTTATATGACGAACTCGGTTTCCTATCGGCAGGATCCGTATGAAGAGTATCAAAGTCAACGAATTCAGGAGTTTTTGAAGATGATTGACCACTTTTCCTTCTAAGAAACCGTTCCATAATAATATTGCTCATCTAAAACAGAATCAAAGCTACAATATAAAAACCCAAAACAATACCAAAATTACAATATAAAAACCCATAATAATATTGCTCATGTAGTCATCTAATAATATTCACATTTACCTAATTACCTTTTGAAGTTTTGTTGGATTATTCAATTGTTTGTGAATTGTGATGGGTCAACGTCACATGTTCCTCTTCTTTGTTTAGCGATCGACGAGGGAGGGAGGGAGACGAACAACCTTTCTTTGGGTTTCTTTGTTTAGTGCTCTTCTGGCTTTAGGTTTATATGTTGTTTTTTTTTTTTCATTTTAATCAATATTAAAACACATGTCGGCTTATTATAAACTTTGGGCTTGGGCTCATTCTTGATATTGGGCTACTAACTAATAAAATGGGCTAACTCTTAACATATGATTATATTTTTTTTTCTTGAGGTCGGTTTCAAAAGTCCAAGGGGTGCGACTGAAAAAATTCATGGGGTGCATACGGGATTAACTCGCGTATATAACACTAAATTTTTTTTTTCAAGGTGGGCGCCCGCACCTCTTGACCTTCGTGTAAGTCCGCTCATGCCACCCACCCACCATCGCTTAGGATATATCATAGATATGATATCATATTCTATCCTAGCACCAAACAATGACATCATATTATATCAACCATTGACCATTAAAAGATATTTAATTATATATAATCAATTAATCATAATTTAACATATTCAAATATTATTTACTACTTTATTAAATCATTAGAGTTATACTAAAAAAATAATATAAAAAATTAAAAGTCTAATACCATGTGTAATGGGGCTTGATTTTCAAGCCCCTCCCACGAATCAAGAGTATCCACCTGAAAAGTGGATGCTTCAAGCCGCCCCTCCCCCCCCCCCCCCCCCCCCGGGGCATTTTTATAATCACACCCCAACCCATTTCTAAAGGAAAAACGTCACAGGGCATTATGGGACATTTTTGGTGAAAGAAAACGCTCAAAACAATCTAGATATGGTTTTACGTGAACAACTGAAACTCAAAACTACTGTTAATAAATAAATAAAGAAAAGGTCCACGCCTTCCTAATTCATATATTTCATAACATAAAAGTCCAAAAGAGTGGGAAACAGACAAGAAAACCAATGACAAAACACAGAAAAAGTAAAGATTTTTAAACTTCTTTCTGCTCATTTCATCACATTAATCACATAATCTAATCATCAATGGAGCATGCACCCAACTCATCAACAACGGTCCCCCTCATTTAATTTAATGCGTTTGTTCAATATGTTGACTGTGTGATCGCCTAATTTTTCCCTTCTTACACACACACAATTTCCAGAAAATTTTACAAAGCCCAAACATAATATTTTCCTTCTGAGGTATGCTGTTTTTGCCCCTTTTTTAGCCTGTTTTGATGTTGTTTTCTCAAGATTGATTGGTTTTTGTTTGAATAATATGTTTTCTTGATAGCATACATATTTTGAAATTATGTAAAGTCTGTTGCTTTGGTTTGTTTAGTTACTGTTTGTGGGTTCCTCTGTAAGTGAATAATAATTCAAGATTTTTTTTTGGGTGAATGTCTTTTTTTTTTTTTTTTTTTTTTTTTTGACATAAATAATATCCTCATTTCATGACTGTTAAATTACGTTAAAACAGACGGACGGGCAACAAGCTTCGCGCCACACCTTTCTGAATCGCAAAACCCAATTTACTAAACACAAACCCCTGCCCCTGGACGAAACATTGCTATGAATAACCTGTTAAACTCTTGTCAGGTAGTTTGGTCCTGCTATTGATTGTCCCCAAAAAGATATAGTTTTTGTGATATTGGTTACATTTTTGGTTTACTTATGACTTCAATTCACAGAATGTGAAGGTTTTGTAATTTGAATGATTGGATTATTTTGTCATTTGTCACTGTGTTAAGGGTTTTTTTTTTTTTAATTTTTTTTATGTTATATTGTTGTTCGCTTATTTGTAGGGGTTCTGTAACTGAAAGTTTTCAGATTTCTTCTTGGGTATCTGTTGTAATTCTATTTTCTTGAATTTTTATTTGAGTTTGCAATTAGTTTATGCCTTTGAGTGTAACAACATTTGAAAAAAAAAATGTATTTAAGATTTTTTTAGGAGCTGATTTAAATCAATTTTCAAGATTAAAGTTAAGTGAATTTGAAGATTTTTTTTTATTTAAATTATATGACAAAAATTTTCAAGATTCTTGGGTATCTGTTTATAGTTTAATTTTCTTGATTTTCAAGATTCATTTTTTTTTGTTTATTTGTGATTTCAATATACAGAATTTAAAGATTTTGTCACTTAAACCATGGGAAATTGCTGTGTCACCCCTGGTAAATCAGCTAACAAGAAGAAGAAAATTAACAAACCGAACCCGTATGCAAATGCATATCGACCCAGGCCAGAATCAGGAACCGGGTTCAAACTTTATGTTTTAAAAAACCCGACGGGTCATGACATCACACAACGTTACAACCTAGGACGGGAGCTAGGAAGGGGTGAATTCGGGGTAACATATTTATGTACTGATTCAGAAACTGGCGAAAGATTCGCCTGCAAATCAATATTGAAGAAAAAGCTAAGGACTTCGGTCGATATTGAGGATGTGCAAAGAGAAGTTGAAATCATGAAACATTTGCCTAAACATCCTAATATTGTGACCATAAAGGACACATATGAGGATAACAATGCAGTTCACATAGTTATGGAGTTGTGTGAGGGTGGCGAGTTATTTGACCGGATTGTAGCCCGGGGACATTATACAGAACGCGCTGCAGCTGCTATTATGCGAACAATAGTGGAAGTTGTTCAGGTAATTTGTCACCAAAATTTGTTTGCATAAATCATTTTTGTTCTCTTTAGTCTGCCCAATTGGTATGAATCTTATGATGATTATGTAATGTCACATAATCAGTGACATAACACAAACTGTGGGTGGTTTGCGCTAGAAACCGTCGTTTTACACGTATGCTTAGCGCTTAACTATCTCTAGTCAATATCTTGAAGCATGAGGTATTTTCTCCATTGACTATAGTTCTTATTCATTATAGACATGTCACAAGCATGGAGTTATGCATCGCGATCTCAAACCAGAGAATTTTCTTTTTGCAAACAAGAAAGAAACCGCTGATCTCAAGGCTATTGATTTTGGGCTTTCGGTTTTCTTCAAACCAGGTATGTGATTCTAAACCCAACTTATTGTTCACCTAAATGTCGACCCTTTAATCTTGGTTTTAAAAAGCGCGAAGCGCACTAAAGCGACAAGGTCCAAAACCGAGGCGCAAAGCACAAAAGCGGTGGATTTTCGTACGCGAAGCGCAAGACGATTATATAATTTTTTTTATATATGCTATAGGTTTTTAGCATCATTTGCCCAAAATATAGATACAAATAAGGTTTATATATGATTTAACTTACATATACAACCCTTTTAGCTACGTATATAACAATTTTAAGCATAAAAACACCCCCCCATACGAAAAAGCGCGCGCCTCAGGGGCTTTTTTGGCCAAAAAATCGCGCTTTTCCTGCGCTTTCTGTACGATGTGCGCCTAGGGTTACATAAGGCGCCAAGCTCTGCGCCTAGGTGCGCTTCGCGCTTAAGCGCGCTTTTTAAAACACAGCCTTTAATTAAAATGGATTCTTTTCGGGCATAAAGTCGACAATTTTGTTTAAAATGTGTGTTATCAGGTGAAGTGTTTAATGAAATAGTTGGAAGTCCTTATTATATGGCACCAGAAGTTTTGAAAAGGAATTATGGCCCTGAGATCGATATATGGAGCGCTGGAGTTATTCTGTACATTTTGCTTTGTGGTGTTCCGCCTTTTTGGGCAGGTTCGTTTCTCTTTTCCGAAGGCCTCTGCAGGGTTGTAAAAGGATTTTTCTTACTTATGAGTCATATACGAGTATAAGTTATGAGATTGATAAATCTTTTTCGTCTATTTTAAGGAGTATCTAACTTCTATTTTGTTTTCAGAAACTGAACAAGGAGTAGCTCAAGCAATTATTCGATCGGAAGTTAATTTCAAAAGAGATCCATGGCCAAAAGTCTCTGAAAATGCCAAGGATCTGGTGAAGAAAATGCTTGATCCTGATCCGAAGCGTAGGATTACAGCTCAACAAGTTCTTGGTAATGTACAGATATAAGACTATACGTTGTCGGCCGCGAGCGAGCAGCTGCGAGCCACATACTTCACTCTCAAGTAACCCGGTCACTTGACCCTGTTGTGGCTGGAGGTGAGCACCGGCGCGACCAAAGCTCACTTTCTCCCGTTAACGCACGCGACCACCACCGCCTGTGCTCGCGACGCGGCTGTTCGCATGGGGCTGTTGTGACTGGGGGTGAGCACCGGGCTAAAACCTCGCTCGCAGCCCACAACGGACAGTCTAAGTGAAGATGGAAAATGGGTGCTTTTTAGTGCGGGTCAAAACGGATCGGGCTGGACCAATCAGTGATCACTTTTTAACCTTTCTCTGTGTTAAATATGATTGCGAAAACTATATTAGTACAAGAATAACCTGCCTTGTTTTTCATAACATTGTCTAGGAAGTTTTATGCATTTGAATATGTTTTAGACGCCTTTCAACCCGCTTAGTTAAGTTGTTAGCTTAATCTATTTGACCCGTTTGAGATAAAATATAACCCAGATCGACCCGCTTTGAGCTACATTCTCTTATGAACAAGCTAATTTGATTGTCACTAATGCTACCATATTGTAATTACAGAACACCCGTGGTTGTTTGACGCAAAGGCGGCTCCAAATGTCTCGCTGGGCGAGGTTGTTAGATCAAGACTTAAACAGCTCTCAGTGATGAACAAGTTAAAGAAACAAGCTTTAATAGTAAGATCAATAACCTACTAAAGTTGTTTTGTTTTAAGTTTAAGTTTAAGTCCATCTTATCAGTTTAAATGTAATTTTATTTACACAGGTGATAGCCGAACATTTATCAGTCGATGAAGTGTCGGGAATAAAGGAGATGTTTGATATGATGGATACAAGCAAAAGGGGCAAGATAAATCTTGATGAACTGCGCATCGGTTTACAGAAACTTGGACAGCTTGTCAATGATGCAGATCTTCAAGTATTAATGGAATCTGTAAGTTTCATCGTCATATTTACACTGTTGAGTTCTCGGGTTTTGTATTTTGCATCCGCTGACGGGTTAAGGGAATGATGATTTTACTTGCAGGTTGATCTTGATGGAGACGGTACACTAAACTATAATGAATTTGTGGCTGTTAATGTGCATCTCAAGAGAATGGCGAACGATGAGCATCTACACAAAGCGTTTGGTTTCTTTGATAAAAACCGCAGTGGTTACATAGAAGTTGACGAGCTTCGTTATGTGTTAAGTGATGATGAAGAGAATGTTGACGGCATTGAAGAAGTAATCCATGCGATTATGCATGATGTCGACACTGATAAGGTAAAATTTTCTTACTTATTCCATTTCTATCGCGTTATCAAACCCATAACCATAATAATTCCTAACTGCAAACCCAACCTATACCCATAGTGACTCTTGACTGCAAACCAAACGTCATGTTTTTACGTCCAAACACCCCCTTATCTTGACAATGATGATGAGATGATAATATTATTGTTATTGCATTAGGACGGGCGCATTAGCTACGAGGAATTTGCTGCTATGATGAAAGCAGGTACTGATTGGAGGAAAGCATCTAGACAATATTCAAGAGAGCGTTTGAACAGTCTCGGCTTAAAGTTAATGAGGGATGGTTCATTAGAGTGAATACAGTCCAACTGAGTTGAATTTACAGGACAAGTAGGCTTTGTAGAAATCAAATCTAATTTACAAATAAGATGGCAAATGTTATGTTGACTTAGACCTTGACTTAACTTTACTAGAGATGACTTTGACTTTAGATAGGATCAGTACACTATGTTTTGGACCAGGTAATGAGGTTGATCATATTAATGAAATCATGGCTATATCTACTAGAGTAAAAATAGATACACGACCAAAGATTCGCGAAACTAGGTAAAATTAGTGACATTGTACAGGAAAAGTAACATAGTTTTTACCACTGTTGCAGAAGGCGCCCTAGGCGGCCGCCTAGGCGGCACGTAGGCGCTAGGCGGAGGTCTTTATAGGAATTTCACCCTAGGCGATGAATTAGGCGAAATGGGGATTAGGCGTAGTCTGGGCGGTCCTAGGCGGGGCTAGGCGGCCGTATTTTTTATTTTTTTTAATTTTTTTAATTAAATTTCTAAGTATTTCTTAGTATTATGTGTATATATCTTAATATATTTTCAAAAAACACCTAAATTTGTGTGTATATATATAAAATACCAAAACGCCTAATTCCGCCTAATTTTCGCCTAGTCCCGACTAGTCCCTAGGCTGGACCTCACCGCCCGCCTAGCGCCTTCTGCAACCTTGTTTTTTACCAGGCTTTATGATTCCAAATTATAGTTTGATGGCAGAAGATTATGCGAATATATTGAACAGGATTAAATCTAACATTGTATACACTGAAATTAGATATTATGATATGTAACTACTCATGTGCCAACAAGCATAGTAAGTAATAATCATGCATACACAATAGCAATGAACTTAACTAAAAGTATCACCAATAAATACTCCGCTAGCATCCCAAGGGCGGTTCTCAAACGACTTACCAACAATGCTTCGCTTTTCATTTATTGACCCGTCCCCACGATCATACTCCGGAAAGTAATCTAGAAACGTTTTGTTCCCGAGCTCATTCACTCCATGAAAGAGGAATTTCTTCACCACATCCTACAGGACATTTAGTAAGGTGGCGTTAAAAAAAACTAAGAAAGATCAATAGAGGACTTGATTTTGACTATTGTACTAATGAACAGGTCGCTTTGGGCTATGTTATTGACTATCTCAATTAGACCAAATGGACCAAATCATAACTTTTAGCTAAAGGGCAAATGGGTTAGATCTTAAATGGATTTGTGTTCAGTAGATTAGGGTTATGTATTCAGAAAGGGATGGTGACGCAGCTTGTTGCCCGCCTATCTGCTATCCTTATATAATTTGCTTCGTGGATATGAAAATTAGCATGCTGTTTAAAAAAAAATTTGTAAAAGCACAACTTTTGTTTAATCACACTTAAGAGTTAACACATTAACTATTCCTTAAAAATAGAAAAATGGACACACATTTGTTTGTGAGACAAGCCGACGACATGACTCAATTTGACATGTTACTCAACTCTCCCAACCGGCCATTTTGTCACCTTTACTTAGCTTAGTTCTTTATATCATAAGGAAAAGGGATGATATCGCTCGAATTGGGATGGACTAGACTAGACCACAAATCAGAATGTACTGGTTTATATTGACTTAAATCAAAATCAATACCTCTGCAAGAGTCTCTCCGATTAATCTTTTGAGAAGATGGTAGCCTGGATCCTGTTTGTAGCAACGAAGATACAGTGAGAAATCATAGATTTAACTCTTAATTAGTTACCACACAAAATGTGGTGAAAGCTATGAGGTAAAATTATGTAAGGTAAATTCCTGTATGCTTATTTCACCAAGAAAACCAAATTAAAACAAATCCAATAAGCATCAAGTTAATGAGCAGAGGTGGCTGCGATGGTCCCTTATTTGGGATGATTTAAGTATATTTAATCTTCAACGGGTCAAGTGGGGGGGGGGGGGGGGGGGGTTAAACTTAGCTAAAAGTGCAAGATGAGTCAACATGAGCGGATGGATGCTTGGTTCATATAGGGCGATAGGAATCGAAAGGGTCAAGAGAATGCAAAGGAACACTCATAGCTATTATTATTACATTAATGTTGCTTGGTTCATATTGGGAATCATTATTAAGAACAAAAACGTTATTTGTTTGTTAGCAGTTAAGCTATCGCATCAACCGAACGTTTTACAATTTAAAAAGAAAAGAAAAGAAAAGAAAAACAAGGCACACACCTTTTGGGCTCTCCAAGTTAGATACCTATGTTGCGCCTCACGATTCAAACTTATTTGAGATGAATCAGTCTCCTTTGTTGCCTGATTCATCAAACTGAGCCAAGCCTACCAATTTATAATAACAAAGTATGACTCAGCGATAAAATATTGCGCCTTTCATGACTTGAAGGAGAACAAAGAAGTTTAAATCTTATAATATAAGAGATAACACACATGGTGGATACCTTGTAGTAATCTGTGAATGCAGAAAACAAAATATTGTGCTTTTCATGACTTGAAGAAAACCTCGTCCATATAACTATCGGTGAGAAGAATTTCAAAGACTCGCTTGTGAGTTTTCCTCCCCAAGGTAAAAGCTGCACGCAATCTGTCGTTAAGTTGGGACACCATAAATTTCAGGCATTTGTTAAATTGTTGCAATTGACAATTTAAGAAGCTAAAAGTCAACAGTCAACGCACCTCGGCGTACTTCAGGCCCAGAGGAATCAAGCTTCCATAATACTTTTGCTTATATTGTGTTTCCTTTATTACGTCATGCAAAGGATTCAGGTCTCTGAAACAGGTCATAGAAACCAAATTTAAAGACAACATTAAACACTTAATTATGTTTCAATCATAGTTATCAAAGGCGCTAGGCGCACTCAAGGCGCATAGGTCTCGCCTAGGGCCTAGGCGCAAGGCGCAAAAAAAAGCGAGGGCCTGAGATAAAAAAAGCGAACAAGAAAATAAGGTAAAAGTATATTAAAAATATACTATTTTTCATCTAGTTAATATCAAAAGTTTTAAAATATTGATCTATTAGTGTATGGAAGTAGTGTTCCTTAGATAAAAGTATAAATCTGGCTGAAATCTAGCCATAATTTAACGAATTTGGCTGGAAGCTCTCCGGACTTTGGGAATCTAGCTGAAATTTGCGCCTAACGCATCACCTGGAGAATTAAAGCGCGATTTCCTCAACTCAAAGCGCAAATGCATCGCCTGGCCTAAAAAATGGACCTAGGCGCAAGAGGCGATGACTTTTAACAACTATGGTTTCAATGACTTCGTTTGATGGAGACTTACAGTACAACGATATTTGTGTCGCCAGAGGTGAAAAAGTTGGCACAAAATATCGGGAGGTCGAATTCCGCTTCAGGGAAGACAGCCAAATCTAGCACCTACAAGCAGATTATAGAATCAGGATAAAGTAATTAAAAATACAGATTAAATTAGAAAGTCTAATGAGATGGCAACTAATTATTAATTAAGAAAGTTTAAGATATACCTGCATGCCATCACTTTGTTCGATAGAAAGACTGCGAAGTAACCTAATTTTTGGAGCTTGAAAAGAACACATCTTAAGCTCTGTCTTCCCATCCACTGCCTTTAAGGTACTGAAATCCTCCTGTTAATTTGAAAGAAGCAAAACGTTAGTTTTAAAGCTAGTCGATACATTTTGAGGGTTTGACTATAGACCATTGCATTAAAACTGGCTACTTTTTAATCCAAATGAGACAATTTAACTTCTAGATTGAAGGTAAAATTTTGTATGTGTTTCTAATCTTCATGCAAGTTCTAAATAGAGCCTTTGCTTTTCTTTGAGTTATGGAGTCTAATAAAAGATCGAATTTGTCAAACATAAGGCTTGAGCAGCTTATAATACATGGTCAACTAGTGGCGAAACTAGAGCTTTTCACCTTAGGAGTCTGATTGATCTAGTAAAATTTTCAGCTTATGATTGTTTTGAATATAGAAATTCTGGATGAATTGGTTGTTCTTGATAATTTGCGATTGAGAATAAGGAGGGAAAATATGGAGGGAAGTTATGAAAGGAAGTTATAAAAACTTAATCTTTCAACACACTAATAAAACACAATGTTTGACCCTTATATACATACTAACCGGTGCATACAAACCGGTGTGACTCTTGATCAAACCAACACAACCCTTCGCTACTATATGTGACATACGGTTCACATAAAGGGTTACTAGACTTAGGATAATAAACATAATAAATCCTAACATAAGTTTACATATGAAATAACACATGTTTAATAATAATGAATCAAGATTAACTTCTAACAATCTCCCCCCTAATCTTGATTCTTGCACTTGGCTTTAGTCTTCACTTGATGAGGATCTTGAACGCTTTTTCGGGGGCAATGCCGAGTCTTCCCATTCGGCTCTCTTGTTCTCGTAATCCTCCATTGCTTCTTCATTGATCTCCACTACCAACTCTCTTCCCTTGTATTTGAGATGATACCACTCTAACATCTCCAAATAACGAACATAAGTTTGCCTCAAATTCATTGTAATACCTTCCTTTGAAACTAGGCTTGGCAAACCTCTTCCATATCCCATTGACATAGCCACTACCGTCCAATTTCCATCTCTTGTTACCTTCTCATAACCACCAAATACTTGCACCGTCTTGTAAAGATCCAACAAACATATTGGATAACCCGTTTCGTCTCTTGGTGGGATTGGAGCCTTGATCTTCATTTGTAAGAATTCCTTCATAAACCAATTTACGGTTCTTTCAAACTCCAACTCAAACTTTCTCTTGTATCTTTCAACCGTACTAGTGATGTGAATCAAATCCATAAACACAACACAATCTTGCAATTCGGATCCTTCGGTTGGATACATCACCGGACCTCTTTCCATAACACCTTCATATTGATCTTTGTTGATGGAAAAGTCGTCAAAGTGCTTGAAAATGGACGCTCTTTCTTTGTCTTCATTCGTTATACCCTCCAACTTGTCGCCTTCAAATCTAACCCGCTTCCCTTTGTCTTTGAACCCTTCGCTTTTTCTGTTTTGGGTTCGGCCGTGGCTAGGCCCAATGTCACGGCCACTTTTCATATTATCATTATTATCTTTTTCAAATGCGGGACACTTAAATGTGAAATGGTCATCCGATTCACATATGCGACATAGTATAATCCTTCTAAATTCTTGGATAATAGGCTTCTTGATGTAACAAACATCGCCTTCAAATTCTATCTCAAATCCCTCTTGTGTCAATTTCTCAACACTCAATATATTCTTTCTAAGTGTGGGTATATAGAACACGTTTTGGATTTTGTGTTCTCTTCCACAACTTGTAATCGAGACACTACCCTTACCACGGAAATATTCTTTCCTATAACCTTTTGGGCAACCATCTATACCATATGAATCGTTCAAAACAATAAACAATCTTTTGGTGCCACATCCGTGTTCTTGGCGTGTCAAACTAACAAACCACAAATCATCCCAACCCTTTTCATCACTACCCTTAACCATAAACTCGGTTTTACCAATTTTCTTAGGACAATTACGCCTATAATGAAAGGGTTCTTTGCACTTACTACAACACATGGTAGAGGGGTATTCGGCCACTTCCTTTTCCTTTCTGATTTGCCGATTAAACTCCTCTTGTGCGCTTCTTTTCTTTGATTCGGTATCCCTCACGGACACACTACTACTTGATCCAATGTTAAACGAAGATAATTGCATATTGAGCGAGTCTCCTATGCTTTCTTGGTTCGCCTTCTTGGCCTTCCATCTATGATTCTCAAAATCATATACTAGACTAGGGATTAGCGATCCACACCCGTAACCGCCTTCTGTCCCCATCTTCTTGACTGCTTCGTTTTTCTCTACATCGAATATACCACAGGTCTTGATCGTTGGCTCTGATGCCATGTTTTGAATATAGAAATTCTGGATGAATTGGTTGTTCTTGATAATTTGCGATTGAGAATAAGGAGGAGGGAAAATATGCAGGGAAGTTATGAAAGGAAGTTATAAAAACTTAATCTTTCAACACACTAATAAAACACAATGTTTGACCCTTATATACATACTAACCGGTGCATACAAACCGGTGTGACTCTTGATCAAACCAACACAACCCTTCGCTACTATATGTGACATACGGTTCACATAAAGGGTTACTAGACTTAGGATAATAAACATAATAAATCCTAACATAAGTTTACATATGAATAACACATGTTTAATAATAATCTCCCCCTAACAATCTCCCCCCTAATCTTGATTCTTGCACTTGGCTTTAGTCTTCACTTGATGAGGATCTTGAACGCTTTTTCGGGGGCAATGCCGAGTCTTCCCATTCGGCTCTCTTGTTCTCGTAATCCTCCATTGCTTCTTCATTGATCTCCACTACCAACTCTCTTCCCTTGTATTTGAGATGATACCACTCTAACATCTCCAAATAACGAACATAAGTTTGCCTCAAATTCATTGTAATACCTTCCTTTGAAACTAGGCTTGGCAAACCTCTTCCATATCCCATTGACATAGCCACTACCGTCCAATTTCCATCTCTTGTTACCTTCTCATAACCACCAAATACTTGCACCGTCTTGTAAAGATCCAACAAACATATTGGATAACCCGTTTCGTCTCTTGGTGGGATTGGAGCCTTGATCTTCATTTGTAAGAATTCCTTCATAAACCAATTTACGGTTCTTTCAAACTCCAACTCAAACTTTCTCTTGTATCTTTCAACCGTACTAGTGATGTGAATCAAATCCATAAACACAACACAATCTTGCAATTTGGATCCTTCGGTTGGATACATCACCGGACCTCTTTCCATAACACCTTCATTTCGGATATCCGAAAATCGGATTATCCGAAATTTCGGATTCGGATCCTGATTTTGAAAATTTTCGGATAATTGGATTATCCGAATCCGAATATTAAAAATATATATATAAATATATAATATTATATACACTACATAACACAATACACAATCCTAAATCCTTAATCCTTCTAACTCTAAGTCCATACTCCTCTAATCCATAGCTGTTGCTTTCTCTTCTCTCCTCTATAACAGCCCCCGTGCACCTCGTATCCGACCTCCACAGCCCCCTATGTGGCAGCCTACGTGGCATGCCACATCAGCATCACACTAACGGAGTTAGGCTCAGTTAGTTTGGGTCCGTTGGTGGCCAATATGTCGAAAGTTGGGACCGCTAGTGGTTATTTTCGTAGTTGGGACTTTATTGGCCAATAGTAAATAGTTGGGATTATTTATATCCATTATTCCTTTAATCAAAAAGTCAAACAAAGTTTTATAAAACTAAATCTTCCAAACAATTAAATTAAATTAAAATTATATTCTCATTCAGTGATTACTCGCCTACCTACTAACCACCAATATGCATCACTCATAAACTCCTACAATTAATTAGCCCATCCTTCTAATTGAATTCAATAAATTTAAAACTGAACTGAAGTTAACAGAAAACAAGTAATAATTATTAAAGTGCAGTTGCAACTGAGATAATATTAATTAATTAAGTACCTGCAAGTAAGAAGGAGTCAAGTATGGAGTTGAGAGTCTGGTTTCATCGAAAGCAAATTGTATGAACTTTTGGTATGACAAGGTAGATGCAACTTTCATTGAACAACAGGGTGATGTCTTGTGTTTGGTTGTTGAAGACAATGGATGAGGTTTAATGGTTGCAGGTAAGAAAGTTGAGGAGGATAAAGACTCCATTGTTGAAAGCTTTGCAGTTGAACTAGTTGTAAGATGTGCTTATCGATGGTAAGCAGACAGACAGACAGACAGGCCACTCAGCTTTCTACTTTAGTACATAGTCACGTGTTGCCTGTTTGGACCGTTGGATTTTCTTTTTCCATTTCCAAAAAGAATGTGTCAGATCTTTTTTTATTATTTTTTTAATGGGAAAATTGCTCAATTTCATCTATAGTCATCACCTTTTTAAAATTACAGTTTTAACCCTCACCTTTTCATCTTGTTTCTCCTAATCCCTGCAGTGAATGATGGTTAGTTTATCATCCGGTTAACTAGTTGTGAAATAACTAAATTACCCTTGTTATACAAAATTATAATAATAAAGATGGGGACTACGACTGTAATTTTAAAAAGATAAAGACTATAAATGAAAATGGGACAAATCACAAGGACTATTCAAGCAATTTTTTTTAATCATTTTAACTTCACACACCATATGTTAATAAATAAACAGATAATATATCATTACAATTAGATTTGCTAGGATTAAGATCATCAAAATTAGATTTGAATCCTATAACTTTTTTTATTTTATTTTATTTTGAAACACATACATTAACTATCAAGAAATCCCTTAAAGGATTTGTGTCCGACTTTTTTAACCTTACATTTTGAATTAGGATTATCAATCTTAAACGATGTGGGTTAATAAAGATACACCTAAAATCTTATATTTACATTGGCTCGTATAATGTTATAACTTATACGACTCCTATATAAGGTGGCAAAATAAGATATATATGATGCTCTTTGTTTTTGGAGAAAGCATAGGATACAAAGTAATTTAACGTGAGAAGTGTAAGAAGCCACCAGAGATTGACACCTGTCATTTTAACCTAACCACAGTTAAACCACAATTAAAACTATGTTCCTCTTCCCTGTTACGATTATTCTATCTTCTTCGAGATCTGACTACCACCACCACCACCACCCTTCAACACCACAACAAACCCACCTTGACAATTCGGTCCGCCATCAACCGTACAAAAAAAGAAGAAACAGCGAATCCCCCTGACCCATCATATATAACCTAACCGTCACCACCTACGATCGTACAACAATGACAGTAGAAACACCACCACAATGACGGAAATGGACTGGCCACAGTCATACAAACTCTCCGACAACGATAGCACCGTCGGTGAACTTCCGACACTCAATTGAAACCTCACCTCTATCTAGGATCATATTCAATTGGAAGGTTTTAATCACGGATCGTTCGCGACTGCAATCATGAAGACTATGGGCGCTACATATAATCTTCACCGTTTAATTCTCTCTTGCAATTCTTATTTTAGGCTGTCGTGAGGTATTGTTGGTGACATGTGATAATGGTGATAGTGAGAGTGAGAGTGAGATAAGTAAACTTTGGGTGTTGTTGTGAGTGAATGATGATGATAGAATAGATTTTTGTTGTTGGTGTTGATGAGTGCGTTTGTTTGTTGTTGGTGATGCTAAGGTGCGTTTAATTATTTGGTAAAGGTGCGTTTGATTTTTGTTTGGGTTTTGATGAGTGCGTCCAAAATTTTCAATGAGTGCTTCAAAATTTTTTAATAAGTGCGTCCAAATTTTCAATGAGTGGTTCCAAACTTTTTAATGAGTGCGTTTAAATTTTTGTAAGTGCGTTTAAATGTTGTACATGAGTGCGTTTAAAATTTGTTAGTGCGTTTAAAAGTATCTGTGTTCACCAACTTCATCTTCTTCCTTTGCAACTTTTTTTAACCTAATTTTTATGTTTAATCATACTTATTGAAACAAAATCAAAAGTATTTGACAACAATTACGAGTGTTTATTCATAATTGTATGTTTTTTCGTATGATTAAAATCGTTCCAGTGTAAATCTCTGTTTTTATAATTTTTTTCGTTTTCGTCATTTGTAATCGAATGTTTTTTATTATTTTGATTGTGTAATCATTCAGAATGGTTTTATCGATTTCAATTTTTGAAAAATTTTGTTTCGATTGATTTTTGTTGTTACGATTTGAAATAAAATTAGACAGTTTTTCATAATTTACCCTTGGTTAGTTTAACCCAAGTATGATTAGGGTTTTTAATCTGGATCCAGCCATCTTGTTAATCTAATGGCTGATATTGCTTCTTACGTTAATAAACTTTGTACGTTAACCTCTCCCTTGTTTTTGAGGGGCTTAATTATATGACTCGTATATTGTTATACATGTCGTACATTTTTGTGTGTGTGTTTTAGTTCAACGAATTATTTGATTCAACCTAAGAGTCCTCTATTCACATGCAAATTATTAGATTCAACATAATATTCCTCGAGATGTGTGCCAATTATTTGACCAGACGTAGCATTCCTCGATTCGCGTGCCAATTATTTGATAAGACATAAGTTTCATCAAAATTTACTATATTGTGGACTAGTGTGTTGCAATAGGACGTAACAACGAGTATGCTATAGCCACCCAACGAACAAAGAAGGACGATATAACTAACGAGTTTACGAGAAGATAAGAATATAGCTTACTGTGATTGTGGCAGGGGTATTGATACCGGAAATACTTGTTACTGTATTTATAAGTAAAAATCGATAACATACCGGTACCGTACCAAATTGGTATGAAACCAAAAGTACAAGTTTTGAAAACCTTAAAAAATGGATACCAAATTTCAATCGATAAGGTATTATTATTCGGTATTGATACTGAGGTGTTTTTTGTTTTTTCAGAGGTATGTCTGCAGTCTACAGAAAGAAGATTGTTTGTTCTTTAACGTATGTATGATGCTAAAATAAACTGGTGGTGGTATACGGACGGTGATGGTTAAGGTGGATGGTGGAGGTAGACAGTGATGGTGGGCGGTGGGTGGTGGTGGTAGACAAGAATAGTTGACGGTGGGTGGTGGTGTTTAACTCTCAGCAAACCTTAAAAAATCTTACAAGTGGCTCAGCCAAGTTTGCACCAAGAAGAGCTCGTAGTAATGCTTTTTTTTTTTTTTTTTTTTTTTTTTTTAACGAAACATCTTCAAAACAAAAATAAAAATACAAATAAATAAACAGTCTGTAATTTCAATGTTTGCGTGGCAACCTGAATCTGATAGCTCATCCATAAGCATAGAGTGAGAGGACGATTAGGGTTTCCTTATCCGATATCCAGATCCAAACAATGAACACCACCGAGACCTCCCACGAAGAAGAAGACGCCGCACCAGACTCCGCTTCACTAACCCGTTTACCCGACGAACTCATCCTCCAAATCCTAACCAAAACACCCGATCTAAAAACCCTATGCTTCTTCCATCTCGTCTCCAAACGTTTCTCCAATATCGTCTTCCAACTCCACACCATATCCTTCATCGCACCTCTCTTAACAACAACCTCCAACAACCTTAACCCTAAAAGCCCTTTCCTCTCTTTCATAAACGGCGTCGTTTCTAAACCTATTCAATTCCTTCGTCGTATTGTTTCCCCTATTAATAAACCTCTTCCTTCTATAATATCTTCATTTTACGGTGACTCCTTTCGTTCTGCAGTTTCTTTTTTAAGTAAGTTTACACGAGTTAAATTATTATCTATTGAACTTCCAGTTTCCAATCATAGAGGTATAGATGATAGCTCTTTGTTTAAGTGGAAGGTTAGGTTTAGTAACCGAATCGAATCGTTTCAGTTTCTGTCGCCGGATTCGATATCCGATAGGATTGATGTTAATATTAATGGAAATGTTGTAGAGGATATGGAGTTAAGCGTTGATTCGTTTAAGCGGAAGGTGCACATTGCGTTTCAGTGTTTGAAGGATGTGATTATTAGGCATAGGATGTTGTTGTATTTTGTTAAGGATTTTCCGAATTTGGAGAAGGTGGTGATTACGGATTCAGGGAGGAGGGGGACGCTTTGTTTGAGTGGGAGGGAGCTTGATGAGGTGAGGGGATGGATAGATTCGTCGGCGGATGATGTGAAACCGGAGATGAATAGGATTGAGGTTCCGGTTAATGTTAGCCAGTGTTACGTGCCTGCATTGGATTTGCCGGTTTCGGGGTGTGTTATGAAGGGGGTAACGCTTGTTGTGATGCAGATGAGTGATATTATTCAGGGTGGAACGTATCGTAACGGTGAGGATGTGTTTGAAGATAAAGTGGACGCGGTGTATAGTGAAGCTGTGATGGAGATTTTGGAGAATCATAAGGATAAAATGAAGAGGTTGCTTTAGTAATGTAGTATGATCTTCAAACCGGTAATCGTCTTCATGTAAGTTATCAATTTGAATGCTTTTTTTTTACTGTAATGTATATTGCTTCTTTAAAGATTAATCTTGATGTGTATCTGTGCAAGTATAATTAGTTCTCTTTGAATGCAAATAAAATGCAAACTATGGAAGTTTAACTTGTAGCGGTTGGATGTCACATAGGTGTATTTGCATCTGGTTATGTTGGAAATGATTTTGCCCAAGAAATATTACTTAGATCCTTCCTGTGTTTTAAAAAGCGCACCTAGGCGCAAGGCGCATCAAGGCGCAGCCTAGGGCGCCTCAGGGCTTTGCGCCTATCCTTTTTCCCAAAGGCGCGCGCCTCAGGCGCTTTTTTGTCAAAGTACACAGGGTATTTTTTATGCATAATAATGTTGTACCTTGGTGTTTTTGGCTTGTACATATAGGCAAAATCACATAAAAACCTTATTTATAGCTATATTTTGGGTAAATGAAGCTAAAAACTCATGGAACATATATGGGATATATAAAAAAATTATATAATTAGTGTGCGCTTTGGGTACGAAAATCCCACGCTTTTTGCGCTTTGCGCGATGCGCTTAGACCTCGTCGTTTTTGTGCGCCTAGCGCTTTTTAAAACCAAGGATCCTTCATGATATTGTAGCTCAACAAGTAATGGTCGGATAGCATTTCAATGATATATAAGTTGGGATTAAGACATGTTTAGTTTTCTATAGGATTATGGCAGTATTGTGAAGCTACACGATATGAGTGTTTGTCAATTTAGGTTCAAAGAAATCAGGCTACAAAAGGTAGAAGCTAGTTACTTGGTTAGTCACCCATAGTTGCTAATAGATAATGAACAGGGGCGTTTGACATTGAGTCGTCTAGAAGTGAATGGAGCATTAAGTAAAGATTACTAGAACACTGCATTTACATAAATTGATCTGATGGGCAAAAATGCACATATATTGCTATGAAGTTGAAAGAAGTAGGCTAGCAAAAGGTAATTAACAGCTTAGAGCATGCACAACACCAAAGTTGGCTGTAGAAACCATCAAGTAGCGGTTAGTCGAACCTATAGCTACCAAAGTTACCTGGTTGTACCCGATTTGCACCTCTGAACTCATCTGAATCAATAACATTAACAAAGCGTACACAATATCATTATAAACAAATCGAAATCAGTTAATCAGTTAAATCACACACACAACAACACAATATACATACCTGCTGAGCATTATTTCTTCCGACCCTAAACATAAACCATCAAACAAACAGACAACAAAATTATTATTAACGGAATGTTTAAAACACTAAAACACAATAACTACCTTATACCCAGAAACCAAATCCATCTTCATCAAAACAATAACAACTTCAAAAACTACAATTCAAGATTCAACACAAATAACAAATATGCAAAATCAATCACAAACTGATTAAAAAACAAATGGCTAAACTTAATCAGAACTAAAAATCAAAACTTGTGTAGATCAATCTGATTAACCAATGCATGCTGAATAACATAAAAATGGTAAACTAATAAGTAATCAAGAAAATCATATGACTGTTAAAATGCATTTGCAGAGATTAATAATAATGTGGGAGGACAAACCGATTGATGGAGAGCTCGGTGAATAGGAGGCTTAGGTATTGGAGGGGAGTGTTGACGTGTTAGATGAGATGACGTGTAAGAGAAGATGAGGCGGTATGTGCAGTGGTAACGGTGGTGGTTTACTGTGGAGAGGTGTGCCACTGGTTTTGTGTTTTTTGTAGAGGTTTTTGAAAAAGAAAAGAGGGCAGAAGAAACAGATGAGGGACACGTGGGTAGGGGCGTTGGACAGATGTACCTCATGCTGTAGACGCGTGTCTCATGTTGTTGGTCCAATAACGTAGTGCCAGGCACCTGCCTGGTAATAAACAAAATAAAAATAAAAATGGCTCCAGGACTCGAACCCAGCCACCTTTTATAAGAAAACACCACCCTAACCAACTGGGCTAGAAATGTTATTGTTATCTTATTCTGACTTAATAATATAAATACAATGATAAAATGCTTTAAATAAAAAATCACTGTTCAAATCAGAAGGCTTATTATTATAGTGTAATAATATAGCTTATACTAGGTTAGAGTCCCGTGGGGACCCACGGTTCACCCGAAAGTAGAATGAAAAAAAATGTAGGAAAATGAGAATTGTATTATGCAATTTGATTTGGTTACTAAATGTTTGATGATGCAATATGTATAAATTTTGATGTTAAATGCAAAATGTCATCTAACAGTTTAATGTAACGAAATGATGGATATATCGAGTAAGTAAAGTTTAATTTGACCACTGCAAACTACATAGCATACTATCACAATATCACACATTACATCATTTGGGTAATATCTATATTCTAATCATAACTAAGCTTAAGCATAGAACACTTATCATTTAGTTGGGGCTTAACGAACTTCAACCAATATTACTTATTACATCATTTGGGTAATATCTATATTCTAATCATAACTAACTTAAGCATAGAACACTTATCAATTAGTTGGGGCTTAACGAACTTCAACCAATGGTCCATTTTCATTACTTCAATCAAAATCTTCCAAGTCTTGCTTATTGATAGCTGATTTTTCACCTTCGAAGTTGTTATCATTGTCATCACGATCCTCGGAGTGCAGCTCATTTCCAATAATTCATGAAAACCTCCACCATTGTATTACTTATTTGTGTTCTACATAAAATATAGTTGTTGTAAAGATATGGTTACGATGATACGTAAATTAAGAAACAATCCTTAACCCACTTACTTGAATGGGTAGCTTAAATTTTACATGTTATCTTTCCAATGGTTCAAACCGATTACATAGCTAAAAAACAACTAATAAGAAAATGGGTCCAATGTTACATGCTGTAATATAAATTTCCTATATTTTATTAAAAGAAATAGACACCAAAAGGATCAACCCCAAACCCATTTCAACATGTAGCCAAAAGGACCCATTGTACATACACTTTAGGCAACTTTTGACATGTTACAAAATGCCGCCAAAAACGTCATTATTTAAACCGTGTAAATATAGTACTTAACAATTAAAAATCTTAATAAATAACATCAAAATCATAATCAATCATTCAAATCAATGACATTAAAATAATCTGCGTCTGAAATTGCCTTACCCATTATATACAAATTATTATTGACATATTAAAATTAGCACACTTAAAATTAGCACACTTATTGAAATCAAGATGATGATTATCGTTTAGTGACAATTGATTAAAGGAAAATCGTAATATCAAAATGAAAGTCAGTCAACAATGTTAAAACGAAATTCGTAATATTAGTAACATCAATAAATATGATTAAAAATCTTAATAAATAACATCAAAATCATAATCAATCATTCAAATAAATGACATTAAAATCATCCGCGTCTCAAATTGCCTTACCCATTATATACAAATTATTATTGACATCTTTAGTAATCATTATTAGTTGTGATTGAAGTAATATAATTCTTTAACAGAAAATACATTTTGAAAATTTATATTATCATTTAATTTCGTTGTTAAAATTGGTATGACGATTAAATGATTTTATTATTTTTTAAGGTTTATATAGTATTGTTGTGTCTCGAACAATTCTGCAAAATCGGAAATATTGTGCCTCGATTGACGTGATCAAGTAGGAATATTTATTTATATATTTGAATTATAAAAAAGTGGAAGGATTTGTAATTGACGTGAATTGGTCAACAACGCTTAAAATTAGCACAATCAAACTCAAAGACATAAAGTCAAAGAATTGACCTTCATCAAATTAACAAAAACGTAAAAAGTTTTTATTTAGATTGGGTCAACAATATTAAAATTAACGTCGTAATATTAGTAATAGCATTGAAAATTATCTTGAATACATTATATATTTTAGGAAACTGTTAAATAGATTTAAATTATATTTAGAGTTAATAGCGAATTTCGACCCTGAGGTTTGGGCCAGTTTGCCACTCCAGTACAAAAGTTTTTTTTTTTTGCAATTCCTTACCTGAGGTTTGGATTTTTTTTGCCAAATTCGTCCTTTTCACTAACCCAGTTAAAAAATCTCGTTAATGTCAGGGGTAGGGTTGTCTTTTTACACCCCAGGGACGAATTTGGCATTTAAAATTCAGTTAACCTTGAAGGACTGAATTTGCCAAATGATAAAAGTTTAAAAATTCTGATTTCCCTCTCATGCCTCCCACATTTTTTTTTCCGGTCACTTATTCCGGCCAAATTCCGGTCTATCTCCGGCGAGACCATAAACATGATTTTAAATGTTTTATTTTGACTTTTAATCGCGCCCATACGTCTCTCCACCTGTTCCTATCCATTCTGTGTCTTAATCTACAAGATGATCAGGTTGGGCGGGCAACAGGGGGTTGAAAATCATAATTCCGTGTACTGGTCAAACAGGGCTGTGTTGGGTTGGGTTCTGCTAACATTTGTCTCCCGTTATGATGAGTGAGTTAAATTATGATCACAAAACCAATAATATTAAATAATAATCAAGGTCTTTTTTTTTGTATCTGGCACAAAACTCTTGCTTACCATGATGCATGCGGCTGTGATAATCAGCTCCAGCAATCCGGCCCAAAGGTGAGTCCCATCTAGTACTGTTTTATAGCACAAACAGAAAGCCAAAGAATATTATAAAATGATAAATAACATTTCAGTATGGGCTGGTAGCACTAGAGGTATTCGCGTAAGGAAGATGGCTTCAATTCACAGGTTCATGGCATGTGGGTCCTACAAGATGATTGTATCTTGGAACCCTCTTTCTTAAACGCTATTTCTTGTGTGGAATACTATTTCTCAAACTGATGACTATTTTGAAACTATGAGATACTATTTAAAGGAGAAGATCCATGCTGGACGAGTTTGATTGTGTTAGGGCAGAAACAGGACGCAACCCGTCAAGACATTTGGATTTATTGAGATCAAGAGGATCCTAACAAACTTATGATTCAAATACATCTTTTCGTTTACATCTTTAGAATAGGCATTGATCAATTTTCTGACCTCTTAATTAGTTTGCCCACATGGTTTCTAGTCACATTTAGAATGTATTAGGTGGTTGAATGTGAATTACTTATTTGCATCTATGATAAGATATGATTATAGCTAGAAAAGTAGGAATCGACTAACAATAGTTTATTGAAGTATATGTGGCTCCCATTTGGACCAAATGAGTAATTAGATACCTGGAAACTCCATGACATTTAGAGGTTCCCCTTGAGAAACCACTACCTTTTCTGTAATGATTTCATGTCAAAAAGTTAAGAAAAATTAAACGGGCAGAAATAATTATGCACATGCATGCATTAGTTGCAGATTGTACCTTCTGAGTGATGCAAGGTAATCTTCTCTTGATAGGTTTTGCATCTCTTCTAGATCTCTTGTATAGTCTGTGACCTGGCAACAACAATATGTATGTTAGTGCAGGGAAATGGTGAAAAAAAAATCAAATATGACAAAGCAGTTTTCATTAAATGGAACGGTAGCAGGAGATGAAGTATGCTATTCAGAGAAGAATCCTCTGCTTTTGGTAAAGTAGGGAACTTAAGCATGCTTATGAGACCGTATGATTTCTCACCGAAAAATTAATGAGTGTCCCAGGACCCCAATACTTCAAGGCAGCAAGATCATATGCTCTGGCAGCAGCTTCCTCATCATCATATGCACCTAAAGACACGTTTAGCATAGGATAACAAAAATGAATGCAGACAATACTGTGTTAATAGGAACAGATTACACGCAGGTGGAGAGACGTATGGGCGCGATTAAAAGTCAAAATAAAACATTTAAAATCATGTTTATGGTCTCGCCGGAGATAGACCGGAATTTGGCCGGAATAAGTGACCGGAAAAAAAAATGTGGGAGGCATGAGAGGGAAATCAGAATTTTTAAACTTTTATCATTTGGCAAATTCAGTCCCTCAAGGTTAACTGAATTTTAAATGCCAAATTCGTCCCTGAGGTGTAAAAAGACAACCCTACCCCTGACATTAACGAGATTTTTTAACTGGGTTAGTGAAAAGGACGAATTTGGCAAAAAAATCCAAACCTCAGGTAAGGAATTGCAAAAAAAAAAAAAAAACTTTTGTACTGGAGTGGCAAACTGGCCCAAACCTCAGGGACGAAATTCGCTATTAACTCTTATATTTATTATTAAAAGAATAATAAAAGTGTAGGAAAATAAATGTACACTCCTATCTTCAGATTATATTTAAATTATAAACTGTTAAATAAATTTAAATAAATGTTTAAAGAAAAATCGTATATGTTTAAAAGAATATCGTTTTATGACAATTGATTAAAGGAAAGCCTTTGAATTATAAAAAATTGAAGGATTGATAATTGACGTGAATTGGTCAACAACGCTTGAAATTAGCACAATCAAACTCCAAGACATATAGACAAATAATTGACTTCCATCAATTTAACAAAAACATAAAAAAAATTTACTCAGATTCGGTCAACAATATTAAAATTAAGGTCGTAATATTAGTAATAGCATTGAACATTATTTTGAATACATTATATATTTTAGGAAAATGTTAAATGTATTTAAATTATATTTATTATTAAAAGAATAATAAAAGTGTAGGAAATAAATGTATATTGTTATCTTTAGATTATATTTAAATTATAAATTGTTAAATAGATTTAACATTGTTAAATAGATTTAAATAAATGTTTGAAAGAAAGTCGTATATGTTTAAAAGAATATCGTTTCATTATAATTGATTAAAGAAAAGTTGTAATATCAAAATTAAAGTCTGTCAACAATATTAAAATGAATTTCGAAATATTAGTAATATCAATAAATATGATTAAAAATTTTAAGAAATAACAACCAAATAATAATCAATCATTCAAATCAATGACATTAAAATCATCATAAATAACATTAAAACTTTTCATAAATAACATCAAAATCATACTTTAAATTTCAAAATCAATGACATCTTGTGGTGCAGCCTTAGTAACAAACATTTTTTGCTGGATTGAACACCATTTGAAGACACAATATTCGCCAATGAAAGTATATTTTGATTGAAGCAAATCAGGCCATCCAATCACAGTAAACCTTTACAAAAACATTATGTATAGAAAATTAAGAATGTGTAACTAAATATAAAATAAGAATAAAAATATTGTAAACATAAATGTTGAATATGCAACTAACAAACCTATTGACTTGAGAAACAATTTATGCACGTAATATTAGTATTACTATTAGTTAGTATTAGTAATTATTAGTAATTAGTAATATATTCGTAAAAATAGTAATAGAAAATTTTAATTCGGTCAATAAGATATATATGGGATTAAAATTAAAAATCGTAATATTAGTTTTAGTATTAGTAATATATTCGTAATTTAATTCGATCAATTCAGTCAATAATAAATAAATGAGCTTAAAAATCGTAATATATAACATTAAATTCGGTCAATTATTATTAATGTCATTAAAACTCATAATAAATAACATTAAAATGAATAAATCCTACTAATTGTAGACAAGACAAATAATAATTCATAAAGATAAATTAAACATAATTTCGTATTAATAATAATATAATTAATGAGATTAAAAAATCATAATAAATAACATTCAATTCGATCAATTATTATTAATGTCAATTAGTATTAGTAATATATTCGGTCAACAATACGATTTTTTACGAATAGTAAAACTAAAATCGTAATATTAGTATTAATATTAGTTAGTATTAATAATTATTAGTAATTAGTAATATATTCATAAAAATAACAATACAAAAATTTAATTCGGTCAATAAATCATAAATGGGATTAAAATTTAAAATTGTAATATTAGTTTTAGTATTAGTAATATATTCATAATTTAATTCGGTCAATAAGAAATAAATGAGATTAAAATTTAAAATCGTAATATTAGTATTAGTATTAGTAATATATTCCTAAATTAATTCGGTCAATTCGGTCAATAATAAAAAAATGAGCTTAAAAATCGTAATATATAACATTAAATTCGGTCAATTATTATTAATGTCATTAAAACTCATAATAAAATATCATTAAAAAATGAATAAATCCTATTAATTGTAGGCAAGACCAATGATAATTCATAAAAATAAATTAAACATAATTTTGTATTAATAATAATATAAATAAATGAGATTAAAAAATCATAATAAATAACATTCAATTCGATCAATTATTATTAATGTCAATTAGTATTAGTATATATATTCGGTCAACAATACGAAATTTTACGAATAGTAAAACTAAAATTGTAATATTAGTATTAATATTAGTTAGTATTAGTAATTATTAGTAATTAGTAATATATTCATAAAAATAACAATACAAAAATTTAATTCGGTCAATAAGATATAAATGGGATTAAAATTTAAAATCGTAACATTAGTTTTAGTATTAGTAATATATTCATAATTTAATTCAGTCAATAAGAAATAAATGAGATTATAATTTTAAAATCGTGATATTAGTATTAGTATTTGTAATATATTCGTAAATTAATTCGGTCAATTCGGTCAATAATAAATAAATGAGCTTAAAAATCGTAATATATAACATTAAATTCGGTCAATTATTATTAATGTCATTAAAACTCATAATAAAATATCATTAAAAATGAATAAATCCTATTAATTGTAGTCAAGACCAATAATAATTTGAACGAATAATAGTAATATAAATAATATTAAATATACTTTCATAAAGATAGATTGAACATAATTTCGTATTAATATTAATATAAATAAATGAAATTAAAAAATCGTAATAAATAACATTCAATTCAGTCAATTATTATTAATGTCAATAAATAATATTAATTCTAACATACTAAAAATACATTAAAAAAGATTAAATCTTATTAAACATAAATTTGAAAAAAGTAATAACAAATAAATGATTTTAAAAATCGTAATATATAACATTAAATTCGGTCAATTATTATTAATGTCATTAAAACTCATAATAAATAACATTAAAAATGAATAAATCCTATTAATTACAGACAAGAACAATAATAATTCATAAAGATAGATTAAACATAATTTTGTAGTAATATTAATATAAATAAATAAGATTAAAAAATCATAATAAATAACATTCAATTCGGTCAATTATTATTAATGTCAATTAGTATTATTAATATTCGTAAAAATAGTAATAGAAAATTTAAATTCGGTCAATAAGATATTAAAGGGATTAAAATTAAAAATCGTAATATTAGTTTTAGTATTAGTAATATATTCGTAATTTAATTCAGTCAATAATAAATAAATGATCTTAAAAATCGTAATATATAACATTAAATTCGGTCAATTATTATTAATGTTATTAAAACTCATAATAAATAACATTAAAAATGAATAAATCCTATTAATTGCAGGCAAGACCAATAATAATTCATAAAAACATATTAAACAAAATTTCGTAGTAATATTATTATAAATAAATGAGATTAAAAAATCGTAATAAATAACATTCAATTTGGTCAATTATTATTAATGTCAATTAGTATTAGTAATATATATTCGTATAAAGAGTAATAGAAAATTTTAATTCGGTCAATAAGATATAAATGACACTAAATTTAAAAATCGTAATATTAGTTTTACTATTAGTAATATATTCGTAATTTAATTCGGTCAATAAGAAATAAATAAGATTAAAATTAAAAGTGATAATATTAGTATTAGTATTAATAATATATTCTTAAATTAATTCGGTCAATAATAAATAAATGAGATTAAAAATCGTAATATATAACATTAAATTCGGTCAATTATTATTAATGTCATTAAAACTCATAATAAAATATCATTAAAAATTGAATAAATCCTATTAATTGCAGGCAAGACCAATAATAATTTGAACGAATAGTAATATAAATAATATTAAATATACTTTTATAAAGACATATTAAACAAAATTTCATAGTAATATTAACATAAATAAATGAGATTAAAAAATGGTAATAAATAACATTCAATTTGGTCAATTATTATTAATGTCAATTAGTATTAGTAATGTATTCGTAAAAAGAGTAATAGAAAATTTTAATTCGGTCAATAAGATATAAATGACAATAAATTTAAAAATCGTAATATTAGTTTTACTATTAGTAATATATTCGTAATTTATTTCGGTCAATAAGAAATAAATAAGATTAAAATTAAAAATCATAATATTAGTATTAGTATTAATAATATATTCTTAAATTAATTTAGTTAATTCGGTCAATAATAAATTAATGAGCTTAAAAATCGTAATATATATCGTTAAATTTGGTCAATTATTATTAATGTCATTAAAACTCATAATAATAATAATTATTATTAAAAAATGAATAAATCCTATTAATTGCAGGCAAAACCAATAATAATTCGAAAATATAGTAATATAAATAATATTAAACATAATTTCATAAAGATATATTAAACGTAATTTCGTAGTAATATTAATATAAATAAATTAGATTAAAAAATCGTAATAAATACATTCAATTCGGTCAATTATTATTAACGTCAATAAATAACATTAATTCTAACATATTAAAAATACATTAAAAATGATTAAATCTTATTAAATATAAATTCAAAAAAAGTAATATAAATAAATGAGATTAAAATTTTTAATAAATAACATTAAATTCAGTCAATTGTTATTAATGTCAATAAATAATATTAAACATCTTAATAAATAACATTAAAAATGAATAAATCTTATTAATTGCAATAAAGACTGATCATAATTCGTATGTGGTAACTGTAACGTCACTGCATATGATGTTTTTAGATAACAAAAATTTGTTCATGGCCTTCGGCACAGTCTGGAAAGATACGTATAAGAAAATTAAAAAAAAAACATTTTATAAAATGAAATAGGCATTTTTACACACAAAAAAAAAATAACATTCATACCAACACTGTTGACGAAGGGTCATGCAAAACCTTGAAGAATTGAGAACCTTTGTGATAAAACATAATAACGTTGGTGTGTTCGGATGAGATCCTGATTTTTAAAATAAGTAAAACATAGAATGATTAAATCAGTTTAAAGGTAAATCCGATTCACTGTATATCTATCAATACCGATTTAAAAAGTTGGTATTTCTAAAGAATAATCACAAACGAATACATCAAATTGATAAATTTCTTGATCGTAAACAGTTGTGTATCCATTTCATCTAATTCAGAAACTTGATCCTAAACAGTTTATATACTTATGTTAATAAAAAAAACGTTTTGATCATTACAAAAAAACCGATTTTATTTGGTAGAATATTGATGTAATACGATGGTGATTTTTCTTTGTAGAAAAATGAATATATAAACCGATTGTATTTCTGTTTGATGTAATATGATCGTAAACAACTATGTATGCATCTCATCCAAATCAGAAACTTTATCGTAAACAGTTTAGATACTTATGTTAATAAAAAAAAGTGTTGATCATTACAAAAAAAAAAAAAAAAACAAATTGTATTTTTTACAAGGTTGATGTAATACGATTTTGATTTTTCTGTGTATTAAAAAGAAAATACATAACCGATTGTATTTCTCTTTGATGTAATATGATTGTAAGCAGTTATGTATCAATCTCATCCAAATCAGAAAAATGATAATAAAACAATTTCGACACTTATGTTAATCGTAAAACGTTTTGATCATTACCAAAAAACCGATTGTATTTCATACAAGATTGATGCAATATGATAAATATAAGATTAGATGGACAACATACCTTGCAAAAAGAACAATTAGAAAGGAATGAGGAATGAGAAAGGAATTAGGATATGAAGGATGAACAATGTATTAGGCTAGGAAGGAGGAAGATGTTTTAAGATACAAATGGATGGTGAGAAAAAAAAAGAGGTTTATATACTACATTTGATGGAGCTCCATTTACCATTTGGATCCTAGGAGACCCTCTCAAAAGCTAGGATTCAACCCTAGTGTTTTCATTTATTATATAGATAGATATCCGCGTTAACAGTTTTAGCGCATGAATTGTTTATAACGTCTAAAAAAACTTAAGAAAAAATATTGAATCACAAAAGTGCTTTTATTTTTATGTTTAGAAAGTAGGAATTGATAGCAAATGAGAAAAAGGAGCAAAAAAATAGGTTCCATAGTTAAATATTAGTGTGGAACGGCCGTTCGGATGAAGTGAACGGCCGTTCACTTTAGCAAGTTGGTCAAAAGTTGTTCGTGCAGTGACGTAGGCCTTCTAGATGGTTTCTAATAATATCTTGCCATGTGAACGGTCGTTTACTTAGACTGAACGACCGTTCAGGTTGTCCAGGCTCCTGTTCTTGCGTCGAAACCTTCGTTTTCCTTTAGTTTTGCTTCCGGGACATCGTTTAAGACCTATATTCATAAAGATACCGAAATAAGTACCAATTCCTGGTGTATAAGGTAAAAAACGTATATAAACGGGAGTTAAACGGGGACTTTTATATGTATAATTATATCAGTTACAATCTTGGATCCGAAAATTATTCAGAAATTTTTTTGTTACAACTTTCCAACATCCTGACCCATTTTTGTTAACCGGCAAAAACTTCCAATTTTTCTTATTTTTGTGGCATTCTTCAACGATTTTATGCCACATACTATGAAGGTCGTTCTTAAATCTGCACGCCCATTTCGCTAAAAGAGCAACATTGACATCACAAAGTTTGGAAACACCTAACCCGCCATCCTTCTTTGGAGTAGAAACAACCTCCCAAGAAACTCAATGGATTTTTTTAGGGAAATTGGATTTTAACACCCTGAACTATTGATTATTGGTCGTTGACATACTAAACTACAAAATTGTTCACCACCACACTGTACTTTCAACTTTTTGGCCTGTGTCACCATCGGACTAACCATGGTTAGTTAGTTTGGTGACGTGGCCATTTTTGCTGATGTGGCATGGTGACGTGGCCATTTTTGCTGATGTGGCATGGTGACGTGGCCATTTTGCTAATGTGGCATGGTGACATCAACAAAAATGATCACGTCAGAAAAAAACTACCTATGGTTAGTCCGTGGGTCACACAGGCCAAGAAGTTGAAAGTACAGTGTGGTGGTGAACAATTTTGTAGTTCAGTGTGTCAGTGGTCAATAATCAATAGTTCAGGGTGTTAAAATCCAATTTCCCATTTTTTTAACTTCATCTTCACCCGCCCATAAAAAAACGCTTCATAATTGTTTCACTAGCTTCAAGAACTTTGACCGGCGCTTTATAAATATAAAAATAATATATAGGTAAACTAGCCAAAACCGACTTAATAAGAATAAGCTGCCCCCCAATTGAAAGAATTTTGGCTTTCCAAGTTTTAAGTCGAGATTTACACTTCTCTATTATCGGATTCCAATGTCTTATTCGGCTCATATTTGCACCCACTTTAATACCAAGATAATCAAAGGGTAAACACCCTGGATTACAACCACTCAATGCCGCCATGTGTTTCAATTCATCGTCAGAGATATTAATCCCGTAAATGTTTGATTTGTGGAAGCTGATCTTTAAACCTGAACAAATATGGAAAACCAAGATGATGCGCAACATCCTATGGAAAATTCCCCATAGACCATTTACCCACCAAAAGTGCATCATCGGCATATAACAAGTGCGACATATATGGTCCATTATTACCAACTTTAATACCTTCAAACTCACCCCTTTCAGTCGCCTTATTAAGTATATTAGTAAACGCCTCCATGACTATAAGAAAAAGGAAAGGACGTGACAGAGGATCACCTTGCCTTAAACCTTCTGACATTGGAACTCATAAGTGGGAGACCCATTCACTAAAACCGATGATCTAGCCGATTTAAGAATACCTTCAATCCAAAGACACCACCTACTCGGAAACCTCATTTGCGCCGAAATAGAAAATAAAAAACGCCAATCAACATTATCGTAAGCCTTTTCGAAATCTATCTTGAACATAAAAGCTTTTTCTTTCTTCCTCTTTGACCATGTTATCAACTCGTTAATAATAAGAGGACCATCAAGGATAAACCTGTCCGATAAGAAACTACTTTGATTTTCCGAGATTATAAGCGCCATCACCTTTTTGATTCTCGTCGCCAAAACTGTAGAAATAACTTTAGAAAATAACACCAATTAAAGTTATTGGCTGATAGTCAGTTAGGCCAGTCTAATTTTTATTCTTTGGAATGAGGATAATAAAAGCTGAACTAGACCCCGATTAATGACCCCTTTATGATAGAAATCATTCAACAATTGAAAGAAATCATCTTCAAAAAACGCCCAAAAATGCTTCAAAAATTTAAATTGAAACCATCAGGACCAGGTGCTCCCCCACAATAAAAAAACAAGTTTAATCTTCTCTTTACTAAAAGCCGCCACCAAATCGTCTTTTAAACAATCAGGAATCTATTTCAAATTTTCGCATATGAGAACCGGCCTATTAGAAACTTTGGATGAAAAAAGATTTCGATAATGCTTGAAAACTTCCCTTTTTACCAAAGTTGGTTTCGAAATCCATTTACCATCTATCAGCAATCCGGAAATACAATTTTTAGACCTTCTTCCATTTACCACGCGATGGAAAAACGCCGAATTCTCGTCACCATGGGTCGCCTACCTCAACCTAGATTTCTGTCTCAGCAATCCGAGAATACAATTTTTAGACCTTCCATTTACCATGCGATGGAAAAACGGGTTTTGATGAATTAGCCGATTAGATCTTAAATTTTATGCACTATACCGGAAGTAAAATGTTTATGTATATATATATATTTTTTTGTTATCAACTTATATTAATAATAAAAAACCATTAACTCTTACAAGTAGGAGGTGGGTAAACGGGTCACAAGTTGCGCCGCTACCCCCTTTTGAATAGAAAAGCCTACTCTATTAAAAATAAAACCTAGGTCCTTGGTCGCTGGAGAGTTACTCTGCACCACCTTTTGAACTCTTTTTAAGAACCGGATTGCCTCGGGGGCTAGACCTCCAAATGTGTCAAAAGCAAATGGCACAAAAACGTGTTGGTTTTCTAGACAGGCAGCTTCATGTATATTACCATAAAAAATAAAAAAAAAGAAAAATTGACAAAACATTACCTATATCCATAATAAAAATTGAAATACCATTACCATCTCAAGTATGTAAGATAGCTCCAAAGGTTAACAGTGATGTCCATTTGAACATTGTTGGTACTTGGTAAAAGAAATGCAGATCATGATATGTTAGTTTTTTTTGACCTGATCAATTAACTTGGGTTATCATTTTTTAGAAACAAACGAGCTAAAGGACTACACACTAAACGAACTGTAGAATATAGATTACACAAAGCACTTTCAATTATTATATATAGGAGTAATGGAAATAAATAATCCCAACTATTGCTCTTTGGCCGATAATGGTCCCAATTACGAAAATAACCACTAGCAGTCCCAACTTTCGACATATTGGCCACCAACGGACCCAAACTAACTGAGGCTAACTCCGTTAGTGTGATGCTGACGTGTCATGCTTAGGTGGCAAAATGATCTTACGTGGCATCCTAGGTGGCAAAATGATCCTACGTGGCATCCTACGTGGCATGCCACGTCAGCATCACACTAAGGAGTTAGCCTCAGTTAGTTTGGGTCTGTTGGTAGCCAATATGTTGAAAGTTGGGATCGCTAGTGGTTATTTTCGTAGTTGGGACCATTATCAGTCAAAGAGCGATAGTTTGGATTATTTATTTCCATTACTCCTTATATATATTAGTTTTCAAACAGTTTTTAGAGCACTTTCGAAATTTCGATTTCATTTATGCTTCTCTTTTACCCAGGTTTGGTTTCTTCATCCTACCTTCTCATACACAAAGGACTTTCAATTGCCTTAATATCATACTGTAATATTTTTTCTAAGAAGTCAATATAATATATAATCTTAATTAAAGAAGACACCTAGACGTCATATTTGCTTATTCTAGAACAACTTTATTTTACACTCGCACCCTTGTAGTTCTCATAATGTATATATTACATAAAATATATCGCAAACAATCAAGAGGGTTACTTGACTTTGAATTCTAATGTATTACTACAATAGTCTATTTAATTAACAATATAATATTCTTATATATTATTTAGAAAGAGCATATCGGTCAAAATTGATGTGCTATTCTAGGAATTTAGCATGTGAATTTTCGACCCTCACCAACCCTCCCATCTTATAAATACCCCAACCTTCACTCATCTATCATCCAAACAAATCTTAAAAAACTTCATACACGCTTTACTTACTATCAACCAACTTAATCATGAGTACCGCTAGCATTGAGGTTGAAGTTGCTTCTCCATTTCCAGCGGAGGCAATTTTTAAAGGTTTTAATAACTTCCATACTATCGCACCCAAAGCCGCTCCTCAATTTTTCAAGTCCATTGAGACAATTGAAGGCGATGGAGGTGTTGGAACAATAAGGCTTTTCACATTTGGTGATGGTAAGAATTCATTAACTATTAGAATAGAAAACAAAATAAGTTTTGATTGATAGTATTCTTAAAAGTGAACAATTTACCATCACTTGTTTGTTTGTCCTTTTTTCTTAAACTATATTTTCTTTCGAAATGACTTACTTTATGCAGATATCCCGTTTACAAGCGCAAAGTTTAAGCAAGGTGTCATTGATGCGAGCAACTTTACCTATGACTACACATTTTTTGAAGGTGACAATTTGATGGGCATATTAAATTCCATCGACTATCATGTTAAGATTACACCTTCTGCGGACGGAGGATGTGTATTCAAGCAAACAGTCATTTATAACTGCAAAGGTGATGAAAAGCCATCTACAGATGTTCTAAACTTCGAAAAAGATGTGTATGAAAAAACCTACAAGGCCCTCGAGGCTTATGCATCTGCTCATCCCGAAAGTCATTAATCTATGTTGTATCAATGTGTCTTGTTATGGTTTGAAATCCTTCCACTTGGGTGTTTCTTATTTATAGTGTCTTTTCTATTGTTATTTTGATATGTTGTAATAAATAAGGGATAAAATATCCGGTTCTTTTTGTTAAATTTCTAATTGATATGATAAATTATGATAAATGTTTTCTATATATTTTTCTCAAACCTATAAACACATATGTATTCATTTTGTTGGTCCATTCTGATTTCTTTGAATCAAGTTCATAATATCACATCAGATGTAATATAATCTATAATCCACTAAATGTTTAACAACGTGTGTTTTTTCAACATTTTTTCTTTTAGCAGTCATGTATTTTTTATTTTGTTATAAGTGTAAGCATGTTGAACATTTTTCCCTTCAAAATGTAAATACTTTGAGACTTTCTAGATAACTTTATGTAGTCTATAGTAAATGGCTTATATTAATGGGTCACCCAAACTACAATTGGGGCACTCTATTTCTCTCTTTCTCTACACATATGTGTATATATATATATAGAGAGAGAGAGAGAGATAGAGAGAGAGTGGGGTGTACCAATACTAACGCCCTAATGTTATATGGTATGAGGAGCCCATATATAGGGCTTCATTGCACCACATCAATACTACACGTGTAATGCAATAATGTCCCTTTAATTAAAAAAAAAAGTAAAAAAAAATTGTTTGGTCAAAACAAAGGTGGCCCACTTGATTAGCTCGTTGTTGCTCGTCATTGTGTTCACGAGTGTTCAATAAACGCCCCCTCGCCTAATGGCGCCTAAGAAATGGAAGAGGAGGGGGCGCTATTGGTGGGATTTTTGCTGAAGTGGAATGGAATGCTATTCGGTATCATGCAACCTAATAAATTATCCAAGACTTAGATATTTAATAGTTAACCACTTAAATAGAAACAATACAATTTTCTTTACAAAGTAGTCAACATTATGGAATATTTATCCAACTTTCTTGCTTGACTTTGGCGTTTGAATCACTAACAATTATGGAATGATTCACTACAACAAAAAGGGCTTTTAAGAACCTTTTGTGTGGGACGCTTGTAAAATGGGGTCCTAAAAAACTATTTAATAGGACGAATGAACTTTTGGGGTCCTTTTATAATATACGCTACTAAACCAGTGTCCTAAAAAGTTATTTAATAGGATGGATGATTCTTTGGGGTCCTATTATCATATAACTTAATAAGACCCTTAAAATGTAGATCCTAATAAAGTAATTTATAAGACATTTAGTTGTGGATGTCCTATTATGTGGTAATGTAATAGGACACTTGATCACTGGGGTCCTATTATAACATAACTTAATACGACACTTTGTAGTTAAGTCATAAATGTTTGATGTTATAGGACCGTTTCTAGTAGAAGTCATATAAGAACATAACTTAATAGGACACTTGACACATGGGTCTTATAACTTTAACCTTTATAGGACGCTTAATCATTGTGATGTTATTATAATACACCATAATAGGACACATGATATTTGAGTCATAAAACATCAGTTTTATAAGACGCTTTTTCACTAGAGTTTTATTATAACATAACTAAATGGTATACTTAACATTTGAGTCTTATAACTTTAACTTTTATAGGACGCTTAATCATGATGGTGTTATTATAATACACCGTAACATTACCCTTGATATTTTAGTAATAATAAAAAAAACACGTAGAAAACTTATCTATTGCATACAATATCTATACTACATTATAACATGAAATTAACAGTTTTTCCGTTATACTGGGCGTCGAATATTTAGTTAAATCTTGCTGAAAATGGTTTTGGCCGTCTTGGCTTAGTGTGTAGTCGGATGTTATGCGTTGTTAAGTTACTTCCTCGTGCACATGAACACCTTGTTTCTGGGGATAGATTATCTTGACACCCCCTTTTCCATACTTAGTGGAATAAAGTAAATATGGATTAAATAAAGTTTAACTAAAGTTTTTTTATACCAATATTTTTTCTTTATATTTTAGTAAGAAATATAATCTTTTATATATATATATATTATATAAGTATTGTTTTTGTTTATTTTTATAAACTTATATTAACATCAAAGTATTGTTTTATTCTTTATTTGTAAAAATTAATTTTAGAAAGTAATTCCTGCTCAACATTTTCACCAAATTATGTTTCCCCCAAAACCTAATTTCCCTTCCCCCCCATAAAATTGGTTTCATAATCTCATTTGAGATATTAGGACGCTTTTTAAGTTTCGTGACTTATTACGACCCCCTTACATGAAACGCTTTTACCGTTGGTCCTATTAAATAAAAGGTCCTATAAAATAACATTTTAGGACACTTTTGTGCGTACTAAAAACCCATTTTTGTTGTAGTGATTAGTGACCCGGGTAGACCAATTTTTTCTGGAACGATCGATTATTTGTTCTGCCAAGGGCCGTAGAGATTCAAACTTAAAGTCACTTTGATGTTGCCTTGACATAGTATTTTAAAAAACCATTGTATGTTGTTAGATGTTTTAATAACATTGTAATCATCTAAGTGAGGTGTAAGATGCATGTTTTTTTTTCTATTACATTATGACATTACTGGGAAGTTACATAACTTGAATGTTTGCCAATTTGGGTTCAAAGAAATTGGTTTACTAAAGAAAAGGTAGAAATTGGTCTTATTTTGGGCTGAAATAGCTTTCCAGATCAGGCGTAATTGGTTAATGTAAACTCATGTTGGTTATGCGGTTGTTTAACTTTGAACTTCGGCTAGAAGGATAAATCTTTGTTCTTGTAGCTTGATTAATGACATGTAATGTTTAACATGAGTAATCTAGAAGTGAATGGCGCATTAAGTACGCAAGTTTTCTGATGCACGCAAATTCACATCACTATGTAGTTGAAAGAAGTTGGCAAATAAAAAGAGCCAAGGAGGTTACGAACCTTTTATATTTAATCATTTGTTTTAAAAGTATAACAAAGAAACTAGTCTCACAAGAAAGAATATATTAGTTATTATGTGATTGGCAATCGTCACTTCTTCAAGTAACTCATCAATCCGGTTGCATTTTATGTGTTAGGATCCTTTGCTATTAAATATCTACAAGTTTGTTTCCTTATGTCTAGTCAGTTGGACATATCGGTTCTTTCTTTGTCTATTTTTGAGATATCTATATAAATATTTTGTAGACAAACTTGGTACTAAGAAGCGCACCTAAGAGGGACATGCTTTCGACTTGATGAGGCACAATGCCCAGAAAGTGCACTTGAGGCCCCAAAGGGCATGAAAAAGCAACATAAGGCGTAGTATCCTTTTGTTGGAGAAAATGTTTGGTGCATTATGATGTTTTATATAGCTTTTTAGGATATATATATATATATATATATATATATATATATATATAGGATTTGGTTTAAATGAGAACCTTTGGTCAAATTGAGAACTGAGAGAATCATTCCGGACCACACATTTCTCTAAGGCAATATATATATATATGTATATTTTTGCTTTAATCGCTGCTTTTTATGTAGAAAATTTCTATTTTTTTTCAATATACACATATGTGGTTCAGAATGGTTTTCTCAGTTCTCAAATATGGGTTGGTTCTTTTAGGATCCATGCCCTATATATATATATATATATATTTGTATATTAAAATATTAAATCATATATAAAGCTTATCTATGGCTAAGAGTTAATGAGGGATGAACACCTTTCATTCTATTTAATCTAAGCAGTTAACGCGGTAAAAAAAATTAAATATCGGGATATTCGTTGAGTCCCAGTTCATGTGGCCAACAATGTGATAGTTCGTTTAGCCGGGTATACGGCAGTTCCTTAGCCATTATCATGGCAGTCCGTTAGCTGTGGATACAGTAGTTCGTTAGCCGTGGATGCGGTAGTTCGTTAGCCGTGGTTGCGGTAGTTCGTTGGGTGGTTCGTGCGACGTATCGGCATAGTAAGGTTCACACGCCTAGCTAGCGTCTTGATATCATAGTAGTAACATGATGGCGTTTTCGAAACTCAAGAAACATTTTACTTAAAACCTGTGAACTCACAGACATTATGTGCTGACGTTTTTAGCATGTTTTCTCAGGTCGCTAAGGTACCAACAATTGGATTAGCGCACGGAGTCGCACTTGCGTCTAGGATCATGTCGGATGTCAAAACTTTTAAACTTATGTCTCATCTCTGTTTGGTTTTGTAAACTTGATCTTGCTTCAGCTGTATTTTGAATCACGGTTTTTGACTATTGCATGGTTTGTTCTACATAACTTCTTACATATAGTTGTCGTTTATTGTGACCGTTGACTTGGATCCTGGTGTGTCACGCGCCTCGTGGTAAAACCCCGCATGTGGAATTTGAGGATGTGACAATTTTAAAGACATTAAATTGAACACATATAAAATACAATTCATAGTGCTACATATTTTTGTTATGATCCTTTATATAGAATTTGGTATTTTATAAAAGTTAAAGTTTTATAAACCGGATAATACTATGTAGAAATTGAGAAATCAATAATGAAAGTCGTGTTTTAACCGTGAGATAACGATTTGAATTCTGAAATTACTACGTATGGCTAATCTGATCTAAACTATTCGGTCACCGGATTCTATGATCGGAGTAGAAATATTATGTTTATAATGAATTTCGAACAAAGATATTAAGAAATATTCATGCAACGTAGGGGTGTTCATCGGGTTTGGTTTTCGTTTATCAGGTTATTCGGGTCGGGTTATTCGGGTTTTCAGTGTTGAAAATATTACCCTATAACCGACCCAATCTAGTTAAATGGTTATCGGTCATGGGGTTAATTCGGGTTTGGGTTTTTTGGGTCGGGTTAATTGGTTATCGATTAAATGGTTCGGGTGTTTGAGTTACATATTTCCAGCTATTTGGGTTGCGTATTTCTATCCATTTGGGCTACAGTATGTGTAAAATAAAACCACAACATGGGTTATAATATTTAGTTGCAAATTTGGCTACAAAATCACTACTCCGAAATACATAAAAATATGAAAACTAAATCATTTATTTGTTTTTGAATTGTTCGGGTTATTCAGGTCAATCCGAATTATAAAAAACTAATCCGAAGACCGACCCTAAAAACTCTAGTCGGGTTCGGGTATGCACTTAATCGGGTTCGGGTTAAAAAGGTAAGGTACTCCTCTCGGGTCGGATCACTTCGGGTTCGGTTCGGTTATTGGTTAAAAAGAACACCCCTTACTGCAACGCGCGGGCACCCCACTAGTTACCATAAAAAAAAAGTGACAAAACATTACCTACATCCATAATAAAAATTGAGAAACCGTTACCATCTCAAAAGTAGGTAAGATAGCTTCAAAGGTTAACCGTGATGTCCACTTCTAACATTGTTGGTACTTGGTAAAAGACTAGTAGCTCATGACATGTTAGTTTTATTGAACCTGATCTGTTAACTTGGGTTATCATTTTTTAGAAACAAACTTGTTTGCCAGCAACGAGCTAAAGCCTAAAGGACTACACACTAAACTCTAAACGAACTATAGATTAAACAAAGGGCTTTCAATTGCCTTAATATCATACTATAATATTTTCTGTTTAAAAGTCAATAATCTTAACTAAAGAAGCCACCTATACGTCATATTTGCTTATTCTAGAACAACTTTATATAACACTCGAACCCTTGTAGTTCTCATACTGCGTCAAGTCTCTATCCCATTGATTATATTACATAAAATATATCCCAACCAATCAAGAGGATTTCTTGACTTTGAAAGAGCAAATCGGTCAAAATTGATGTGCTATTCTAGGAATTTAGCATTTGAAAGGCTCGTTGTTTTCGACCCTCCCATCTTATAAATACCACACACAACCTTCACTCATCTATCATCCAAACAAATCTTAAAAAACTTGATACACACTTTATCATCAACCAACTTAATCATGAGTACCGCTAGCATCGAGGTTGAAATTGCTTCTGCATTTCCGGCAGAGGCAGTTTTTAAGGTTTTAATAACTTTCATATTATCGCACCCAAGGCCGTTCCTCAGTTTTTCAAGTCCATTGAGACAATTGAAGGCGACGGAGGCGTCGGAACAATAAGGCATTTCACATTTGGTGATGGTAAGAATTCATTCACTTTTAGAATAGAAAACAAAATAAGTTTTGATTGATAGTATTCTTAAAACTGAACAATTTACCATCACTTGTTTGTTTGCCTTTTTTAAACTTTATTTTCTTTCTAAATGACTTACTTTATGCAGATATACCGTTTACAAGCGCAAAGTTTAAGCTAGATGTCCTTGATGCGAGCAACTTTACCTATAACTACACGTTTTTTGAAGGTGACAATTTGATGGGCATTTTAGATTCCATCAACTGTCATGTTAAGATTACACCTTCTGCCGACGGAGGATGCGTATTCAAGCAAACAGTCATTTATAACTGCAAAGGTGACGAAAAGCCATCTACAGATGTTCTAAACTCCGAAAAAGATGTGTATGAAAAAACCTACAAGGCCCTCGAGGCTTATGCAGCTGCTCATCCCGAAAGTCATTAATCTATGCTGTATCAATGTGTCTTGTTATGGTTTGAAATCCTTCTACTTGGGTGTTTCTTATTTATAGTGTCTTTTCTATTGTTATTTTGATATGTTGTAATAAATAAGGGATAAAATATCCAGTTCTTTTTGTTAAATTTCGAATTGATATGATGAGTTATGACAAGTGTTTTCAATATATATATATATTTCTCAACCCTGTAAACACACATGTATTCATTTTGTTTGTCCATTCTGATTTCTTTGAATAAAGATCATAATTTCACATCATATGTAATATAATCTGTAATTTACAAAATGTTTAACAATGTGGGGGTTTTTCAACATTTTTTCTTTTACCAGTCATATATATATATATATATATATATATATATATATATATATATATATATATATATATATTTGTTATAAGTGTAAGCATGTTGAACATTTTTCCCTTCAAAAAGTAAACACTTTGAGACTTTGTAGATAACTTTACGGAGTCTATTAATGGGTCACCCAAATTATAAATGGGGCACTCTATTTCTCTCTTTCTGTACACTTATGTGTGTATATATAGAGAGAGAGTGTGGTGTACCAATACTAACGCTCTAACGCTATATGGTAAGGAATGGAGCCCATATATAGGGCTTCTTTGCACCACATCAATGCTACGAAGACAAAGGCTCCATTCAATAATAACAAATGTGTAATGGAATAACGTCCCTTTAGTTAAAAAAAAGGAAAAAAAAACTTATTGGTCAAAACAAAGGGGCCCCACTTGATTAGCTCGTTGTTGCTCGTCATTGTGTTCACGAGTGTTCAATAACCCCCCCCCCCCCCTCCTTAATGGCGCCTGAGAAATGGAAGAGAAGGGGGCGCTATTAGTGGGATTTTTGCTGAGGTGGAATGGGATGCTATTCGGTACCATGCAACCTAATAAATTATCCAAGACTTAGATATTTAATAGTTAACCACTTAAATAGAAACAATACAATTTTCTTTACAAAATGGTCAACATTACGGAATACTTATCGAACTTTCTTGCTTGACTTTGGCGTTTGAATCGTTTACTTGGACTTGACTAACAATTATGGAATGAATAGTGACCCGGGAAGACCTATTTTTTCTGGAACAATTATTTGTTCTGCCAAGGGCCGTAGAGATTTCAAACTTAAAGTCACTTTGATGTTGCCTTGACATAGTATTCTAAAAAACCATTGTATGTTGTTAGATGTTTTAATAACATTGTAATCATCTAAGTGAAGTGGGGTTTAAGATGCATGTTTTTTCTATCGCATTATGACACATTAATGGGAAGTTACACAACTTGAATGTTTGCCAATTTGGGTTCAAAGATAGTGGTTGACTTAAGAAAAAAAGGTAGAAACTGGTCTTATTTTGGGCTGAAATAGCTTTCAAGATCAGGCGTAATTGGTTAATGTAATTAACTCATGTTGGTTATGCGGTTGTTTAACTTTGAACTTCGGCTAGAAGGATAAATCTTTGTTCTTGTAGCTTGAGTAATGACATGTAATATTTAACATGAGTCATCTAGAAGTGAATGGCGCATTAAGTAGGCATGTTTTCTGATGCGCAAATTCACATCACTATGTAGTCGAAAGAAGTTTGGCAAATATAAGGAGCCAAGGAGGTTAAGAACCTTTTATATTTAATCATTTGTTTTAAAAGTTTAACAAAGAAAGTAGTCTCACAAGAAAGAATATATTAGTTATTACGTGATTGGCATTCGTCACTTCTTCAAGTAACTCATCAATCCGGTTGCATTTTAGGTGTTAAGATCCTTTGCTATTAAATATCTACAAGTTTGTTTCCTAATGTCTAGTCAGTTGGACATAACACTTCTTTCTCTGTCTATTTTTGAGATATCTATATAAATAGTTTGTTGACAAACTTGGTACTAAGAAGCGCACCTAAGAGGGACATGCTTTCGACTTGGTGATGCACAATGCCCAGAAAGTGCACTTGAGGCCCAAAGGGCATGAATAAGCAACATAAGGCGTAGTCTCCTTTGGTTGGAGAAAATGTTTGGTGCATTATGATGTTGTATATAGCTTTTTAGGATATATATATATATATATATATATTTGTATATTAAAATATTAAATCATATATAAAGCTTATCTATGGCTATGAGTTATTGAGGGATGAACACGTCCTTTTCATTTTATTTAATCTAAGCAGTTAACGCGGTAAAAAAAAGTCAAGTATCGGGATATTTGATATATAAGTTATCGCGGTGAGATATCAGTGTGATATCGGTAATTTTTAGATCATGCAGAATTTATATATGTATAGTAATTTAACACTAACAATTCAAATATATTCTCCTGCCATTGACAAATTAATCTTTTGCAACCTACAAAACACTAACAATTATAGCAAGTAAGAACTTATTAAGACTTAGGGGCTGTTTGGTGCTGAATGATTCAGCTCTTAACCATTCAGAGCCTCTTTACCATTCAGACCTTCTTAATGATTCAACACTTAATCAACCAAACAGCTCCTTAAAACACTAACAATTAAAACTTAAGATATAAAACACAAATAGCAACAATAAAAAGAAAGACAAATCGAAAATCTAAGAAGAAAGGTACTGGTATTGGGAATATTAGTGATATATCAGTCAATATCATCGATAATATCAGTATCAAATACCGATATTTTGACATGATATATTGGTTGATGTCAGATAACCGTTATATTCGTGCTATATATCACCGATATATCGCCCGAGTTAACTACGTAGTAAATAATACTTGCTTTTTGATTTGGTTTCTAAGTTAAGGAAATCTATGTAGCTAGGCTTACTAGTAGTCTAGTACGCCGTGTAATCAAGTTTACATGTATTCTGTTTAAGAAAATTATTGATAAGAGTAAACCCGAACATCGGTACAAAACAAACCAAAAAAATAAGGATAGACCTAAGATTTATTTGGATACAGATTCCACCAAACGAAACCGTAGGGATGCGAATTTAACATGGGTTATTGACACACTTCGTTAGAGAATCGTATTTAAGAACACCACCCAACAAGCCATGATTGAGCTAGCATAGAGTATCAAATTTAACCCAAAATCCAATAAGATAAAGTAAAATAAAAAATAAATATTCTTCATTTAAAAACTCTCCATTTCTTTCCACTAACCGAACATTTAACAATACATGGACCAATAATTAACCTATAAGGTATGAACCCATGTTTTGTGATGGCCTAATTTAGGAGAAATGAACTACCGACTCAACTTGGTAATGGATATACTGTACAAGGTAACCATAACAAACAAAATTAATTAAAAACTTGGGGATGAAATTAAACTAAATAAAATGGATGTGGCCATGCATGGTCTTGTTAAAGGGTGTTTGGGATTTAGTTTCAAAACAACTTATTGATTAATTGGCTTTTTCAAGAAGCCAATATGTCAATAAACTGTTTATGTAATTAACCTAAAAATACTTTATGTTTTGATTTTTGGCTTTTGGCTTTTAAGGGTGAAAAATTTGTTTTTGAGAAGTTAGAAATACTGGCTTTTGGAATTTTTTTTACAAATTTACTACACATACAACTAATATTCACAATAAGTTAAGCGAAACACTTAAAAAAACAATCTATTTACTTTTTAACATTTCTCATCCCAAAAGCTAATCCAAACACTTTTTTTTTAAAACTCCTTTTCAAAAAGTCATAAGTCATAAGCCAATAAGCACTTCTGACCAAAAGCACTTTTGCATTTCCAAACTCAATCCCAAACACCCTCTTAAACTGCTTCTAACCACTCAACGGGTTTCGATGGATTAGCCCATTAGATCTTAAACTTTATGCACTATACCGGAAGTAAAATGTTTTAAGTAATCTATATCTATACTATATTATAAAACATTTCCCAAGAACTTCTCAGAATTTAAGAGTTACAAGTTTGATTCCTTATGTTACAACACACAATGCTTATAATAACTACTTATTTAGGGTAAAATTGTCTATTAAACACCATATTTAATCAAAGGCAATCAAGAGTTATGAAATGTTTATAAGACCACATGATATTCAGTTCTATAGTTATTTTAAAGACATTAAATTGAACACATATAAAATACAATTCATAATGCTACATATTTTGTTATGATCCTTTATATAGAATTTGGTATTTTATAAAAGTTAAAAGTTTTATAAACAGGATAATACTATATAAAAATCAAGAAATCAATAATGAAAGCCGTGTTTTAATCATGAGGTAACGATTTGAATTCTGAAATTACTACGTATGGCTAATCTGATCTAAACTATACGGTCACCGGATTCTATGATCGGAGTAGAAATATTATGTTTATAACGAATATCGGAAAAAGCTATTAAGAAATATTCATATAAAAAGAGTGGACAATAACAGAAAAATAAATAAAGTAATAATTGTGGGTTTAAGTCCACATTTCCAGCTCAAGTAAAATTTTCGGTTATTTATTGGAAACTAGTTGGACCGATGTTTATAACCGATTGCCAAACTAGAACAAACGAATAATTGAAACCAATCAGTTTTTTAAATATCTTAATCAAAAGTTTTGGTTTTGGTTATGGCTAGAAACCGAGGTGAACTGAACAACAACTTGTACACACCCTTAAAATCATCAATTGGAGTATTGTGGTCTCCGCTGCAACGCGCGGGCACCTCACTAGTTACCATAAAAAATAAAAAAGAAAAATTGACAAAACATTACCTACATCCATAATAAAAATTGAGAAACCGTTACCATCTCAAAAGTAGGTAAGATAGCTTCAAAGGTTAACCGTTGGTACATGTTAGTTTTATTGAACCTGATGAGTTAACTTGGGTTATCATTTTTTTTAGAAACAAACTTGTTTGCCAACAACGAGGTAAAGCCTAAACACTAAACTCTAAACAAACTATAGAATATAGATTACAAAAAGGGCAATCAATTGCCTTAATATCATACTATAATATTTTCTGTTAATAAACAATGCATGCATGGACCCAAAAAAAAAAAAAAGTCAATAGTCTTAACTAAAGAAGCCACCTATACGTCATATTTGCTTATTCTAGAACAACTTTATTTAACACTCGCACCCTTGTAGTTCTCATACTGCGTCTAGTCTCTACCCCTTTCATTATATTACATAAAATATATCCCAACCAATCAAAAGGGTTTCTTGACTTTGACTTTGAATTCTAATGCATTTACAATAGTCAATTTAATTAACAGTAAATAAAATATTCATATATATTATTTAGAAACAGCAAATAATCGGTCAAACTTGATGTGCTATTCTAGGATTTTAGAATTTGTAAAGGCTCGTTGTTTATTTCGACCCTCACCAACCCCCCCATCTTATAAATAGCACAACCTTCACTCATCTATCATCCAAACAAATCTTAAAAAACTTCATACACACTTTACTATCAACCAACTTAATCATGAGTACCGCTAGCATCGAGGTTGAAGTTGCTTCTCCATTTCCGGCAGAGGCAGTTTTTAAAGGTTTTAATAACTTCCATATTATCGCACCCAAGGCCGTTCCTCAGTTTTTCAAGTCCATTGAGACAATTGAAGGAGACGGAGGCGTCGGAACAATAAGGCTTTTCACATTTGGTGACGGTAAGAATTCATTCACTATTAGAATAGAAAGCAAAATAAGTTTTGACTAATAGTATTCTTTAAACTGAACAATTTACCATCACTTGTTTGTTTGCCTTTTTTTAAACTATATTTTCTTTCTAAATGACTTACTTTATGCAGATATACCGTTTACAAGCGCAAAGTTTAAGCTAGATGTCCTTGATGCGAGCAACTTTACCTATAACTACACGTTTTTTGAAGGTGACAATTTGATGGGCATATTAGATTCCATCAACTGTCATGTTAAGATTACACCTTCTGCCGACGGAGGATGCGTATTCAAGCAAACAGTCATTTATAACTGCAAAGGTGACGAAAAGCCATCTACAGATGTTCTAAACTCCGAAAAAGATGTGTATGAAAAAACCTACAAGGCCCTCGAGGCTTTTGCAGCTGCTCATCCCGAAAGTCATTAATCTATGTTGTATCAATGTGTCTTGTTATGGTTTGAAATCCTTCTACTTGGGTGTTTCTTATTTATAGTGTCTTTTCTATTGTTATTTTGATATGTTGTAATAAATAAGGGATAAAATATCCAGTTCTTTTTGTTAAATTTCGAATTGATATGATAAGTTATGACAAGTGTTTTCTATATATATATTTTTCTCAACCCTATAAACACACATGTATTCATTTTGTTTGTCCATTCTAATTTCTTTGAATCAAGATCATAATTTCACATCATATGTAATATAATCTATAATCCACAAAATGTTTAACAATCTGGGGTTTTTCAACATTTTTTCTTTTACCAGCCATGTATTTTTTTTTTTTGTTATAAGTGTAAGCATGTTGAACATTTTTCCCTTCAAAAAGTAAATACTTTGAGACTTTGTAGATAACTTTATGGAGTCTATTAATGGGTCACCCAAATTATAATTGGGGCACTCTATTTCTCTCTTTCTATACATATACGTGTGTATATATAGAGAGATAGTGTGGTGTACCAATACTAACGCTCTAACGCTATATGGTAAGTAATGGAGCCCATATATAGGGCTTCATTGCACCACATCAACTCTACGAAGACAGAGGCTCCATTCAATAATAACAAATGTTTAATGGAATTACGTCCCTTTAGTTAAAAAAAAGGAAAAATACTTATTGGTCAAAACAAAGGGGCCCCACTTGATTAGCTCGTTGTTGCTCGTCATTGTGTTCAAGAGTGTTCAATACCCCCCCCCCCCTAATGGCGCGTGAGAAATGGAAGAGGAGGGGGCGCTATTGGTGGGATTTTTGCTTAAGTGGAATGGGATGCTATTTGGTACCATGCAACCTAGTAAATTATCCAAGACTTAGATATATATTTAATAGTTAACCACTTAAATAGAAACAATACAAACTTTTTTACAAAGTGGTCAACATTATGGAATACTTATCGAACTTTCTTGCTTGACTTTGGCGTTTGAATCGTTTACTTGGACTTGACTAACAATTATGGGATGATTAGTGACCCGGGCAGACCAATTTTTTCTGGAACAATTATTTGTTCTGCCAAGGGCCGTAGAGATTTCAAACTTAAAGTCACTTTGATGTTGCCTTGACATAGTATTCTAAAAAACCATTGTATGTTGTTAGCTAGATATTTTAATAACATTGTAATCATCTAAGTGAAGTGGGGTTTAAGATGTATGTTTTTTTTCTATTTCATTATGACATTAATGGGAAGTTACACAACTTGAATGTTTGCCAATTTGGTTCAAAGATAGTGGTTTACTTAAGAAAAGGTAGAAACTGGTCTTATTTTGGGCTGAAATAGCTTTCCAGATCAGGCGTAATTGGTTAATGTGATTAACTCATGTTGGTTATGCGGTTGTTTAACTTTGAACTTCGGCTAGAAGGATAAATCTTTGTTCTTGTAGCTTAATTAATGACATGTAATGTTTAACATGAGTCATCTAGAAGTGAATGGCGCATTAAGTAGGCAAGTTTTCTAATGCGCGCAAATTCACATCACTATGTAGTCGAAAGAAGTTTGGCAAATAAAAGGAGCCAAGGAGGTTAAGAACCTTTTATATTTAATCATTTGTTTTAAAAGTTTAACAAAGAAAGCAGTTTCACAAGAAAGAATATATTAGTTATTATGTGATTGGCATTCGTCACTTTTTCAAGTAACTCATCAATCCGGTTTCATTTTAGGTGTTAGGATCCTTTGCTATTAAATATGTACAAGTTTGTTTCCTTATGTCTAGTCAGTTGGACAAAGCACTTCTTTCTTTGTCTATTTTTGAGATATCTATATAAATATTGTCACACCCTCAAATTTCCACTTGCGGAGTTTTACCGCGAGGCGCATGACAAACCAGGATCCAAGTCAACGATCACAATAAACAACTCTATATGAAGATTCATGACATTCAAAAAGTCATAGTTTTCATAAGCTTAAAACCAGTAGCGGAAGCATTAATCAAGTTACAGACCATAGACCAAAAGTACCAAGTGTTATTACAAAACATGAACTAAGCCTAGACGCCAATGCAGACTCGTGCGCCTAGTTCCATTTGTTGCTACTTTAGCGACCTGAGAAAAACATGCCAAAAAGACGTCAACATATAATGCTGGTGAGTTCACAGGTTTGTTCAATATGTTGCCAAGTGTTACCAAAACGTTACCATGTCCATACTATATCAATGTTACCAAGTACGCTAGCTAGGCGTATGTTTTGTTACTACTACGATTGGAAAACCATTACTAGACTGTTACCATGTGTTCAGCCCGATGTGTTGTAGCCACGCTACGAGTGTTACCAGTTCGAGACAATATGCACCCGCCCGACCCTCCAAGCCGTCGAGTGGGGTTTGTCAAGCCCAATAGATCTATCCACATTTCCCCGTTGTGCACCCCCGCACATTCATGGTTTCCCCCGGGACTTTAAAAGATCGTATAGTACACAAGTTTAAACCATAGTATGTCATATGTTACCAAAATAGTTTAGCGCATGTTTTCTCCCCCAAAAGTTTAAGCAGTAAAAGTGGGGCAGTGAACTCACCTTAGATAGCGTTCTTCGGTTACAAGTAAAAATGCTAAGCCCTTGATAATCCCTCTATCGGAGATCTATCAAAATGTTCACATAAGTGTTCCGACTAATAACCATAAGGTTATCTAGTCCCCGATTGTCCAGATCGTAACCAAGTATGTTTTAAAGCGTGTTTAAATGTTTAACCGACACACTAGACCGACCCGACATCCCGTTGGTGACCCATTACCCTAACTAATCAAGTACACATAGATTACACACAAGGTTCAAGCATAAAACACTTAGTTTGTATCAAAAATCTCATTTCTACATCAGAACGGTCGAACCAGTCAGATTAAGTCTCCTTCGCCCGTTTTAAGTCTCCTTCGCCTGTTTTATGTTTCGTTCGACCGTTTGATGTCTCCTTCGACCGTTTTACCACGTTCGCCCAAACATAACCTAGGTTCGACCCGGGATTCTCTCCTTCGCACCTTCGATCGGTCGAAGGAGTCCAGGTTCGCCCCTGTTGTGCAAATTTTCCTAAAAACGCTTCAAACACATTCAAAACGACTCGAAACATCATCAAACACAACAGTCAAGCATGAATAACTTATCCCTACAAAACCCCATCAATTTCTCCCGATAATGCGTCCATTTCAGCCCTTTCCCAAAATTGTAAGAATTATGAAAATGTCACAATCATGCATGGATTCTTTACCCAATTTGGAAACTTTTGAAATCAATCAATATTCAACTTAAAATGCTCAGTTTGTCGAGTGTTCGATTTCTCCTTATTAGTTCTATTGATCATAAATATCATTTATCAAGTCTAGATTCGTTAAAACCCCCAAAACACCCATAACATCACCATCTATCCAATCCTAACCTTAAACAACAATAACCTAGCATCAATAATTAACAATCCTATATCATGTTTCTATCATAGATACAGCAGCAAATCATTGAACAACACATAACACCACATAATACATGATTAACATATGTTCATTATCATGAAAACCTACGTTTAATGATAAGGTTTTGGTTTAGAAAGATGTTTAAAAGGTTTTTAATCATGAAAACACCCTTAGAACAGATCCGGACAATTAGGGTTAGATGAAAACGAATTAAAATGCTTTAAAAAGGTTTAGGATCAAGAACACACCTTGGATTCTTGTTTAGATGTTGTAGATAGGTTAGATTATGAAAAAGAAGAGCAAAAACTCCTTCCTTAGTGATTAAAATCGTTTGAGAGTGTTTTGAGACGGTTAGGGTTTGTGAAATGATGAAAAATGACAAAGTTTGGTATTTATACTAATCCTCCTTCGCCCCATATTAGTGGTCGAAGGTGGCCTCCTTCGACCCTTCCACAGGGTCGAATGAGCCCTGTCCTGGTCGACGGGAATTCTTTCAATTCCACATCCCAGGTTCGCCCATTTACAAAGGGTCGAACCAAACAAAATTCTTCCTTCGACCACTCGAAGTGGTCGAACCAGAACCCATGTTTGTCTAGTTTTCTAGTTTGTCGTGTTTAACGCATTCTAACACACCTTAACATATGAGCATGCAACCTTAGTCTATTTTTAACATATTTAAGCACGGATAATCATTTACACATCATTTAAACACATCTATGTATATAATCCACCACACGACCCATAATCTACACATATACTTAATTAGTTCATGTAATGTCACCAACAACGGAACCCAGTACTAATGTATTCCCAAAATGACTCCCAATGATCCTCCAGATCATTGATCCCTTGACAATCCTAACTCGACCCGACTCAACTAACCCAGTTAAGTCTGTTTATAAACGTTTCCCGCTAAGGTAGAATTAGATGTTACTAAAATGTTTAAGCCAAATATGCCGGGTGTCACAAATATTTTGTTGACAAACTTGGTACTAGGAAGCGCACCTAAGAGGGACATGCTTTCGACTTGGTGAGGCACAATGCCCAGAAAAAGCACTTGAGGCCCAAAGGGCATGAAAAAGCAACATAAGGTGTAGTCTCCTTTTGTCGAAGAAAATGTTTGGTGCATTATGATGTTGTATATAGCTTATTAGGATATATATATGTATTTGTATATTAAAATATTAAATCATATATAAAGCTTATCTATGGCTAAGAGTTATTGAGGGATGAACATGTCCTTTTCATTCTATTTAATCTAAGCATTTAACGCGGTAAAAAAAAAATTAAATATCGGGATATTTGATATATAAGTTATCGCGGTGAGATATCAGTGCGATATCGGTAATTTTTAGATCATGCAGAATTTATATATGTATAGTAATTTAACACTAACAATTCAAATATATTTTCCTGCCATTGACAAATTAACCTTTTGCAACTTGCAAAACACTAACAATTATAGCAAGTAAGAACTTATTAAGACTTAGGGGCTGTTTGGTAGTCTCTTAATCAACCAAACAGTCCCTTAAAACACTAACAATTTTTTTTTCTATTGCATTATGACATTAATGGGAAGTTACACAACTTGAATGTTTGCCAATTTGGGTTCAAAGAAATTGGTTTACTAAAGAAAAAGTAGAAACTGGTCTTATTTTGGGCTGAAATAACTTTCCAGATCAGGCGTAATTGGTTAATGTAAACTCATGTTGGTTATGCGGTTGTTTAACTTTGAACTTCGGCTAGAAGGATAAATCTTTGTTCTTGTAGCTTGATTAATGACATGTAATGTTTAACATGAGTCATCTAGAAGTGAATGGCGCATTAAGTAGGCAAGTTTTCTGATGCGCACAAATTCACATCACTATATAGTTGAAAGAAGTTGGCAAATAAAAGGAGCCAAGGAGGTTAAGAACCTTTTATATTTAATCATTTGTTTTAAAAGTTTAAGGGGTATTGGATTTTAATAATCCAAAGTTTTCACTATTGGCCTATAATAATCCATACTTCAAAAATTCCCAATAATAATCCTAATTTTTGAACATTTGGCCTGTGGTAACCCTTTTTTAACTGGGGACTAACTGGGTTAGTTTGTGTTGACGTGGCTGCTGACTGGGCACAATGATGTGAAACAGATTCTGATGTGGCACAATGACTTTTTTTTTAACAACAAAACAAAATCTCTATAACAAAACAAATCTTATCATCATCATCATTCCCATCAACAATCAGAACCCTAACATTCACAACTACCTTCATCATCACACCAACAAAGACCCTAACAAACAGAACCCTAACAAACAGATCTGAGCCACAAGGATTCACATCATCAACATCATTCCCATTACTGGTGCTCTGTCCGTCTTCCAGGCGGTGTGGCAAGAATGGCTGTTCGTCTTCTTCCTTTTACCGATTACTGGTGCTCTGTTCGTCTTCTTCCTTTTACCGATTACCGGTGCTCTGTTCGTCTTCTTCCTGGAGCTCAGTAAAGCAGCAACAATGGCGGAAAAGTTATATTCAAGATGTAGACGGTGGTGGTGAGTATTAATGTCTTCAATTAAAACTTGTACAATTTATTAAAACTATTTTTCAATTTGATTTTGACGTTTACTGAATTATTATTATTATTATTGTGGTGGAGGAGAAGGGAGATGGTGAGAAGAGGGAAGGTGGCTGTGGAGATGGTGGTGGCGGTGGTGTTGAGGAGGAGGTGGATGAAGATAGTTGTTATGTTGAAGAAGATGATGATGGAGGGATGAAGATGGAAATTTGTTTTCTAGATTGGAAGATAATAGATACTGAGATTTTGTTTTGTTGTTAAAAAAAAAAAACAAGTCATCATGCCACATCAGTATCCGTTCCACATCATCGTGCCCAGTCAGCAGCCACGTCAGCACAAACTAACCCAGTTAGTCCTTAGTTAAAAAAGGTTTACCACATGCCAAATGTTCGAAAGTTGGGATTATTATTGGGAATTTTTGAAGTAGGGATTATTATCGGCCAATGGTAAAAACTTTGGATTATTAAAATCCAATACCCCAAAGTTTAACAAAGAAAGTAGTCTCACAAGAAAGAATATATTAGTTATTATGTGATTGGCATTCGTCACTTCTTCAAGTAACTCCTCATTCCGGTTGCATTTTAGGTGTTAGGATCATTTGCTATTATATATCTACAAGTTTGTTTACTTATGTCTAGTCAGTTGGACATAGCACTTCTTTCTTTGTCTATTTTTGAGATATCTATATAAATATTTTGTTGACAACCCTCCCATCTTATAAATACCACAACCTTCACTCAATCTATCATCCAAACAAATCTTAAAAAACTTCATACACGCTTTACTATCAACCAACCTAATCATGAGTACCGCTAGCATCGAGGTTGAAGGTGCTTTTGCAAACCATAATCTTACACTTCAATGGTGCCCAACCTTTCCATTTTATAGATGTGGTACTAGTCAAGCTGTCAGCAGAATGAAGGAGCTTCTTAGCTAAATTAACTGAGAACAAACCTTCGGCATCCGGCTTCCAACTCCACACATCGGTTCCCCCTCTCCATTGGAAACCATGGATGTCTTCAAGCAAATTGAACAACACCATGACTGCAGCATGCGACGAGGGGCTGGATCTCCACCCCCAATTAAGAATTTTAATCCCACTTTCGATCCTCAACTGGTCACTAACCACCACCCATTTATTGGATGCCAAGCTAAAAAGATTTGGGTATAATAAACGGAGCGGGCGATCACGTAACCACGTAATAACTATTCAGCGGGCGATCACGTAACCACGTAATCAAGAGTAATGAGATGTTTATAAGACCACATGATATTCAATTCTACAATTATTTTAAAGACATTAAATTGAACATATATAAAATACAATTCATAATGCTACATATTTTGTTATGATCCTTTATATAGAATTCGGTATTTTATAAAAGTTAAAGTTTTATAAACCGGATAATACTATATAGAAATCGAGAAATCAATAATGAAAGCCGTGTTTTAATCATGAGGTAACGATTTGAATTCTGAAATTACTACGTATGGCTAATCTGATCTAAACTATATGGTCACCGGATTCTTTGATCGGAGTAGAAATATTATATTTATAATGAATTTCGAACAAAGATATTAAGAAATATTCATATAAAAAGAGTGGACAATAACAGAAAAATAAATTAAGTAATAATAGTACGTTCAAGTCCACATTTCAGGCTCAAGTAAAATTTCGGTTATTTATTGAAAACTAGGTGGACAGATGTTCATAACCGATTAACCAAACTGAAAAATGAATAATTGAAACCAATCGGTTTTTGAAATATCTTAATCAAAAGTTTTGGTTATATATTTAATCAAAAGTTTTGGTTATGGCTCGAAACCGAGGTGAACCGAACAACAGCTTGTACACACCCTTAAAATCAACAATTGGAGTGTTGTGGTCTCCGCTGCAACGAGCGGGCATCCCACTAGTTACCATAAAAAATAAAAAAATAAAAATTGACAAACCATTACCTACATCCATAATAAAAATTGAGAAACCCTTACCATCTTAAAAGTAGGTAAGATAGCTTCAAAGGTTAACCGTGATGTCCACTTCTAACATTGTTGGTACATGTTAGTTTTATTGGACCTCATCAGTTAACTTGGGTTATCATTTTTTTAGAAACAAACTTGTTTGCCAACAACGAGCTAAAGCCTAAAGAACTACACACTAAACTCTAAACGTACTATAGAATATAGATTACACAAAGGGCTATCAATTGCCTTAATATCATACTATAATATTTTCTGTTTAGAAGTCAATAATCTTAATTAAAGAAGCCATCTATACGTCATATAAATATTTCCTTATTCTAGAACAAATTTATTTAACACTCGCACCCTTGTAGTTCTCATACTGCGTCTAGTCTCTACACCTTTGATTATATTACATAAAATATATCGCAACCAATCAAGAGGATTTCTTGACTTTGAATTCTAATGCATTTACAATAGTCAATTTAATTAACAGTAAATAGAATATTCATATATAATATTTAGAAAGAGCAAAAAATGGGTCAAACTTGATGTGCCATTCTAGGAATTTAGCATTTGAAAAGGCTCGTTGTTTAATTTCGACCCTCACCAACCCCCCCCCCCCCCCCCCCCCCCCCCATCTTATAAATAGCACAACCTTCACTCATCTATCATCCAAACAAATCTTAAAAAACTTCATACACACTTTACTATCAACCAACTTAATCATGAGTACCGCTAGCATCGAGGTTGAAGTTGCTTCTCCATTTCCGGCAGATGCAGTTTTTAAAGGTTTTAATAACTTCCATATTATCGCACCCAAGGCCGTTCCTCAGTTTTTCAAGTCCATTGAGACAATTGAAGGCGACGGAGGCGTCGGAACAATAAGGCTTTTCACATTTGGTGATGGTAAGAATTCATTCACTATTAGAGTAGAAAACAAAATAAGTTTTATAGAAATCTATGCGGAAGCGATTTTCTATTTGGTTTTGGTTTTATTTGTTTGTTTGTGCCCTGCAGCGGGAGGGCTGCTCGGTTTCTAAACGCCAACGACTCTCAAACCGGCAAGGAGATATTAGTAGAAAAGGTGTAGAGATAAAATGATTGTTTTTTATATTGATAGTAGTGTTTGGTGTTTAGAAACCGAGCAGCCCTCCCGCTGCAGGGCACAAACAAACAAATAAAACCAAAACCAAATAGAAAATCGCTTCCGCATAGATTTCTATATATATATATATATATATATATATTTTTGAAAGATGTAATATTTCTTATTGAGATTTTTTTTTTGGTACAATACAAGGAGGAAACAATCTCCTATATAAATACATAAAGGAAGTACTTAAAATGAGGAAGTGACTAAACTTTAGGGCATAATCTAAGAAGGCTAATCTCTAGTCTTGGTCAATGATCAATAATGTTGGTCAATGGTCAAGGTCAACATTATTGATCACTTGGGGCACAAAGCAAGCAAGACTTTGACTACATACTTTGACTAGTCAAGTGGTCATAATCTCCAATACTCACCCTCAAGTTGGAGCGTGAAGGTTACGAACGTCCAACTTGCCAAGTAATATTTTTTTTTTGAACACTCCTCTTCAAGTTGAAGTGTTTTTTTTTCTTTTTTTTGCGGGCTCATAGATTTGGACCCGACTTTTCTTCTTGCGGGTTCAAGAAAACCCGGCTTTTCTTCTTGCGGGCTCAAAGGAACCCGACTTTTCTTTTTCTCGCGAGTCAAAGAACCCGACTTTTCTTCTTGCGAGTTCGACGAACCCGACTTTTCTTCTTGCGAGTTCAAAGAACTCGACTTTTCTTGACGCGGGCTAAAAGGAACCATACTTTTTCTTCTTGCGGGTTTTAAGAACCCGACTTTTGAAAGATTTCTATATTTCTATATGGTATCATAGATTTCTATATGGTATCAGAGCAGTGTTTCTGATCCTGCTCATAAAAAAAATGTTTTTCTATTTTTTGAAAGGAGATGAATTAAAAAAAAAGGGACGATGTGACAGGCGAAAGCAAGATGGAGAAAATCGAAGACAAAGAAAAAGAAAAGTCGGGTTCAAATCTACGAGCCCGCAAGAAAAAAAAAGTCAAGTTCTTTGAACCCGCAAGAAGAAAAAGTCGGGTTCTTTGAAACCGCAAGAAGAAAAAGTCGGGTTCTTTTGAGCCCGCGAGAAGAAAAGTCGAGTTCTTTGAACTCGCAAGAAAAAGAAAAGTCGTGTTCTTAAAACCCGCAAGAAGAAAAAGTATGGTTCCTTTTAGCCCGCGTCAAGAAAAGTCGAGTTCTTTGAACTCGCAAGAAGAAAAGTCGGGTTCGTCGAACTCGCAAGAAGAAAAGTCGGGTTCTTTGACTCGCGAGAAAAAGAAAAGTCGGGTTCCTTTGAGCCCGCAAGAAGAAAAGTCGGGTTTTCTTGAACCCGCAAGAAGAAAAGTCGGGTCCAAATCTATGAGCCCGCAAAAAAAGAAAAAAAAAACACTTCAACTTGAAGAGGAGTGTTCAAAAAAAAAAATATTACTTGGCAAGTTGGACGTTCGTAACCTTCACGTTCCAACTTGAGGGGGAGTATTGGAGATTATGACCACTTGACTAGTCAAAGTATGTAGTCAAAGTCTTGCTTGCTTTGTGCCCCAAGTGATCAATAATGTTGACCTTGACCATTGACCAACATTATTGATCATTGACTAAGACTAGAGATTAGCCTCCTTAGATTATGCCCTAAAGTTTAGTCACTTCCTCATTTTATGTACTTCCTTTATTTTATTTTTTTTTATTTTTATTTTTTTGAAAGATGTAATATTTCTTATTGAGATTTTTTTTTGGTACAATACAAGGAGGAAACAATCTCCTATATAAATACATAAAGGAAGTACATAAAATGAGGAAGTGACTAAACTTTAGGGCATAATCTAAGGAGGCTAATCTCTAGTCTTGGTCAATGATCAATAATGTTGGTCAATGGTCAAGGTCAACATTATTGATCACTTGGGGCACAAAGCAAGCAAGACTTTGACTACATACTTTGACTAGTCAAGTGGTCATAATCTTCAATAAGTTTTGATTGATAGTATTCTTAAAACTGAACAATTTACCATCACTTGTTTGTTTGCCTTTTTTTAAACTATATTTTCTTTCTAAATGACTTACTTTATGCAGATATACCGTTTACAAGCGCAAAGTTTAAGCTAGATGTCCTTGATGCGAGCAACTTTACCTATAACTACACGTTTTTTGAGGGTGACAATTTGATGGGCATATTAGATTCCATCAACTGTCATGTTAAGATTACACCTTCTGCCGACGGAGGATGCGTATTCAAGCAAACAGTCATTTATAACTGCAAAGGTGACGAAAAGCCATATGCAGATGTTCTAAACTCCGAAAAAGATGTGTATGAAAAAACCTACAAGGCCCTCGAGGCTTATGCAGCTGCTCATCCCGAAAGTCATTAATCTATGTTGTATCAATGTGTCTTGCTATGGTTTGAAATCCTTTCACTCGGGTGTTTCTTATTTATATTGTCTTTTTTATTGTTATTTTGATATGATGTAATAAATAAGGGATAAAATATCCGGTTCTTTTTGTAAAATTTCTAATTGATATGATAAGTTATGATAAGTGTTTTCTATTATTTTTCTCAAACCTATAAACCACACATGTATTCATTATGTTTGTCCATTTTGATTTTTTTGAATCAAGTTCATAGTTTCACATCATAGAGTAATGATGTATGTGTCTAAGTAAGCATATGTGACCTTCCACTTATGGTGGAGTGGTCATGTGGATGATGGATAGAGCTTGGACCGGTTTAAGTCCCAAGTTCGACTCCTGACACAAGCATGCCAATGAAGAGGAGAGCCTGTAAGCCGGTGGATGCGCAGGTTCGAATCTGAGGCGACCCGGTTTTCATTTGGCTATTACTCCAGCGAGGTTAACTCGTGTGGAGGCAGTACGGTTTTCGGGCACGTGACGGGGGCAATGGGTGTAATATGGCATTTTGATGGCGCACTTCGCACGCTTGCATTGTCGCTTGAGAGCTGCCTTTACTATTTTTGACCTATTTTGGATTGGGTCCTATTCGAGTATGTGGTGTGGCTTAAATGACTTGTGTGGTGAGTTGGTCAACCGCTTGAACAAATGGTGCGATCAACTTGTCAACCAAAGGCTATTCAAATTGTAGAAGTTACAAAAGTTCATTTCGTATGAATACTAAATTCATTATCATTCAACCAGTAATTGTACAATTCAGATAATACTTATGAACTAAATTCAAACTTTTCACTTGTTCTGTTTTTAGAAACAAGTATGGTGTGCCTTGTTGAGACACACAGAAAACTAATGTTCACAAACTCACACACAATCTCTGACAATTTCTAAATTTTCAGACTTACAATTTCTAAATTTTCAGACTTGCAAGCTCTCATATCAGGTATAATTTCGGGTGCTAGATTAATCCCGACAATAATCTGCTTAAGATGTTGTTCCTTAGGAGGGAGACAGAAGGGTTCATTTGGGTAACCCGAAATCTGTTTTAAGGGACCTCTGTTGAACAGAAATCCTCAGCAACACTCGGTTTTCTTTTGTATTATTTCTCTTATTTCCGTTTGAAATATGTTTACGACCTTATTATCTTTCTATGTATTGTAACTTGCTTCTGTTTCAATTAATAAAATTGGTATTCTAATTTTTATGAGTGGTTGTCCTACAGTTCCCTCATTATTCATGTCACAAGTGTGACTCAAACTCGGTATCTCTCCCTGGCCTCAGTACGTTCCCTTCTTTAATTGAAAAATTATAATATACTAATTACCAACGCGCCGGCATTCCCACTAGTTACCTTATTAAGGACCAAGCATGTCCAAGAAGGTAATTTCAAGACAATTTTAAGATGGGAGTTCAATAGGCTCTTTACAAAGCTCTATCTTTTTGTCATTTCCTTCAATTTTTGCCCATTGTGTACAACATTTCATGCTTATTGTATATGTGTCTAATACACATTTCATGTCATTTCCTATATGTAACTCCATTTATATGGCCACATTAATGGAGATTAGATGACCACATTAACTTTGTGAAACCCCACCACTCCATAGCCCTCCATTATTACCCACCAGTTATTATCTTATTCTTTATTTTTAAGTATCAACCTAAAAAGAAAAGTTTAAAAAATAAATGATAATAATAAGTCATGTACATATTTCTCATCGTGGACTTTTATTTCTAGGCGATTTATTGGCTTGCCTCCCTTTGATCGAAAATTTTGGGCTTTCGTATCTCGGCAAACACTCACAACTTGCTGTTATTATTGAACTCATACTTGACAGCCTAAGGCATCGGTACAGTCTGTGTTTGTTAGCTTTCCTTACCACAAACAAAGTTAGCATTGATTGGTTTTTTTTATTACTTCCTACTTCTTGTTTATTATTCATATATATTTTTGTGAATTTATTTATGCATCATATTTGGGTTTTGATGTTAATTTGGGTTACATGTTTATTGTTTTCTTAATAAGGTGATGTTGCTTGTTTGGATCCTATAGGATGCTAAGAATCTTAATTTTGTTGATCTGGATGGTTTTATTATGTGCCTACATGTGCGAAAATGGAAGTTCCAACTGATTGTGATTGGAATGAGCATGTATGTCCAGGTGGCAATGCATACTTACTATAATTGTGTAATATGTGAACGACTGCTGAAGAACGTGTAGCTGCTACGAAACCATCCGGAAAGAAGAAGAATGTGAGTATTTTTCTAATTTTATTTTATACTCGAATCTTACTATATGTTTGAATTGTACTTTTTTTAACAACATTGTTCTTGTTTTATTTAATTTTCTTTCTATTGGTTATATTATCAGCTGGCATGTCTTCAGTCAGGCCTTTGGATGATAAGACAGAGATGAAAAAAAAAATAAGGAGGCCGTTAAGATTGTTCAAATGGAGGGCTTGTTGTGTGGTGTATGTATGTTTTCTTTATGTATGCATATTTTATGATTTGGAATAATACATCGCTTTATTAGCAAAACGGCTGATTTGATTATCACTTTGACTAATGGGTTCAATGTGAAAAAAGCAATATTTTAAGCTAACATTCAAATGGGGCAAACTTGTTAAAAGTCTGATTCTGCACAGGTCCCTTCGAATTCTGATCTGCAATTCTGCGCTTTATGTATGTGGGGCGAGACAGTTATATTTGGAGGGAAAGAGAGAGTTTTGTTTTTGAAAGTTAGTTATGATATAAACATAAACTTCCACACTAATACAAGGATGTGTCCGGCCCTTTATATAGTTCTGAACCGGCACAAGAGTAACAGACGCGTCCCTTACAAATTCACATACTTAGGACACATATAATCTACTAACCGGTGTGTTACATTAACCGGTTTCTATTAACTTAGACTTAGGATATATTACTTAACATAAGTTTAATAATACATTAACATATGAATAAATCAAGTTTATAAATAAGTCTTCTAACATTCTCCCCCTTAAACTTGATTTTCCTTCCTTCAACTCTTCATTCATCACTTGATGATGAACGGCTCCTCTTCTTGGGCGGCATATCTTCATTCTTCCATTTGTTGCCATCACTTGTGCTACCTTCTTCATTGTTGACTTCGACAACTAACTCGCGGCCTTTGTATTTGAGATGGTACCATTCCATCATCTCCAAATATCGGACATACACTAGCCTTAGTGTTGTTGCTATTTCTTCTTTGCTTGCCAAACTTGGTAGACCTCTTCCATAACCCATACTCATTGCAACAATCGCCCAATTTTCATATTTTGTGACTTTTTCATATCCACCAAACACTTGAACTTTAGTGTACAAATCCAATAAATTAATTGGATAACCAGACGTGTCTCGTGGTGGTATAGGGGCTTCGGCCCTAATCTTTAAGAAGTCACGCATGAACCACATGATAATCTTTTCAAACTCTAACTCGAACTTACACTTGTACCTTTCAACCGTTGTTGTGACATGAATTAAATCCATGAAAACCAAGCAATCTTGCAAACTTGATTCATTGGTTGGGTACATGATAGGACCTCTTTCCATATTGCCTTCATAATTGTCCTTATCAATAGAGAATTCTTGAAATTGCTTGAACATGTAAGCCCTCTCTTTATCTTCAACACTTAGTGGTTCTTTAATGCCTTCAAATCTGACCCGTTTGGTTGAGAACCTTTCTAGTGGTCCTTTTCCATCTTTTTCAACAATATTTTCTCTTTCGGGGCATTTAAATGTGAAGTGACTTTCACTATCACAAATTCGGCATAAAATCATCTTTCTTTTCTCTTGTAGGATCGGCCTATGTATGTGACATGTGTCACCATCGAATTCTATTTCTAGGCCTTCTTGATTCAATCTTTCAATACTTAAAACATTTTTGCGAAGTGTAGGAACATAATATACCTTCTTGATCTTGTGTACTTGTCCTCCACTTGTGATTATCACCGATCCTCTTCCTCTAAAATACTCTCTTCTATATCCACTTGGTTGGCCTTCTACTCCAAATGATTTACTAAATGTGGCGAATTGATCCTTAAAACCACATCCATGTTCTTTTCTTGTTAGACTCGCGTGCCACACATCATCCCATCCTTTTCCTTCCGTGCCTTTCACCATAAATTCTGTTTTGCCTATCTTCTTGGGGCAATTTCTTCTAAAATGGAAGGGTTCTTTACATTTACCACAACACATCGCGTGTGGGTATTCGGGGGCATCCTTTACTTGATTGTTGAATTCTTGCTGCGCCTTTTTCTTCTTGTCTACTCGTGATTTTGGGGCTGATCCGATGTGAAATCTGGAGAAATTGATGTTCGAAGGGTCCATACACTCCTTCTTAAATTCTGCAATCTTCTTATTGAGAACACTTTGATCTACGCGATCTTCTTCTTCACAATATGGAGACATCGGCCTCTTGCCTTTGTCTTCGGGAACATCTAACGGTTTCTCATCAACATCGAAAATACCATAATACTTCTTCTGATCGGGCTCTGATGCCATGTTAAAAGTCTGATTCTGCACAGGTCCCTTCGAATTCTGATCTGCAAGTCTGCGCTTTATGTATGTGGGGCGAGACAGTTATATTTGGAGGGAAAGAGAGAGTTTTGTTTTTGAAAGTTAGTTATGATATAAACATAAACTTCCACACTAATACAAGGATGTGTCCGGCCCTTTATATAGTTCTGAACCGGCACAAGAGTAACAGACGCGTCCCTTACAAATTCACATACTTAGGACACATATAATCTACTAACCGGTGTGTTACATTAACCGGTTTCTATTAACTTAGACTTAGGATATATTACTTAACATAAGTTTAATAATACATTAACATATGAATAAATCAAGTTTATAAATAAGTCTTCTAACAAAACTGACCCAAATTATATTGAGAATGCATAAACTTCTTACTCGTTTGGTCATATCAAATATTTGTGTATACGTCAATCATTTTATTTCAAAATCAGTGTAAATTTTTCTACACTCAAATGAATACATAGAAATATGTATATCTTATATTTATACAAGATCGAAATGGCCATATTAACTGATTTATAAGTGAACAGATTGATTTGATTATCGAGTGGATTGTCAGGGCACTTTTTCAAGCCTAAAGCTTCGTCTGTTTACCTGGTGGTGTTTTAAGGTGAGTTTCAATATTAATATTCCCTTTTCATGTATATTTCTTGGATTGAATACATGCAAAATGAGATTTAATGAGTTAACAAGTTTTAGTTGACATAGTTTTGAAACTTTGAAATCCTTTGATGATTTTTTAATGAAGTAGCAAAATAAGATTTGATGATTGTTTACATATATGTGTGTGTGTGCGCGTGTGTGCGTGTGTGTTTTGGTATAGGTGTTCAACTTCGGATTTATCCTAGGTAGTCAAATGTTAAAAAAACAGGGGACATATCAGCGTACTAAACAGAAAAAATCACTAAATAGGAGAAAAAAACTAAAAAAGTAGAATATTTTTACAAAAATAATGAGCATACTAAACAGCACAAAAACATTGATCAAGATGGTCGCCTTGCGTGTGTTAGGCACTACATAATGGTCAGTTCGGGCTATAGGTTCATCTTGCATCTTTGGGTCCACAAGAATCACCTTTCGGACTGCTTCATCATTTAGCCAAATGGTTGCCACTTCATCATCCTACGAAAACACCTCAACAACCATCAATTTCTAGCAAGCTTGTACACTTCATACAAGGGTTTATATATATCATAGTAACTTTAATGAAAATTTTGAATGTTCTTTGGGGCTTAGATTGGAAAGCTAGGGAATAAAGTTGATAACCCATATAGGTATCTAACTTCACCATCTTATCACTACTTCTCCTAGCCATGCCCACTTTGCTTTAGCTAATGGTTCTATGTTTTACTAGCACAACTTATGTGTAATTTATTTTTGCTTTGTATATAAATTATTTTAGTCTAACACATTTATAATTAGACTAAGGAATAATATATGTTCCATAAGCATGTTACATACTTTTTATTAATTATAATGTTTCTTTGTTATGGACACACGAGTAGTTTTCATTTAGCAGAGATGGTAATTGGTGATTCGACTGAAATTTGAGCGACCGAAGGTTTAAAATTGGATCAATGCAGTAGCTTGTTATTTATTTTGTTTAGTTTTCTTTATTTTTGATGTTAATGTCTTCTATTTGAAGTTTTTTTTCCCTATATTTGTAATGTGTTTATTTTCAGATAAAATATCTTGTTTGTTTTTGTCTTCTTTCGGTTAAGAGCGGATGATCGTATACGTGTCATATTCTCTTAAGAAACTCAACTAGCCTGGTTAGAAATACACATTATTGGGCTTACGATCCTATAGATATCTGTTAGTGAAATTATTTGCTATCATATCATAGAAAGTTATGTGATGCTGGACTATTTTAGGTGCAAAATGACGCGGAATCCGTGCTTCAGATGTTCTACTATCAAATGGTTTTAGATTATATAATGTTTGTGATTTTTTGCATTGAAAGCTTTAAGGTGGTGTTTTTATCCGACTCACTTGACCCGTTTTATATTGCTTGAAAAATATTTTGGCGCTTTTAGCAACTATTTATTATGCTTTCTACTAACAAAAAAACGAGCCTATTACAAGAATTATCAAAACGCAAATTTGGCGATTCTATCAAGTATTTAAAGCATAAAATTGCGATGGTGAATCATTCTCGCTAGGGTCTTCAATATTATCATCCTCGTCTTCATCACAACAATTGAAATTGAATCTGTAAAAGAATTCGTACAAAACAAGTTATGGCCAAATGAACTAAGCCTAGCAGCCCCATGTGACTTGTTACTTATTATGCCACCTCTACTTTTCATCATTTATTTTTAGTATTTGTTTCTTGACCAATTTGTTGTACACGTGCTAAATATGAAGACTGGGATAACAATATGCAGGCTTGAAAATTAGAATCTACTACCATAATAATTGAATCTCATACCCGGGATACCCGCTGCAACGCGCGGGTATTCCCACTAGTTAACCTATAAAGTATGAACCCTAACAAACAAAACTAACAAACAAAATTAATTAAAAACTTGGGGATGAAATTAAACTAAATAAAATGGATGTGGGCATGCATGGTCTTGTTAAACTGCTTCTAACCACTCAACGGTTTCGATGGATTAGCCTAGTAGATCTTATCCTTTATGCACTATACCGGAAGTAAAATGTTTAGGTATATTACCATAAAAAAAAGAAAAAAAAAAAAGAAAAAGTGACAAAACATTACCTACATCCATAATAAAAATTGAGAAACCGTTACCATCTCAAAAGTAGGTAAGATAGCTTCAAAGGTTAACCGTGATGTCCACTTCTAACATTGTTGGTACTTGGTAAAAGACTAGTAGCTCTTGACATGTTAGTTTTATTGAACCTGATCAGTTAACTTGGGTTATCATTTTTTAGAAACAAACTTGTTTGCCAGCAACGAGCTAAAGCCTAAAGGACTACACACTAAACTCTAAACGAACTATAGATTAAACAAAGGGCTTTCAATTGCCTAAATATCATACTATAATATTTTCTGTTTAAAAGTCAATAATCTTAACTAAAGAAGCCACCTATACGTCATATTTGCTTATTCTAGAACAACTTTATTTAACACTCGCACCCTTGTAGTTCTCATACTACGTCTAGTCTCTATCCCTTTGACTATATTACATAAAATATATCCCAATCAATCAAGAGGGTTTCTTGACTTTGAATTCTAATGCATTTACAATAGTCAATTTAATTAACAGTAGCAAATCGGTCAAAGTTGATGTGCTATTCTAGGAATTTAGCATTTGAAAAGGCTCGTTGTTTTCGACCCTCCCATCTTATAAATACCACACACAACCTTCACTCATCTATCATCCAAACAAATCTTAAAAAACTTCATACACACTTTACTATCAACCAACTTAATCATGAGTACCGCTAGCATCGAGGTTGAAATTGCTTCTGCATTTCCGGCAGCGGCAGTTTTTAAGGGTTTTAATAACTTCCATATTATCGCACCCAAGGCCGTTCCTCAGTTTTTCAAGTCCATTGAGACAATTGAAGGAGACGGAGGCGTCGGAACAATAAGGCTTTTCACATTTGGTGATGGTAAGAATTCATTCACTATTAGAATAGAAAGCAAAATAAGTTTTGAATGATAGTATTCTTAAAACACAACAATTTACCATCACTTGTTTGTTTGCCTTTTTTTAAACTATATTTTCTTTCTAAATGACTTACTTTATGCAGATATACCGTTTACAAGCGCAAAGTTTAAGCTAGATGTCCTTGATGCGAGCAACTTTACCTATAACTACACGTTTTTTGAAGGTGACAATTTGATGGGCATATTAGATTCCATCAACTGTCATGTTAAGATTACACCTTCTGCCGACGGAGGATGCGTATTCAAGCAAACAGTCATTTATAACTGCAAAGGTGACGAAAAGCCATCTACAGATGTTCTAAACTCCGAAAAAGATGTGTATGAAAAAACCTACAAGGCCCTCGAGGCTTTTGCAGCTGCTCATCCCGAAAGTCATTAATCTATGTTGTATCAATGTGTCTTGTTATGGTTTGAAATCCTTCTACTTGGGTGTTTCTTATTTATAGTGTCTTTTCTATTGTTATTTTGATATGTTGTAATAAATAAGGGATAAAATATCCAGTTCTTTTTGTTAAATTTCGAATTGATATGATAAGTTATGACAAGTGTTTTCTATATATATATTTTTCTCAACCCTATAAACACACATGTATTCATTTTGTTTGTCCATTCTGATTTTTTTGAATCAAGATCATAATTTCACATCATATGTAATATAATCTATAATCCACAAAATGTTTAACAATCTGGGGTTTTTCAACATTTTTTCTTTTACCAGCCATGTATTTTTTTTTTTTTTGTTATAAGTGTAAGCATATTGAACATTTTTCCCTTCAAAAAGTAAATACTTTGAGACTTTGTAGATAACTTTACGGAGTCTATTAATGGGTCACCCAAATTATAATTGGGGCACTCTATTTCTCTCTTTCTGTACATATACGTGTGTATATATAGAGAGATAGTGTGGTGTACCAATACTAACGCTCTAACGCTATATGGTAAGTAATGGAGCCCATATATAGGGCTTCATTGCACCACATCCACGCTACGAAGACAGAAGCTACATTCAATAATAACAAATGTGTAATGGAATTACGTCCCTTTAGTTAAAAAAAAAAAGGAAAAAAACTTATTGGTCAAAACAAAGGGGCCCCACTTGATTAGCTCGTTGTTGCTCGTCATTGTGTTCAAGAGTGTTCAATACCCCCCCCCCCCCCCCTAATGGCGCGTGAGAAATGGAAGAGGAGGGGGCGCTATTGGTGGGATTTTTGCTTAAGTGGAATGGGATGCTATTTGGTACCATGCAACCTAGTAAATTATCCAAGACTTAGATATATATTTAATAGTTAACCACTTAAATAGAAACAATACAATTTTTTTTACAAAGTGGTCAACATTATGGAATACTTATCGAACTTTCTTGCTTGACTTTGGCGTTTGAATCGTTTACTTGGACTTGACTAACAATTATGGAATGATTAGTGACCCGGGCAGACCAATTTTTTCTGGAACAATTATTTGTTCTGCCAAGGGCCGTAGAGATTTCAAACTTAAAGTCACTTTGATGTTGCCTTGACATAGTATTCTAAAAAACCATTGTATGTTGTTAGATGTTTTAATAACATTGTAATCATCTAAGTGAAGTGGGGTTTAAGATGTATGTTTTTTTCTATTTCATTATGACATTAATGGGAAGTTACACAACTTGAATGTTTGCCAATTTGGGTTCAAAGATAGTGGTTTTGTTAGGACCGGCGAACGCGTAATCCGACAATCACGGGGTTTATACTAGAGGTGCGGAACCAGTATAAACCCTTAAGAAACCTATATGAAGATTCATGACATTCAAAAAGTCATAGTTTTCATAAGCTTAAAACCAGTAGCGGAAGCATTAATCAAGTTACAGACCATAGACCAAAAGTACCAAGTGTTATTACAAAACATGAACTAAGCCTAGACGCCAATGCAGACTCGTGCGCCTAGTTCCATTTGTTGCTACTTTAGCGACCTGAGAAAAACATGCCAAAAAGACGTCAACATATAATGCTGGTGAGTTCACAGGTTTGTTCAATATGTTGCCAAGTGTTACCAAAACGTTACCATGTCCATACTATATCAATGTTACCAAGTACGCTAGCTAGGCGTATGTTTTGTTACTACTACGATTGGAAAACCATTACTAGACTGTTACCATGTGTTCAGCCCGATGTGTTGTAGCCACGCTACGAGTGTTACCAGTTCGAGACAATATGCACCCGCCTGGCCCTCCAAGCCGTCGAGTGGGGTTTGTCAAGCCCAATAGATCTATCCACATTTCCCCGTTGTGCACCCCCGCATATTCATGGTTTCCCCCGGGACTTTAAAATACCGTATAGTACACAAGTTTAAACCATAGTATGTCATATGTTACCAAAATAGTTTAGCGCATGTTTTCTCCCCCAAAAGTTTAAGCAGTAAAAGTGGGGCAGTGAACTCACCTTAGATAACGTTCTTCGGTTACAAGTAAAAATGCTAAGCCCTTGATAATCCCTCTATCGGAGATCTATCAAAATGTTCACATAAGTGTTCCGACTAATAACCATAAGGTTATCTAGTCCCCGATTGTCCAGATCGTAACCAAGTATGTTTTAAAGCGTGTTTAAATGTTTAACCGACACACTAGACCGACCCGACATCCCGTTGGTGACCCATTACCCTAACTAATCAAGTACACATAGATTACACACAAGGTTCAAGCATAAAACACTTAGTTTGTATCAAAAATCTCATTTCTGCATCAGAACAGTCGAACCAGTCAGATTAAGTCTCCTTCGCCCGTTTTAAGTCTCCTTCGCCCGTTTTATGTTTCGTTCGACCGTTTGATGTCTCCTTCGACCGTTTTACCACGTTCGCCCAAACATAACCTAGGTTCGACCCGGGATTCTCTCCTTCGCACCTTCGATCGGTCGAAGGAGTCCAGGTTCGCCCCTGTTGTGCAAATTTTCCTAAAAACGCTTCAAACACATTCAAAACGACTCGAAACATCATCAAACACAACAGTCAAGCATGAATAACTTATCCCTACAAAACCCCATCAATTTCTCCCGATAATGCGTCCATTTCAGCCCTTTCCCAAAATTGTAAGAATTATGAAAATGTCACAATCATGCATGGATTCTTTACCCAATTTGGAAACTTTTGAAATCAATCAATATTCAACTTAAAATGCTCAGTTTGTCGAGTGTTCGATTTCTCCTTATTAGTTCTATTGATCATAAATATCATTTATCAAGTCTAGATTCGTTAAAACCCCCAAAACACCCATAACATCACCATCTATCCAATCCTAACCTTAAACAACAATAACCTAGCATCAATAATTAACAATCCTATATCATGTTTCTATCATAGATACAGCAGCAAATCATTGAACAACACATAACACCACATAATACATAATTAACATATGTTCATTATCATGAAAACCTATGTTTAATGATAAGGTTTTGGTTTAGAAAGATGTTTAAAAGGTTTTTAGTCATGAAAACACCCTTAGAACAGATCCGGACAATTAGGGTTAGATGAAAACGAATTAAAATGCTTTAAAAAGGTTTAGGATCAAGAACACACCTTGGATTCTTGTTTAGATGTTGTAGATAGGTTAGATTATGAAAAAGAAGAGCAAAAACTCCTTCCTTAGTGATTAAAATCGTTTGAGAGTGTTTTGAGACGGTTAGGGTTTGTGAAATGATGAAAAATGACAAAGTTTGGTATTTATACTAATCCTCCTTCGCCCCATATTAGTGGTCGAAGGTGGCCTCATTCGACCCTTCCACAGGGTCGAATGAGCCCTGTCCTGGTCGAAGGGAATTCTTTCAATTCCATATCCCAGGTTCGCCCATTTACAAAGGGTCGAACCAAACAAAATTCTTCCTTCGACCACTCGAAGTGGTCGAACCAGAACCCATGTTTGTCTAGTTTTCTAGTTTGTCGTGTTTAACGCATTCTAACACACCTTAACATATGAGCATGCAACCTTAGTCTATTTTTAACATATTTAAGCACGGATAATCATTTACACATCATTTAAACACATCTATGTATATAATCCACCACACGACCCATAATCTACACATATACTTAATTAGTTCATGTAATGTCACCAACAACGGAACCCGGTACTAATGTATTCCCAAAATGACTCCCAATGATCCTCCAGATCATTGATCCCTGGACAATCCTAACTCGACCCGACTCAACTAACCCAGTTAAGTCTGTTTATAAACGTTTCCCGCTAAGGTAGACTTAGATGTTACTAAAATGTTTAAGCCAAATATGCCGGGTGTCACAAATATTTTGTTGACAAACTTGGTACTAAGAAGCGCACCTAAGAGGGACATGCTTTCGACTTGGTGAGGCACAATGCCCAGAAAAAGCACTTGAGGCCCAAAGGGCATGAAAAAGCAACATAAGGTGTAGTCTCCTTTTGTCGAAGAAAATGTTTGGTGCATTATGATGTTGTATATAGCTTATTAGGATATATATATATATATATATATATATATGTATTTGTATATTAAAATATTAAATCATATATAAAGCTTATCTATGGCTAAGAGTTATTGAGGGATGAACATGTCCTTTTCATTCTATTTAATCTAAGCAGTTAACGCGGTAAAAAAAATTAAATATCGGGATATTTGATATATAAGTTATCGCGGTGAGATATCAGTGCGATATCGGTAATTTTTAGATCATGCAGAATTTATATATGTATAGTAATTTAACACTAACAATTCAAATATATTTTCCTGCCATTGACAAATTAACCTTTTGCAACTTGCAAAACACTAACAATTATAGCAAGTAAGAACTTATTAAGACTTAGGGGCTGTTTGGTAGTCTCTTAATCAACCAAACAGTCCCTTAAAACACTAACAATAAAAGATTAAGATATAAAACACAAATAGGAACAATAAAAAGAAAGACATGGTTTCTAAGTTAAGGAAATCTATGTAGCTAGGCTTACTAGTAGGAACAATAAAAAGAAAGACATGGGGTTTAAGATGCATTTTTTTTTCTATTGCATTATGACATTAATGGGAAGTTACACAACTTGAATGTTTGCCAATTTGGGTTCAAAGAAATTGGTTTACTAAAGAAAAGGTAGAAACTGGTCTTATTTTGGGCTGAAATAACTTTCCAGATCAGGCGTAATTGGTTAATGTAAACTCATGTTGGTTATGCGGTTGTTTAACTTTGAACTTCGGCTAGAAGGATAAATCTTTGTTCTTGTAGCTTGATTAATGACATGTAATGTTTAACATGAGTCATCTAGAAGTGAATGGCGCATTAAGTAGGCAAGTTTTCTGATGCGCACAAATTCACATCACTATATAGTTGAAAGAAGTTGGCAAATAAAAGGAGCCAAGGAGGTTAAGAACCTTTTATATTTAATCATTTGTTTTAAAAGTTTAAGGGGTATTGGATTTTAATAATCCAAAGTTTTCACTATTGGCCTATAATAATCCATACTTCAAAAATTCCCAATAATAATCCTAATTTTTGAACATTTGGCCTGTGGTAAACCTTTTTTAACTGGGGACTAACTGGGTTAGTTTGTGTTGACGTGGCTGCTGACTGGGCACAATGATGTGGAACAGATTCTGATGTGGCACAATGACTTTTTTTTTAACAACAAAACAAAATCTCTATAACAAAACAAATCTTATCATCATCATCATTCCCATCAACAATCAGAACCCTAACATTCACAACTACCTTCATCATCACACCAACAAAGACCCTAACAAACAGAACCCTAACAAACAGATCTGAGCCACAAGGATTCACATCATCAACATCATTCCCATTACTGGTGCTCTGTCCGTCTTCCAGGCGGTGTGGCAAGAATGGCTGTTCGTCTTCTTCCTTTTACCGATTACTGGTGCTCTGTTCGTCTTCTTCCTTTTACCGATTACTGGTGCTCTGTTCGTCTTCTTCCTGGAGCTCAGTGAAGCAGCAACAATGGCGGAAAAGTTATATTCAAGATGTAGACGGTGGTGGTGAGTATTAATGTCTTCAATTAAAACTTGTACAATTTATTAAAACTATTTTTCAATTTGATTTTGACGTTTACTGAATTATTATTATTATTATTATTATTATTATTATTATTATTATTATTATTGTGGTGGAGGAGAAGGGAGATGGTGAGAAGAGGGAAGGTGGCTGTGGAGATGGTGGTGGCGGTGGTGTTGAGGAGGAGATGGATGAAAATAGTTGTTATGTTGAAGATGATGATGGAGGGATGAAGATGGAAATTTGTTTTCTAGATTGGAAGATAATAGATATTGTGATTTTGTTTTGTTGTTAAAAAAAAAAACAAGTCATCATGCCACATCAGCATCCGTTCCACATCATCGTGCCCAGTCAGCAGCCACGTCAGCACAAACTAACCCAGTTAGTCCTTAGTTAAAAAAGGTTTACCACAGGCCAAATGTTCGAAAGTTGGGATTATTATTGGGAATTTTTGAAGTAGGGATTATTATCGGCCAATGATAAAAACTTTGGATTATTAAAATCCAATACCCCAAAGTTTAACAAAGAAAGTAGTCTCACAAGAAAGAATATATTAGTTATTATGTGATTGGCATTCGTCACTTCTTCAAGTAACTCCTCATTCCGGTTGCATTTTAGGTGTTAGGATCATTTGCTATTATATATCTACAAGTTTGTTTACTTATGTCTACTCAGTTGGACATAGCACTTCTTTCTTTGTCTATTTTTGAGATATCTATATAAATATTTTGTTGACAACCCTCCCATCTTATAAATACCACAACCTTCACTCAATCTATCATCCAAACAAATCTTAAAAAACTTCATACACGCTTTACTATCAACCAACCTAATCATGAGTACCACTAGCATCGAGGTTGAAGGTGCTTTTGCAAACCATAATCTTACACTTCAATGGTGCCCAACCTTTCCATTTTATAGATGTGGTACTAGTCAAGCTGTCAGCAGAATGAAGGAGCTTCTTAGCGAAATTAACTGAGAACAAACCTTCGGCATCCGGCTTCCAACTCCACACATCGGTTCCCCTCTCCATTGGAAACCATGGATGTCTTCAAGCAAATTGAACAACACCATGACTGCAGCATGCGACGAGGGGCTGGATCTCCACCCCCAATTAAGAATTTTAATCCCACTTTCGATCCTCAACTGGTCACTAACCACCACCCATTTATTGGATTCCAAGCTAAAAAGATTTGGGTATAATAAACGGAGCGGGCGATCACGTAACCACGTAATATCTATTCAGCGGGCGATCACGTAACCACGTAATCAAGAGTAATGAGATGTTTATAAGACCACATGATATTCAATTCTACAATTATTTTAAAGACATTAAATTGAACATATATAAAATACAATTCATAATGCTACATATTTTGTTATGATCCTTTATATAGAATTTGGTATTTTATAAAAGTTAAAGTTTTATAAACCGGATAATACTATATAGAAATCGAGAAATCAATAATGAAAGCCGTGTTTTAATCATGAGGTAACGATTTGAATTCTGAAATTACTACGTATGGCTAATCTGATCTAAACTATATGGTCACCAGATTCTTTGATCGGAGTAGAAATATTATATTTATAATGAATTTCGAACAAAGATATTAAGAAATATTCATATAAAAAGAGTGGACAATAACAGAAAAATAAATTAAGTAATAATAGTACGTTCAAGTCCACATTTCAGGCTCAAGTAAAATTTCGGTTATTTATTGAAAACTAGGTGGACAGATGTTCATAACCGATTAACCAAACTGAAAAATGAATAATTGAAACCAATCGGTTTTTGAAATATCTTAATCAAAAGTTTTGGTTATATATTTAATCAAAAGTTTTGGTTATGGCTCGAAACCGAGGTGAACCGAACAACAGCTTGTACACACCCTTAAAATCAACAATTGGAGTGTTGTGGTCTCCGCTGCAACGAGCGGGCATCCCACTAGTTACCATAAAAAATAAAAAAATAAAAATTGACAAACCATTACCTACATCCATAATAAAAATTGAGAAACCCTTACCATCTTAAAAGTAGGTAAGATAGCTTCAAAGGTTAACCGTGATGTCCACTTCTAACATTGTTGGTACATGTTAGTTTTATTGGACCTCATCAGTTAACTTGGGTTATCATTTTATTAGAAACAAACTTGTTTGCCAACAACGAGCTAAAGCCTAAAGAACTACACACTAAACTCTAAACGTACTATAGAATATAGATTACACAAAGGGCTATCAATTGCCTTAATATCATACTATAATATTTTCTGTTTAGAAGTCAATAATCTTAATTAAAGAAGCCATCTATACGTCATATAAATATTTCCTTATTCTAGAACAACTTTATTTAACACTCGCACCCTTGTAGTTCTCATACTGCGTCTAGTCTCTACACCTTTGATTATATTACACTAGCTTATACCCCGGGAGCGTCCCGGGTTGAGAAATCTAAGTAAAGTGAATAAAATTAAAAGTATCTAAACTATAAAAATGACATCTATGTATCAACTTACATTAGATACTTAAAAAAAATACCAAAAGATCCATTTCACCTTACAACTTCAACACCTAAAACAGAATATTAAGATCTCAAGCACTTCAAAGGGACATAGATTGTTTAGCACCAATACATTCAGTCAAAGGTCTTTAACTGCATACAATAAGATTTGAGCTATTTCAGAATATGATAGAAAAAGAAAACATAGCAATTACCTATTGGAGAGCGTTCCGGGTTGAAATATCTAATATGATATAATAAAATATCTAATATGACAACATAATTAATGACTTGTCAATATATGATTAATGATTATTATTATTATTATTTTAAACAAATATCTGCCATAAGTTATCATATTCTAATATAAAAAAAGATAATTGGGTCGGGTATCACCTAATCCCAGGCCCGACCCAAACCCACAATTTTTTTAAACTAATTCTAAACCTGACACAATACCTGTCGGGTTACAAAAAATAGTTGTTTTTTTTCTCCGTTTTTTATATAGCACTATGGTACTCGTTGGAAAGATAATAAAACGCTCGTTAATTTGGTGTAATTTTTTTCTTTAAAAAATCTCGTGTATAAAAGATATTAACGTTTAAAAGTTATGGGAGGAAACTTTAGAGATAAAAATATAATTTTGTTTTTAAATTATTATTTTCCTAAAATAAAGGCCTTGCCACATGGGATGACACATGGCACACCCAATCTAGAGAATACCCTCTTTGAATGCCATGTCATTAAAATGGCTTTGGTTTATTATATGTATAGATAAAATATATCGCAACCAATCAAGAGGATTTCTTGACTTTGAATTCTAATGCATTTACAATAGTCAATTTAATTAACAGTAAATAGAATATTCATATATATTATTTAGAAAGAGCAAAAAATGGGTGAAACTTGATGTGCCATTCTAGGAATTTAGCATTTGAAAAGGCTCGTTGTTTAATTTCGACCCTCACCAAACCCCCCCACCCCCCCCCCATCTTATAAATAGCACAACCTTTGCTCATCTATCATCCAAACAAATCTTAAAAAACTTCATACACACTTTACTATCAACCAACTTAATCATGAGTACCGCTAGCATCGAGGTTGAAGTTGCTTCTCCATTTCCGGCAGAGGCAGTTTTTAAAGGTTTTAATAACTTCCATATTATCGCACCCAAGGCCGTTCCTCAGTTTTTCAAGTCCATTGAGACAATTGAAGGAGACGGAGGCGTCGGAACAATAAGGCTTTTCACATTTGGTGATGGTAAGAATTCATTCATAGAAAGCAAAATAAGTTTTGAATGATAGTATTCTTAAAACTGAACAATTTACCATCACTTGTTTGTTTGCCTTTTTTTAAACTATATTTTCTTTCTAAATGACTTACATAATGCAGATATACCGTTTACAAGCGCAAAGTTTAAGCTAGATGTCATTGATGCGAGCAACTTTACCTATAACTACACGTTTTTTGAAGGTGACAATTTGATGGGCATATTAGATTCCATCAACTGTCATGTTAAGATTGCACCTTCTGCCGACGGAGGATGCGTATTCAAGCAAACAGTCATCTATAACTGCAAAGGTGACGAAAAGCCATCTACAGATATTCTAAACTCCGAAAAAGATGTGTATGAAAAAACCTACAAGGCCCTTGAGGCTTATGCAGCTGCTCATCCCGAAGGTCATTAATCTGTGTTGTATCAATGAGTCTTGTTATGGTTTGAAATCCTTCTACTTGGGTGTTTCTTATTTATAGTTTCTGTTCTATTGTTATTTTGATATGTTGTAATAAATGAAGGATAAAATATCCAGTTCTTTTTGTTAAATTTCTGATTGATAAGATAAGTTATTATAAGTGTTTTCTATATATTTTTCCCAACCCTATAAACACACATGTATTCATTTTGTTTGTTCATTCTGATTTCTTTGAATCAAGATCATAATTTCATATCATATTTAGTATAATCTATAATCCACAAAATGTTTAACAATGTGGGGTTTTACAACATTTTTTCTTTCACCAGTCATGTGTTTTTTTTGTTATGAGTGTAAGCATGTTGAACATTTTTTCCTTCAATACTTTGAGACTTTGTAGATAACTTTATGGAGTCTATAGTAAATGGCTTATATTAATGGGTCACCCAAATTATAATTGGGGCACTCTATTTCTCTCTTTCTCTACACATATGTGTGTATATATAGAGAGAGAGTGGGGTATACCAATACTAACGCTATATGGTAAGCAATGGATCCTATATATAGGGCTTCATTGCACCACATCAACGCTACGAAGACAGAGGCTCCATTCAATAATAACACATGTGCAATGTAATAACGTCCCTTTAATTAAAAAAGGAAAAAAATTGATTGGTCAAAACAAAGGGGACCCACTTGATTAGCTCGTTGTTGCTCGTCATTGTGTTCACGAGTGTTCAATACCCCCCCCCCCCAATGGCGCGTGAGAAATGGTAGAGGAGGGGACACTATTGGTGGGATTTTTGCTGAAGTGGAATGGGATGCTATTCGGTACCATGCAACCTAATAAATTATCCAAGACTTAGATATTTAATAGTTAACCACTTAAATAGAAACAATACAATTTTCTTTACAAAGTGGTGAACATTATGGAATACTTATTGAAATTTCTTGCTTGACTTTGGCGTTTGAATCACTAACAATTATGGAATGATTAGTGACCCGGGCAGACCAATTTTTTCTGGAACAATTAATTATTCTGCCAAGGGCCGTAGAGATTTCAAACTTAAAGTTGTTGGATCAGTATTGCTCTTTTGTATGAACTTGCTAGTGAACACTTAGGTGTTTAGCAAGTTCTTGATCAGTGATAGCACAGCGGAATGTTATGAGTTTAAAGCTACACTTATCAACAGGAGTTATTACTCCCCCTGGATGTTTGAGAAACTAATAAATGATAAGTATTTATTGAGAATCTAAGTATTGAATGAGAATGAAACACTTAGACAGATTCTCAATAAATATGAAATGGAAATAACAATAATATGCTTTGAAAGATTTCTGTATTAAAATCAATGTCTAAAACAGAGGGATGAACCCTTCTATTTATAGACTTTACAAATACATGAACCTTGCCAAAAAGCAAGTTCAGAGACAAGTTGAAACAAGTTGCAATCTTGGAACTTGTACATAAAGTAAAAGTAATACTAAACTAATAAACTACTGATACAAAAGGCGGTGGAAAAGATCTTCTCATAAGTACTGATGAATGACAAACTACTGATGAGTAGTTTGTCTTCAGTAGTTCTTCAGTAGAAATGTCTGGTTTGGACTTCAGAACTTCTGATGACTTTTCTTCTTCAGTACTTTTGTAATCTCTTCTTCAGCAGTTTGATCTTCCTTCTTCAGCAGTTCTATACTTAGAATATTTTGACAGAAGTGAATTAGACTAAGGTTTGCAAAAGTGGTTTCACCAATCCTCTTTGTCCTAACAAAAGTCACTTTGATGTTGCCTTGACATAGTATTATAAAAAACCATTGTATGTTGTTAGATGTTTTAATAACATTGTAATAATCTAAGTGGGGTTTAAGATGCATGTTTTTTTTTTCTATTGCATTATGACATTAATGGGAAGTTACACAAGTTGAATGTTTGCCAAATTGGGTTCAAAGAAATTAGTTTACTAAAGAAAAGGTAGAAACTGGTCTTATTTTGTGCTGAAATAGCTTTCCACATCAGGCGTAATTGATTAATGTAAACTCATGTTGGTTATGCGGTTGTTTAACTTTGAACTTTGGCTAGAAGGATAAATCTTTGTTCTTGTAGCTTGATTAATGACATGTAATGTTTAACATGAGTCATCTAGAAGTGAATGGCACATTAAGTAGGCAAAGTTTACTGATGCGCGCAAATTCACAACACTATGTAGTTGAAAGAAGTTGGCAAATAAAAGGAGCCAAGGAGGTTAAGAACCTTTTATATTTAATCATTTGTTTTAAAAGTTTACCGACTCAACTTGGTAATGGATATACTGTACATAGGGCTGTTCACGTGTCGAGCCGATCTGAGCGGAGCTTTGCTCATGCTTGGATCGTTTACAAACCGGTCCGAGCAGAGCGGCTCATTTACAATCGAGCCGAAAATCGAACGAGCATTCTTTGAGCGCAAATTTTCCGAGCGAGAATCGAGCGGAGAGTAATTTGGACGATCATAAAATTAGGATGTTTCCTTCGATGTTTTCATTTTCAGGTGACAACTAAGGTCGAACTGTCCGATGATAATACTAATATTGAGATCCCAGTGTCCGAGAATGATGCTTAGAGCGAGGCTAGTGAGGCGACGAGCATATGTGAGAGAACAGTTGTTGCATTGTGACGTAGGGTGATATTAAGCGACAATTAGCGATAGACGGCTAATAACATAAAGACGTCAAGACTGTCACCTCATGACTTACGGTTTTACTATTAAATATATTGTTAATTTTTTATGGAGTTAAGCTGGCTAGTTATATTTTTGTTTGCATATACTGAGTCAAATCCAATAGAATGTTATATATAAAACCATAAATTTATCTGTAAATTGTGTGTATATTTATAATTAAATATATCACAAATAAATAAAAATTTATTCAAGCCGAACCGAACCGAGCGTACCTTTGCTCGTGCTTGGCTCATTTACAAACCGAACCGATCCGATCAGCTCATTTACAACCGAGCGAGCACTTTTTGAGCATTTTCTGAGCAAGTGACGAGCGATCCACGAGTGGCGAGCGATTTGAACATCCCTAACTGTACATGGTAACCATAACATACAAAATTAATTAAAAACTTGGGGATCAAATTAAACTAAATAAAATGGAAGTGGGCATGCATGGTCTTGTTAAACTGCTTCTAACCACTCAACGGGTTTCGATGGATTAGCCGGAAGTAAAATGTTTAAGTATATCTATATCTATATTTATTACTATATTATAAAGCATTTCCCAACAACTTCTCAAAATTTAAGAGTTACAAGTTTAATTCCTTATATTACAACACAAAATGCATATAATAACTACTTGTTGAGGGTAAAATTGTCTTTTAAACACCATATTTAATCAAAGGTAATCAAGTAGATGAGTTGTTTTTTTCTTATTGGAAATCCCTCCCGTTGTTGAAGAGATTTTGGAAGTACATTTGCCGTCGCAACTTAATGTCATGTTCCTTGACTAAAACGCGTCCATACTCTCCCTTTATAAACTTCACTACCCATAAGTCCTGCCTCCATCGCTCTCTAGCTTTTGTGATCTTGAACATATCATGCTCCCCCTCTTTTATTTCCAGGCATTCGTACATCCTTTTGTAAGCTGCATTCCTCGCTTCCGTCACTGCCTTCTTCGCCTCCCTCTTAGACTGTTTGTATCTCTCCCTCAAAATTACTCGCTCCTCCTCATCTGTGCACCCTAAAAGATCTCTAAAACACCCTTGTTTATCCCTTATTTTAGCGTGAACCTCCTCACTCCACCACCATGACTCCTTATACCCACCCACTTTTCCTGTTGTCATCCCTAAAGTCTCTTTCGCCACAATTGTAATTAATGGCATTTGCCAAGTCCTTCCACATTTCGTTTACATCCCCTTCCGCTCGAGTTGATGTCATCAAGATGACCTTATCTCTAAATAGATCAATCTTGTCTCCCTTCAAATTTCCCCATCTCTAAATAGATCAATATCTATAGTAATTTAACACTAGGGGTGCTAACGAGCCGAGCCGAGCCCGAGCCTCACAGAACTCGAGCTCGGCTCGTTGTATTTTGTTAGAGTTCGAGCTCGAGCTCGCTACGAGCCTTGGATATTGAACTCGAGCTCGGCTCGCTTGTAGAACTACAAACTCGAGCTCGACTCGAAAGCTCGATCAAATTATATGTGGCACAAGTTTTAACAAGCTAAAGCTCGACTCGAGCTCGTTCTTAGCTCATTAATGAGCCAAGGCTTGGCAGCTTGAGAACTCAAATTGAAACAAAAAGAACATTCAGACCATTAAAAGAGTAATATAAAATATCATACGAAGTTACGAAACTGATACAAGATAAGTTAAATCCATAGAAAGTTTTAAGACAAAATTAACAACTAAAGTTTCGTCTTCTTAAATTTCCATTGCCTGTTATCCACAAAAGTTTCCATAGCCATTTATCGACAAAAGTTTCCATAGTCAGCTATCCACAAAAGTTAGAACCGAAACAAACATAATAAATTTGAAAAAGTAAAGCACTTTCATTTCCATTGCATACCATACTTTTATACAGACTTCAGCACACATAATTCTAGATGTGTAAATATAAGAGTGAGGGTAAACATCAAGTAAATGAGTGGGAAAATTTTCAGATGTGTTATGTTAACCATTAGCACATAAAAATATTGTTTTGAATAAAGCAAGGTATAGATTTTATACACTAACATGCACCTTATTAGCTCCTAAAAATTAAACAATAAAACATGGCCCAAATATTAGTTTTATGTGCTACCTTTATCTCCAAAGTGTTCATAAAAATACTAACCCGTAAAGACAAACCATCTACTTTGCACCTTCTATCTCCAAAACATACACCTCAAACCTGTATAAATAAGTATATAAATGATCCCAAATCTATAAATACTACAAATTATGAACTCACAGATATATGTGCCTTTAGTTTAACTTTTATTTCCACTAGGTAGTAAAACCTCACACTGCATCTCATCCTTCTACAAAAACAAACTCAATAGTTCAGAATTATGAAAATCTAATGATGGATCTTTAAAAGTGTTTTTAATGTACCTTGATCTTCTTCTTAACTACATACATTTGCCTAATCCAATCCCCTCCGCAAATCAGCATTTCAACTGTAGTAGGCACCAATGTGGATCGATAGGGATCAATAACTCTTCCTCTAGCACTAAATGTTGCCTCAGATGCCCCTGTGGAAATTGGAACTGCAAGAATATTCGATGCCATATTTGATAAAACATGATACTTTATCTTATGCGTGTTCCACCAGTCTAACACATTAAAAGTGGCTCCTTTATGTCCATGTAATACACCTTCTTCTAGATGCACTGTAAGATCGAATTTGCTTGGTCTTTCCACATCAACATCTTTAAGATACTCCTCAAATGGATCCCAATCAGAGGCTGATGCCTCTTCATTAGGCCTTGAGCTAGTGCTCCCTCTAGATGACCCACTCTTTTGATTTGAAGCTTCCTTCATTGATGCATTATGCATCTCCAAATACTCTTTATACATAATATCAAGTGCATTCTCCACATCTTTAATATTCTTTTCAGCTTCAGCTTGTGGGTATATCTTTGGATAACAAAACTCGATGTACTTCATTTTTAACCTTGGATCTAGTACGGCAGCCATGGCCAACAAAAGGTGACACTCCCCCCAATACTTGTCAAACTTTTCCTTCATTTTTCCAGCCATATCTTTAATAAAAGCAACCGGAGATAATACACCAGCATTTAATTTTTCTTTAACCTTGTACACCTCCATAAGATATAAATTTGAAGTGGGATAATCACTACCAGATATGACATTCGTGCACTCTTTAAAAACCCTCAAAAACTCACATACATGTTTCACATTTGCCCAATCTTGTTCAGTGGGCAAGTGTTTAAATTGTAGTTCGTATTCTGCATATCTAAAAACAAATTATAGTTAATAAGAGGCATCACCAATTATGAAAAATAGAAGGCATTTACATTCGCAAAGCACATACATTGGAAACACGTCTTTGAAGTTGATAGCAAGTGACAACATATCATATGTTGAATTCCATCTTGTTGGAACATCAATCAGTAACTTCCTATCACGAACTTGAAGTCGATTTGAAGCTTTTGAAAACCTGTCACGCCTTGCCTCTGAATAGTTTATATACTTCACAGCTTCACGAACTTCTTTAATTACAAAATCAATCTTTGAAAGACCATCTTTGACAAGCAAAATCAGTATATGCGCACAACATCTAACATGAAATAACCTTCCACCACAAGGAAGTTTCTTCACTCTTAAGAAGTTGCTCTTTAGTGTACTCACGACTCTGTCATTATAAGCTGCATTATCTACAGATATGGAGAAGATTTTTCCCTCAATTTCCCATTCCTTTAAACATTTGTAAATCCCATCAGCAATGTCAACACCAGTACAAGGAGGCGGAACATGTACAAAACTTAACACACGTTTTTGCAATCTGTCATGTATAGTTACAAATTCATATATAATAAAGAAATAACTAAAAACATATAAAAATAATAAATAAATAACTAAAAACATATATATTGATAAAAGAAAAAAAAATAAAAGTATAAGACTTCATTAAACCTCCAATTCCTATCAATGAAGTGCCCAGTGATGACCATATACTCAATTTTCTGATGAGACGACTTCCAACAGTCTGTTGTTAAGCTAATATTTGAGGCTTCCTTCACAAGCTAGGCCTTTCAATTTTTTCTTTTCATGATCATATACCTTAAAGAAAGACAAAATGGAAATTTAAGAATAAAGGTACTGGTCTTGGGAATATTAGTGATATATCAGTCAATATCGTCGATAATATCAGTACCAAATACCGATATTGTGCTATATATCACCGATATATCGCCCGAGTTAACTACATAGTAAATAATACTTGCTTTTTGATTTGGTTTTTAAGTTAAGGAAATCTATTTACACTTAGTAGTAGTCTAGTACGCCGTGTAATCAAGTTTACGTGTATTATGTTAAAGAAAATTATTGATAGGAGTAAACCCGAACAACACCGATACAGATTAAACAATAAAAATAAGGATAGACCTAAGATTTATTTGGATACAGATTCCACCAAACGAAACCGTAGGGATGTGAATTTAGCCTGGGTTAATGACACACTACGTTAGAGAATCGTATCTAAGAACACCACCCAACAAGCCATGATTGAGCTAGCATAGACTATCAAATTTAACCTAAAATCCAATGGATAAAGTAAAATAAAAAGTAAATATTCTTCAATTAAAAACTCTCCATTTCTTGCCACTAACCGAACATTTAACATTACATGGACCAATAATTAACCTATAAAGTATGGACCCATGTTTTGTGATGGCCTAATTTAGGAGAAATAAACTACCGACTCAACTTGGTAATGGATATACTATACATGGTAACCATAACAAACAAAATTAATTAAAAACTTGGGGATGAAATTAAACTAAATAAAATGGATGTGGGCATGCATGGTCTTGTTAAACTGCTTCTAACCACTCAACGGGTTTCGATGGATTAGCCCAGTAGATCTTAAACTTTATGCACTATACCGGAAGTAAAATGTTTAAGTATATCTATATCTATATTTATTACTATATTATAAAGCATTTCCTAACAACTTCTTAAAATTTAAGAGGTACAAGTTTGATTTCTTATATTACAACACAAAATATATATATAATAACTACTTATTGAGGGTAAAATTGTCTTTAAAATACCATATTTAATCAAAGGTAATAAAGAGTAATGAGATGTTTATAAGACCACATGAAATTCAATTCTACAATTATTTTAAAGACATTAAATTGAACACATATAAAATACAATTCATAGTGCTACATGTTTTGTTATGATCCTTTATATAGAATTTGGTATTTTATAAAAGTTAAAAGTTTTATAAACCAGATAATACTATATAGAAATCGAGAAATTAATAATGAAAGCCGTGTTTTAATGATGAGGTAACGACTTGAATTCTGAAATTACTACGTATAATCTGAGCTAAACTATACGGTCACCGGATTCTAAGATTGGAGTAGAAATATTATGTTTATAATGAATTTCAAACAAAGATATTAGGAAATATTCATATAAAAAGAGTGGACAATAACAGAAAAATAAATTAAGTAATAATAGTGGGTTCAAGTCCACATTTCCAGCTCAAGTATTTCGGTTATTTAAAGAAAACTAGTTGGACCGATGTTCATAACCGATTAACCACACTGGAACAAATGAATAATTGAAACCTATCGGTTTTTAAAATATCTTAATCAAAAGTTTTTGTTTTGGTTATGGCTAGAAACCGAGGTGAGCCAAAAAAAACAACTTGTACACACCCGTAAAATCATCAATTGGAGTGTTGTGGTCTCCGCTGCAACGAGCGGGCACCCCACTAGTTACCATAAAAAATAAACAAATAAAAATTGACAAAACATAATAAAAAATTAAGAACCCGTTACCATCTCAAAAGTAGGTAAGATAGCTTCAAAGGTTAACCGTGATGTCCACTTCTAACATTGTTGGTACCTGTTAGTTTTATTGGACTTGATCAGTTAACTTGGGTTATCATTTTTTTTAGAAACAAACTTGTTTGCCAACAACGAGCTAAAGCCTAAAGGACTACACACTAAACTCTAAACGAACTATAGAATATAGATTACCCAAAGGGCTAACAATTGCCTTAATATCTTACTATAATATTTTCTGTTTAACAGTCAATAATCTTAATTAAAGAAGCCACCTATACGTCATATTTGCTTATTCTAGAACAACTTTATTTAACACTCGCACCCTTGTAGTTCTCATACTGCGTCTAGTCTCTACCCCTTTGATTATATTACATAAAATATATCGCAACCAATCAAGAGGGTTTCTTAACTTTGAATTCTAATGTATTTACAATAGTCAATTTAATTAACAATAAATAAAATATTCTTATATATTATTTAGAAAGAGCAAATCGGTAAAAATTGATGTGCTATTCTAGGAATTTAGCATGTGAAAAGGCTCGTTGTTTTTGACCTCACCAGCCCTCCCATCTTATAAATACCACAACCTTCACTCATCTATCATCCAAACAAATCTTAAAAAACCTCAAACACGCTTTACTATCAACCAACTTAATCATGAGTACCGCTAGCATTGAGGTTGAAGTTGCTTCTGCATTTCCAGCGGAGGCAATTTTTAAGGGTTTTAATAACTTCCATACTATTGCACCCAAAGCCGCTCCTCAATTTTTCAAGTCCATTGAGACAATTGAAGGCGATGGAGGTGTTGGAACAATAAGGCTTTTCACATTTGGTGATGGTAAGAATTCATTAACTATTAGAATACAAAACAAAATAAGTTTTGATTGAGAGTAATTCTTAAAAGTGAACAATTTACCATCACTTGTTTGTTTGCCCTTTTTTTAAACTATATTTTCTTTCTAAATGACTTACTTTATGCAGATATCCCGTTTACAAGCGCAAAGTTTAAGCAAGGTGACATTGATGCGAGCAACTTTACCTATGACTACACATTTTTTGAAGGTGACAATTTGATGGGCATATTAGATTCCATCAACTATCATGTTAAGATTACACCTTCTGCTGATGGAGGATGCGTATTCAAGCAAACGGTCATTTATAACTGTAAAGGTGATGAAAAGCCATCTACAGATGTTCTAAACTTCGAAAAAGATGTTTATGAAAAAACCTACAAGGCCCTCGAGGCTTATGCAGCTGCTCATCCCGAAAGTCTTTAATCTATGTTGTATCAATGTGTCTTGTTATGGTTTGAAATCCTTTCAGTTGGGTGTTTCTTATTTACAGTGTCTTTTCTATTGTTATTTTGATATGATGTAATAAATAAGGGATAAAATATCTGGTTCTTTTTGTTAAATTTCTAATTGATATGATAAGTGTTTTCTATATATTTTTCTCAAACCTATAAACCACACATGTATTCAATTTGTTTGTCCATTCTGATTTCTTTGAATCAAGTTCATAATTTCACAACATAGAGTAATGATGTATGTGTCTAAGTAAACATATGTAATATAATCTATAATCCACTAAATGTTTAACGTGCTTTTTTTCGACATTTTTTCTTTTACCACTCACATATTTTAATTTTTTTTCTTAGATACAAGTGTAAGCATTGAACATTTTTCCCTTCAAAATTTAAATATATTGAAACTTTGTAGATTATTTTATGGAGTCTAAGTAAATGACTTGTATTATTGCGTCAGCCAAATTAATATTGGGACACTCTATATTTCTCTCCATCTTTCTCTATACATGTGTGCATACATATACAGAGAGTGAGAGTGTACCAATACTAATGTCCTAAGGTTATATGGTAAGAAATGGAGTCCATAGGGCTTCATTGCGCCACATCAACGTCACGTAAACAAGGGCTCCATTTAATAATAACACACATGCAATGAAATAACGTCGCTTAAATTAAAAAAAAAGGAAAAAAAACAACAACAAACAAGTTTGATTGGTCAAAAGAAAGGGCCCACTTGATTAGCTCATTGCTGCTTATTATTGTGCTCACAAGCATTCAACCCCCCTAACCAATGGTGCCTAGGAAATGAAAGAGGATGGGCTCTGTTGGTAGGATTTTTGCTAAGGTAGAAATGGACGCTATTCGATACCAAGCAACCTAATAAATTATCCGAGACTTGGATAAATCATAAATATTCAATAGTTAATCACTTAAATAGAAACAATACAATTTTCTTTACAAAGGGGTCAACATTGTGGATTTCTTATCGAACTTTCTTGCTTGACTTTGGCGTCTCCATGGTTTACTGGGACTTGACTAACAATTATGGAATGATTTGTGACCCGGGCAGACCAAGGTAGTTGGGGGCAACCGCCCATTTGACAAATATATAACAAAATAATCTTACCTTACCTTTAATAAAAGATTCTAGTTTTTTTAACGACTAAATCAAATGGCAGCTTACACACTTGTGACACACAAGAGGTTTGATACATCTCACTTACGCCAAGGGCCTTCCAAGTAGGAATTGGTGAGACCTCCGGGATTGAATCCTGGCCGTCCCAGGAGTTTCATGTTGGAAATATAAGAATTGGAATTAAATATTTATTATATTTGTGATTACTATAGTGATTACTTAATTATGAAACCAAGATGAATGAGAAATCTAAGATTTAAGTTTGTGTGGTGGAACTTTAATGTGTGGGAATTGTGTTTGTCCCACATATGTGGAGAAATAAATGATGGTTTTATTTATAAGTAGGATTATGTAGAGGAATGTATTCCTATATAACAAGATACACCCAACGACAGCCTGAGGGTGCAAAGCACCTATAAAGCGCCCAAGCCCGGGCACGTGACAGAGGTAATGGGTTTAGGGTTTAGGGTTATATAGAGGAATGTATTCCTATATAACAAACACACCCAATGGCAGCCAGAGGGTGCGAAACACCTATAAAGCGCCCACGCTCGGGCAGGTGACGGGGGCAATGGGCGTAATATGGCATTTTGATGGCGCACTTCGCACACTTGCATTGCCGCTTGAGAACCGCCTTTACTATTTTTGACCTATTTTGGATTGGGTCCTGTTCGAGTATGTGGTGTGGCTTGAATGACTTGTGTGGTGAGTTGGTCAACCGCTTGAACAAATTGTGCGATCAACTTGTCAACCAAAGGCTATTCAGATTGTAGAAGTTACAAAAGTTCATTTCGTTTGAATACTAAATTCATTATCATTCAACCAGTAATTATACAATTCATATAATACTTATGAACTAAATTCAGACTTTTTACTTGTTCTGTTTTTAGAAACAAGTATGGTGTGCCTTGTTGAGACACACAGAAAACTAATGTTCACAAACTCACACACAATCTCTGACAATTTCTAAATTTTTAGACTTACAAGCTCTCATTTCAGGTGCTAGATTAATCCCGACAATAATCTGCTTAAGATGTTGTAACTTAGGAGGGAGACAGAAGGGTTCATTTGGGTAGCCCAAAATCTGTTTGAAGGGACCTCTGTTGAACAGAAATCCTCAGCAACACTCGGTTTTCTTTTCTATTATATATTTCTCTTATTTCTGTTTGAAATATGTTTATGACCTTATTATCTTTCTATGTTTTGTAACTTGCTTCTTTTTCAATTAATAAAATTGGTATTCTAATTTTTATGAGTGGTTGTCCTACAGTTCCCTCATTATTCATGTCACAAGTGTGACTCAAACTCGGTATCTCTCCCTGGCCTCAGGACGTTCCCTTCTTTAATTGAAAATTTATAATATACTAATTACCAACTGCTTTGTGTAGTACATGGTTGTAATTTGAGCATTAGGGGTGTTTTTTACTTTGTGATGTTGTACCATGTGCAGGAAGGGTTGTACATATTGTGAGAGAAAGATGGTCATGAAACCTTTCTTTTGTGCTGCCACATGTCTTGTGGGTATACACCTTACAAACACCGTCATTTTCTCATTCTTCTTCTTTTCCATTTTTATCTTACCTGTTCATTTTCATTTTCATCTTACACCCACACCCACACCACACAGACTCACAGATAACCACTCTACAAAATGTGTCACCATTTAATTTCACCGGTATCATATTCATCATGACAAAGTTTGACGGTAGTGGTATTTGTAGAGGTTAGGAACAGCAGCGACGATAGAGAGTTTTAAGGGATAGTAGGTCTATGATGGAGAGTGGTTGGCGATAGTCTGAAAACCTAGGTGTGGTTAGAAGACTGATAGAAGTGGATATTGTTCAATAGATCGGCGGCCCTGAGTTGCTAGCTTTCCGCTGACTTCGTGGTTAAGGTTAGTTGTGTGGGTGTTGATGGTGTTGGTGACCGGTGGTATTGGTTGCAAATGGGTGTGGGTGGTACCGATTGTGTGTGGGTGTTGATGGGGAGGGTGAGTAGTGGTGCCGATTGCAGGTGAGATTTTATAATACCCAACAAACATGCTTCATCTTTGTAATTTGCTACCTTAATATTTCTATTTTAACTCAGCGTTTTTACATGTTTTGATCCTTTGTATGGGTTTTAGCTTATGATTTTGTATCCAATTCGAAGATCATTAGGTTGACAGGGCTTCGATGCGTTTGATTATAGTTTTTATTATTGAAATCAACTTTCCTTAGGCGTAATTTGCTTGATTTGTGTGTGTTTGATCTGTGATGTAATTTAGGTTTGTGGATTAATGTGGCCTATTTGATTGGTGCATCTTAAGTTAGTTTATGCGATTAGTTAATTTAGATGTATTATTATTTTGTAGGATTTTTGTAATAGAAATTTTGTGAGGATTAATCAATTTCGGTTTTGTTTGGTTCATACATCGATGACTTAGATTGTATGTCGGCGTTTTGGTGGTTCGAGTTACAGTGCCGACGAACCACATATAGCAACGGCGGTATTATGGTAACCAGAAGGGTGACAGAGAAAACAAGATGGCATCTCCGGTAACGGTGTACGACTGAGGTAGAAAAAAGAGAAACAAAGGCGTTCAATCAAGGTTGTTCCATTTTCCCATCACCACTGCTCTTGATTCCAGAGGTAATCATGACCAAATGTTGTGTGTAATTGAATGGTGCGTGAGTTATATTGTTTTTGTTTGAATTAATTTTATTTAGGTTTATTGACTGCTTAGGCATTAGTATTGTGGTGAGGTTGCACGTGGTTCCAGATCGCATTTACATAACGCCTACTTTATGTTATGATCGGGGTGTGCAGATCGGCATATCTGGTCAACTTTCTTCACTGAATACATTGTATTAACTTTGTTGCTAAGTTTTGTTGTCCAAACTTTTTGGCTATTGTATTGTTTTGTAGCTCATGGTAACCTATATAACCGATTTTTTTATCCAACTGATAACATTTTGTAGTCTGCCTAGGATTAGAGAGTCGTTTTATTATCCTTATATTTTGCATCGGTAAGATTAGGTAAAATTTTTGTTTGTTAGATTATTTGCAAAAGGTATTTTTTAACATTGCTTGATGTTGTGTCGTTCTAGCTACAATATTGCATTGTGATAAACATCCAGATCAAAAAATTAACTAAGATCATTTACCCCAAGGTATTCTTTACATTCTTTCATTTGTGTGGTGCTAGCTACAACCCTGTGGCTTATGATCTTGCAAGTTGCAAATCACTTTTGTGAATGAGCGGCAAATTATCACATTGATACACGTCATGTTTTGAATTATAACATGTACCCTGGTAATAGTTTGTTTATCTTTATTTCTGTTTTTCATTATTATGATATTGATCCATCATTTCAAAAGATGTCTTGATTTGGGACATTAACACTCGGATATAATGTTGCAATTTACAAAACTATGCACTTACGGGCCTGGTCTTTCTATATTTTCTTTTTGCAGGTTTAGAGGATCGATAGAGATTTCTGCAGTCATAGCTCATCTCTACAGGTTAGAAACAAGGTTTTACACGCGTTTTAAATTGAGTTCCTTAATCATTAGTACCCACATATGATTTGGACAAAGCAGCAAGATAGCATAAGTCAGCGACCACTTTACTTCACAAAAAAGCTTAGAAGCATTTGAGTTTGAACAAGTCAAGTTTATTCCTATAAAACAATTTATTGTTCATGTCATTGAAAAATGGACACAATCTTAACATGATATAGGTTGACTTTTTAATATATCGAAAATCATGTAGGTTGACTTTTTAATATATTGGATTACAATCTTCAATGCGGCATTCACAACCAAAATCAATAGTTGGTGCACCAACATACACAGCTGTTGAAGTGTTTCTTAGGCAAGAATATGGCGGAAAGGTCGGTTCGTTTATCTATGCTCAACAGATCAGATGTTTCAGCCGTAGGGTCTTTTGCTCTAGCAGTAGGGTACACCGAGCAAAGAAGAAAGTAACTTTTAGCATTTGGTCGCCGTAACCCCTCCTTGAATAGCCGTAACCTACTGCGAATCAGAGGCTAACAACATAAAAACTTGCAGAACTCAACAGCCGTAACCCTCTTGGTTCCAGCCGTAGGGTACGACGGCTACTTGATGGTTTTTTGGAAAGTTTGTTATTTTGATATAAAAAGTTAAAACCTTGAACCCTAAAGATATTCAGCCACCAAGGGACGAGTTAGAGCAGCTTTTGGAGCATTTTGGAGCAAAAATCATCATTGTTTATCATCACTCATTCCTACTTTCGATTCCCGTCATCATGTTCGGTATTATTATTCATACTTTTGAGTTGTTTCTTGTTACTATGAGTGGCCAAACATCTTGTAATCACCTCCGGGTGTATGGTTTAATTGTGAAACTTGCATCTTGTTTACTTTGGTTTATGGATTGTTTTTCATTTAGTTGAAGAATATTTGTGGTTTTCATCATTTAAACCAGTCACTTGTTTTCAATTGCTTATCTCTTTATCATTCACATTCGGTTTTTCTTGCATCGTGAGTAGTTTGATAATTGGGAGGGTAAGTGATACTTGTGGGTTGGTAATTGAATTGTACAAGTTATTATCAAAAACTTGTGTTCGGTTACCACTTGATTTGAACCGTCCAACAAAACTATGTCTATGTAGTATCCAATCATCTAAACAAGAGTAGGGTGGATCATTAACCAGAAACCTGGAGGGGATTACCTCTTTAATATAATTGTAACAAGTTCTTAAGTTCGTTTTCTTAAAATTCCAAACAAACAACAATTCAAGTAGACGTTAATCTTATTAGTTAAGTCACAAAACTATTCTTTCCACCAATTCCCTGTGGAGACGACTCAACTTCCATATACTACTATTTTCTTATTTTTTGACCGACCAAACGACATCGGTCAGCATCCTGTTTCCCCTTCTACCGTCGGCTTTACATATATCTTCCTTCTTCATACGTATAACTCAAATATTGTTTCATTACCGCGTCATATATGTTTCTGGCAACATTACGTTCTCCGGTATCGTTTTCTCATCCTCTCAAATTATAAATTGTACGTTAATTACATCTTAATGTTTTTAGCGTTTACGTTAGCATAGTGGATGCTGAATAGTTTGTTTCTACATGACGTGTGAATAATACACGAAATTTGAATGAATTGTGACGATTGATAGTGAAATTAGGGCTTGGAGTTTTTTTTTTTTTTTTTAATTTGTTGTTTGCATTTCATCATAGGATTGACGGCTGTTCGGAATCATGATTGTGTTGATGATGGAAGAATATAGTGAAATTAGGTGTTTCGTTATAGAAAAGGACATTCGGATTCATAAAAAATATACCATCCGGTCAGGAACTTGAAACGATTAGGATGATAAACAATGAAAATTAAGGCTCTGTTTGCTTAATTTGTAATGAAGACGCTCAAAACAATGGGTTCCCAGAATCTGTCAATCTCTTGGATTATCTACAATAGATTTGTATCAAATTTCACAAATTCTCCGTAATGTTGATAATTTTTAACATGAACTATGACTTTCTCCTATAGATTTGGGTCAAATTTTACAACCTCACCAGAATTTTGAACATATACCACACTTATCTTCTGTAAATTTGGAACACGTTTCAAAAATTCACTACCGATTTTGACGAGTTTGAATGTTAACTATGATTCAATTATTTTCATACCTCAAATACGCTCCTGAAGTAGCAATACCATTAAAAGGGTATGAAAAGCTTGAAATGACTTTATATTCTTATGTCCAAGAAAATAATAAAGCTTGGTTGGTTTTACTCCATTTCTTGAAGTGAATGGGATTAGATAACAATAATTGAAATTGTCATGATCATAGAGATAATTGAGAAAGTTGCAATGATGGTCATAATGTGATCAACCATCTAAGATTATAATAATAGCCAAGTTAAATAATGAGATTGATCATAAAAAATGCAATAATGATCATGTTACTAATGAGATTGACCACCACATGCGGAAAATAAAAGGAGTGATTATATAACATGATGGTTTGAACATTGAAGTTACAATACGTTCATTCATATCATATGTTTTATATTACATACGTGCAAGTAATACACATTCGATCATAAACTAGAAGTTTAGTTTATGGATCGTAATTATTTAATTAATTGGCATGACCGGTAAGACCACACCGGGTCGATCATGATGTGGACATAATGAAGAACTTAAAGATTCTTCAATCTGGTACATAGCATGCAATGTTTGCTCTTAAACGAAATTATATATTTGCCATATAGGGTGAGTATCACTATATATTTTGGAATTGATTAAAGGTTACGCATATCCTAACATGATACCATTTAGTATTTAAAATCGATGCATCGTCTAAATGGTTATCAAGTTTGCAACCTGAAGTTTGCTTGATTTATGGCTTAGCTAATAAGATAGTAAGCATATTATTCTAGATTGGCAAATTTAATTAATTCCTAAGATAATAATGATCATTAAAATAAGTGTTGAACTTCATATAGCTTATGTTCATAAAAATATTGCTTTCATTGAGATGATCACTAAAACGTCTACTATTGATTGCAATGTCAATGATCATGAAGGCAAAAGTTCATGTTTACATTTGATTTTACATGCAGTAACATTTATTCACATCAAGCCAATACATGGTAATAGTTTCTCCCCATTTTTTGGCCAAGAACCAAATATTGCCCACATAAGATTTTTGTTGTGTGGCATATATTGAAATTGATCCACCACGACGCACGGAGATGGGACCTTAAAAGGTGATTGGGAATATATGATGATTTATAGAGCCTTCAACAAGAGATTTATTTACATCTTAGTTAATTGATATCCATATTAATGGATTAACATTCCCAACATCAGGGGGAGATAAAAGGCAGTTGGAAATAGAAATGAGTTAGAATGAAATATCATTGATCCTCGTACTAAAAATGTGAACCAAAAGTTCAAAGGATAATTCATTCACAGAGATTAGCGAATTAATTACCAGACGCATTAACTGGCCTAGATAGCTAATCAAGTCACATGTACCAACTGCTAATGCTCCATTTAAGACGAGTGTCCAAGAAGGACAATTATATATTGGCAATAAGCCTACTGCACGCCTGAAGCGTAGTAGACTAGTCGATTCCAAAGAATAAAAGTCCTCGAGAAATTGGAGCAAGTAATAAAGATGGTCAAGTTGAGGTTATAGTAAAAAGGTCTCTTGAAGAGACATTAGACATGATGGTTCCAAAAGAACCTCAGGTACCTGAAAATAAAGAGATCTCGTTATATAGTATCATGTCTACGAAATGTATGGAATCGAAATAAAATCGACGTCGTCATAAATTTTATGTAATGTAGAGCTTGAAATGAGGATCAAGATTTAAGATATGCCTATGAATGAATACAAAGAAATGATTGGCCAAAATGGAAAGACGTAAATACGGCAGAGTTGAATTCTCTATTGAAGAGGAAAGTTTTGTACCAGTAGTCCATACAACAAAAGTTATAAAACATATAGATATGAAAAGGTCTTTTGTGCGAATCAACATTTGAAAAGAAAATAATATAAGGTAAAATTGGTGGCACAAAAATTTCGCAAAGACCCATAATCGATTATGAGGAGACGCATTCTCCAGTGGTGGATACAATGATTTTTCATTATGTTATTAGTCTGGTAATGCAAAGGGAGAATTGAAATGCGTCTAATAAATATCATGATTTACTTGACACTAAAAGTTTACTTGAAAATACCTGATGAAGGATTTAATGTGTCAAAATCTTGTAACGTAAGTTCTCGAGAACGTTATGATCGGAATAAATAGATTCAATTCTGAATACGTTATGTTTCTTATATGATTGAATTGAATAAAAGTGGAACTCCTCATGAGTATCCTAAAGAAACTAAGTGCTTAAAATGTAATATGAAACATCGTATGATGTAATTATTCTGCACCAATACAACACATGTGATAAACTTAACCTGGTGATTATGATACTTTAATGTATAAGAATGGTACAATATATATTGGAGAAATAGATCTTATTGTTCTTCCAATTAAAGAGCTAATGCACTTGCGTAATTGGTCAAGATGGAAAAGTCCTTGATGGATTGATGATGCCTGCAGCATTGATATCAATACCTTAAGAAGTATTATGTAAAGGTAATATAATATGTATAGACTAAAATAAGGGGGTTGAGTGTTTTAAAACTCATGAGATATCCCCATAAAGAGCAACATAAGTTTGATTGTATTATCCAGCTTGTATCAAAAGTTTCTTTTAAAAGTTCACTCCCAGTTTACAGTGATAATGTCTAAGCATTATCGAGAGACTCTGTAGAACTTTTAAAAGGGGGATTTTTGAAAGTCCTTGACATAGTGCACTTGTTGCTTGACCTACAATTTAAGTATATATGTAATGATATGTTTACCAATCCATCAAAGTATATCTTGAAAAGATGGTGGGACATTTTACAATGGACATAGCTCATATTTAAAGTGCATTAAAGGTTGTCCAATTACTTGATATGGAAAATTATTCATTTCATCTTCTACCAAAGTAAAGATTTTCACTCTAGAAGTACCATAGTTAATAGTTATATATATATATATACACGTACATTAGTATATGTCTTGCTAGTTATGCATGATTATTATATCTTCCACATGAACTTATTATCATAATATAGTTTATGTCAAGCGAGGAGACACCGGAATGAGTTGAAACAAATACTTCAGGTATGAGCGATATAACACATCACATTTGTTGATCTTGTGACATTTATTTACGAGAGGAGGCAACATTAGTTCAACTTAAGGAATTGCACTTACGAAAGCAGAGACTAAAATTCTGGAATGAAGATCATACATCAATGATTCAACTTAAAGATTTTCACGTCAAGTGATCAAGAATGCAAATCATTGACTACAAAACTTTGAGCAACTTTCTTAGAAGATCGACACCATCATTCAAATGATACATATTAAAATGAGGGGGGTTAATACGCGCTGCACTCTTTTTCCCTTAGCTGTGGTTTTAATCCACTGGGTTTACCTAGAAAGGTTTTTAATGAGGCAGCAACACCGAGCGTATTATAAAAATTATGTATTGTTTTATTACATTATGTGGATAGTCAAGGGGGAGTGTTATGAATGCACCAATAATATGGTGACTCTCCACATACATAAGCTACATCTATTATTATGTTTGTATTAATTGTATAGCCTATAAATTGTGGCTCATGTATATTGTATCATACACACTCAATGAATAAGACTTCTCTCTTCTATCCCCCTCTAAATCTTCCTCTAATCTTTGTTCATAGTTCTTATATTTTGTATGTTAGTAGGCCGTTGTTTTAAACATTTAGTAACTTATTACATTGGCAAAAACTTCAGTTGTGACGTAAGGGTAATTTACATTTTGCACCCTTGCTTACGATGGTTGTTCTAGAAGCCACCTATTTTACATTCACCACCTAGCATGTGTAGAAGCGACCTAGTTTACACAAATTTTCATAACTTAAGGTAGTTGGTTTCGGATGCATTCATTGCTTTTCAATTGTTCTACTCTTTGAAGAACATGTAACATGCTATATTATGCCACGAGACGGTCAAAGTTTATGTGCTCTAAGGATTAGGTATCTAACATTTGCACATTTCACTATTCGCGCATTTCCATCCTATAAATACCACAAACACTACTAGAAAACTGCTAAGTTTTCGACAGCAAAATTTGTCTGAAATTTTTCGAAAATGGTCATTATTGACAAATTTGCCACAAAACAATTCCTGGGGAAAAAACTTGTCGGACTTCCAGCTAGCGACAAATCTGCAACAAAATTTTCGGCAATTTTCCGACAAACTCTCTTATCGCACAATTTCCGACAAAATTCTGGCAAAATTTTTTTTTATGATTTTTCGACAATTCTTCGACAAATTCGCATTTTTTTATTTCTAAAATTAATAATAGTAAGAAAAATAATTTATAAATACAAATATATATAAATATATATTTTGCGACAAAGATCCTACAAAGTTTTTCAAAAGTCTTCGACAAATTTCCCACACTTCAAAAAAAGTACTAATAATGCAACATAAGTCTTTGGACAGAATTCTCACAATTATTTGCGACAACGTTGCGACAAGTTTGTTTTCCAAAGTTTCGACAAACTGTGACAAGTATGGTTTCCAATGTTTTCGACAAAATTGCGACAAATAGTAATAATTAAAAAAAACAGAAATAACACTAATTTAATTCAAAAAAATGCAGCAAAATCATCAAAGATTCCAAATATAAACCTGTTAATAGTCATAAAATAATAATACAAAAAATCCTAATCAAAAGCATGTTATTTGATTCAAAAATAAAATCCGATCTTTAACATTCCAATATATACTATAACAAGAGTTTTTTTTTTTACTTCTTGCCAATGTTTTCACCATTTCTTCCGTGCTTTTTCTCCATGCCGCTTGGTCGGCTCACTCTTGTTCGCGCTCTTGTTAAAATCGTTTGAAACGGGCTTTTATGTTTTATCGGGCCTCTTGTTCTCTTTCTATTTCCGCTTGAATTGTTGAAGCTAAAAGTTGACAAAAAAATATAAATAATATCTATAGCTTCAAATGAACCAAATGTTCGGCGAATAGTTCGTGAATCGTTTGGCGGGAAGTTCCTTTGTGTTCGCTCGTTTAATAAATGAACGAAAACAAACAATAATTTTCGTTCATTCATTTATGTTCGTGAACGTTCGGTAACGTGGATCATTTATGATTTATGTTCAATAGTTCATTAGGTTCTTTAACTTTTATTTTTAAATGCATACTTCAAAATTCATAGTAATAGATTATTTAACAAATATTAGTGTATTACATATTAGACTCTCTCCAACGCGTCCATACTCCAGCCGCCCGTGCCACGCTGGAAACGCCCTTTGCGTTGGAGATCAACGCCTGAAGATGTCCGAAGAGAACGTGCCTGTGCAGAAGGACGTTGTTTGCCTCGGTCTTAGCGATAATGTTCAGTATTTTAAAGAGATTGGGTCGTGTTACAAAGCTTCAATGAAGCTTCAAGCCTTCAATGGAGGTTCTGCATTCTTTTGAGAAGATGAAGTGTAGAAGGAGGAGAAACTTTTCATTTTAATATTAAAAGTTTTAAATTCACCCCTTTCAAAAAGAAGTAAATTACATAGCAAATTCCTCTAGTTTAAAGTTTTGTTATCACCCCCTAGAAGTCCAATTTAAAAAAAAAAAACAAATTTTAGCAAATCCAATTAAAAAACCGTTGCATGTATAATGCAATTTCTATATAAGTTTATACCATTTAATTATTTGTATACTTATTTAATCATTAATATTAATTTTTAATTATTTAAATATATTTTAATAATTCAAGCAATAAAATACAAAGAAAAAATGGTAATGATATGAAAAATGCAAGGATTTGTAAAGATGTTTGTATGGTTAGATGTAAAAGTAGAGTTTTTAAGGATTTGTAAGGATATGACTAGGCAGCTAAGGGCGCCAAAGGGCACCCTTATCATTGGAGATAGTCTTAGTATTGCTTCATTTAGTTTAATCAACAATGATTTTGGGCGGATTAATCGAAGACTTCGAGTTTTTTTATGAGTAAATTAGTACTTCAAGTTTAATATGATAATTTTGTGTTATGTTAGGACATTATTGTATGGTAATTAAGTTATCAAAATTATATCAAGTATGTTTAAATAATTAGGTTAGTATTTTTTTTAGCGTATCTACGTAATGTTTGTGATAGATATTGATTTTATTCGAATTCAATATGTATTAATTTCTGTTTATGAACACGTGTTTGTGTTCATGAACGTTCATTTGTACTTATCTGCACTTATTTTTGTTTGGTACCTAAATTAACAAACGAACACGAACATGTTCATTTCCTTAACAAACAAACACAAACATAATATCTCGTTCGATAAGTGTTTATGAACACGGTATTTTCTTAATAAACGAACATGAACAAGACCTTGTTCGTATTTGTGTTCGTTCGGTTCGTTTGCATTTCTAATGATATAGAGGTAGACTATCTCCCCTCTATTTAAAATGAACAGTTAAAATCGTGTAAGGTACAGATGAAAAAGTGTTTGAGGTATATTCAATTATTCATTGTAGTAAAAAAAAAAAGAGAAAATCAAAGTTAAAATGTTAGTTATTACAAATAGGCAAAAACTTCAGTTGTGACGTAAGGGCAATTTACATTTTGCACCCTTGCTTACGATGGTTGTTCTAGAAGTGACCCATTTTACACTCACCACCTAGCATGTGTAGAAGCGACCTAGTTTACACATTTTCATAATTTAAGGTAGTTGGTTTTGGATGTATTCATTGCTTTTCAAATTTTTTTCCTCTTTGAAGCACATGTAACATGCTAAATTATTCCTCAAGACGGTCAAAGTTTATGTGCTCTTAGGATTAGGAATCTAACATTTGCCCATTTCACTATTCGCGCATTTCCATCCTATAAATATCACAAACTTCCAGTCATATATGATCAAAACAAAATCCTTTCTATTTTAATTTCTTATATAGATACAGTCATGACTACTGCTAGCATTGAAGTTGAGATTGCTTCTACATATCCCGCTGAGACGGTTTTTAAAGTTTTCAATAACTTCCATAATATCGCACCCAAGGTCAGTCCTCAAGCATTCAAGTCCATTGAAATACTCGAGGGTGACGGAGGTGTTGGAACTATAAGGCTATTCACATTTGGCGACGGTAAGAAATTACATTATTATCATATAACCATATTTTTCTTTTTTGGCTAATGTGACTCGGGAATATATTTGTAATGGATGCAAGAAGAATTGTCAAATTATTTGTCATATTTTCTTTCTGACTATAAGTTAGTTAACACAGATATTCCATTCACAAGTGGAAAGTTTAAGCAAGATGCCATCGATGCAAGCAACTTTACCTACAACTACACGTTTTTTGAAGGCGATAACTTGATGGGGATATTAGACTCCATAAACCATCGTGTTAAGATTGTACCTTCTGCTGAGGGAGGATGTGTATTCAAACAAACAGTCATTTATAACTGCAAAGGTGATGACAAGCCATCTACTGAGGTTCTTAACTTTGAAAAAGAACTATACGAGAAAACCTATAAGGCTATAGAGGCTTATGCCGCTGCCCATCCCGAAGCTTATAATTAATTTATATTGCATTAATGTGTGTTATTTTGGTTTGAAATCGTTTCATTCGATGTTTTTAATCTCTTGCTTATTCATAATAATGGTGTCTTGCGATGGTATTCAAGTTATCTTGTAACAAGTTTCTATATAAATAATAATGAGTGATTATAACAAATATTTTGTGTACTGTGGCTAAATACGTTTACTTGTGTATTCATTTGTCTTCTATAACATTATAAGTAGCTTCATTACAATCCCATTTTAAAATCCGTGTAAATGTCTATTTTGATGGAAAACAAAACCAGAAGGGATATATAATGATTGTGATTTGAAAAGAAAAAAAAAATGGAAGCTAGTAAAAAAGAACCTGCACTATGTATAAAGGATGTTTCTTCAACAATAACAACCATGTAATTTTCCAGCATTATAACTTTGTTTGATGCTAATTATGTCAACTAGAATTGAGGATGCCAAGATTTTATAGACATATCTATCGTATATTGGGTTTAATGTCTAGGTCGGGCCTAGGTAGCTCCGCATATATATTGGCTTGTTCCATTGAGAAAAAGGTTCTCTTCTCCGCCCATGAGTGAAGATTCGTAGATTATGATCTTCTTTTCTCATGCTCACTCTATGTTAGGGCTGGCAAATCGTGTATACCCGACCTGTTAAGACACGAACACGAAACATATATACCCGAACACGACACGATAACTTATCATGTACTTTTTTCTAAACCTGAACACGAACCTGTTTATACCTGGTTTACACGATTAGACACGATAAGACACGATAATACTAGTTTATACCAAGTTAACACGATAAGACACGATAATACCTGTTTATACTAGGTTAATACGATAATACACGAACATGTTTTCCAAATCCGACACGTTAAATGGGTATCATCAAGCATTAAAAAGGTAGAATTCCATCTATAAAAACGTATAATTACAATACTCCACCCTCACAACCAATATTTAAAAAAAAACAAAAAAAAAAAAAAAAAAATCCTTAACATGTCTTAACGGGTACTAAACAGGTAAACAAGTATCTAACCTATTTAGACACGAAAATTAACAGGTATATTTCGTGTCTACCTGTTTAGGACACGAAACCTGTTAAGGTCATACATGTACCTGTTAAAATCGTGTAAGTTCGTGTCAGGTATTCGTGTTCGTGTCTAAAATTGCCAGCCCTACTCTATGTACTCTCATGCATAACACATTCACATATTCTAACAAGATATTCACATATTCTTTTTCTTTTCTGTCATTTCTCTTATTTTCGTGTGTTTACAACCTTATTATCTCTTTGTGTATTGTAATTTGCTTCTGTTTCAATTAATAAAATTCTTATTTTAATTTTTATAAACGGTTTGTCCACTTGTCCTACACTTCCCTCATTATCTTGCCACTGATAAAGCCACCCCTTCTACTTTGTGCTTTCCCTAGTTTATCCCCTATATCTTTGCCACCAACCAAAACACCTTCCATACTTTGATAATGCACACTTTCATCCCCTACATTTCTATTTTTTTAAATGTTATTTGCATCCCCTTTACTTTCTAACGTTTCATGTTCACCCTCTATTTTCATTCTTTTACTTAAAAAAATGATTTCCTCACGTATTTATCTTTATACACACGTCGGTATAAATTTACGTCTCAATCTAAAGTTTGAGAATTGAGTCATGTCAAATATAATATGAGACTTTAGTTTCTCACGTTTCAAGTTCACCATCGTATTTTCATTCTTTACATAAAAAAAAAGTTAATGATTTCTTCGCATGCCTTTTTTTGTGTATGTGTCGGTATAAGTTGACGTTTCGAACTAAAGTTTTTTGTTATGAGTCAGGTAAAATAAAATACGTATTCATGCTTATTATTGTATACAATTTAAGGTGACCTACGTGTTGACGTAAATAAAAAAAAACGTTATTTTCACACGTACATATTTTTATCTACGAAACCTAAAGTTTTCATAAATGGGTCGGGTCAGATTTAATATGATTTGATGCTTATATTTATATACGGTTTGAGTTGGTCTACGTTTTGAAACAATTTCCCCACGTACTTATTTTTATATTCATGGGTCATATATAATATATGTTTTCATATTTATTTTTATGTACAATTTAAGTTGGCCTATGTGTAGACGTAATTAAAGAAAGCACTATTTGCTCACATGCGTATTTTCATGTACGAAACCTAAAGGTTTTAATAAATGATTCGAGAAAAATATAATATGTTTTCATGCTTATTTTAATATGCTGCTTAAGTTGGTCTACGTTTGACGTAATTTAAAAAAGCGGTATAAATTCACATTTGGACATATTTTTTACGGAAACGATCGGGTTAAATATAATACATTTTCATACGGTACGTTTTTTTTTTGTTGGTCTACATTTTGACGCTAGAGTTACTATATGTTTTGAGCCGTTAAGTCATTATGCAAAGGTAAATGGTGTAATGGTTAGGTCGAACACATTAGATGAACCAACCCATGTTCGTTCCGTTTCTTTTATACTATTTACTTATGATCCAACTTTTATGCTTATATGGGTTTTAAATGAGTTATATTGGATATGTAGAAACACGTGTTTTTATATAGGTGACACATTACATAACGCTTTAACTAATTCATTCGACGTTTATATGTACCTACGCTATGGCTGTTCACGAGCCGAGCCGATCCGAACGGAGCTTTGCTCATGCTTGGCTCGTTTACAAACCGAACCGAGCGGAGCGGCTCGTTTACAATCGAGCCAAAAACCGAACGAGCATTCTTCGAGCGCAAATTTTTCGAGCGAGCGCCGAGCAAGAATCGAGCGGAGAGTAATATAGACGATCATAAAATTGCGATGTTTCCATCGATGTTTTCATTGTTGGGTGACAACTAAGTTCGAAATGTCCGATGATAACACTAATATTGAGATCCTAGGGTCCAAGGATAAGGTTTAGATTGAGGCTGGTGAGGTGATGAGCACACGTTAGAGAACATTTGTTGCATTATGACGTAGGTGTGATATCAATCGACAATTAGCAATAGACGACTAACAATATAAAGAAGTCAAGACTTTCACATCATGACTTATTGTTTTACAATTAAGTATAGTGTTAAATTTTCTTATTGAGTTAAGTCGGCTATTATATTTTGTTTGCATATACTAAGCCAAATCCAATAGAATGTTATATATAAATCCATAAATTTATCTGTAAATTGTGTGTATATCTATTATGAAATAAATAAAAAATTATTCGAGCCGAACCGAGCCGAGCGTACCCTTGCTCGTGCTTGGCTCATTTACAAACCGAACCGAGCCGATCGGCTCATATGCAACCAAGCGAAAGATCGAGCGAGCATTTTCCGAGCAAATTCCGAACGAGTGGCGAGCGATCGGCGAGCGCCGAGCCTTTTGAACAGCCCTAACCTACGCCACAACGCGCGCGGGTGTTATTGCTAGTTAAGACTTAAATTCACAAATAAACAACCATCGTACGTAAGCTTTTATGTAAGCTTTTTATTTTGTATAATCGAATATTTATTATCTATTTTTCCCATTCCATTGATGTTTGATACCAAATTTTTTTTATTTGGTTTCTTTTTTTATCAACTTTCTGAATTCGAATATTACTTTTAGTTCATTGGCGAATGAAATTATTTTTAAATTTTCCATTATTAATATGTGTGATAGCCCTACATGTAGCTTAAAATATAATCTCTTTTTTTTTTTTTTCTCTAACGTTTTATGACCAAATAATATCTTTTGATTTTAATTTACTTTTTCCTATTTTTTATCGTAATAGAATTTTTTCTTTTGTTAATTTAACAGGCCACATAAAATTGTACGTTGTGTAATTAACTTATTTTATAACAAAAATAAATTTACACATGCATATCACTAGAGCACTAATATTTGACAATGCATGTAAATGCATTAACCTTATAGTTTACACCCTTGCATGCATGGTTGAGTATTAGTTACTGATACGTAATGTTCTAGAACAATCTTAATTTACATTCATCATCATTACGTGATGTTAATCGTTGGAGAACATATTATTATATATATACAATTAGCAACTTGGGTTACCTCTAGGCTCTAATCATCACCACCTTTCTATTGTTCAATACTCACCTTTTCACAATTTAACATGAATCTTCTTCAATAGTCGTTACCCTTTACCCATCAATTGGCACCGTTTCACAAACTATACAAATATATACAATTAGCAACCTCGGTTACCTCTAATCATCACCACCTTTCTATTATCTAATACCCACCTGTTCACAATTTAACATGAATCTCCTTCAATAGTCACGACCCTTTACCCATCCATTGACACCGTTTCACAAACTATACAAATTGCAACTTGGGTTACCTCTAATCATCACCACCTTTTGTTGTCCAATACCCACCTTTTTCACAATTTAACATGAATCTCCTTCAATAGTCACGACCCTTTACTCATCCATTGTCACCGTTTCACAACTATATATTATCTATCCATAAAAAAAAACAAGTTTACTTATGATTTATTACGTTTAATTAATTTTATTATTATATATATACAATTAGCAACTTGGGTTACCTCTAAGGCTCTAATCATCACCACCTTTCTATTGTTCAATACTCACCTTTTCACAATTTAACATGAATCTTCTTCAATAGTCGTTACCCTTTACCCATCAATTGGCACTGTTTCACAAACTATACAAATATATACAATTAGCAACCTCGGTTACCTCTAATCATCACCACCTTTCTATTATCTAATACCCACCTGTTCACAATTTAACATGAATCTCCTTCAATAGTCACGACCCTTTACCCATCCATTGACACCGTTTCACAAACTATACAAATTGCAACTTGGGTTACCTCTAATCATCACCACCTTTTGTTGTCCAATACCCACCTTTTTCACAATTTAACATGAATCTCCTTCAATAGTCACGACCCTTTACTCATCCATTGTCACCGTTTCACAACTATATATTATCTATCCATAAAAAAAACAAGTTTACTTATGATTTATTACGTTTAATTAATTTTAACCCCTTATTTAAGATTTAAAAACAAAGAACACATCAATTAATATTTCCCCGTATTTTGCTCATCAAAATTCTGAAGCATATTGAATCCAAAATCAACATCCATAAAAAGGTCAAATAAACCGTTTTTTAGATTATTTTTGACAATTTTAGTAAGAAAAAACAAAATTTAAAAATTTTAAATAATAACAAAATATATTAATTTTATTTTTCAAGGAATTTGAATCGGTGTGAAAACTCCAACGATTGGTAACCGCCATCCATTTAGGACTACTTTCTAATCGTCGGTCATCTAAATATCAATTACACGCTCACTGGTTACGTCATTGGATCTACCTTGCTCTTTGTTTCATTGTAGCAATTGTACACCGACTTTGGCCGTAGTTGCCCATCACTATACATCACTGACAACCTCCTCTATTTATCCATCAAGCAAGAATCTATATACTTTTAGGTAATCAAGCGAGGTAATCGTTTTGTTACGTCAATTGCCGCCTTCTCAGTAGCAGATACGACATCTCACATAACACTGAAACGCCATAGTCGGTGATGTACTTATGAGTCGGTACCATTTTTCTTTTCCAATCTCACCCGCTCTTTCTTCTCCACTTAATTTATCCATCTATTTATTTTCTATCTTAAAAAAGTTGAATAGTCTGACACTTTTAATATTTTTAACTTACCCAAAACCACATAATTTACATATGTGATAACCATTAACAAACTTCGCTAATTGTCTAGCCCCATGCGAACCCCTACCATTCTTGCTCAAATCGTGAATACCAATTAATTCACGATTCGAAAAACAATTAGATAGATTTTAGAAATCTTTGCATATCATATAATAATACTAAACACATTCATAATCAACGACCCGCTGCAACGCGCGGGGTGGCGTAAACTCGTTTGTTTACAATTCTCAACCTTTCGGTTTTTCATATTGTCCACATTTGACCCTTCTTTTATAGTACCCAACTCAAATCTTACCGAAATTTAGGGTAGTTGGTTTTGGATGCATTCTAAGCGCATGTAACATGCTAAATTATTCCACAAGACGGTCAAAGTTTGTGTGCTCCTAGGATTAGGAATCTAACATTTGCACATTTCACTATTTGCGCATTTCCATCCTATAAATACCACAAACTTTAGTCATGTATCATCAAAACAAAATCCTTTCTGTTTTAGTTTCTTATATAGTATCTATCAAGTCATGACTACCGCTAGCATTGAAGTTGAGGTTGCTTCTACATATCCTGCTGAGACGGTTTTTAAAGTTTTTAATAACTTCCATGATATCGCACCCAAGGTCAATCCTCAAGCATTCAAGTCCATTGAGATACTCGAGGGCGACGGAGGTGTTGGAACTATAAGACTATTCACATTTGGCGATGGTAAGAAATTACATTATTGCCATATAACCATATTTTTTTTCTTGCTAATGTGACTTAGGAATATATTTGTAATGGATGCAAGAAGAATTATTAAATTATTTGTCACATTTTCTTTCTGACCATCTATTAATTAACACAGATATTCCATTCACAAGTGGAAAGTTTAAGCAAGATGTCATCGATGCAAGCAACTTTACCAACAACTTCACATTTTTTGAAGGTGATAACTTGATGGGGATATTAGACTCCATAAACCATCTTGTTAAGATTGTACCTTCTGAGGGAGGATGTGTATTCAAACAGACCGTCATTTATAACTGCAAAGGTGATGAGAAGCCATCTGCTGAGGTTCTTAACTTTGAAAAAGAACTATATGAGAAAACCTATAAGGCGATCGAGGCTTATGCCGCTGCCCATCCCGAAGCTTATAATTAATTTATATTGCATTAATGCGTGTTATGCTTTGAAATCGTTTCATTCGATGTTTTTAATCTCTTTCTTATTCATAATAATGGTGTCTTGCGATGGTATTCAAGTTATCTTGTAACAAGTTTCTATATAAATTAATAATGAGTGATTATAACAAATATTTTGTATGCGGTGGCTAAATACGTTTATTTGTGTATTCATTTGTCTTCTATAACATTATAAGTAGCTTCATTACAACCCCACTTTAAAATCCGTGTGAACGCTTATTTTAATGGAAAACAAAACCAGAAGGTACAATGATTGTGATTTGAAAAAAATGGAAGCTAGTAAAAAAAACTTGCACTATGTATAAAGGATGTTTCTTCAACAATAACAACCATGTAATATTCCAGCATTATTACTTTGTTTGATGCTAATCATGTCATCGTGTATAGAGTTCGTTTAGTTTATTTTATTTAAAACTCAAATTAAGGATGCCAAGATTTTATACATATCTTTCGTATTGGGTTTAATCTCCGGGCCAGGCCTATTTAGCTCCGCATATTGGCTTGGTCCATTGAGAAAAAGGTTTTCTTCTCCGCCCATGAGTCAATTCGTAGATTCTGATCTTCTTCTCATGCTCACTCTATCTAATCTCATGCATAACACATTCACATATTCAAACAAGATATTACTCACAAGTCATAATAATTACAAAATTAGTAAAAATAGTAAATTATATATAAGAAAACTCCATCTTAGCAGTTAGCACATAATGGCTGCAGATTTACGTACATCATCCGAGCCGTTAAAAATATGCCGCTTAGGCCTTCAATGAATTAAATAATTTAAAACTAATTTTTATGTACGACCAAAGTTAAAATATAAACATAGCAATTAGCAAAATCATAGTATTAGATTAAGTGAAATTACGTAAGGGTTATAAATGGGTGTTAGGCCTTATGGGTTAATAATTTTTAAATGTTATTGGGCTTTATGGGTTAATGATTCTTAAATTTTAGTATTGGGACAAACTTTAAGTGTTAAACGAATTATCTATTTAAAAAAAATACATATATAAGGAATTTTATGAAAAAAAAAATTGCCCCTGATAAAAATGGGCTCGAGCCGTGTGGACTAGGGGTGTTCGAAAAATCCGAATCCGAATTCGAATCCAAAAAATCCGATAATCCGAATCCGAAATTTCGGATAATCCGATTTTCGGATATCCGAAATTTTGTATTCGGATTCGGATCCTGATTTTGAAATTTTTCGGATAATTGGATTATCCGAATCCGAATATTAAAAAAATATATAATATTATATACACTACATAACACAATACACAATCTTAAATCCCTAATCCTCCTTGTAACGTTCCGTATTTTCATTGTATTTTGTTATATTGTAATTCATATTTCAATTTCAATCATTGTAAATCTAACACTTTGATCATGGTGAAAAATGTACTTACACAATATATAATCAACCACAAGTACGCGTTTTTATACCACACCGAACCATATTTTAAGTCTATAATCGCTTCGAAATATGATCATACATTTTTAATCGTTATACAAACTTGCATACACTTATTCATAATTATGAGTTTTTTAACATAAAATAATAAGTAGATCAAACTCTAAGGGTTAAATTGAATATACTAATTAACTCCCAACCACCTCCTAACTCCCAACCACCTTCTTTATTACCCCAACCCCCATCCTCCTTATAAATACCAACCTCCACCACCTACTAAACACTTCCCACACTCTCTAATCACTCTCAAATCTTTCTAATCTTCAAGATTTTCAAGCAAAATTCTTCTCAAATTTTGTAAGTTGCAAAGCCTTAATCTTCACTTTTCTTCAACTTTCTTCAATTTTCTTCACCTCTCCTCTTCTTCTAGCCCATTGGGGAAACCTCTAGGACCTTACTCTAGTTTGCTAAGGCAAATAAACACGAGTGGGACACCGATTTGAGGCCTCAAAGGTGGTTATTTACGATTGTTTTTATGCACTAAAATATTATTTGTAGTGATACCAACTGAGTTCACCAACAACTCAATGTTGGGGGGACTTGTGTTATGGTTAATGATTGACAAAGGAAAGCCAAGGCTCATCTAAACAAAGTCACCATACTCTACTTTAATCTCCTAGTTATATTATGTAATAATTATATATACTTTCAAAACTTTCATTCTTCATCTAGTAATCTAATAACTTAAGAGGTTTGTGGATACATCCCTACCTTACCAATCTCTTAACCCTTCTAGTAACTCGAATTCGTTCCATACAAGAATGGGAAAATCCTTTGTCTAAGACCCATGTTTAATCTATAAACAAAGTGGTCATGACATGAAACTCTTTAAAATGGATTCACATTCCTAACTCTAACTCCCACCATCCAAATCGCCTTCATGGTGGTTTTGTGCTTGGTTATTAACTTTAACTCTTGTCCATCCGAATCATCTTAAAGATGTGTTGTGTTGTGTTTTGGTTCGCCTTAAAGGCAATGCATGACTTCTTTGAACTTTTGAATCATTCCTCCGATCTAAACCCATTCCTTTTCCAACTCTAGCTTAACTAGAGCTAAAACTCTCTCAAGACTCTTAACGGGAACCTTCCTAAACGCACCCTAAGGTGAGTTCATACTTGTCCCTTTTTTTTTCTCTTATCACTTTTGGGGCTCAACATGTACCATATGCAAACACACTAAATGCTTTTATGCACATACTCAAACTATCAAACAAGTTTATATGCTATTGCCATGCTAGAAATCAAACTCTTAGATACAAAAGCCTTAAGCATAATTCATTAACTATTTTAGCCCACCTTAACAAGTATAGCGCTATAGAAGTAGCACCTCGCCCTCTTTGGGTCATTGTTAAGTATCAAACGGCCTATCACGGCGGTGTTAGGATACGCAGTGCAAACATGGGATTGATTTATGCCTTTTGTATGTTTAGTATGTGCAAAACTATAGCATGATGATTTGAGTAAAACATATTATTACTATGTATGTATCCAAAAACTAGTATGCTCACCAATACTTTATGTGTTGACAAGATCTTTTATACATGTTGCAGGAAATATATGATGCGTTGATTCAAGAAACTCGTTAGGGTTGGACTTAGAAACGCACCATTTTAATCTTTGTTTATTATGAATGTTGTATTTCCCTTTTAGAACAATTTGTACTTCTTGCTTTTAATGTTATGAAATGGAACCCCTTTAAATTATATTGTCACAATTCTAGTATCATGAAGACTTTGAACAATCTCTCACAAGTCGCGCTCAATGTATTACGCCATCGGTTGGGGTTTGACACTCCTAATCCTAAGTCCATACTCATCCAATCTATAGCAGTCGCCCCCTCTTGTCTTTACTATAACAACCCCCGTCCACCTCGTCTCCGACCTCCACAGCCCCGTCCACCAAACAGTAAGTTCTTTTTACGTTTTTTTTGCTCTAGTTTCGTTTATCTAACTTCGATTTCTGTTTTTTTAAAGAGGTTCACGTTTTAGACATAAAGGAGAACTTTTTTTTTTAATTATTTTTAAAGTTTCAGATTATCCGTTGGATGATCCGAATCCGAAATTCAGATAATCCGAATTTGAACACCCCTAGTGTGGACTCCCTAGCGTGGCCCTTAGCCGCCCTTTTTAGAAGGTTTTCAAAATTTGTGCCCCCGATAAAATGGGCTTTGAGATCAAGATCCCTTCTTCATTCTCTGTTGAGAAGGTTTTCAAGATTTACCGTGACTACCATATCTTCACACCCAAGGTCAATCCTCTATTGTTCAAGTTCATCGATATAATAGAAGGTGATGGAGGTGTTGGAATAATAATGCTTCTAACATTTGGTGATGGTAAGAGGGTGTTTGGGATTGAGTTTGGAAATGCAAAAGTGCTTTTGATCAGAAGTGTTTATTGGCTTATGACTTTTTGAAAAGGAGTTTTAAAAAATGTATTTGGATTAACTTTTGGGATGAGAAACGTCAAAAAGTCAATAGATTGTTTTTTTTTTTTTTTTTTTTTTTTTTTTTTTTTTTTGAAAGTGTTTTATTGGTTCTATGGGTGGTAGATTTGTAATTTTTCCCAAAAGCCAAAAGTTACGATTTCTAACTTTTCAAAAACAACTTTTACACCTTTAAAAGCCAAAAGTCAAAACAAAAAGTGCTTTTAGGTTACATAAACAGCTTATTGACTTATAATCTCAAACACCCTCTATGTAACTGCCTCACTAGTCCTTGTAAAATGGGTGGGTTGCGCCGAGTATTAGGTAAAAAGTGGTACTAGTTTATTTTTCCTATCTATCATAGTTGTTAAAAAATTAAGCTAGAAATTTCTTTCTTTCTTTTTAATGCTAACAATTATTCATTTTATTTAAAGTCGTGAAAAATTACATCAAGATAGGAGGCGGGCGGGCAACAAGCTGCGTCACGACCCATTTCTTTCTCTTTGTAGCAAAGATGACTCTTGACCTAAGAATACTTCATGCACTTAATTTTTTTTCTTTGTCAATTTTAATTTATTCCTTAGTATGTTTTTTTTAATATTTTTTTTAAACATAATTAATTACATAGGTTTGCCATTCACAAGCACAAAGTACAGGCAACTTGGCATTGATGCAAGCAACTTCACCTTTGACAACACGTTTTTTGAAGGAGATAACTTGATGGGCATAATAGATACCATCAACTACCATATCATTATCAAGATTATACCTACCACCGAGGGAGGAAGCATATATATTCACGTAGAAAGTCGTTTATAACTAACTGCAAAAGGGATGAAAAGCCATCTCAGCTCTCAAATAACTCTTAACTTCATAAAAGATATGTACGAGAAAACATATAAGGCTATGGAAGCCTATGCCGCCGAACATCTTGAAACTTATTAATTGATCTCGCATTAAGGAGTTCTGATATGATTTACAATTATATGATTGGTATATAAGTTTCAATCATATGATTAGTAATGTTGGGTCATTACTTAAAAGATAATCTATATTATCTTATTAAGGAGGAGTGATGGCTAATGTAGTAATTTTCATTTCTGTATAACTTAAGAAGCAATATGTACAACATATTTAAGCAACACATTTGAGGGCATTATAGGGATGTTGGTGACAATTAAGACACATAAAAGGGTAATATAGGTATTTCATCATCCTCATCCTTTACATTATCAAAACAATTTTACACTTCTACCCTCATCTTCCATCCCTGCCCTCACAAAATATTAGACGCCAAGTTTTAAGACGCTATTTTAACCCTACCAATCCATCTTTACCCATGGTTCATTCGCTTCAGATTCCAGGCAATTGAACCATCCCTCAATTGAATGTCAACTTAAATCTCAGTTTTCCATTTACCGACGATTGAATCCCCCCTCCGTCGGAATTGAAACCTATTTTAAGCCATCTTCATTGGAACTTAGTGCGCAACTTTGCAACCGCATCTGCCATCATCCATGGAGGTTTGTTTCTTTTCATTCATCGTATGGAAATGTATACATCTGTAGTACTGTTTGTTTGTTATTGTTATAGTACTGTTTGTTGTTTAATTTGATGTTAATTAATTGAATGACGACAATCAATACTAGGTTTCTTTCGATTAATGTTCTACAGTTGATTCATTCGTCATTCATCTGATTCCTTTAATTTTTTTTTTTTTTTTGGAAATTGGAGATAAAAAAATGCTAATATTGCAAATTAGGGTACATTTGGTTAAAAATCTAAAAATATCGATCTATGTTATGTAATCTGTGATGGACTTATTTTGAATTTTGAAATTAGGATGCTATTTGAATTTTTCATGCTTGGATTTTGGGCCTTGTTTCACATTGTTGCTCAAAGTTGGTAACATATATGTCTAATTTGCTGATGTTTTTGCTGGTTAATACTCAACATGGATATCATGCTGTATAGTTTTTATTGAGGCATCTATTGCTCTATAATGAAACTGAAGTTTTTCATATTGTTTTTAGACCGATCTTGTTGGAGATTCAGAGATCAAACCTGTGGTTAAGTGGATAATGTATTACGGGTGAGCCCTTAATCGAATTCTAATTGATAAATTCTGAGTCGATAACCATGTCTCAACACATGTTTTGCCAGGTGAGCCCTAAATCCATCTCCTGAAATCGATAAACCCTTAATTGATATTGGTAATTAACGTTATTTGGTTTTTACCTTTCGGGATTTCAAAATTTTTTTGCTTAGGCTTTTACGTTTACTCAAATAGGTGTACCTATAGGATATGGCTTTGGAACCAGTCGGTTAAGTAGTTCGAATCTTGAATATTTTCGCAGTTAGTTGGCCGCCCAGTTTAGTAGCACACACGATGGCATATAATATAATAAACCACTTCTTACGGTTTCTATTCGTGTGATTGTACCGTAAGGGAGGTGTTTTTTTGGTGGTGAAACCATTTATTTCTTAGTATTATATGTGTGTGTGTGTCAATTTAGGTTCCTTTTGTTTCACTAATTAGTTTTTTTTTTTTTGGTTAAAAGCCAACGACAGACGTATAGGAAGGCCGCTGCCATTTTCCGGCAGCGGCGGGGATAGGTCCAAAAACGGTTCCGACGAATTTGGTAAGTTTTGGTATTCTTCTTTCTATTTGGATTCTAAAGCTTTGTTCAACCTTTCTCACTTTTTTAGTGCATGCATATGTCATTTCTTTTAAGTGTAATATGCAGCATACATATAATGGAAAGCAGAGGAAAATGTGTAAGAATGCAAGGTATTTGTATGTGAGAGTTCTAGGAATATTTATGTAATATCTAAATATGTGCATTTCTTTTAGTTCCTTGACATTTTGCCATGGTTCTTAGTAATGTTCCTCGCCACTGCTCCTACAAATCGTTGCAGCCCTTGAAGTTCGTCTCCTAGCAATCGTAGGCCTCAAGTCCATGTTGCTCAATAACTTTTTAGGGGTATTTCGTGAACTCAATGAATTTGTTGTGTTTTACTCATTTAGTCGTTTTTACTCATTTAGTATGTTTTGTTTCATAGGTTTAATTCTCCTTTTTTTTATTTGTTCTGCTGATCTTTAGTGTTGTGTGGTTTAGTCACTAAATACAACAAAGTCTTGTTTCATTAAGTGCTTAGCCTAATACATGGTGGTTAGCAATACCATGAACTTTACACCACTTAGGCACCAAACAAACACACAAGTAACATTTTGTTTGATTTTGTATCCTCATCAAGAACAATAAACCTAAGATGAAAGAGGGAATGAATTACCATGACAAATTGGAGATATTGGTCGACCAATTTGTGGGTTTTGGATTGTGGTAGCGAAAACTTGACAGTTTTTAGAGTGATGCGGATGTGAATTGATGACATGCACTTGGTATTAAAAAATATGAAATTTATAAATACCTGAAATGGACCCATAAATACATGAAGTGGATGTATAAGTATATGAGATGAATATATAAATGCATGGAATGAAGGTATAATACGTGTAATACAAGAAATGAAAGTATAAAAGCTATAAATATATCAAAATATGAATGGTTTGGTTCAGTTCGGCTAACCGAGGGTATAAGAAAACACCGATAACCAATTTTGGTTAATTTGGTCGATTACGGTTCAGTTTTGGCAATTATCGGTTTGGTTTTTGCTAACCCATAATTGCGGTAGTTAGTTGATTTCGTTATAGCTCTACATTCCTTTCCTTTACTGTATATAGGAGGATGAATTGTATGTTACATAGTATGATGATATGATGAACTGAGTTAAGTTCTTACTGTTTCTTTAGGTTTTGTTAATGATTGGCGCCGGATCGTTAGCACCACACTTGATCAAAGCTCATTAAAAACTCGACCGAGCATCAGTCGTGTTATGATTTGGAACCGAACTATAAGAAAATCGAAAATTCTGGTGGAGGAAATGAAATTGGAAAGTGGAATGGAGAGTGTGCGGTTTGAAGTGTGTGACGATATGGAATCTGCAGTGGCTATGGCGAATATATTGAGCCGTGCGACGAATTCAACTACGCCGTTGGCGTTGGGGAAGTGGTTGAAGGCAAGGGCACATTTGGATTTGGTTGGATCATATAAGCCGTCGATGAGGGAGTGTGATGATGAAGCTGTGAAGAGAGGGAGGGTTTTTGTTGAAAATGAGGCGACATTGGTGGAGGCCCGAGAGTTGGTTGGGGCGTTTGAAAGAGGTGTGATGAAGAAGGAAGAGATTGAAGGGGATTTGGTAGAGTTGACTAAAGGGGTTCAATAGGGAGGAAAGATGAGAAGGAGATTACTCTATTTGTTTCAGTTGGTTCATGGGATCTGTTAAGTGCTCAATTAGCATATGAAACCATTAGAGTTAAACCATAGAACATAGGCACACATGTTAAGCCCACTCACCAATAAGGACCTGATTTCCAGTAGATGCACTAATTTTGCAGGCCATATTTGTATGCCAAGTATAAGGTCTTGTAATGATTTAGGTGATGTTACTTGTTTAAATAGCTTTTATAATAAAGATGTCCAGACCAATCATAATATGTTGAATGATTTGTTAAGAACAACATGGTAAGTTATGAGTGATAAGTGTTTTTGTAAAGAAAGAATGATGAAAAAATCGCATACTGTGTACATAGACTTTAATTTTTATAACTTGCATTCAGGAGATTGCTCGAAAAAAACTATATTATTCTTTGCCAAACTAAGAGATGACATGAACCCAATTTGTTTACTCATACATTAATGCATCTAAATATAAATATTTTAGAATACCCGACCATGAGAGATCCAAACAAGAAAGACACCCAACTAGCACGGTCAATACACATTCGAGTTTGAGTCACGAAGTCTACTGTATGGCATATGTTGAAATCAACTGAAAACATAAAACTCATAGTTGATGTCATGTTCATGTTGCGCATCCACTGTACCATATATCACGAGATGATTAATAAACTTTCAAAAACAATGGCACATTAGAAATTGTCGTTCGCAACATCACGTGGGTTAGTCGAGACACCCGCCGCAACGCGCGATAATTATTATTATTATTATATTATTAAGGAGGAGTGATGGCTAACATGGTAATTTTTACCTTCATACAACTTAAGAAGCAACATGTATAACACATTTAAGCAAGAAATTTAAGGGTATTATGGGAATATTAGTGACAATTAAGACACTTACAAGGGTAGTTTAGACATTTCATCATCCTCCTCCTTTACAATATCAATACAAATTTACAATGCTACCCTTCATTTCCCATCCCATCCTTGCCTCCTGAATCCTGATCGACTAAAAACCTACGCTAATCAATTGCTTTAATAATGCTAGAATGTGAAATGCCCCTCCCCATTCATAACCTATTTCATTCTTTCATTAATCTACATCTCCCCATGGCGCGCGCTCTCCCCCCTCTCTCTCTACATGAACCCTAACCTCAACTCACCATCGCAGGTAGTCTTAAATTTTAAGCCCTGCCCCTATTTTAATTAAATTTCACGTTTGTATTAGATTAGATAGTGTTAATGTGTTGTTTTCATAGTTTTATTGGTGATTAATAATTCGTTTTGAAGAGGAAATCAGGTCTGACAACCAAGAGTAACAACACGTATCCAATTAGGGGTTTATGCGTGAAAAAAAAAAAGCAATTGAGAGCTCTTGATCGCAACAAGGTATTGGTTTCGTGTTGTGTTCGCTTAGATAGCATACTTATTACTTTTTGTACTAGAATTGTTAACCTGAAATGTGTAATGGGTCACTCATCAAGACAAGGTATGGACTCAATGCATTAAACTGATTTATGTCAATCCTAGAGTTTCGAGATCGTATGAATTTATGATTGTTCTTGGTAGTTCTTCGTTTGGTTTTGGCTTAAGGTAATTTCGCTCATTTCCTTCTTAATGAGAATACCTTTTACTTTAGTGTTTAAAAGTTAACAATACCTTATTTGCAACGCGCGGGCATTCCCACCATATTATCTATTTTTTAGTGTTTTATAATATCGAATGCCTCTCATACGTGATGCGTGTGCATCGCACATCACACATAATCGTTTGGGATCAAACCGCATCAGGTCGTCACACGTTTTTAAAACCAACTACCAAGCATGGCGTGCATCAGTAACTCTAATCAGGTGGACTTTATCCTGACGTGACATTTGGAAATCAGCTAACTTGCATGATTACCTGATTTAATGTTTGTTAAACCTTAATGGTATTTTCTAGAGGTAAAAAAATCAGTTAATTAAATAGAAATGTGACTAAAGTTGGTTCTTTTTTATGTGTTTTGCCCTACTTATAATTATGACAAGTTTTTGTTAAAGAGGCCATGGGAAATTTTACTTTTTTTGATAGTCAGCTTCCATCCCCTATTTTTGTTTAACAGAACCATGGTTTGTCACTTTATCTTATGTATCAGGTACGGGTTACGGTACCAGTTTGGGTTACAATTCTGGTTATGGGGCTAGAGATTATGGTTCTTATGGTGGAATGGGATCCTATAATAGCGGTTTATATGGGAATAGCATGTATAGAGGAGGTTATGGTGGCCTTGGAGGTGTTGGCGGCATGTATGGTGGAGGAATGTATAATAATAGTTATGGAATGGGTGGCATGGGTATGGGTATGGACATGGGTAGGCCTGGTGGTCTGTATGGTGACGGGGATCCCAATAATCCATATGGCGCTCCTTCACAGCCTTCTGGATTTTGGATTTCTTTGATGCGTGTGGTAAGTAGAGAAACACTACTATGGACCATATCATCTTTAGATATATCTACTGTACTCTAGAATTCTCATATCATCTTTAGATATATCTACTGCCATCTTTAAAGAGACCTGAATTTATAAATGTGTAGATTGTAGAGGTCTCTTGTTACCCTTGGGGCAGAGTTTACTTGATCAAATTGTTGAATTTGTAAAAAGTTTAATGCAAGGAATATGACTTTACATTTGAATTAACTTATCTCTGCATGTCTTCAGATGCAAGGAGTTGCAACTTTTTTTGGGTGAGTAGCAATGCTGATTGATCAAAATGTTCAGGCATTTCACATGTTCATGTCAGCCCTTCTTTGGGTATTTTCATGCTCTTGTGCTTTGTTGACTTGTTTCTATTTTTATGATTATCATTAGAGGTGGCAAGACGTGTGAGTCGGTCTGGTTCGGTGGTCAGGTAATGCATCGATATGTGTCAAATAGGCAGGTTGGTTCAGTTAAACCCAACAAGCACTTTTTGTTTATTATATAAAAAAAATGTCATAAATAATGGAATGTCTTATTTAGTACTTAAATAGCATAATAACCGCAATTAGAATCTAAACCTTTGAATACGTTGATTTAGAAGATATATGCATTAAAATAGAGTTTGGGCGGACCGTCAACCTATTTAACCAGCTCTTATTTTAGCTTAAGTATTTGATATTAACCGGTTTGAGATAAAAACAAAATCCAAAACGACCTGCTAACCTTGGTTTTAAAAAGCGCTAGATGCACAAAAGCGGCAAGGTCTAAGCGCATCGCGCAAAGCGCAAAAAGCGTGGGATTTCCGTACCCGAAGCGCACAATAATTATATAATATTTTTATATATCCCATATATATTCCATGAGTTTTTAACTTCATTTACCCAAAATATAGCTATAATTAAGGTTTTTATGTGATTATACCTATATGTACAAGCCAAAAACACCAAGGTACAACATTTTTATCCATTAAAATACCCAGCGTACGTGAGGCGCACGCCTCAGGGAGAAAAGCGCCAGAAATTTGACAAAAAAGCGCCTTAGGCGCGCGCCTTTGGGAAAAAGGATAGGCGCAAAGCCCTGAGGCGCCCTAGGCTACGCCTTGATGCGCCTAGGCGCGCCTCAGGCGCGCTTTTTAAAACCCAGCCGTTAACAAGTCAATGGAATCAAAACTGTTACCGCTGCGCTGGTTATCATCACATCTGGCTTGGGCCTTTTAATGTACTTACCGTTATGGGTTACTATTTGCAGTTGTTTGATCGGTCAGGGTTGTTATATGGCGAATTAGCTAGATTTGTACTGCTGATCTTGGGTATTAAAACAAGGCCTAACAAGTTTCATCCACCTAGACCTAATCCTAATGAACCCCATGGTCCGCAAACTCAACTCGAGGGACCCAAAGGCGCACCTGCTGGTGCCTGGGATGGTGTATGGGGGAAACAATTGATATTTGTAACCAAAATGAACAAACAAACAGATGAAAAGGAATCACTCTGCCAATGAATGAAACAACTGAGAAATGTCTGTATGAAATCAAGGAGTACAGACCCAAGCCTTGGTGACTGAATGTATAGATAAGGTATTCTCTGTATTTGGAGATACTATTTGTGTGAAATAATCTTTTTCATCTGCGATTCTGCATGCGTAGTATATACTAATGTAGTATCTAAAGATATTGCTTGTATTACAATGAGATTTCGACACAACACACACACATGCTCTTTCAGTATATACTAAGCAATGGAAGTGCTCCTAAGCTGAAGCTAAATGAATCAATCGTCCGAACCGAAGCAAGTCAATCGGTTTGGATGGTTTGAGATTTAAATGGTTTGGTCACGGTTTGGTTTTAACGGTTCAGTTTGAAACTTGAACAGGCGGCCTTGAAATATGTAGCTCTATGTATGTTCTATAATCATTAACGGTCTATAAAATGGCTTTCAAGTTTAAATAATTTTGCATCACCCATACATAAGAAGGGTTTATACATGCGACTCCCCGCCCCATGAAGCTGCGCCACTGAGCGTGCCCTTTAAATAATTTTGTATCTTGTATATGTTTATACGAATCTTGTATAAACACCTCACCTGATTATTATAGCTTATATATTACACATACACATGCTACTTTTTGTAAAGGAACAAGAACTGATTGCTTGTGGAATTGTATAGAATGAAACTGGAAGTAAAAACTATAACCTAATCATAATCAAGAAACAATAACCCAAAACTGGATTTGCACATACGATGTGTAAGATGTACTTTTGACCCATTAGACCCATTAGGAAATAAATTTTAATCATACCCACTTGACCCATTAGAAAACTAATATAACCCAAATCGACCCATTTATAAGTATATGGTTATAGACATTTCAAGGATCTCCTTGTGATATGAGTCGGGACACCCGCCGCAACGCGCAGGCATTCCCACCTTGTCTTACTTGCTCCTATAGGAGTTTTCATAATTATTTGTTGTATTGTTATTTTTATATTAGTTGCTTAAGCAAATTGGTTTAAAAAATAAGTTATGTGAAACCTTCCATGCAATGTGCGTCAAAAAAAACATAAATACCCGCGGCAAGGCGCGGGCACTCTGCTAGTAATATATAAAAGAACACTAGCTTTTATCCCGGGAGTGTCCCGGGGTTGAAAAATATAACCATTCTAATAATACTAATACTAATAGTAATAGTAATAATTATTAATCTTCTAATCTATTAATATATATAAAAGAAAATGGTTTTGCTGACGTGGCGTCCAATGGAGGCCTCAACCTCCACTTTTTTGTGCCAAGTGGCTTAATAATAGATGTTTTTTTGAGGTTTTTGGAGTGTTTCCTTTTTTAACCAAAAAAGAAAAAAAAAAACACACACGGAAACCCTAAAAATTTCCGTCCGGCTCCTCATTCTATTTTTCAAACATTCTCAATCAACCTCATCTTCTATTTTCTCAAACCCTAAAACTCCTTCAGCCGCCTTCACACCTTCCCTCACTTATTAATACTTTCCACCTGAAACTAATTGTTTTTCAATTTGCAGCGATGACGACGATGGCTGCGGAGAAAGAACGACAACGCCATGTTTACTTTGCTAGACTTGCAGAGCAAGCTGAGAGATACGACGGTATAATAATATTATTTAATCATGCACTTTTCTATGCGCTCCATTCACTTTGTTCATAATATGCATATACGGCTTTTATAAATTTCAATGTTTCCAGACCACAATTAGGTTTTATATAAATTTCATATATGTTTGTTTGATTGTAATCGCTTCATACGATTCCATCGTTTTTTAATTTATGTTTATTATTATTATTGGACAATGAGTATTCTAGCATATTTTTTTAGTTATTAAGTTTTGATACAGTTGTAATTAGGTATGTTACAAATTGCAAATCTAACTAATCGATCATTATTAATTTGCTGATTACTTTGTTCAGCTTCTTAGTTTTTAATATTATTCACAATTTCTATAATTTTTTAATTTATATTGTGGATAAGAGATACAGTTGATACCTTTCCTTCTTTCTCAGCTAAAATACTTATTTATGATAGTGTAAGACTCAAAATTTGTATGTTATTGGAATGACATAAACTAAAATGTTGTGAGAGTTATGGTTACTACCAGTCTTATTGAATATTGACTGAAAATGAGGCTATATATCTGTCATAGTAGAGGGGAAGAAACGCATATCTGAATTGTATCTGAATTGTTAAGTGATCTGAAAGACGAATAAGTTGTATTGTTCACTAAACTTGATATAGTGAAACGTGATAATCATAAACATCATGAGCGTGCTTAATATGTATATGTAACAAAATATGTGGTTTGTAATTTTCGTATATGTTAATCTTTTTTCACTAATAATCTACATTCTGCTTATTAGGAGTTTCACGTTCGACAATCGTCATCTGAAAAACACGCAAGAGATGTTCAACCATATCCATTGAGGCGTTTTTATTCTGAGAAGCAAGGTATTATTGATGCTTCTCGCATATTTAAGAAGCCACACCGAGCATTTCGTCCTGATCTTTTTTTGATAATCCTACGAGGCCTTCCAGGTAGTTCGCTTAATTAAAATTAGTGCTTTCAAATATCCAAACTAAAGTACTTTTTCATTATCAGTTAAACTTAACTATATTGATAACCATCATGCTTTGTGGATGTAGGAATTGAGTAAACAATGCAGAACATTGTTTACCATCATGTAGATGGTTAATAGTCATCTGTGTTTCTTTTTTAGCCGACCCCTTTTGCCCCAAGTAATCTACACTGACTTCAACCCATTTTGACCCATACACATTTTAAACTGAACCATCTGAACTGGTTTAAATTAACATATTCTGACCCATACCCTTTTTCACCCGTTATTTAGTTTTTAATATCCTTATTTTACATGCTTTTTTTGATTTAGCGCAGAATACATAAGAATTTTGTCTCTTTTGGGTTAAAAATTTAATTTAAGAAGTTGTAGTTATGTATGGATACAGATTTTTACTAGGTTGTTTCTAATTTTTACTTTCATCACATGTTGAATTTGTTGTTACGGTAGATTAAGTGGTAATAACCGAGTGTTCCGGTGAATATATGTCTTGCTTGCTTCAAAATATTATATGTATATATATATATATATATATATATATATATGATAATTTGCTACTTTTGATACATCAGAAAGCTGTTCTATTATTGTTTAGGATTGCATATTCAAACTCTTTAAATAAAATGTTTTAAACTGCATGTAAAAAAATAGTTTGCTGATTGTGTGGCCCTTTGGCTCTGGATGGGTTGGGGTGATAGGATGCATTGGTCGACTTACTGAGATTTATGTTATTTTTTTGCCTTTTTTAGGTTGTGGGTACTTGGTGCTAGCGCTTAAGGGTCTGTGTAGTGAGTTAACAATTGCAATATATACACATATGTGGTAATCTAGATGTAACTTGCAATGTTGTTGATTCATAAGTTTTACTCATTTATATGATGCAAGCATATACCAATAAAGTACAATATTGCATTCAATAATTTCATTTTGAAGGATGTTGAAGACTTTTCACTTCCTTAACAACATAATGTTGATCAGGTTGAACTTATCAATCAAGGGTCTAATCAAACCAACAATCACAGTCTCATGGGCTCCATCAGCGATACCGAGTAACTAAGGTGTCCAGCTTAGTTGTTTTAAGGTAGCTATTATAACTCATCATATATAGTTGTTTTCATGAGAAATTGGGGTTCAAATAGCTGAGCGTATATAAATTATCAGGTGGCACTTTCAAACCAATAAATAAACAATTACATATGAACATGTAAAATCATTAAAATTTCAAAATCAAATTTCACATTTTCATCATATATAGCCACCTAAATTGTTCTGTACAATTAGTTTAATTGTCATTGTAATAGTGTTATCTTTCTAATTGTAATTAACACATTTATTGTTTATAAAAAAAGATGGATAAAAAGTGTTTGCGGGTCAGTCTGTTTCCACCCAGAACCTGCAGTGCAGAAATACCGACACATAGTATTTTGTCATTGATGAACATGCAAGTTAAGGGTCTGGGTTTTTCTTATGCTAGATAGGTTTGAGGGCAACAGGTGGATCTGGACATTGATGGCACTTGCGAAATAGGATTTCGGTGGGTATTCTCGCTACCAGAGTAAGGGGGGACAACAAGTGCAATGTTCTGCGGTTACAACCCGTGTCGCAGCCATGGCAATCCACCAGATCTGAGCCTAATCAGATTTATTTTGAGGTGCTCTGATTTTTGTATGGTGCATATGTTTTATTTTATTTATTATTTATTTACTTTTTGTGCAAGTTTTTAGGTTGTTTGTAAGCAATTTTGGTATTTAGATTGATGAGAAGCAACATATGCGAGTTTAAAAACTTAGATTTTGCAAAACGCTAAGGCTTTGGGTGAGTTGGCAAATGGTGATACTGTCTTCCTTTCTTGATAAAGGTAATCGGTTAATTTAGCAGTGATGGCATTAGGACCGTGTATTGGGGATATTCATATAGCTTACGGTTAAAATGCTTCACTATAATATAGTTTGTTCTCTGTTGTTGTTTTGTTGTCGAAAACGCATGTTTTCAACCTTGTGCTATAACGGGTCAACTGAGTAGACGAACAACTATTTTTTGGGTTTATGGGATAATGGGTCAACCAGGTAAACGAATAGCTATGTTTTGATCCGCTATTGTAGCGAGGTAAAGTTAATTAATTGGTATAACACTATTGTTTTAGTCATATTCTTCCTAAATGTTCTGTTGATATATGATGTATGTGAGGTAAGCGCAAACCTCACAATCAAGCGACAACTCTCATTCGATATGCAAAGATGAAAAAAATATATACAATACTAATGCACCTAAATAATCACAGTCTCATAGGGTCCATCTGCGATACCAAACAACAAAGGTGTTCAGCTTAGTTGTTTTCAGGTAGCTATTATAACTCATTATATATAGTTGTTTTAATGAGAAATTGGGGTTCAAATAGCTTAGTGTATATAACTTATCAGGTGGCACTTTCAAACCAATAAATAAACAATTACTTATGAACATGTAAAATCATTAAAATTTCAAAATCAAAGGTGTCCAGCTTAAACAGCAGCAAGAAGCCACTTAAGCCACTGCGATGATAATGATCTCGCCGCAGGTGTGAAGGTGATAATAAAGTTATGATAATATTATTCCAACAGTTTTGAAAGCTCCGCAGGTTACCGTGAATTTTGTGTGATTATGATGGTAAAAAGAGAGAGAGGTGGAGATGAGATAAATGTTACTACTTTTAACCACATGCTCAGCTAAAAACAATATGCCTTTCACAATTACCAATATATGTGTAATTTGTTTACTTATTTGTAGACTACTTGCACATCAAGGGATAAATGTTGAGCAGTTGGCAATTGATCTAAAATCACATGAGTTGAAGGTATTAGTTAGTTAACTTGAGTCATGATAGTCTAATTTAATATGCTTATGTCTGTGCAATGTGCAGTTTGTGCAACTTGGGCGTTGACTTTTGTAAGAAAAGAAAAAAAGGTGCAGTACAAGAAGTTACGATTGAAACGGTTACATCAGACCACAAGGCTGTTTTTGACATTTTGAAAAAGTAAGCAGGAAGAATAGAGGTCACATTTTAGGTATGACCTTACTATTTTCTCGATCAACAAGTGAATCAAATATCCCAAAATCGTTGATAACACTAAAATTACCAACAGAACCTTATCAAACATACAAATTTTTAGGGGTGCAAACGAGCCGAGCCGCTCGCGAGCTACTTGAGCTCGGCTCGGTAAAAAGCTTGAAACGAGCGGAGCCTTATCCTTCCTTAAACACTTTATTTGAATCTATGAAATGGACTAAATTGGTATGTTTTCTACTTGAGCTTTTTTCCGTTATCTTCCTTAGCCCATTATCCTTTTATTGGACTCCAGGCTTTAGGATATGAATATTAGGAGTTAGCGTTTGAGTTTTCTTAGGCGGAACAGATTTTATTTAAAAATCCGTTATCCTTTTTATGTTCTAAGTCATACTCTTAATGCATATGCAGAATAGAAGCACATAGGCGATTTAGCTATATGAAGGATGAAGTTGCTATCTATGAGGGAGACTAATCACGTATTGCCATTATAGTTTGTAGTAAACCAAATATGTCCACAAACTACCAAAATCATGCATCTATTTCTTTTTATTATTATTTTTTATCAGAATAATCCCTGCTTCTGCATATACTCACCAATTTTTCTTCTAAATATTAATGTATCAGTAAAGGTATATGCAGTATATGTTATATGAACTGATTGGTCAAAGTTTTATCAGTTACAATCTTTACATGGTTTTGTAAAGCTGTTGAATTTATTTCTGGACAAACTTTAATGGGTCGGAGGCAGAATAACTCTGAACCAAAGCATTGGGTCTTATTGATCCTTCTGTTGTTGGGTCTGTTTTCTTGATCATTTGTGTACAGCGTTTTGTTTAGGCTAAAGCCAGATGCTCGAAAACTGAGGATACCTTCTTTACTGATGTGTACACCTTTTTGTATTTAGGCGTTTGAAAGTGAAACTCATAAACTTAACACACATTTACATTAATATTGTTAGGTGCTTAAATTATTGGAAGGAGAAAAAAAAGAATTACTTGGGTGCACGCTGCATTCCATTGCAATTGTCACTCTTTCCGGTGTTAAGCAACAAGCTATTGATAGTCAATAGTCTAATGGATTATGTAAGCCGGCTAATGGATCTTGAGTTGGTGTTTTTGGTGATGTGAAATGTATGTTTCCTTATAAAAGTTGCTACGTGATATCTAAATAGGTTAATATATCCCAAATTATTAACGACTTAAATCGTTTCACATACGCGCAACGTGCATCCGTGAATACAACCTTACTTAGAATTGTCAACTCCGGCATGATTTTCCTCTCCTTTGACGTAGTTTTTCTTTGTAGCCGTATTTGGTTGAGTTTTTCTTGTGCAAATCATACATTGTAGATTTTATTACGTAATATTGATTTTTCAACCCCGGGACGCTCCCGGGTAGTCAGCTAGTTAAGTAAATAAAAAAAATAACCTTGCTATAAGGTGACACAATGTGTTGCAGTGTTCCACGATTCTTTCTCCTAGCTTCTCTTTTGATGAAGTATACATATCCATCTTAAGAAGAGTAAAATTCCAATGATAGCATGGCGATTAGGCTGAATTTCAACATCGTAGATAAGAACCTAGTTTAAAAGAAAAAAAAAACATGATTAATGAATAACCTGAACACTTTGTGTTTTTTTTTTCCTGTATGAACAAAACCTCACAAAAAATAGTCGTTTTTTTCTTCGTTTTTTATATAGTACTATGGTACTCGTTGGAAAGATAATAAAACGCTCGTTAATTTGGTGTAATTTTTTTATTTAAAAAATCTCGAATATAAAATATATTAACGTTTAAAAATTATGGGAGGAAACATAAGAAAGAAAAATTTTAATTTGTTTTTTAATTATTTTTTTCTAAAATAACTCAATTTAATTTTAGTAATTGAGAATGTAGAGATAGAGAGATAAATTTAGGGTTTTATGTTTATCTTGTTTTTAATTAAAAAAAGAAATAATTCAAAAACACTAAAATCTTTTAATTATGATGCCACGTGGCAATTTCATGAAGAGGTTGAAGGCACCATTGCATGCCATGTCAGCAATGTTTAATTCTTTTATATATATTAATAAATAGATTAATAGATAATAGATTACTTAAAAGATAATATATTCTGGCCGCTACTCGGTCTCAAATTTAGTTAAAGGTTAAAAACTGGTTAAATTATGGTCAAAGATGTTGAAACAGTTTACGGGCCATTGATGTACCATTCACACCCTTTTAGTTTGCATATTCTCTACACTCTACCATGTTCACATAATTAAGTAATTTTTTTTGAAAGGTGAAGTTCATTCCACAAACGCAAAAACCACCGACTCACCAAAACGGGGAGACGGGTCGCCAATTACAAATACATCATATTACACCAACCTTTCCAATCCTTAACGAAACTTTTATGCCTATTCGAAAACCAAAGAAAGCCGAAAGCTTTAACATCCGCCACAACCTCCACGACATTACTTCTCCTTTGATTAAAAACATCGTTGGAATGCACGCCAAATGCGCCAACAACACACCATTACCATACCCTTTATAATATCCTTGCGCATACCCGATTGGTGTTCAACATAATTAAGTAATTAACTCAAATTTTAGAATAATTTAAGGTAGTTGATTTTGAACACATTCATCATTATTATAATTATACTTTTATTAGTCTATGAACTTTAATAATAGTAACAATGCTGAATTAACCCACAACAGCGGTCAAAGTTGATATGCTTTCAGTAATCTAACATTTAACGTTTCAATCCTCCCAAATTTTCCATCTTATAAATACCACAAACTTTACTCATCTATATATCATCAAAACAAAATCCTTTAATTTGCTTACATACTATCTATCAAACTAATTAGTCATGACTACGGCTAGTATTGAAGTTGAGGTTGCTTCTCAATATCCCGTTGAGACAGTTTTTGAGGCTTTTATGGCTTTTCATACTTTAGCACCTAAGGCCATTCCTCAAGTGTTCAAATCCATTGAGACACTCGAGGGCGACGGAGGTGTTGGAACCATAAGGCTATTCATATTTGGTGATGGTAAGAAGTTAACATCATCACCTATATATATATATATATATATATATATATATATATATATATATATACATATAATAAACCAAAGCCATTTTAATGACATGGCACTCAAAGAGGCATTCTCTTCCTTGAGTGTGCCATGTGTCAACCCATGTGGCATTGAGATATTTTAGAAAAAAATAATTTAAAAACAAAATTGGATTTTTCACCCTCATATTTCCTCCTATAATTTTTAAACGTTAATATCTTTAATATACGAGATTTTTTAAAGAAAAAAATTACACCAAATTAACGAGCGTTTTATTATCTTTCCAACGAGTACCATAGTGCTATATAAAAAACGGAGAAATTTTTTTGTGGGGTTTTGTTCATACAGGAAAAAAAAACACAAAGTGTTCAGGTAAATCATTAATCATGTATAGGCAAGTCACTAATTATATTCAAAGCAGTAAATATGATTTTTTTTTCAACCAGAGCCGAATAGGTTAATAGAGTTATACGTTGTTTTAAGTTAGGTATCAATATTAGTATGTTAGAGTTGTACATTTGTTTAGTATTTAGGATAGGTGTTAATATTAGAGTTACATTAAAGTTCTACATTCTTCTAGGTTAGGTGTTAGCATTGGAGTTGTACATTGTTAATTTGTTTTAGGTTAGATATTAATATTAGAGTTATACATCAGTCTATTTCATATGTAAAATTGATGTATCATATTAAATTTTCTCAACCCGGGACGCTCCCGGGGTATAATCTAGTATATATATATAAAAGTACAATTTGTGATGCAAAACTTAATGCAATTTCTTTTTCCTTTTTTTCAATTTTATTAATTTGTTATAGTTTCTGAATATAAACTACTTTTCACAGATGTTCCCTTCAAAAGTTGCAAGTTTAAGCTAGATGCCATTGATGAAATCAACTTTACATACAACTACACATTTTTTGAAGGCGACAACTTGATGGGTATATTAGACTCCATAAACTATTATGTTAAGGTTATACCTTCTGATGACGAAGGATGTGTATTCAAGAAGACAGTCATTTATAATTGCAAAGGTGATGAAAAACCGTCAATTGAGATTCTTAACTTTGAAAAAGAACTATACGAGAAAACCTATAAGGCTATCGAGGCATATGCCGCTTCCCATCCAGAAGCTTATTAATCTATCTAGAATCAACATGTTGTTGTTATGATTTGAAATAGTTTATTTTGGTGTTTTTAATCATTTGCTTAATTTTGTAATAATGATGCAATAGTATTCAATACAATTAAAGTGGGAAGTAGTTTCTATTTGATACTGAATTGGCTCAAATGAGTATTCTATAGAAACCTTGGTTAAGTTTTCTACTAGAAAAGAAAAAAAAAAAAGAGAATTCTTGTTTTTCCACCCAACATTTTTTATAGTGATATTTTCACAAAACAATAGTAGCATATGTTGGTTACACAGGATCGATAAAGGGTTTGATGTTTGAGAGAGAATTTGGTGTAACAAGATAATTCACTAACACAAATGAAAATGTTACATGATGTTCGATATATATACATTGCGAAGGGATGTGTCCCTTGCATGAACCGACGTGACCTTTCGGTTTATAACTACCATAACTAAACAATAATATTAGACTTAGGATAAATAGGAAATCAATAATTATATGCCTTCATTCTCCCCCTTAATTCTTGATTTCCATGAGGTCTTCAACTCCTATGAGACTTCGCATCTCGATGAACTTTATCCTTGGTAGTGCCTTTGTGAGAATATCTGCTTTCTGCAATTCTCCACTGATGTGTTCAACTTGAATCTGCTCGTTCTCTATACATTCTCTGATAAAGTGATACTTCGTGTTGATGTGCTTTGATCTTCCATGAAATACAGGGTTCTTCATGAGTTGTATTGCTGACTTGTTATCTACCTTCAGAGTTATCTTCTTAGGTTCTTCTCCTGTAAGCTCGCTGAGTAAGCCTTGTAGCCATATTGCTTGACATGCTGCTGTCGTTGCTGCAATAAACTCTGATTCACATGAAGATAGTGCTACAGTATTCTGCTTCTGACTTGTCCATGTAATGGGTGAGTCTCTGTAGTAAAAGATAGTTCCTGTGGTTCCTTTGCCATCATTAGGATCTGCACCATAACTGCTGTCACTATAGCCGATGATTCCTGCATCTTTTCCTTTGGTGTATTGGATTCCATAATCCACAGTTCCTTGAATGTATCTTATCAGATGTTTGACTGCTTTCATGTGAGTCTCCCTTGGTTTCTCCATGAACCTACTCACGTATCCAACTGCAAAAGTGATGCCTGGTCTTGTATGTGTGAGATACCTTAAGCTTCCAATAAGCTTCCTATATTCTGTTTCATTCACTGGTTCACTTTCGTCTTCTTTGGGGAGTTTTAGTCCTGACTCCATTGCATACTTAGTTGGATTGCAGTTCTCTAGTCCAGCTTCTTTAATAACCTTCTTAGCATAGGCTGACTGCTTCAATTGAATTCTTCCTTGCACTTGGCGTACTTCTATCCCTAAATAGTATGTGAGTGGTCCTAAATCACTCATTTCAAATTTGCCTTGCATCTCCTTCTTGAAGCTTGATATGTCCTTGATAGAACTTCCCGTCACTATGATGTCATCAACATATACTCTAATAATTATTGTTGATTCCTTTGAAGTTCTCTTGTACACTGCTTGTTCTTGTGGACATCTCTTGAATCCTATCTCCTTTAGAGTGTTGTTCAGCCTTAAGTTCCATGCCCTGGGTGCTTGCTTTAATCCATATAAAGCCTTCTTTAGCTTGTAGACTAGTTTCTCCTTTCCTTTCTTCACAAATCCTTCTGGTTGTGATACATAGACATCTTCCTTCAATTCACCATGCAGAAATGTTGATTTTACATTCAAATGATGTACTGGCCATCCTTCTTGAGCTGCTAATGCTAGTAGTAGCCTAATTGTCTCCATTCTCGCAACTGGAGCAAACACTTCATTGTAGTCAATTCCTTCTTGTTGAACATAACCTTTTGCTACTAATCTGGCCTTGTGCTTGGTGATCTGACCACTTGCGTCTCTCTTGACCTTAAATACCCATTTTAATCCAATTGGTTTCTGACTTGTGGGGAGGTTTGTCAGTATCCAAGTATTATTCTTCTCAATGGATTCTATCTCACTTTCCATTGCTTCTATCCATTGTGGGTAATCTGCTGCTTCTTTGTAGTTTGCAGGTTCTTCATCATACACTAAGTATAGATGTTCAAATTCTTCTGGTCTTAGAGCTTCTGTGGCTGCATAGATGTCATTGAGTGACCTAAGGGGTCGTACTGGTCTATGTAATGAGCCTATTGAATCTTCTACTCCTTGTACACTTGATTCAACTGTCTGTGTATTTCTTGGTGACTCTTGGATTGTTATAGGAGTCCTGGTAGCTGCTTTTGGGGTGAAAGAATCTTCATTCTCACTAATATGATATGAGTTTTCCCCGTTTCCTTGATCTTGTACAGCTCCACTGTCTTGACTTCCAAATACTGCAAATCTTGTCCAAGTTGGCTCGTTGTCACTTGCTTCCTTCAAATAACTGTCCCATTTCCATGGTTCATTCTCTATGAAATGGACGTTTCTGCTGATACATATCTTGCCTTCTTCTGGATCATACATTCTGTAGGCTTTCGTTCCATTCTCATTTCCTAAATGTACCATCTTCTTGCTTCTGTCCTCCAACTTTCTCAGGTGAGGTGTGGCTATCTTCACATAAGCCATGCATCCAAATACTCTAATATGCTTGATATTTGGTGCCTTCCCATGTATTGCTTCATATGGGGTCTTTCCTTTCAATGCTTTAGTGGGAACACGATTGAGTATATAGATTGCTTGTCGTGTTGCTTCTGCCCATAAGTTCTGCGGTACATTCATAGCCTTTAACATGCTCCTCGTCATGCTCATCACTGAACGGTTCTTTCTTTCCACTACACCATTCTGCTGAGGTGTGTAGGGTGCTGTGAGTTGTCTCAATATACCCTTTTCTTCACAGTATGTGGTAAGAGCTCTAAATGTAAATTCTCCTCCACGATCCGTTCTTAACTTTTTGAGCTTTCGACTCATCTCTGTTTGAGCCTCACTTAAGAACTTCTTAAAGTTCTCATAAACTTGATCCTTTGACTTGAGCATATAGATCCACATGTATCTTGAGTAATCATCAACTATCAGGAAGAAATAGTTGTTTCCTGCTAATGATGTGGGTGTGATTGGTCCACATAAATCTGCATGTACTAGTTCTAGAGGTCTCGTGGCTCTAAAACTTGCTTGAGCGGGGAATGGTAGCCTGCTTTGCTTTCCCGTTAAACATGCATCACACACTTGAGATGGGTGCTCAATTCTTGGTATTCCACGTGCCATTCCTTTCGTACTTAACTGTCTTAGTGAATCAAAATTCACATGTCCCATACGTGCATGCCATAGCCATGCAGGTGTGTCTATTCTCGCTTGTAGACATATAGGGCTTGCTATTCTAAGCTTCACCTTGTAGAGTCTATTCTTGGCTCTTGGGACTTTTATCAATAAGTTGTTGTAGGCGTCATATACCCATAGATACTCGTTTTCCATAAGTACCTTGCATCCAGTTTCTGTCACTTGCCCGAGGCTTAGGATGCTGCTTTGGAGTGTTGGAATGTAGTAGAATTCTGTAATAAGTCTTTGTTCACCATTGTTACATTCCAGTAGCATTGAGCCTTTTCCTTCAATTTTGACACATGATCCATCTCCAAACTTTACACTTCCTATTACTTTCTTATTCAATTCTGTAAAATAGGAACGCTTCCCTGTCATATGGTTACTTACACCATTGTCTAAGTACCACATTTCATCTCTATTATCATCACTATGATAATATTCTGGTATTATATCCTTCTCTTCAAGAACTATTTCACTTTCTTCACCGACTGCCATTAGTAATGTGGGATCCTCTTCTTCTTCCATTACTAGGTGAGATTCTTCTTGTTTACTTCGAGGTTCTGGACACCTAGGAGCGATATGTCCTAATTTGTTGCAACTGTAACACCGTACATTGCTCATATCTTTCTTGGGCTTGTTTCTACTGTTGTTGTCATGACTTGTTTTAGTGAAACTCTTTTCACTCTTCTGTTCTTGTTGGCCATTCCTGTCAAAGTTTCTTTTCTCGTATCTTTGACTCTTGTTGAACTTCCTAAAGTTCTGCTTGCCTCGATTCTGATTGTAGTTCTTGAAATTGTTGTTATAAGGCTTTCTATCGTGCCTTGCAAATAACAACTTATCTTGACCTCGTGGTCCATATTTCTTCTCGTCTCTAGACTTAAGCCTCTCTTCATATGCTTTAAGTCTTCCAATTGCTTCATCAAGCGTCATGGTATCGACATCTGAATACTGTTCTATAGATGCGATAATCTGTAGGAACCTTTCTGGTACGAAGTCCAGCAGTTTTCGTACCAAAGCTGAGTCTTCAAACTTTGTTCCTAAAGTCTTTGACTTTGTGCTTATTGCACTTAACCTACCAGCAAACTGGTCTATGGTCTCTGTCTCTCTCATTGATAACATCTCAAATTCTGTGCGTAACGATTGTAATCTTGCTTTCTGGACTCGGTCAATTCCAACATGTCTTGTCTTTAATGCTTCCCAGATTTCACTTGCTGTAGTATGAGATGCCACCTGCATCACCATATCTTTTGGAATTGCCTGAAATAGATAGGCTATCGCGGTCCTATCTTTCTTCACATCTACCTTTGAAGATCCTTCTTGGGGTTCCACTACTTCCCAGAGGTTATTGGCATTCAATATTGCCTTTACACGAACAGCCCAAATCGTGTAGTTCATAGATGTCAACATCGGGGTTTGGAGGCTAAACGTGAGTGTTTCTTTGGTGACGATATCTTCTTTCGTCATCGTGGGTTTCACCGGTGTCTTTAGTGGACTTATGTGTTTATTTTTCTTCCCTATTGTCCAATCTTAATTTGAACAATCTAAACACCACGTCTGGAACTGGTATGACTCTTCTTCGTCAACCTTGATATTCTTTGAAGATTTTGACGAATCCTTCGTAGTATGTAAGCGCTTAAAACACACTATTCGGGGTTTCGCTAATGGGTGTAGGCTTTCTCCTAGTGCCTAGAATATCAAACTATGTTCCCAAAAATATCTAAAGTCAATCCCTTTGACTTTATAAAAAATCCTCCAAATAATTAAAAAAACAAAATTACTTTGTTTTTTTTTTAAATCGTTACTGAAATATTAATTAGAATTCTTGTGAATGTCTCGACAAAAAAAACAAACACTGAATTCAATAAAAATATTATAGAAATCTTGTGAATGCCGTGCACGACAAATTCACAGAAAACCACGGGATATTATAAAACCTTTTGTAAAAATGGTTTCAATATGTTTGTGTAGTTTGACTTTCAAAAAGTCAAATTTTTCTTCTTCCCCTTTGATTTTCCCACGCAAAAAACACTGCCCAAACAAATCTCTTCTTCTTCGCGCCTTAATACAAATCAATTCTGGATTTCTATATCTCCAACGAATCGATATAACACTATGATTCGAATGCTAAAACGAATCAAACTTCTATATAATCGAATAACTTTCTCCTTAGCTTCTTTGTTCGAGTCCGATCGATACAAAGATCTCTTAATCCAAACGTTTAAGAACGATTTGTGTAATCCGGTGTGTGTTACTATTGATTCCCGAAATGATTTGATTCACAGAACTGAATTTTCTGTAAAAAAAAATCAAAAGAAATTTGGCGAGAAATCGACTTGTCACGTTTTATTAAACAAGAACAAAGATTCTTGTTTCTTTGAACCAGATTTGGATTAAGACAATAAAATTCGATTATAATACTTAAAAAGAGGGCAGGAATATGTAACCGTTATGACGCGCGAATCCTCTTCTGAAATCCGAACACCCTTGATCGGAAAACTTCTTCTTCGCCGGAATCTTCTTCTTCTCCAGTGAAGGAACGGTTACAGGTTTAGTGAATTCCTTTATCTTCAATTCTGGTTGGCGTATGAATGTTCAGAAGCCTTAATCTTTAATGCTCTGTTTCCGTCCGATAATTATTCCTTTGTTCCGATTGAAGTTTCTTCACGAAGAAGATGATCGGAGACGTCGATATGATCGGAAAACTTGGTAACCGCTCTGATGCCAACTGTTGGTCACACAGGATCGATAAAGGGTTTGATGTTTGAGAGAGAATTTGGTGTAACAAGATAATTCACTAACACAAATGAAAATGTTACATGATGTTCGATATATATACATTGTGAAGGGATGTGTCTCTTGCATGAACCGACGTGACCCTTCGGTTTATAACTACCATAACTAAACAATAATTTTAGACTTAGGATAAATAGGAAATCAATAATTATATGCCTTCAGCATACATTTTTTTTAAGGATCTCATGACACGATAACATAGAATCATGAGATGTTATCGTGTCATGTGATCACGAAAAAGGTTATGAAGTGAAAGATTATTTTATGGACGGTTGTATCATTCGAGGTGGTGTGGGAGCCCACGTCAAGGAGCTAGTCTTATATAACAGATATTTACAAACTCATGAACTATTGATTACATATTATATACATTATTATACATACAATTAATTACATGATTATATGTTTAAAGTTAATGAGAAAATCATAATTTAAAAAAAAAAAAAAATCAATGGTCTCATGCTCTCATCTTCTGGCTGCATTTATATTAAGAGACCTAGCAGGTGCATGACTCTCAAGAATATGTGCAAGTACCTCCCACAAAAGCCCTTGTTCACACCTCTCCTTCATCAAACTCTTCACACCAACATCCTCACACTCTTCTTCACCCTCATCCGTACGCCTGATCGCCACAACCGTCGCTCCATGCAACACACACCGTGACTCCGGCAGCCGGAGTTGTTGAACATGCCACAGTTTTCCATATCCTGACGCCGGTAACTTAACCTCAGGATCAAGCAAGTCATTCACCTGTTGCTTATCCTTAATAATAACTCTTCCTTTGTTATCACGATCACATATCTCGGCTGTTTCTATCGTATGGCGGTGGTTCTCCACCACGTGCCGGAGAACATGTTGCCGCCATGTGGCTTCTCTAAAGCACTGGTTCGATGATGCGATTCGTGATTGCAGAAGATCATTCGTCAATGGATGATTCTGCGTCGGGTGGTTTGACGATAGTGATTGATGGGGTTGACAATTTTTTACCTGTTTGACACGATTAAACCTGTTTAATAAAAAACATTATGTAATTTTATATTTTTTTAAGAAAAAACAAAGAGACTAGCATTAGCCAAGCTTATTAAGTAGTGTAAATTTATATTTTTTTTTGCTTTTTTTATTATAATATTCAAAACATTTTGTGCAAATGGTACGTGTTAGATCCAAAATTATGAAAATGGTGTTAATTATCGCAATCTCAAATTGCGGTTTTAGCTTATGTGGCAACAACTTGCAATGGTGTCACGGTGAGGTGGATAGGTGAGTTGGAAAGGGAGGATGAGTGGGCATAATCCGCAATCTAAGATTGCGGTTTTATGAAAAAAGTTTATTATAAACCGCAATCTAAGATTGCGGCTATTGATAAAGCTTTATTATAAACTACAATCTAAGATTGTGGATTGGAATTTTTTAAGTCACCTGCCACATAAGCTAAAACCGCAATATGAGATTGCGGTAATACCATTTTCATAATTTTGATCTGACACATACTATTTGCACAAAATGTTTTGGATACTATACTAAAAAAACAAAAAAAAAATCACTAAAGTTGCGCGTTTTTATCCGAAAATGCGGCCCTCTCGTTTTAAGGATCTCATGACTCCCCAAGATAATTTTCAAGCTCGCCCAAATAGGGTCCATAAATATGCACATGGTGTATATGTCTTTAAGTTTTTAATACTTGTGTTAAGTGCGTCGTTACGAACCTGTACCAAATTTGATTGATGATGCAATGACGTTGCGAATAGAATCATGCACACGTTCGAACCTCTACCGAACTCAGCATGCCAGTTGACGATCGATTCATCTTGCTGGAACGAAGGCAGTTTGATTCTAAGATCTCGAATATGGTGAAATCCTTTTAGTGAATCGATAGCCGATTGGAACAATGCTCCGTCAAAATTATTCGGCGGAGGCTTCTTAAAAAAGGATTTAGATAAATAATTAAACAATTTTTTAGGTAAGTTGTCGTCACGGTTGTTAGGATTCCGGTAAGGAAACGTGAGGGATATAGACGGTGTTTGGCGGACAACGGCGGAGAAACGTTTGGAGATTAGGTTGCAAATGCAGAGATATTTAGCGTTGTTGATTTTGGTGAATATTAAGAGGAGTAATTCGTCCGGGAGGCGGTTAATGTAATCGGTTTCTGGTTGTTCTCCGGCGGAAGATGGTGGTGGTGGTGGTGGTTGTGACGTCATTTTGTTGTTGATAATCTCCACATAAATTAAAAAAGAAGATTAGGTTTAATCTATCCATGGTTTTTTTAGAGGACTTGCGGTAAATTCGCTTATGTAATTTCCTTGGTACATTGATTAATAGCATAACAAACTCTTTTCCTTTTACCTAGCTAATTTGTTTTAACTAAAACATAATTGTTCATATATAGAAATAAACAAGTTATTAGACTCGTTTCAGTAGATACCGTGGTTTAACTAAAACGTGAAAAAATTGCTGTCACGTCATCACTGACACGTAGTTGATTAACATTTTACCCCTGTTTATGTGAGGGGTGTAGATGTCGGGTGTTAAGTGTTGCAAATGCGGCCAGTAGATGAGATTATGGATCACATTCGAATCTCATGTAATTTGTAGGCACTAGGCACGATCAATCTGGTGGCATGTCTTCGTTTGGCTAAAACTCCCCATTCCGGCTTCGCATTCATCATGTCTATAACTCCTCGAATGGCTAATGTTGGTTGGTTCTAGGTTATGGAAGAAAGTAATCGGTGCGGTGGTTTTATCCACAATGTGGCATATTTTGAAGGCGATAAATGACAAGGTGTTCAACAACAACTTCATGAGTTCATTGCCATTAAAAAAAAAAAAAAAAAAAAAAAAAAAAAAAAAAAAAAAAACCAACGGAAAATATAAAATGAATTCGATTTTATGGACTAATAGCAGGTCGAAGTTTATTTGTAATATACAGCTTCCTACTGACCTATTGCTAGCTATATATGTTTATATAGTTTTCCGTTGTTAAAAAAAAAACATATACATAATGAATACGACTTTAGGAACTCCTAACCACTTAAGTAACAAACTTAACTAAAATATATTACGAAAGACACCCTCAAACATTATACAAACTACAACACGTTGAAGTTTTATATTTACACTTTGACGCGCCTAGCATAAATACTAAGTTACAATCTAACCAATGAACTAGGTAACGTAACAAGAAAAGCCACAAATAGTTGGAGGTCGGTTGGCTATAGTGTTTAATAGACGTAATAAACAAACCATTGGCGTAGGGGTGTGGTGCCATCATCGTTTAATAATATTTAACAAAAGTAGTTCATAATGTCAAAGTCTAGTGCATTGTCACATGTGGCAATTAATAATTATGATCTCAAATACCGGTATTGATATCTCATGTTCAACTCCAAAGTCCTATACTAGTATACTCCTATCAGGTGTTTCTTACATGTTTTTAGTGATCCAAATGTTTAAAAATTTGTCACTGTTATCTTTTTTTTTACATCAACTGCTTACCAAATAAAGGATTTAAGATTTCTAAATTCATTAACCTTGATTAAAACGAAGAATACTATACTATACTAGGGTCAAGTTATCCGGTGTAATAAAAATGAGAATGGAGAGAAAGATATAAAAATACAATAGAACACGAAATATGACATAATGAACCACAAAATATAAGACAATGCCGAAAAATGTAATACAATGCTAAGGAAAAAAAGACACACTGATTCGTAAAAATGACACAATGATTAAAATAAGAAAAAGACACAATGCTACATAAAAGACACAATGCTATAACGTGAATTCTAAAAACTACAGTTAAAAATCCAAAAAAACCGAAAACCTAAAAACTAAGGTTGTGGGGTTTGATAAGACGATTCCAATGCCGCTTGAATTAGTCCAATCGGAGCCCGTTTGATACCTTTTCAACGACTTCTTATTTTTCTTTCGCTGTGTATTTGATCCTAACCCATTGTTAGTTTGTGTCTGTAATAATAATTTTACTTAATATATTACCCCCACCCGCACAATTATATTTTTCTAAAATATATATAATTAAATATTTTTACATATAATTGTTAAGCTGAGTAAATTTATCATGATGTAATTTGTCTTTTCACAAACTATGTAACTTTCTATGATAATATATCATCTACTAGATATAATTGCATCCACAATGGTAAGTACAGTCTAAAATTTCATACCGTCACATCCTTTTAAATCCACTCTTTTCTACAACTATAAATCATTCTAAACATTCATCTTATATCCCAAGTTTACAAAAAAAAAAAAAAAAAAAAAAAAAAAAAAAAAAAAAAAAAAAACAAATAATACAATATTGTATGTGTGTGTGGGGGACCCTTCCCCCCTAAACAGGATAGTACGGTATAGCGGACCAACACCCTCCAAACCCCGTTCCGAAAGACACCTATAACGGGGAGATGGTTTGGAATGTGAGATTTGGAATTCCAAACCCCTACGTCCGAAAGTTAGCATTGTGGATACTCTAATTATGTAGCTAAAACGTTACCACGTATAATCATCAAAACGTAACACAAACCCATCCACGTTTAGTTTTGGCGCTATCTAAAGAATATTCATCTTTATTCGTTACTTATACGGTTTTTTTATATAAACCTTGCCAAAAAAGAAAAGGTAAAGAGGATAAAGTGATAAACGAAAGTTGCAATAAAAAGGATTGACAGAAAAGCCATATTTATTTTCGATGCAAACGTGATAGAATTCCTTGAATCATACATATCAAAATATACCACTTTTAATTATCTTAGATTATGAGGCACATTGCCAAAACTACAAGCAAAGTGACACCAATACGTGCAAATAGGCACGTCCATACCTTAAGGCAACCATTTGCCCCTAACTATTAAAACCCCTTTTCCAAAACAACGTACGTACTCTCCATTAAAATGGATTTCCATTCCTTTAATCTGGCTACAACCACAAGCTCCACAGGCTGCAGCCCTCAAAACATGCAATTCTACACCGCACCATCAAGTCCAATCTCGCTCGACACTGCCTCAGACTATGATGACCAAGAGTTCGAGTTTGAGGTCAGTACGCAGAGGTTTACAAATCGTTGTGAGTTTCAACAAATGTATCCTTCTTTTTGGTGGACAAAAAGAAACAATAACGGTCAAGAAAACTATCGGCTACCAACTCGAGCCGCATCGTTTTGTAGTGGACAAGTTTTGCCTTTAAAACCTCCTCCGCGGCTCCAAACCTCGGTTTCTTCATCACCAAGGTCTCCAAACTCGATGCTAAGGCTTCGGTTTTCACGACCTTGTGCTTGGAATGATGATTTTGACCCTTTCCAGTTTGCTTTGGAGAAAGTTAGCGATGAAACAAGGGCTAGGATGAGTTTCCATAGACGGTCGCAATCATACTCTGGATATAGAACTAGTAGTGTCGCACACTGGCTCGACGGTGCAGTGGACCGGGAGAAAGACCATAAGAAACAAGAGTTTAATCCCAACAGCAGTAGCAGATCCAAGATTTTTGATCAAGGTACGCATTATATTATATAGATATTCTTAAATTTTATACGTTAAAATTCTTTAAATAATGATTTTATACTGAACTTTTAGACGCAACCCCCCCCCCCCCCCCCCCCCTCTTCGCGGTTTCATCATGAGCACATCTTTTTGTTACATTCACAAGTTTTCTATTACATCTTATACATTGGTTTTTTTTTTTTTTTTTTTTTTTTTTTAGAGTTGATTAATAATTCGCAATATCTATTTTAATTTTTTTTTTTTTCAGGGTATGGACATGTTAGTTTGCGTATGAAACCCAACGAACATTTAAAACCTCAGGGACCAACACTCGCGAAGATGATGGAGCACAAAGATTTGTTATACTCAAGACGGATCATGCCTAGTGAACACGTTGCCAAATCAAGGGCAAAGTCAAGTCGGATGGTTCGAACCACAACCAAAGGTATGTGGTTAGGAAGAGGGGTAAAAGATGAAGACCATGAACACATGAAGGGTCGAAGTGAATCAAGTTGTAGTAAGGAATCAAAGATGCATAGAGTGATCTCATTGTTGTTCAAGTTGAAAAAGCGTAGCAATGAAAGCAACAAAAATTGGAAACTACGTCGTTGCTTAGGATATGCTCCTGGGAGCCCACCATTTATGAAGTAAATAAAGAGGCCCGTAATCTTAAGGCCTTCTTAACATGTGACCCATTTAATATAATGGCCTCCTTTACTTGTAGTTGAGATATTAGTCAATTTAGTTGTACACGGTTAATTAAATACAATATTACAATATTTTAGCTTTTAGTTATTTAATAGTAGAATAAAAGTTTCCTTCTTTGACGTTCAAAGAAGTTAAAAACAAAATTGATGTTTTGGAACTCCGTTTTTACACAATTTCATCAACACGTTGGTGAAAACTACCATAAAATTTATGAGCTTCATTCAAGGTTTTGTCATCTGGCTAACATCTATGAGATTTTAGGCACTCTTCAACCATGCGATGAACAACAATGAGGTAATGGAGGATGAGTGGTTAATGCAGTCAAGGGTACCGACGCCTACACGGCCGACAATTTGCTCACGTTTCGGTGTGGGGAATATTGAGAAGCTATGTCGGGTCGAATAAGTGAATAACAATGTTTAGCCCGTTTTTATTTTAATCATGTAATTTTTATTTTAAATTACATTTATGAATTACAAATAGATTTAAATTAGACTATAAAACCATGATTGGGAAACGATTATTCCATAACACCTTAGTTAAAGTAGAGGCAAGCCCCCCTCTCGCTGTCTACATGGCGCTAGGGCTAGCTGTTCATGAGCCGAGCCGAACCGAAAGGACCTTTGATCGTGCTTGGCTCGTTTACAAACAGAACCGAGCTGAACGGCTCGTTTACAATCGAACCAAAAACCGAGAGGGCATTTTTTGAGCATGATTTTTTTCCGAGCGAGCAACGAGTGAAGAATATTTTGAACAACCCTAAAAGTGGGATATTTTCGTTGTCAGGTGACAACTAAAGCCGAACTATCCAATTATGACATTAATACTAAGGTCCGAGTGTCCAAGGATTAGGCATAGATAGAGGCCGGTGAGGCGATGAGCATACTGCATAGAACAATTGTCGTATTATGACGTAGAGTGATATCAAGCGACAATTAGCGATAGATGATTAATAATATAAAGAGGGTAAGACTGACACTTAACACCATAAGGTTTACTATTAAACTTAATGCAAAATTTTTATTGGATTAAGCGGCTAGTATTATTTTATTTGCATATATTGAGCGAAATGTTATTATATAAAGCTATAAATATCAATGTGAGTTTTGTGTGTATATATAATTATACATGTAATAAATAAATAATAATTTATTCTAGCCGAGCAGCTCATTTACAACCGAGCGTATGATCGAGCGAACATTTTTCAAGTGTTTTTCGAATGAGCGACAAACGATTTGAACAACCCTACATGACGCTTTAAAAACACTGTGGGCTCTATTCCACACTCATAGTTTAAACAAGTCATATGTTTCTAAACACCCATATAAGTCCCCTAAAATTTCACATTTTCTCCTTACATTACAAATTTACATCACAAAATTATTCTATTACGACCCAAACGCCTATCCAAGCCAGTTATCTTCACTTCAGCAGAAGTGACCTGAAGTTTGCAACAAATCCCTCATGACCAACCTCTCATCTTCATGTATATGGAATATGCTAAAGTGATATGTACTTGCACAGTTGCATGCCTGTAACTAATAGAATTGCACTTATATATTGGGAACATAAGATTCTCTTCTTCTCTTTGGATGCATACTTGTTTCTCTGTTCCCTTTTTTCATCATTGCCACAAATTCATCATAGTTTATCCTACCATCCTGCAAAACATAGTCATTTACACTCCACACATATCATATCATCATACTCAAGTTTTAGTGTTGTTTCTATTTGGTTACTTACATTATCAGTATCTATCTCGGATACTATCTCTTTTATATCCCTTCCATCATTCATACCATATTCGCGTATAGCTTGCTCCAATTCTTCTATAGTTATGTACCTGGCATCGTAGGATATATAACACAAAATTTAACAAACCATTATGTATTGTTTGATATCATTCTTTAAAAGATGTACTTACCCACTGTTGTCTTTATCAAAGTACTGGAATGCAGTGTAGAGATGTTCTTCTCTATCCATTCTATTCATATGCATTGTTGCTGTTATGAACTCGTCGTAATCTATGATTCCATTCCCATCTGCATCCGCCTGTTTTATTTTCAATTTAACATTCCAAATGATCAATTCATGAGGTTTTCAAGTGAGTTTTCAAATGTCCATGTTAATAAGAACTCAAATAATCAAATGAATCTAATTGGGATATGATCTTACAGCTTCCATCAATTGTTTAACTTCGCTCTCGGTTAGTTTTGTCCCTTGCTTGGAAAGCCCTTCTTTTAGCTCCTCTACCGTTATTGTTCCGCTATTATCAGTATCCATTCCTTTGAACATTTCCTTCAATCCCATGATTTCTTCCTCCGAGAGGCATCCTGCAATAACCTACATTCGGAAAAGATTCCGAAACATAAAGAGTTTTAAATTTTCTTCAACTTTCAATGAATTATGATGTGTAATTAGGGTTTATTGTAATTATCAATACCATAATTAGCAGATATATGATTTGCTTAGTTTTCTTTGAAATTATCCTCATGTATATATGTATCTCTGTGTATAGGGTATGTTTGGCAAAACTAGTTGGTGCCTAGTCGTTGGAAGCTGGTAGCTATAACTTTTTAAATATATATTTTGATGTTTGGCAGAGTAGCTGAAACTTTTAATAAAATGTATAAAATTACCGAAATTGACATTAACTAAAAGCTTGTATGCATGCTTTTTTATTTTTATTTTATGATAGAACGGGTATTTGTGTCATTTACTTACTAAAAACTTGTAGCTAGTAGGAGTTTTTTCTTAAACGCTAATACTAATATAGCGTTTCAATATAGAGTTTTTTCCCCTAATATAAAAGCTTCAAACTCTTTCAACCAAACAAAGCTTTTTATTGAGTATGAGCTTTTTCTTGAAAGCTTAAAGCTTAAAGCTCATTAACACTCTTAAAAGTTCATTGCCAAACACACTCATAGTTGATTAATAATTCATAATACGTGCTCTTATGTTATTTTATATAGCATTAGAGGTATAGCTGGAGATGTAAGTACCCGTAGAGCAACTTTCTTGAACTTGTTCATTGCTCTAAATTGTTTTAGCCTTCCCATAACAGCATTGTCAAGTGGTATATCAGGTGCTTCACCATCTTCTTTAATCCATGGGTGAGCTAGAAAAAAAAAAAAAAACAATATTTATATAGCTCATACCGCATTTTTACATGCATTATAGCGTAAAATCTTTCGTTCAATTCATATATATTTACTACTTACAAAGAACTTGTTGTGCCGTTATCCGTAGCCTGGGATCTGAATTCAACATCTTCCTAACTAGATCTTTAGCCTGAGGAGATATTGTAGGCCAAGGGTCACTTGTAAAATCGATATATCCACGTAAGATTGCATTAAATATCCCATGCTCAGATTCTGTAATAACATAAAATTTCGTCAATATGTAACTTTTGAAGGTCTTATCAAGGGAAATCAATAAAACGGCCACAATAATTAGCTTAACAAAATATAATATTCTTGATTTTTTTTCATTTTGCAATAATATAATACGGAAAAGTGGTCATTTTGCTACATAATTCTCCATGGAGAATGTGACATATAACAATGGATCCCATGCGCCGAGGAACACAAACACTATTTGATTGGAAAATTATAACGTTAAGACTATTTTGTCAAACTCATTGGCCAAGATATATAGCCGTTCTGGTGATTTTCCCTTTTATGAATTTATGGTTATTCGCTTTCGATATAAGGAATCTCTCTACCTTACCAGCCCAAAAAGGAGGAACTCCAGAAAGAAGAATATATAACATGACACCAATGCTCCATATATCAACTTCTGGACCATAATGTCTTTTCAAAACTTCTGGTGCAATATAATATGCACTTCCAACAATATCACTGAATATTTCACCTGCATTAAAATCGTTACATTTTCTTTAGATCCTGCATTTGATTTAAAACATTACAAACATTGTTTATAGAAAAAAAAATATATATATATATATGCATAACCTTGTTTATAGAAAACCGAGAGACCGAAATCTGTAGCCTTAAGAGGAGCATCTTCATTTCCATTCAAAAGAAGAAAGTTTTCAGGCTTTAGATCTCTATGAATAACTCCCATTGAATGACAAGTATGAACAATTTGAACAATTGTTCTAAGCAACGATGCAGCACCTCTTTCAGTATAATAACCCTTCGCGATAATCCTATCGAATAACTCACCACCAGCACACAACTCCATTACTAAATGAACCGAATGCTTGTCTTCAAATGCACCCTTGAGGTCCACAATATTTTTCTGACCGCTTAAATGATGCATGATTTGCACTTCTCTCCTAACATCGTCCATATCTTCTTGGGATGAAAGTTTACGTTTGCCTATTGTTTTGCATGCAAAATGTTGGCCTGTTTGTTTGCATGTGCACAAATGTGTTACACCAAATTGGCCCCGTCCGAGCTCTTTTCCAATCGTGTAAGACGCGCGTACATCCTCCATTGGGCGGCCCAAGACGGTGCCAATATGGGACGGTTTGCCGGAGTTTGCATTGGACGATGGGGATGCGGTTTGAGGGGTGGTTGTAGAAGGATTGTTTTGGGTTCTTTGTCCATTGTTATTATTGATATTTGAGGGACCCTCTTGTGTTGGTGGTTCTTTTCGGGAACAACAGTTTCCCATTGAAGAAAAGAAGATGGATATATAATAATATTAGGGTTTGGGTATAAGGAAGAAAGAGAGCTAAAGAGATATTGCAAAATGGGATGAAAGGGTGTGGAAGCAAGACGATTTTGGATGGGGTGATGGAGAGGGGTTATAGGGAGGGAAATGGGAAATGGTCCAAGGGTTGGTTTATAAATCTTAGGTGTCAATTTTTTGTTACATACATATTAAGTTCCAAAGTTTTGGTTTTGAGTTTGGAAAAGATATGTTACTTGGGTTAAAAGAATCAAAGCTAATTAATTTTAGAGACTTTTTATATTTTTTTAACGGCTAGATCAAGCGGGAACGTACATATTTGTTAACCTATACAAGACCCGGGTTCAATACGACTTACCTACACTAATGGTACTTTCAAGTAGAAATCGGTGAGGCCTCACATGATTCTCTCCTCTCCAATGAGGATCATAGAGACCGGGGATCGAACCCGTCGTCCCGAGAACTTCCCTCATTATTCATGCTATTAATGTGACTCGAATTCGGTATATCTCCCTGACCTCAAGACCAACATCATTGTTAACCAACTCAACTAGCCATCATTGGCAAAGACTTGTTATATAGTTCTTTGATGTTAAAAGTTGTATTTAAGGCTGGGTGGTATGGTTTAAAGCATCTGTGTTAGCTATCTCACACCACATCGACACTACGTAGGTCAGCTTTAACGTTAACTGGCATGGTGTGGTTTGACATAATTTAACTAAAGGTTTAGAAAAGGGAAATGTGATTGGCTAGCTCAAGGGTGGTCCTCACAAAAAAACAAAAATAATAAATAAATAAAGATTGGCGCTTGCCAAGAAAATGGCGGACGGGATGATGGTGCCTCCCTTTGGGGGCAGTGGGAGTGGTGTTGGGGCGTCATTGGTTGATGTGAATTTGGGGTGTGAGCCCACACCACCGAGCTTAAAGGATTCAAAAATATTACAAAACAAGTAGAATTTATGAAGTCACATGATAATTTAATCGGATCCAAATGTGATTTAAATTCTATGTTTTATGATCTTTTATAAAATCGTAACAAATTAGCGATACCTTGCATTATTAGTGTTTCATGTGTACCTAGATCATCATATCAAAACTTTGTCAAAGTCGAACTCTAATTAGTTTAGTTAATTTTGCATATAGTTACATTTGTGCCACAATTATAATATACACCCAACATCTGGCTTCAACTTGGTTAATAGTGCCACCTCTTGTAGTTTTCTTACGTTCATGGTGATGAACTTCCTCTTAAGCAAGGCTCCTTCACGAATGGCTCCAATGGTGAAAAACACCAACTACCACATAGCGGCACTAAAAAACCGGTAAAAATAACAAATTTTAAATCTTAATCAACATTATTTCCTTACACAAAGTCGACCAGACTCAGTGGCGGATCTAGATTAAAATTTTAGGGGTAACGTTTTTTTTTATTACCGCACTAGCTACTTTCATACAATGTAAACGAAACAAAAATAAAAACACGATAATAAATAATGTTCAATTTTTTTACCATACTTTCATAACCAATATATTTTTTCTTGATTAGCGCTATCTTCTAACCAATGATTTGTCAAAACATTTTACATCACCAGGCTTGAGCTCGATCTTGGCTCGTTGGTAGTGTCTCATGTTCGAGTTCGGCTCGTTTATTATTTATTTAATAAACCATGGTCAATGAGCTTCTATATTTAATTAATAAATTACAAATGGAATGAGTTATAGCCTATAATTTTCTATCTATTTTTATTTTAAGCTTATATTAAAAACTTTGAGGGTGTGTTGAGTTTTAAAAAAATTGAGAGATAACGTTACATAATCTTCAGAGGTAACGTAATACAAAAAACATTTAAATTCGAAAAAATTTACACTATGCAGTAAAAGTTGAGGGGTAACGGATGCCACCTCTCGTTGTATGATATGTCCGCCCTTGGCTAGTGATAAGGCTCTTAAAGGCAACCAAGCAACTGACAATATAGTTTTTTGTTAAAAACACTATGTTACGGTTGAAGGCCTTTGGGCCAATATGGGTTGACTAGAATGCTTTGGGGCTATATATTTTTTCATCAAGAGGTGGAAGGCCCATTTAGTTATTTCACGTGAAATTAAGCTTTGATGAATTCATTGTGCCTGTTTTAATATTAACCTTAATTAGTTATATAAAAAAAAAGGCCTCAAACTGCTTCTGCTAAAACAAACCTGTAAATTCGTATGTACTTCTAGAACTTGGAAAATTATTGGGGAACAACAGTCTAATGTAACCTTAAATCTTAGTCCTTATTTCAAAACAAAATTTCTATGTTTCACTTATCTTAATTATTAATATGTGTAATGTTATGTCCCTTATAGAATACTTGAATCTGAACTACATAAACTATAGGGTAACATGATTAGTTAAAGTCTAGTTGTGCTATGAGATCGAGTTGAAGCTAAAAGAATGCAATTGTAAGCACTTGATTAATGTGGTGGGGAAGCAAGAGCATTAGGGTGTAGTACATTCAGAATGTTGCCATGTATGAGGTGCCTATATTGGTGACTTACAAATGTTACGGTTGTGTATAGTGTAGACAATGATTAGTGAATGAAATACTTGGTGTATATGTATGCTAGCTTTTAAGTAAGAGCTAGAGTCTATTGATTGACGTGTAAATCTAGCATGTGGTATAGACGTATGTACCACTTGTCCACTTGTAAATGGTGATGTTGCAATACGAATGGAAATGGTGTGGTAAAGTGCAAGAATAAACCACCACTAAGTGTTGGATGTACGGAGGTAGCCACTAACATATAGTGATGGCGTGATGTTGAGACCACGTTGAACAATATTAGTTGTGTGGAATAATCTATGATATTGAATTGATAAAAGAATGGATGTGCTAATACTTGGGGTAACTAGATAAACACCACCTATGAGCTACAGCCTAGAAGTTTAATAAAAAAAACTAGCATAACTTTTAATTAAAATATGATAACTTGGAAGTTCTCCTCTGTTCGAATGTATCTTTAATAGAGAAAACCCAAAGTGAAGATGTGATATGTGGTATACATATCATCTCCACACAGACAACATCAAAAGGGATTCGAGATAATGTTCCTTTTGCATAGGGTATCCATATGTTGTAAAGCTCCCCAACCAAAAGCATTCAAGTTTAGAGGGAGCCAATCATTCCAATGAAAGATCTCCGGGAAAGGCATTGAGGAACTCAAGAGATGGCTCTTAAAAGTTTTTTAGTGTGTTTGAATAGTTTATAACAAGAATTGATTGTTTGATAGTGTTTTTTTTTTTTTTTTTTCAATTCACGTGTAACTTGGTGGCCTTACATATATGATCCTCAATACTTCAGAATTAGACACACATATATCTTTTAAAATGTTAGACAATATTTAGAAACGTTGACGATAGATTGGAAGTTCTTGTTGATCTCTGTGGTTTGTCTTTTTTTTTTAAGCATTAATAATGTTAATAGATCGAAATAGAAGGCAAATAAAAAGCCGGCCCAATAAGAAGTGAAATAAAGCAAGAGCGCTTTAGGCTCTCACTTTCCTAGGGCTCCAAATTATCACAAAGAACATCTATCTATATATATAAAAGAAAACGTATATGCTGACGTGGCGTGCAATGGAGGCATCAACCTTCCTTTGAGAGTGCCACGTGGCATCATAATGGAGAGTTTTTGGTGTTTTTGAATTGTTTTCTTTTTTAATTAAATTGAGTTATTTTGGGAAAAAAGAATTTAAAAATAAATTTAAAATTTTCTCTCTCATATTTCCTCCCATAATTTTTAAACGTTTATATCTTTTATATACGGGATTTTTTAAAGAAAAAAATTACACCAAATTAACAGGCGTTTTATTATCTTTCCAACGAGTATCATAGTGCTATATAAAAAACGGAGAAAAAATTGACTATTTTTTGTGGGGTTTCGTTCATACAGGAAAAAAACACACAAAATGTTCATGTTATCACGTAAAATTAAATTTTGTGGGGAATATGAGTTATTACTGATTAGAATACTATGAACATGCAATGATTGAAAGATTTTATGGTTAATTAACTTGAGCCATTTGCAATAGGTTATCACGTAAAATTAGATTTTTCAACCCCGGGACTCTCCCGGGGTAATCAGCTAGTATTATATATGGGTGATTTTTTCTTTTAGATTGTTGACGTTAAGATCTATGATCTATAATTATACAAACAAAAACATATATATGAAGCATAGATGTAAAGCAATTTTTAGTATGAAAAAGGCTCATGTTTATTATCTACTTTGCACCTCAAACTTTTTAGGCAAACCAACAAAATTTGTGTCCATAACCCCTTTTGTGCATAGCAAAACTAATATGTGTTTTAATCTTATTTATTTATTTTGATGGTGAAATTTTAATATGGATAAGTTACAGTCACTTAAGAGTATTATTTGTTGTCAAACTACAAACATGTCTAAAGTCTAGATGCATCAGCATAAAGCAACATAACAAAGCATTTGTAATGCCAAAGGCATTTGTAGAACGTTTTTTTAAGGAAACTCTCGTCTAATGTAGAGATGCTTATAGAGTGTACAAATGTAAGAAAACCTCATAACTAAAATAGATATTTAATTAGGCGGAGAGGTGTGGTATCGACCACCCTCGATCACCAAAGCCACCTTAGCAGAGAGAGAGAGAAGAGAGAGAGGAATGAAGAGAGAGATAGAGAGAAAGTGGATGGGGAGAACGGTGGAATCCCACCAATGGCACCGACGGTAAAGGAGAGGGGCGGTGTTCCCCGACGGTGGATGAGAGCCACCTCAGCTCCCCGACCTCCTTCCCCGAACCATACCCCACCGCCTTATAATGCAATGAATAATATTACATAAAGTTTAAAATAAATATTCTGATAGAAATATATATATATTATTTAATGGATTGATGAGATGTTTGAAGTGTGATGATTTAGAACCATTGCCATATCTTACGGCAATCGTCTTTACCAAAATAGAGAAAGGATTAAGCATGGGAAAACGTCTCTTCGATGAACACTTTCTACTGTTGGATTTGACATTTATGACTGAAAATAAGGAGAATGCAATAACTTTATTCAACCAAATTAAACTCAACCATCCACAAAACTCATATAAAATGCAACCTTTTATTTAAAAAACAAATCATGAAAATGCTTCAATATTATTATAAGATGTGTGGCTTACTTTCGGCACACACATCTTCCTTTCCGGTTCCAATTATGAATTTCTTCACCACTAGATATATAAATAATTACATTCACAAATATTGATTTCATAGCATTTTATCAGCAAATCAATAACTTCGATGATTACTACTGATTTAACTAATACAAAAAAGGACATATGTGATCGTCAAAAACGGTCAGAAATACGGAATGCCCATTTACAACTGGTGTCGGTAATCATTGGATTGGACCTTGTCGCAACTGTTTTATCGACTAGAATATCCCTCCTAAGATTAGTAATTAACAATCAACCGAAGTGATTTGGCCTATTTTAGTTTTCTTAAACTTCTGCAACCGTTTTAAGTACGAATCTATCTATATCTATCTATACATCTAATATTTTAAAGCATTCTTGGACACTCGTCAATCTCTCACACCCCTAGCAATCCTCTCTCCTCCTCTCATTAAACCACATGTCACCTTATGGTTATTTATAAAAAATTCATTTTTTTTAAATCAAAAAATTGAAGTAATAATTAATTATGGTCAAAATCCTCATTGAAGACTTTCCTAATTTCCTAATTTCCTAATACATTTGTAACCTATCTCGATCATTCATCTCACCATCTCTCCATAGGCGATCATCATCTATCATACAATTTGTTCTCCCTCAACGATCATCAAAGCCATCTGTGGCACATCATCGTTCATCCATTTCCTTCGTATTTTCTCCTTCAAGGTATCTCTCTATTCCATTTTTCTGTAACAGAAAGTCTATCAATCGGATCTGTTTTTTTTTTTTTCTGAATAGAAGCATCAATTTTGGACGGTGGCAGAGGCGGAGATGTACGACTTCGTTAACCTTTTGGCTTCTTAATTGCGATATTTTTGTAATTGGTCATGTATACGTTTTTGTTTGTTTTTTATGTATTTAGGGCTTTATTATTAGTGATTGATTATTGTTATTGTATGTGATGTTTTTTGCTGAGATGTTAATACTTCTATTGCTGAGATGTTTTTTGAAATGCAAGAGGTGATGTATGTTCTATCTCAGGTTGGCTTGACAGGCTCGGAAGATAGCTGGGCTTGGGGATTCAAAGATGGTGATTCTTTCTCGGTGGCTGATGTTAAAAGCCGACTGTTACAAGATAAATATGCTTAGCCAATGCAGCAGCAAATGCAATATATGCGATGGGAGGTATGGGTCTCAGCTCATGAAGAGCATGAATTAATAATTAATTAATTCTTATGTGTTTCAATTGTGATTGTGAGGTAGCTAACCATTGAACATGATGGTATTAGATAGATATATTTGAACTAAAGCATCCAATTTCCACCAATCGATCCAATAAAATGAAAATTATTCATCACGTATTTTTTCTTTCATGTTCATAACTTTTTATATATCTAAGATTGTTTAAAGGGTTCAAGAATTTTCATTATTTGTTCTTATTTGTTCTTGAGGATTTAATATAATTCGGATCTTCATATGCTTGAGATAATGTTTTTTAGTGAAAATCTTTAGTTTGGTTGGTGATTGGATGGATCATGGATCTCGGATGTGGGTGCACCCGATTGCATCGTGTCAAAATCGGAAAGTGGTTTAATTTTTTTTCAAAAGAATCTATGATCTTTCCTATTTTCAACCTTCTAATTTTATGGAATGATTTAAAACTTCTGATTTATGGGGATATAGAATTGAATGATATTATTTAATATGGATATAATTTTATGGTATGATTTAAAACTTCCGATTTAGTTATATTATGTGTGTTTTATACATCCAATTTTAAGATCTTGAAGATTAATATACTATATCCTTTTCTTTTGAAACTAGATCGTTCTTCCAATCTGACTTAAACGTAAAAGTGATGGGTCTTTCTTGAAACAAAATCAATTGTTGTAGACACGCCACCCAATTTGTTGTAAGTTTTCATTCTCCTTATTATTTTGATCATTAATTGTTTAATTTCCTAGGTTACTTTTCTATATTGTTCAAATCTTTTTTATAATTATCCCAACTTTATTTTTTCAAAATTATGTTTTGTATATTAATCAAAACCTAATTTTTTGTAAAATAATTATATATTAACTATATTTACGCCCATTCCAAATTCAAAGATTTTACCATATAAACAATTGTTCGACTTTTTAAAAAAAATAAATTTGAAAATTACATATTTTTCGTAGATAATAAATACACATTAATAATAATTATATATATAAACTATTTACGCCATTTCTAAATTTAAAATTTTACCTTAATAAATGAGAATGAAAAAGGAAACTTACGTAAATTAGGAACTCATTAAATTTTCTTATTACATTTAAATTACTAACTTCCTAAATTTAGTGTAATTTATATTGGTAGTAAGTTAAAATTTGAAATTTGAAATTCAAAATTTAAATTAAATTCAAAATATCTAAATTCGAATTATACAAAATTTCAATTTTTTTAGTTTTGATTAATAATGGTAATGAGAAATGAAACTTACGTAAATTAGAAACTCCTTAAATTTTCTTATTACATTTAAATTACTCACTTTCTAAATTTAGTGTAATTAATATTGGTAATAAGTTAAAATTTGAATTACACTAATTCAAAATTTAAATTAAATTCAAAATATTTAAATTCGAATTATACAAAATTTCAATTTTTTTAGTTTTGATTAATAATGGTAACAAATTACACACACTAATTATCCTTTTAATTACAAATTTAATAAGATTCAAAGTAGTGTCAACTCTCCAATTAATACATTAATTGATCATATTAATTGTGCCATATTATTCTAATATTATTTTAGCTTATATTGGTAATAAATTAAATATCGAATTTTTAATTCAAATTTCAAATTAAAGTTCGAAATGTTTAAATTCGAATTTAACAAAATTTAAAATTTTGGTTAATAATTGTAAGGAATTACACATATTAATTATCCTTTTATTTACACAGTTAATATGATTCGAAGTCCCTACATAAGTTGTGTCAACTTTTATTAATACTTTAATTGATCCTATTAATTTCTCTATATTATCCTAATATTAGTTTAACTTATATTGGTAATCAATTAAATAACGAATTATCAACTCAAATTTCAAATTAAAATTCGAAATATTTAATTTCGAATTAGACCCATTCTAAATTCAAAAATTTAGCTTAATAAATGAGAATGAGAAAGGAAACTTACGTAAATTAGGAACTCATTAAATTTTTTTATTACATTCAAATTACTCACTTCCTAAATTTAGTTTAATTTATATTGGTAATAAGTTAAATTTTGAATTTTGAATTTTGAAATTCAAAATTCAAATTAAATTCAAAATATTTAAATTCGAATTATACAAAATTTTAATTTTTTAGTTTTGATTAATAATGGTAACAAATTACACATACTAATTATCCATTTAATTACAAATTTAATAAGATTCAAAGTAGTGTCAACTCTCCAATTAATACATTAATTGGAGATATTAATTGTGCTATATTATTCTAATATTAGTTTAGCTTATATTGGTATTAATTATCCTTTTATTTACACAGTTAATATGATTCAAAGTCTCTACATAAGTTGTGTCAACTTTTATTAATACATTAATTGATTTTATTAATTGCCCTGTATTATCCTAATATAATTTTAACTTATATTGGTAATCAATTAAATAACGAATTATCAATTCCAAATTTCAAATTAAAATTCAAAATATTTAATTTTGAATTAGACAAAATTTCAAATTTTGAATTTTGTTTAATAATGGTAAGAATTTACACATATTATTTATCGTTTTAATTACACATTTTGAATGAATTAATCTTTAAAAAAAATAAACTTTTGAATTAAAGTTAATAATGGTAACCATTACACCTATTTATTATCATTAAATTATGATTTCCTAATTTTTTTAAAATATAACAATCAATAATTTTGGCTGTAACTTTCTCAAATTGATTACAAGTAAAAACTAAAATATTAAATACTAGAACTTGAAATTATATGTTTCGGTTAAACTTTAAAAATATTTGAATACTAAATGTTTTATTTAAATACTTTTAACATTTTGTAAGAAATATTTTTCACTACTATTTATTTTTTACTAGATAATACTCCTCAAATACCATCTGATAACATGATTCCAGTCAATTTCCAAAGGCGCCAATTCCCAATATCCGTATGTTTCGCAATGAACATCAATAAAAGCCAAGGACAGTCTCTATCGAAGGTTGGATTGTATTTAAGAGACCTTGTATTCTCACATGGCCAGCTTTATGTCGCATTGTCAAGAGTTAAAAACAGGGCAGATGTGAAGTTACTTATACTTGATGCTGATGGGAAGGTCAAGACTAAAACAAAATATGTGGTGATTAAAGAAATATTTAGTGATATTTGAATAAAATGTGTATTGGTTTCTTTTAAATTTTAATAAAATATTTCTACTATATATATATATATATATATTTTTACGTCTTACCGCTCAAAATAATTGTACGTTGGTGAACCGCGTGTAAACGCGGGCAAAAATCTAGTATATAATAAAGGAGTAACTATTGCTGAGGTGGCACCTCTAGATGGCCTCCATACTATTCATTTAACTTACCCATGGGTTAAAAAACCCGACCCATGATACCATATTCTAACCTGGTAACCAAGGTATAAATAGTCTATTTCTATAATCTCAATATAGAACTAAGGATGCACATTTCTTTCTCATTCTCATTCTCATTCTCATTCAAACCTGAACTTCATATCTATCCTCTATAATCGACATTAGAAACTCTAAATCTAACATCTATCTTTGATTATGATTGTTACCCGAACCAACTTTTGATTCGGTGCTAGACAACCATGGCCGCATATAGAGATAAGTAAAGAGAGATCTTCCAGTTTCAAGAGGTTAGTAATATTTTATGGGAATCATGACTATTTATTCATGAATGTTTATATTCGGGATTGAGTTTTGTATGGGTTTTGATGTTTTTTAATACTTGAGGGTTGTTTTTTCATGTCCAATTATATTTTATGTTGGTTTGAAAATTTATTTGTCACATTGATAATGGATCAAACTCCATAATTAATCATTGTTTTGGCTAAGTTATGTTTAATCAACATAATCCTTTTTGTTTTGGCCGAGTTTGTTATGTTCGATGGGATGCATGTCTTTTAAGGTTGAGATATAAAGTTCATATATTGTTCATAATTGTTCTTGCAGATCTTATATGGTTTGGTGTTAAAGAATTTATTATTATGTTAATATGATTTGATCGAATAAGGAGCCAAACCTCAGTTCGGATTTTGGTTATGGATCTGAAATATTTATGGAGTATTTAATTTCAGAGAATTGGTTTCCTAAGTTTGTGCCACATATTTGGAAAGGTAGTAAATATCCTTGAATGACATTGAGAATTATTTTGAAATTTTTAAAATTTCAGTTTGAATTTATTTGAATTTTGAATTCAAACTATTAAATTCAAATTTATATTAATTCTCCCAATCTAGATTAGTAACTTTCTTAAAATAATACAATCATCATTAATAATATATATTTAACTGAAAATCAATTAAATAAAATTATTAAATTTCTATTTTCTAATTTTTTAAACTAATTCAAATTCTCACTATATAAACAATCTTAATCTCGGTTATACAATCATTTTAAGAATTTATAAAACTTACATCTCCAACTTTTTAATTTACATGACTTCATTTTTAAAAAACTTGATACAATTTGTTTTAAGTTTTATTCAGTAGTATTTATTTTAGCAAATCACATTTGTAATATATTGTTTACAAACATAATCTTTTTAATATCTTCTTTTACATTTTCATTTGATATATAATGATGTATATGATTATCTTTTAATGTTGATGCTTTTAATTGTTGAAAAAGCTGAAAAAATTAATTACGTGTTTGTTTTCGGTACAAGGGTAAGACTCATTTTGTTTCATTAAGAATCTTCAATGATTATACCAATGTCTGCTGAAACCTTACTTTCTAGAAAACAAGGTATTTCTATATTTACTTTATTATATAGTTTTTTTATTTGCAAAGGAACTTTTTAATTAATATAATTTATGTTTTAACAAAGTAATATGCAATATATTTTTATTACAGGGTACCTACACCGTCATGCTTTTTTTATTAAATTTTAGTAAAAAAAATAAACTATAAAACTATTATATAAATTTAATCATTGAATTATGAAAGTTCTGTTTCTAAAAATAAATTGTGTTTTAAATGGTAATAAGTAAATAAAATTCATAAAAATTAATTTATAAGTTTTCAACTGTAAAGTTTCAAAATTTTTGAATTTTCAGTTTCAATTTTTAAAATTTTTAAATACGAATTTTATATTTTTTTTATTTTAAATCATACTTAGTAATAACTTACTTTAAATAAACCAATCATCATTATTAATATATAGCTTAGACCGTAAATTAATTCAATAAATGTTTAAATTTTCTGATGAAAACTGTAAATATCAATTCAAAACACTAAATTAATTAACTTTATTATATTTTTAGTTTATTGAATATGTGATTTTCTTTATATGTTTCAATTCTTGAATAATTGATTTTCATTTAAAGTATGTTTAGTCATAAATCGACATATATATGATAACCCATATTTCCTCAACTGTTTATAAGTTATAAAAAATACAAAAATATAAACCATAACCATTAATGTATACAAATTATAAAATAATATTTCGAAATTTTTAAATTTTCAGTTTGAATTTATTTGAATTTTGAATTCAAGCTTTTAAATTCGAATTTATATTAATTCTCCCAGTCTATCTTAATAACTTCCTTAAAATAATTCAATTATCATTAATAATATATATTTAACCGAAAATCAATTAAATAAGATTTTTAATTTTCTATTTTCCAATTTTTTAAACTAATTCAAATTCTCACTATATAAACAATTTTAATCTCAGTTATACAATCATTTTGAGAATTTATAAAACTTATATCTCCAAATTTTTAATCTACCTGACTTCATTTCTACATGGTTGAATGTACATTTTGTTTATTTTAAAAAACTTGATACGATTTGTTTTATGTTTTATTCAGTGGTATTTATTTTAGCAAATTAAATTCAACCATCAATAATTCAATCATCATTAATAATATATATTTAACCGGAAATTAATTAAATTAAATTTTTTATAACTTCCTTAATTTATATTAATTATCAAAATACATTAACTAATATTAATTCTCCCAACCTAGATTAATAACTTCCTTAAAATAATTCAATCATCATTAATAATATATATTTAGCAGAAAATCAATTAAATAAAGTTATTAAATTTATATTTTCCAATTTTTTAAACTAATTCAAATTCTCACTATGTAAACAATTTTAATCTCAGTTATGCAATCATTTTAATAATTTATAAAACTTAGATCCCCAACTTTTTAATTTACACGACTTCATTTTTAAAAAACTTGATACGATTTGTTTTAGGTTTTATTCAGTAGTATTTATTTTAGCAAATTACATTTGCATTTTATCGTTTACAAGCATAATCTTTTTAGTATCTTCTTTTACATTTTCATTTGACATATAATGATGTATATGATTATCTTTTAATGTTGATGCTTTTAATTGTTGAAAAAGCTGAAAAAATTAATTACGTGTTTGTTTTCGGTACAGGGTTAAGACTCATTTTGTTTCATTAAGAAGCTTCAATGATTATACCAGTGATTGCTGGAACCTTATTTTTCAGAAAATAAGGTATTTCTATACTTACTTTATTATATAGTTTTTTTATCTTCAAAGGAACTTTTTAATTAATATAATTTATGTTTTATCAAAGAAATATGCAATATATTTTTTTTATTAAAGGGTACTTACACCGTTACGTTTTTTTTATTAAATTTTAGTAAAAAAAAATAAAGTATAAAACTATTATATAAATTTAATCATTGAAATATGAAAGTTGTGTTTCAAAAAATAAACTGTGTTTTAAATGGTAATAATTAAATAAAGTTCATAAAAATCAATTTATAAGTTTTCAACTGTATAATTTCAAAAATTTAGAATTTTCAGTTTCAATTTTTCAAAATTTTGAATACGAATTTTATATTTTTTATTTTAAATCATATCAATTATTAATAACTTACTTTAAATAAACCAATCATCATTATTAATATATAGCTTAGACCGTAAATCAATTCAATAAATGTTTAAATTTTCTGATGAAAACTGTAAATATCAATTCAAGACACTAAATTAATTAACTTTATTATTTTATTTTTAGTTTATTGAATATGTGATTTTCATTATATGATTCATTTCTTGAATAATTGATTTTCATTTAAATTATGTTTAGTCATAAATTGACATATATATGATAACCTATATTTCCTCAACTGTTTACAAGTTATAAAAAATAAAAGAGTTAATAGCCAAAATCGTCCCTGAGGTTTGGTGGTTTTTGCCACTTCTGCCCAAAAATGAAACGTGCTACAACTGGGTCCGTAGGCTTTTGTTTTTTTGCCAATTTCGTCCCTGACAGCAAACTCAGTTAATTTTAGACGTTAAGTCTAGGGGTAATTTTGTCTTTTTGGGTTCCACACTTTCAAAACCCCTTTAAATCAGACGAGTCATCTTCTTTATAACCCCATGAACCCTAATCGAACTCCAGCCATAAAACCCTAACAATCAGCCCTAAATCGACCTCCAATCCACAACCCGTTTCAAACATGCTTTGCCCATGTGGATCAACAACCCGAAAATGCCATTCGTCAACTGTTGAGCTCTTTGAGCTCAACTTTTAGTATGTGATTGGTTCTCAATCTCTCATCCTTGAATTCCGCTCTGCCTGCAACTTCAAACAAAATCTTTTTAGCTTTGTTTGCCTCCACAACTCACCTTTTATAATCAAAACAAAACAAAGACACATCAAATTACTAAATAACGGTGCATTTATTCATAACGAGTTATCAAATTGATCACGAATTCAATCTAATAAATGATGATGTAGGTGGAAAAAGGCTTGCAGGTGGCAATTGGTTCTCTGTAAGTCAAGGGATTACTGAGGACACTTCTGATTTAGTATCTGGTTTTGCAACGATTGGTGATGGTTTGAATGAATCTTTTGATTACCCAAACGATTACTGGGATTCCGATGAATACGATGATGATGACGACGTTGGGTACATGAGACAACATATTGAAGATGAAACCTGGTTTTTAGCTCATGAAATTGACTACCCAAGTGATAATGAAAAGAAAACTGACGAATGGAGCCCAAAAAGACAAAATTACCCCTAGACTTAACGTCTAAAATTAACTGAGTTTGCTGTCAGGGACGAAATTGGCAAAAAAACAAAAGCCTACGGACCCAGTTGTAGCACGTTTCATTTTTGGGCAGAAGTGGCAAAAACCACCAAACCTCAGGGACGATTTTGGCTATTAACTCAAAATAAAAAAAATAAACCTTAACCATTAATGTATACAAATTATAAAATATTATTTCAAAATTTTTAAATTTTCAGTTTGAATTTATTTGAATTTTGAATAGAAAGTTTTAAATTCAAATTTATATTAATTCTCCCAATATAGATTAATAACTTCCTTAAAATAATTCAATCATCATTAATAATATATATTTAACCGAAAATCAATTAAATAAAATTATTAAATTTCTATTTTCCAATTTTTTAAACTAATTCAAATTCTCACTATATAAACAATCTTAATCTCAGTTATACAATCATTTTGAGAATTTATAAAACTTACATCTCCAACTTTGTAATCTACCTGAATTCATTTCTACATGGTTGAATGTACATTTTGTTTATTTTAAAAAACTTGATACGATTTGTATTATGTTTTATTCAATGGTATTTGTTTTAGCAAATTACATTCAACCATTAATAATTCAATCATCATTCATTATATATTTAACAGAAAATCAATTAAATAAAATTATTAATAATTTTCTAAATTTATATTAATTCTCCCAACCTAGATTAATAACTTCCTTAAAATAATTCAATCATCAGTAACAATATATATTTAACGGAAAATCAATTAAATAAAATTATTAAATTTCTATTTTCCAATTTTTTAAACTATTTCAAATTCTCACTATGTAAACAATTTTAATCTCAGTTATGTAATCATTTTAAGAATTTACAAAACTTACATCTCCAACTTTTTAATTTACATGACTTCATTTTTAAAAAACTTGATACGATTTGTTTTAGGTTTTATTCAGTAGTATTTATTTTAGCAAATTACATTTGCAATATATTGTTTACAAGCATAATCTTTTTAATATCTACTTTTACATTTTCATTTGATATATAATGATTTATATGATTATCTTTTAATCTTGATGCTTTTAATTGTTGAAAAATCTGAAAAAATTAATTACGTGTTTGTTTTCGGTACAGGGGTAAGACTCATTTTGTTTCATTAAAAAGCTTCAATGATTATACCAATGTCTGTTGAAACCTTACTTTCAGAAAATAAGGTATTTCTATACTTACTTTATTATATAGTTTTTTTATTTGCAAAGGAACTTTTTAATTAATATAATTTATGTTTAAACAAAGTAATATGCAATATAAGTTTATTACAGGGTATTTACACCGTTACGCTATTTTATTAAATTTTAATAAAAAAATAAACTTTAAAACTATTATATAAATTTAATCATTGAATTATGAAAGTTTTGTTTCTAAAAATAAACTGTGTTTTAAATGGTAATAAGTAAATAAAATTCATAAAAATCAATTTATAAGTTTTCAACTGTAAAGTTTCAAAAATTTTGAATTTTCAGTTTCGGTTTTTTAAATTTTTAAATACGAATTTTATATTTTTTATTTTAAATCATACTTATTAATAACTTACTTTAAATAAACCAATCATTATTATTAATATATAGCTTAGACTGTAAATTAATTAAATAAATGTTTAAATTTTCTGATGAAAACTGTAAATATCAATTCAAAACACTAAATTAATTAACTTTATTATTATATTTTTAGTTTATTGAATATGTGAATTTCTTTATATGTTTCATTTTTTGAATAATTGATTTTCATTTAAAGTATGTTTAGTCATAAATCGACATATATATATGATAACCCATATTTTCTCAACTGTTTATAAGTTATAAAAAATACAAAAATATAAACCATAACCATTAATGTATACAAATTATAAAATAATATTTCAAAATTTTTAAATTTTCAGTTTGAATTTATTTGAATTTCGAATTCACGCTTTTAAATTCGAATTTATATTAATTCTCCTAATCTATATTAATAACTTCCTTAAAATAATTCAATTATCATTAATAATATATATTTAACCGAAAATCATTTAAATAAGATTATTACTTTTCTGTTTTCCAATTTTTTAAACTAATTCAAATTCTCACTATATAAACAATTTTAATCTTAGTTATACAGTCATTTTGAGAATTTATAAAACTTATATCTCCAACTTTTTAATCTACCTGACTTCATTTCTACATGGTTTACATTTTGTTTATATTAAAAAACTTGATACAATTTGTTTTATGTTTTATTCAGTGGTATTTATTTTAGCAAATTACATTAGCAATATATTGTTTACAAGCTTAATTTTTTTAATATCTTCTTTTACATTTTCATTTGATATATAATGATGTATATGATTATCTTTTAATCTTGATGCTTTTAATTGATAAAAAGATGGAAAAAATTAATTACGTGTTTGTTTTTGGTACAGGGGTAAGACTCATTTTGTTTCATTAAGAAGCTTCAAAGATTATAACAATGTGAGCTGAAACCTTATTTTCAGAAAATAAGGTATTTCTATAGTTACTTTATTATATAGTTTTTAATCTTCAATGAAAATAAGCCTTCTTCCCATTTAGATGCACATATCTCTCAATCAAGAAAATAAGCTAGGCTGTTTGTGCCTAGCTTTGGCCAAAGCGAGGCAAGCAAACGCCTCGCTTTGACCAAAGCGAGGCGTTTTGTCATTTTTTTTTAAAAAAATTGAATTTCTTTTAATTCTTTAAAATTATCTGTTAATCACCAAAAAATAATTTTAATTCATTTTTGGTTCTTTTAAGTTGTTTCCAAGCCAAGAAAATTATATCTCCCCGTTTCGCTTCGTTTATTGCTCGTTTTGGTTTTCCAGTACAAACATCCAGCTTTGTACAACAATGATGAATCAAAGGAACTAAGTTGCAAATACGATAATTATCAAAATAACAATGATGAAACCGATTAAATTAATGTTCTTTATATATGAATAGTGACCCTCTGGCAAACCTGCGTAAAGGACTACAAAGAAGATGATCAAAGATGCTACAACATAACTTGCACCGGCTTGAGATATGAGTTTAATTAGCTTGAATCTCTCTGATCCATGGTATCCACTTTCAGGTTGTCTTCATCGTTGACCGCTATCTCTCGGATAACAACTGAAAAGTTGTCTCATTAATTCCAATTCCAATTCCAATTCCAATTCCACCGGTGCAATCAGAATCTGAAGAGAAGCTATCATCTCAGAGAGATATCTGTCAACGATGATGGCGCAGAGGTTAGCGGTAACTTTAAATTTTGAATGATCGTCGGTTTGCTCTCTATATACCAATCCACAGTAGCGATCATTACAGTTATTTGGAATGTTTCTGATCATTGTCAGAGGGTCACTATTCATACATAAAGAGATAAAGGCTGTACACGAGTATAATCAAACAAGGGTTGCCCGGAGTTTGATTAGCTTGAATCTCGTTTTGGTTTTCCAGTAAAAACATCCAGCTTTGTACAACTTTGAGGAATCATTGTACGTGGTCCTCAAAATACTTTCACATTATATATTAAATACTTTCACATTATATTATCAGTTTAACATTCGAAATACTTTAACCGAACATTAACTAACCATTATTACTCTTTCTATCTTATATAGTCTTCTCCAATTCCTATATAATATTCCTTAACTTTCTCTCTTCCCCTTCTCTAACCCTCCATGCAAATCATCCAAACAACATGGAACCAGATACAAAACAAGCATATATGGGAAGTCAAAACTCTATGACAAGTTGGTCAATCTATGATCCCAATTCTGTCAAAGAAGATGTGTTCACCATTTCAAACGATTTGCCTCCTTTTGAATTCAGGTAGTACTAGTTAAGGGATTGTCAAAGACCGATCGAACATCTTTTTGTTTGTTTGTTTGCTTGAATGTCTATGGAAACAACAATGGATTTGTCAAAAGCAAGTGTGAAGATCAAGATCAAGAAGAACAGTACGGTCAACGATGAAGTTGTGTTGTATATATAAAATAGTGAATAATTGTAGTGTGTTCGGTGCAGTCGACGAACATCATTCAAAATTTCAACTTCCCGTTCAGGTGCTTAAGTCCACCTTGCACCGGCTTGAGATATGAGTTTAATTAGCTTAAATCTCTCTGATCCATGATATGAGAGCAATAATCCATCGAGAACTTGAGAAATAGAGAATAAGAGAAGAGATAATAACATATGAGCTACAACATAACTTGCACCGACTTGAGATATGAGTTTAATTAGCTTGAATCTCTCTGGTCCATGGTATCCGGTTGTTTTCAGGTTGTCTTCATCGTTGACCGCTATCTCTCGGATAACAACTGAAAAGTTGTCTCATTAATTCCAAAACCTAAAGAGAAGATATCATCTCAGTGAGATTGATAACTTCTCTATGGAAGTTGCTACAATAGTTAAACAAAAGATGAAATTGAACAGTTATTTGGAATGTTTCTGATCATTACAATTATGCCTATTTTGGTGAAATGAACTTGAAGAAATGATTTGGTGGATCTATCATGAGTTAAACAAAAGCTGAAATTGGACGGTTATTTGGAATGTTCCTGATCATTACTTTTCATGCAAGCAAGTAAAATTCAGTTGTTGGACAGTGAGATTGATAACTGGACAGGTTAGCCAAATTATACGAGGGTGGCAGGAAAAAGTTGACATTTTGATCCAAAGGAAATTCAGGTTAGCCAGACGTTTGTCAAAAGAACATTTTTTATAATAATTATATTAAAAAAAACAAAAAACTAACTCAAAAGACCAAAAAAAAAAAAATTGATCCGAAGCGCCTCGCTTAGGCCTAAGCGAGGCGCTTCGAATTAAAAATCAGCTTTTTCTGCCCCCTCGTACTGACCTCCTCGGAATGAGTTTAAAGCGCCTCGCTTAGGCCTAAGCGAGACGCTTTGAGGGGGTGCCAATAGACGGAGCCTTATCTTTAATAAAATCTCTCTAGCTAGCACGTACGTTAAGGTTGTATTCTTCTAAGGTTATGTGCAGCGATGAGCTTGATTGGGGCTTTATAGATTAAAATATTAATAAAGTGAGATAAGAGACTTTATATAAAAGTAGTGTAGAGTGGTACTCAACGAACCGAACAAACACGAACACATAATTAAACACATTTTTGTTATTTTTAAAAATAACTAGAATTGTCCTTATAAAATGATATAATAATCATGCGTAAACATTAACGTTTATGTTGCCGAACTAAACAAAACACAAGATACGAACAATAAAACAAAATAAACCATAATATTCAAACGTTTACATAATTAAAAATGTTCATATAATAATAATATCCAAATAAACAACTAATCATCCTGGCCCTGAGATGCACCGGACGTACCGGTCTGACTACTGGACGGTCCACCATGATCGGTATGCGATGGCCCATCCTGATCGGTACGCGGTGAAATACTCGGTGGCCGCGGCCCCAAACCCACTGCAACTCGCCTCTTCCCATACATATTCCTGGTTCAGATCGGGCAACATTTTCCCGTCATTACAACGAACTTCGGATTTAACCTCCTCCTCACCAACTTGAACCCTGGGTCTGAAATCGCTTTCAGAGACGTAAGACTTGTTCGGAGACAGGTCACCGAGGGAATAGCTATAGGAATATGACATCGTAAGACCGGGAAGTCGCGGGCAGTCGAGAGAGAAGTGGTGGTGATGTTTGAATGTTTGTTTGAAATGAGAACGAAGTTGCTCCCGTTTGTGTTTAACTGGAAAAAACCACTGGTCGTGGAGGCCATGGAGGGATTAATTGAGCACATCTGCCACACTTCCACGTCTCGTGGAGGCCCACACGGGCCGTGAAAAGTACATTTTTCAGTTAGTTCAAACTGACCCTCGTACCTCGTATCACCACGTCGATCTTGTGGGGGTCTTCACGGGACGTTGTAGTGTTGCTTTTCCACGTCCCGTGAGGGTCTCCACAGCCCCTGGTTTTCTGTTTTTTGCTTTCCACGGCCCATTGTGGCCTCCACGGCCCGGAGAGAGAATGTATATGGTTTTGCAAGGGGATGTCTAGATAATATAATCTTAAAAAAAGGACTATGCATGGTTAGCATGAAACAAAACCTTCAATCCATATATGTGAAAGAATTACCGGTTTTTAAAATAAATAACCAACACTAGAACAATTAACAAACCCAAACTATAAACAACCTAATTAAACAAATCTAGTAGAATGTAGTCACATTTCTTCCAATGGGTGGGGCCATATATTGACTGAAGGGTGTTTAATTAAGCCATATATACACGTTAAACTGCTAGTATTAATTGTATGTATATTAATATTAGTTGAACCTGGTCACCTTAGTCAAAATATTATATTACACATATATCATTCATCATACACAAAGACAACAATCTAACGCGTCTTTTGCATCGAGCCAAGTGCAAAAAAATGCATAAAACATGCACGCTGAAAACCCGGATTTTGTCGCAAGCATTTTGATTGGATAACAGATGGTACAAAAGTAAAGTTAATAAAGCCCTTAATTGGATACCATGAATTTTTGGGCATACAATAACACATGATCAGTAAACATATATATCTCGCGTGAACCACTATTTAATAATAATGTTGTCAACTAAGAAATCCACCGGATGATGAACCACCGTATACTGCCGGTGGGTTAAGCGGTGGTGATGTTAAAGAACAGCTCACATTCTGCCCTCCACCGCCACCGCCACCTAAATGCAATTCGGATAAATTTGGAACGTTGGGTTGGTCCCGTGTTTCAGCTCCTTGGTCATAGAGAAAGCCTTTAAACACATGACCACTTATTGTTACACATGCTTGGTATGCATACTCGTCGTTTCCATCTTCTACCGCGGTTACCCGAACACACTTGAACACCGCTGGAGCACGCACTTGACCCGGCAATGATCGCATAAATGTTGCATCTAGGTACATTACAAGTTTACAACAAAACCATATGATGTCATTACACAATAAAGTAAGATTATAAATAAACAAATAAATGTAACAAGTAAAATCTGTAAGACTGCTCGGTGTGGAGACACCAAAGTCCACGACCCGCTTTCTCTCTCTTCCGTCTCTGTCCCAAACACCCCCCTCAGATCCCATGTCTCCCTCTCTCATGTCTCTCTCGGGACATATAGGACGGCCAATAAGGTTGCATGTTCTTGTTGTTTTGGGCATGGCACAGCGCCCCCCACCCATGTCTCCCTCCCTGATATTTGATATGGCCAATCAAGTTGCATGGTCTTGTTGTCTTGGATATGGCATACCGCCACCTTGATATTTGGTCCCAACTGACACTTTTTCTTACGTGGAGGGTTCTCCTCCTGTCTCCACACCTAATAGCCTAACTTAACCAATAAATTCACACTCATTACAACCTATTGATACAGTCTATCTACAACTAAAGTCTACATAAATAGGATAGGGCAACTTTTTCTCTATTGTTTTGAAAGACTGAAAGAAGAGAGACAACACAACACCTCTAGTCCCAAACAAACACAATAATAATAATAATATAAAACGATTCAACTTACACCAAAGACACACTTCAATATATAACGTTTTGTTACCAAACAACAACAACTAACAAATAATAATAATGTATTGTTACCTTGGTGATGACTAGAGCTAGTACCGAAGCTTCTAGAAGTAGAAGTATGAGAAGGAGTAGTATTAGTACGAGGTTTCTTCGAACCGGAGGTGGAAGCCGATGAACCGGCGGCTGCAACGCCGCCTGTAGACGTAATAATCTGCCGTTCACGACGGCGTGCAGCGGGCACCCACGTGCTTTTCACGTGAGTAGCACAACCAAACCCTCTACTTTTACAACATGTTCTACACCTCCGATGGTTACAGTCTTTCTTCGCTTGGTTGCCACAGTCTTGACACGTCGTCGTTGATCCCGATGCTGACGTGGACCCCGACCCCCCACCCCCAAACACATGATCGGTGATCATAGGTTTTTTAGAATAACTTTGTGAAGTTTGCCAGAACTGAATATTACTACTAATATTATTATTGTTATTATTATTATTATTGCTAACCCTACTACCACGGTTAACCGTCATCCCGTCTTCTAGCGTGAAGCACGGGGTGGCGGTTAAAAGTGGGATAACTCCAACTCCGACACCAAGTGCTGTGGCAGTAGCGTTGGTGGCGGAGTTGGAGACGGTAGGGTGAAAAACATGTGAATGAGAATCATGATGATTAGATGGAGCAACAACAAACATGCCCATTTCAGCTTGGACGCCATAATTGACTTGACGGGCAGAGGCTGACGACCAAAGTCCGCCGCCGTGAGCAACGGCGGCGGCGGTGGGGACGGCGGCATTGAAGCCTAGAGAAAGGTCTTGATGAGAAACCCTAAGAGCAGAGGAAGAAGGAGGGTTAGCGACCCAGTCAGCAAAGGCACCGGAGTCAGAAGATAACCTAGTACTCCTGCTAGAAGCCACAGCTACATATATTTATAGCAAACTAAGTGAAGTAATAATAATAATAATATTATTTGGATGATGATGATCTGAACAAAGAAGAAACAAAATTAAGATCTGAGAAGATCTAGAGGCAGAGATGAACAGGTGAAGATCAGGAAGGTATGATACTGTGCAACTACTGCTGCAACTGGATTATTGAGGGTTTGTCTTGGAGAGAGAGAGAGAAAAGGTTTGGTGGGTTGGGTTATATAATAATAAATGCATAGATTTTGTGGTTATGTGGATGGGAAGAGTTTAGGACCCCCCACACTATATATGTCTATGTATCCTTCCATTCTCTAGGTCTGCTATGCTATATACTTTAACACTCCTGCCACAAACTCAACCCCCTAGTCTCTTCTTTTGTAGTTATGATGTACTTGTTCAATATTAGGAATGGTATTGGTATTTAGTTGCTGTTTGTTTTTTCTGTAGCACATCTGTAGGAGAAGAGGTGGATCAAATGTCTGCAGTCTGCAAGAAGAAGACTGTTTGTTTGTTAATATCTGCAGGCTGCTGAAATAAACTGAAATTTAAATAAACTGATTTTTTACAGCAGTCTGGTGGTAGACGGTGGAGGTGGACCATGGTGGTGGGTGGTGATGGACCATGGTGGTGGGTGGTGGTGGACCATGGTGGTAGTGGTAGGTGGTGGACCGTGGTTGGTGGTGGTGATGGACTGTGGTGGTGGTGGTAGACGGTGGTGGACTGTGGTGGTGGTGATGGACCGTGGTGGTGGTGGGTGGTGGACGGTGATGGTGATGGTGGACTGTGGTGGTTGTGGGTGGTGGTGGGTGGGTGGCGGTGGTAGAAGGTGGACGGTGGTGGTGGTGGACCATGGTGGTGGTGGCGGTGGTGGTGGTGGTGGTGGAGAAGAGAAGTGAAGAAGACCTTTGAAGACCTTAGAAGACTTTGGAACAAGTCTGCACCAAGAAGAGGTCAGGAAGACCTTTTTGAGTTAAAGGTCTTCAAAAAACCAAACAATCTGCAGACCCCAAACGTCTGCGCGCGTCTGCGTGGTGCAGACAAAAGAGGTCAGAAGTGCTTCTGAGCAAAAAACAAACATCACCTTAGGAATCATGCATCCCTTACTTAGATGTTATACACCCTGATTCATATCGTACATTAATAGGAGACTGTCATATACTCTATAATGTGATGTTACGGGGCGTATAAAACCCAAACCCTTAAAAATTTTCAGAACATCTTTCCATAGCTCATAACAAAGAAAATTAACAACAAACTAGCTTAGTTATGTTGGATGGCTTGGGTTATTCGCAACCCCCCATATCTAAACGCCCTTGTCCTCTATACATGGCGTATAGAGGTCCATCGATGGGAATATTTTGTCAGACTATACACCACCTGCAGACCTTTCCGTCACATATAGGTTTATAAGCGACGCATAGGTAGATGACAGATCTCTGACTAATGGACATTAATGACACATGAAAGTTTATGTAACCCGTATATATATGACACGTACGTAGTGCTATATGTGGGGTACAGAGGGGTGTTGAAATAATTTGGAGGGTGTGGATATACCATCACCCTTTTGGATTGTGTTGCATAATTATATGGTTATGTTAGAATATATAATGCACGAAGTTATCATCTAGGTTGCATGAAAAATATTTGAACATCAATCACGTGTAAGTGTTGGCACTTCTAGGATAACATTTACTAATAGTCGGGGCCAGTCGCATGATGATTCTATACACGATGTAACCCGTGATCTTTATCAATAAGGGAGACGAATATTTTGATCATTAGCCTTCAAAAAACGGGTTCATGACACTTTGGAATGTTACTTAGTGATAGTGATAGTGATAAGCATTAAGCCATTTAGTGCAGGCATATTTTTCTCTAATATTCTATGTTGGTTAAAGTTGATGCACAACCGTCTCATGTAAGTTATGGCTTTAGATTCTTCTAACCAAACAAATTAATATATGTAACACATATACTAAATTAATTTCACATTATATATAATTCTTCTGTTTATATATATATGATCATCATGGGTGGATGGATCTATAGTATAGGATCAGGAGGATGGGAAAGGCCATCTGCGGCACAATAATTTGTAGCTTATCTTTATTAATTTTGTAGGCTAGGCCATCATCAACCCTTATTTAACTACGCCCCTGAGGATAATAATTATTTGATTCCGCTCATAAAATTTAGGCTAAAGTTGAGTTAAAATAATGGTGGCATTTTGCCGTTAAAAAAAGTAATTAAAATCATTGAATTTATTGTATTCTAATCTATTCTTTAATTGTCTTTCCCCTTTTTCTAGTTTTTAACTTTTGGCTTTTCGAATCCGGTGAATGACAAAGGACGTATTCTCTACTATACCTCTATCCCAATTTAAATGTCTAACTTTTCATTTTTGGTTGTTCTAAATTAAATGTCTATTTTTAAAAATAGAAATGTAATTTTCAGTTTTGCCTATAAAAACAAAACACAATTAAAGATTTGAAGATATTATTGTCATTTTACCACAAACAAATAAAAGATTTCTTAATATGTGTGTTTTTGGGCCCACGACATTTAAAATGGGACGGAAGGGGTATTTTTTTTTTTTCTATTTTTTCAGATTCTCTTATGTTATGTATTGTTATTTTGTTATTGCTAGGCATAGAGTTTGATGAATCCAGTGAAGTTCAAGTTTTGATTGTTTAACTAAAAAGTTCTCAGATTGAAATTGGAATGTTTGAGTTTTACTAAACTTCAAGCTCGGTTTGTAAATCATTTTTAAATTCAAGTTCGTCTTATATTTTATTTATTGATTTTATATATATAGATATAGGTTACCTATACAAAGTCTAAATTTTATGAGAAGGATAACAAGGAATGTGGAGGTGACACGTAACATAGATTAAATTAAATCCTATGGACAATAAAGTAATTTTGTGATTAAGCTAATTATGGAAAGATAATGCATTTATAAATAATGAGAAAAACCAGGGATATTGTTTTGCAATCCTAACCGAACAATGAATACAAAACACACTTTAATACTCACGTAACCATGATGACAAAATACACTTAATTAACAATCTTAACCGATTAAATATACATTATATGGTGTTTTATAAGAATACATTGACCGGTTCGGGTTAAGGCAAAACACACTTTAATAAACAAACCTAATCGATCAAATAATGTTTTATAAGAATACATTTCACCAATCATTTTTGTTTTATGTTTATGTATAACAACACAACGAAAACATATTGTGTCTAAACAATGAGTAAAAACACACTTTTGTGAAAACGATTAGGATCATTAAACAGATTCAAGCTCGGTTTTAGACGGAAATTGGAGACGAAACATAAATAGATGAAAAGCACGTCATCACAGATTCAAATTATATCAGAAACGGTTACAGACACTGTCATCAGTAGCCTAAACATCTATCTCGAGGCCAGGGGAGATCGTGCATGATCTCCCCTAGAAAACTCTCAGAGCATAACTCCCAATCTTAATGAATTCTAAACGTGAGATTGCTATTTATAGACAATGGTGATGCAAACTCATTTGCACACTCAACCGTGCATATGAGTCCAAAACCGTGCATATGAGTTCATTATCATGTTTCAACCGTGTGAATGAGTCAACATGAATGGTCCACAATAACAATTCCATCAGATCCATAAATGCCCTTATGGATCACCACAATCTCGTATATTACACAATATTCAGCTACGACTCAACCCTATTCTATTCGATAGTGCCAGCCACACATAAAGTGCATCAACAGTCTCTCCCTTGGACGTTGCTGGTGAATGCTGAATACATCTTGCACATCTCAGTCAATATCACAGATCTCCCCCTCAATACAAGCACCTCTGCATTGAGTATAAGTACAACATCCTTCATGGACCGACCAAGTAATGCACTACGGACCCTCAACATCTAAAGTCAGCTAGACCAAGTATATCATTTGTGAATTTAACCGGTACGCTCAGATGAATTACAACCAGGTCTTTTAGTTACGCCAATGTGAAGTCGACAATGTAATGCACTGCAATCTTTTAGCATCAGTTACTCAGGGATGTCATCTTGACCAAGTATCGTAACGCGCAATCCAGTCAGACAACTTCAAACTATATTTCATAAAGACTGACCAGATATTCAACGTAACACGTAGGTACCACCACTCAGTTACATCTCCTACCTGAACTTATCCATGCAAAACCCTTCACACCGACTGGAGAAACTCTAACTATGTGTGGTAGTGTGCGATCGTGATGAGAGATCTGACTCAAAGTTTTTGCAAGTTAAAAATCAATTGGTATCTCAGATTACTTCTAAAGCCTCCTTTTAATCATCCTAGGTTTTAGAAATCTAAAACGTTTCATTTGGTAAACATTAAAATCTTCATTCTTACGTGTTCATGGGGTTAGGTTTCTATACGAAGCCATGGAATTCTAGGGATAAGTTACCATCTAATAAATAGAACTCATCACATATGATGATTTAAGCTTGTAAGAATCCATTAATTATATTAGGTTAGTGACATCAAGAAATGATTCTTAAAATGTTTTTACCCAATTTTGTTTTTTTCCTAGATATTGGGGTTTGATGTGGCATATATAGGTAGACATCATATTTGATGTGGCATACTTTGATGAATTTGACTCACTTTTGAGCAAAATGATGATTTAGGAAACAAAGTGTTTTGCTCATCACTAAGTGATGACTGATGTAAATGATGTAAAATGATTATTAAAATTTGTTTAGGTCATTAGATATGATTAAAGTTTGAAAATGTTGAATTATGGTGAAATTAGTGTTCATTACCTAGATTAGGCTTAGAAAGATCAAAATAGTGTATTGACTAGTTTAATTGGCAAGAGATGGCTTAAATAATCATTTGTACTTAATATGAGTGAGTGGTTCAGGTGTTAAAATGCAAATGAAAAAGTTTCCAATAATATAATGTGTGCAAGTCTTTCCATCAAACATTTCAAATTGTGTTAAAATAATGGATCGATGAATTCAAATTTATTTGTTGAGGTTATAATTTGGGTTAATAGATGGCAAGAGCCCAATATAAATTAATGAGGTTTGGTTAGGGCAAAATTGGTCAAATTAATGAGGTTTGCGGGGATTCCTCAACCTCGCGATCCACAAGTGACGCGTGTGAGTGATACGTCTGGGAAGATGGTGGTAGATGTCGTTCTCCTTGAGCGCATCCTCGCCCTGCCTGTTAATACGGTCAAGAGTATCCCGCCTGCATGTCGCATGGCTTTTGCCCAAGCTTTGTCAGGGAGTCTCCATAAAGTGGTGGATGCCCCAGGGTCCATTGAGGCTTGGGTTAAACTTTTGTTGTTGCCTCATTGCACGTTAAGGGTGGTCAAACTGGCTTCTAGGCAAGAACGAAGGTCGGGTAACAGAAAATCGCTTCAATGTAACTCTGTTATGCGGGCGTTGGCGGTTTGGAAAGATGGGGCAGGTTTAGAGGAGTTGGTCCTGCCCCTCCTTGAACTCCCCGTGGCGTGGAATTATGGCAGGATTGTGGACCAAGCTAAAGAAGATGGTGGGGGTAATATTAAGCAGTGCCTTCGGAAGGTAGTGGATAGTCATTATACAGCGGCCGTCAAGGTTCTGTGCTTATCTGGGGTTGCGCCTGCGGGGGGAGGGGGGACACCTTGAGAGCCTTGATAGATAAACACCTTGTTGTGGACCCCCCGACCATGCCCTTCGCTTTGCCTTTGGAGCCAGCCTTGCAGGTTGACATTGATTGCGTGTTGGAATGTATTAAAACGTTCCCAAAAGAGACATCTTGTGGGAGGGATGGTCTGCGGACTCAGCATATCTTAGACGCTTTCTGTGGCCAAGGGTCTCCAACTGCCTCCGGGCTCCTTAAAGCCATCACTGGTGTTGTCAACTTGTGGCTTTGGGGGCTTTGTCCTAAAGCTCTAGCGGAGTTCATTGCCTCGGCTCCGTTGACCCCCCTGTTAAAGCCTAACAACGGGATTAGGCCTATTGCGGTGGGGGCCATTTGGAGAAGATTGGTGTCGAAAGTTGCTATGCGTAAAGTGGGTAAAGAGATGGCAGCCTATCTAGGGGATTTCCAGTTTGGGGTTGGAGTCCCTAATGGGGCAGAAGCGGTGCTGCACAGCGCTAACAGGTTTCTGAGCGTGTTCCATTCTGACGGGTCCCTGGCTATGCTCACTGTTGATTTTTCTAACGCCTTCAACGAGGTGGACCGTACGGTACTTCTTGGGGAAGTTAGTTGCAGATGCCCATCTATCTTCCCGTGGGTCCAATTTTTTTACGCGCAACCCGCAAGGTTATATGTGGGGGATACTCATATTGGGGCTACCACGGGGGTGCAGCAAGGGGACCCCCTCGGCCCCCTTCTTTTTGCGCTGGTTCTCCATCCGCTGATCCTTCGTGTGCACGGCGCCTGTTCCTTGCCCTTCCATGCTTGGTGCTTGGATTATGGCACTATCATTGGTAAGGCAGAGGAGGTTGCTAGGGCGTTAGACATTATTCGTTCAGAGGGGGCGCCTCTTGGGCTTAGGCTTAATATTCGGAAAACAAAGATTTTTTTGGCCGTCATGCAATGGTTCAAAAAATGTGCCAGGTTTATTCCCTAGCGAGATTAGCAGGCCCGCTGAGGGGATTAAACTCCTCGGGGAGCGGTTAGTCGGGATGCAGTGTTTATTCAGTCTTTGGCATCTAGAATAGCTCTTCGGGCGGTTGATCTTATGAAACGACTGCCGGACTTGAGGGACCCCCAAAGTGAGCTCCTCCTGTTGCGCTTGTGCATGGGGGTTGCTAAATTAGTGTTTGGGCTCCGGACATGTCAACCCGAACATGTCAAAGAGGTTGTGTCTATCTTTGATGCAGGCCTGCGAGGGGTAGTTGAAGACATTGTTGTTAGTGGGGGACCGCATTTTGGGGACCTTCAGTGGAGGTTGGCTTCTTTCCCTATGTGTTGCGGGGGCTTAGGGCTCATCTCGGCGGAGGACGTCTCCGTATATGCTTTTGTGGTGTCTAGGGCCCAGTCATGGAAATTGCAGGACCACATCTTGCGAAGCGCTGGTGTTGTTGGGGTGGATCCTGACTACTCCCTTGCACTTGGTAATATTGGAACAACTCTTCCGGACCTTGATCTATGTGGTTTTACCGATAAGGAGCCTCAACAAACTTTGGCGAGTGCTCTTTATGGTAAACACGCACAGGATATGGAGGAGCAGTTCGATATGACCCCGCGTCAAAAGGCAGTTTTGGCTTGTCTCATGGGGGCTCATGCCCAGGATTTTTTGACTGTTGCGCCCATTGAAGGTCTTGGGCAACGGATGTCAGCAGTTGAATATAGAGCCATCCTTAAATACCGTCTCATGATTCCCCTTTTCCCGCCAGACGGTCATGCCCATTTGTAAAAAAGCCTGTTTGGATAGATTTGGCGAGCATGCCCTCCACTGTAAGGAATTACCGGGGTTCAAGTATCGTCATGACTGGATTCGAGACGTTTTATGGGATGTGCTTAGGCGTGCCGGGATCTCAGCCAAGAAAGAAGCCCCTGTTAACTTTCCGACTGATCCACGAGAGGGAAGATCTACCCTGCGTCCTGCGGACGTCCTTGTGTTTGGCTGGGTGGGGGGTAAGCACGCGTGTGTTGACCTCACGGGGGTGTCCCCACTGGTGGGGTTGAGAGATAGTGGATTCGTTCCGGGACAGGCAGTTTTGAAGTCGGAAGCTAGGAAGGTTGCTAAGCACGAGGCAACGTGTTTAGAGAATCAGCATGTATTCATTCCGTTTGCCTTCGACACTTTTGGATCCCTAGCCCCTGAAGCAGTTCGCTTTTTGGAGCGGGTGCAGAAGGTGGTCCACAGTGACTCGCAAAGCCCGAGGAACCAAGGGTTTGTATTTAGTAGAATAGGCTTTGCGATTCAAAAGGGGATAGCGGCGTAACTTGTTGCTCGCTTACCCATTATCTAGATGTAACTTGGTTATTTGGAATTTATATTTCATAAATACAATAAAAAAAATTCAGCATTGAAAAAAAATAAATGAAAATAAAAAAAATAAAAAGCCCAATGTATCAAGATGCCATAGGGTGAGAAAATCCTAAAACATTTCAGGTTAAAGAGTAAAATTTCGTTCTATTTTTTATACAAACGAATGAGCTAGTCTTGATTTCCTCGACTATTTTCTCCTTCCCCTTAATTTAAAAACCATGTCACCATTTATATAATCCACATTATCTATACTACTGTATAATTAGTTTTTTTTTTTAACGACCGAAAACTTTATATATAAATATAAAGGCCCAGCAAAGAGGTGGAAGAAACATATAAACGAAACACCAAAAAAAACCCGAAACGGGCGCCAGTTACAAAAGATCTAAAACATCAAACGTAATCCATTTATCCCATTCGATAACGGCCGCCTTGTACCTATGCGAGATCCAAAGAAACGCGTCCTCTTTAATCAGCTCGACAGACGTAGTTATAGGGACGAATCTATCTTCGAAGACTTTTGAGTTCCTCGCCATCCAAATCCTCCAAACCGTAGCCATAATCACCGTGTATACAATCTTTTGCCATCTTTTGCTTCCCGGACATTCGAAGATTATATGTAAAAAACCAGAGTAGGCCTTTTGGCTAAGATCAAGTGTAGTATTTGTTCCTATCAGTTTAATATAATAAGTTCTAGATGGGTAAGATGGTCATTTCATAATCATTTAAATAGGCAAAATTGTAATTCATCTATTGGACAAGACAAATTAAATACATCACTAAATAATACTTAAAGGTTTCAGTAAATTTGATTATGCATATAACTTTTAATTAACTAAAGGGTTAAATGTTAACATCATATATATTACAATTCAAGAGTCCCTCAATCATTTTTGGTGTCTCTAAAACTTAACAAAACCAACTCATCGTGGAGCTGGAACGTCAAAAAAATGAGTATAGTTAACTCTTTTTTTGTAGAATGCAAATGGAAAAGCACTAAATATATTCATTTTCAATTTCCTTTATGTCTAACTAACATTGCTGGAAATATCTGTTTCAACTGTCATCTTATCTGTTGCCGTAAACGATCTTTCTTAAATGACTATCATTAAGAATTAAATTAAATCAAATCATTAAACTTGTTTTTGTAATAGTTTATTTTATATAACAATCATGAGAATTAATTCAGTTGGGTAAACTCACAAATATCTCTCGAAAGTGTTCTTGAAATCGCCAATAACGCCTTAGCTCACAGGTGTTACATCCACCATTCGAACCCCGCTTCCAATTGAGTTGCTTACAAAAGTCTTTCTGTGATGTACTACTTTTAGGTATTTTGTATGATACTGGGTATTTCAATTTAATGACTAAAGCTAGATTGTAGGCCGGCTATCTCATGATCAAGTAATAGAAGATTTCAATAAGGAGGAGAAGCACCCAACTTCCAAATAGTCTATTAGATGATTTTTTTTCCCTAACTTAACTTCAAACCTTATTTCTTCTGTTGTTAAAGACATTATTAAGTATCTAACTCAACATCGTATGGTTAGTATTTCAAGGCTATGTGACCATTAACATGTGTATTAGTTTATACATAAGCTAGCTACATATCGTTATCTATATGATGATGATTCTTTAGAGCTTAAGTTTGATTAAATCAAAGTTGATGTGATCATGAATACAATTGGTGGCATTGAGGGAAATATCATAAAATACTTTGCAGATACATACAAAGATGATTTTTGCTTTGAAATCACTAAATTATATTGGTAATATGTTGGTGCCTAATGATAACTAACCGTAAGTTTGAAGATTGGATCAACCCGATATTTGAGTAGACGTTTGAAGAATAAAAGACAAAGGTATTATAGTGCTCCAAAACTAGATAGGAACTTTTGTGTTGAATTTTGATAAATTTTAAACTCTCATCAAATAATCTTCTTTGAGCAAGTTGTAAAGGTAGAAATTTATACCTTCTTTCTTTGTATTTTATCGAAAAACTGATATTGTGTTCTTATGGTATGAAACAAAACCGATTCCTCTCAAAATACAGAGGCATTGTCTTGTTCTTTGTATTTTATCGAAAAACTGATATTGTGTTCTTATGGTACGAAACAAAACCGATTCCTCTCAAAATACAAAGGCATTGTCATGCATTAATGCGGTTAGTTAGAAGCTCGGATGGAGCAACTTCTTAGAAAAAAAGTGAGTGTTTTATGTGCTAAGATAGAATTTATTTATTTATTTTTAAAACTAACTAGGTTAAAGTCTCATGCTCTATAACTAGTTTGTTGTGGCTCAAAATTGAACCGAATTGCCACATCCTAAAATAACCAATCGAAGTGTTGTGCTCCCGCTGTAACACATGGACACCCACCAGTGAATTATGTTAACTGACACATCATCAAATAATTATATGTTAACCTGATAATTACGCAAGATTGAAACAACAGATAAAAGTTAAGTGACTTTAGTAGAACAAATCTAAAACCTAGTTACTATTATGTAAACTTATGCCTATTAAAAATATATGGAAAAGATTGAAGGTCAAAGGGTTATCCAAATCTTCTAGAACCGGACCGACCCAATGCAGAACCGAGTTTTGATGTTATAAGAACCGAAACTAGACTTTGATAGGCACTTTTGGTTCGGATCCTACGCGGGTCTAAAGGTTCCATGAGCCTTTTGGTTCAAATAGAACCGTTTGGAACCGGACCCTGACCCTGTTGCATGCTGCAAAAAAATTGCAACAATTCATGCTGGAGTTTGAACATCAAGTTATACACATAATATAATATCTATACATCAAATCTGCAACAGGTTGGTCATTCAGGTTTATGACATACCCCAAATCAACATATGAATTTGGACCGCAAATTAGTTGTACATTACGCATACTTTAAATGATCATATGCATCCACCATTAGAACTTCAGGTATCAAAATCAGAAATGGCAGAATATGATGAATTAGCTCTAGGAAACTAGCGATCTCAGGGTACCAAAAAGGGATGGCTGTACTTAACAATCACGAGGTAAATTGCTAAACTGTTCTCCACGGTTATAACCAGAACTGACCCATAACTGATTGTATGTATATCTTGATTTCAAAGAGCTCGAAGCACACAAGCGAATATATCTAAAACCAAGAAGCAAATAGCAAAAGCAGTGGGCTCTGTACCCGAGGCGCAAGACGATTATATAATTTTTTTTATTTATCCATAGGAGTTTAGTTTCCTTGACAAAAAAAAATATAACTATAAATAAGGTTTTTATACGATTGTACGTATACAAGCCAAAAAAGCCAAGGTTCAACACTTTATGCATAAAAACATGCAAGATACAAGAGGCGCACGCCTCAAGCTAGAAAAGCCCCTAAAATATGTGCTTTTTGGGCACCTTTTGGTTTTACAGGCGACGAGCGAAAAAAGCGACTACCTTTGCTCCTAGGCTCGCTTTTTAAAACCAAGATGTATATACGTAGAACCAATAACCGACCCTTCAAAAAAGCTTTTGGATTAAGACATATGGTCACCAACTCTAAAGCCCATCCACAACCAATCACACTCAATTCACATAATCCATTACTAATGCTATAAAACACCTATAAGTTTTGCATTTAGCATGACCTGTAAAATACTTTTTAGTAAAACTAAAGAACCTTACATGATCAGGATTGGTAAACATCATTTAAAGGTGGGTTTCATGTCTTGTTTAGGAGCAACTTCCTCAACTCCTCATTCGATTTAGGCTTCTCATCACCTGCAGCTGAAGAAGAAGATGACTGTTTAGACCAACCTAAGGCTCTTGGAACAGCAAAAGTGTTTCTCCCCTTCAGTTCAACTTTTTTATCTTCACCTGCACAAATATTTATTTATTGCTTAAATAATAAAACAAATATATAAACCAAACATGAAAGAAGACTATGTTGGTCCCTACACGCGTTTTAGAAACTAGCATCTTATAAAACTCGAAAATACAGGAAACTAATCAAGTATCTCCATTATAATAGTTATCGCAATCGACAAAAAATCATTTATGATAACATGGTAATAATAACTGGTCCACCGTATGTTACAAGGAGGTTTAGCTTATTAAATAATTAGATTCCTTATGTTACTCAACTCCTTTTACATGTTACCAAATTCCATGCTAAATAAGTTAGAGAATAACTATTTATAGGAGTTCAATGAGTGTGACGACAGGCTAACAATTTCTTCTTTTTTTTCCCAGGTGTGAACCATGATTGTAAGCAAGTGATATGAGCTAACCTGGGTGTTCTGTTGAAGTTTTATGCCCAGCAGCAGTGGGTCCTTTTCTTTTGCCCTTAGGATCAGAACGTGCAATGCTCAACTTCTTTCCAAGAAACATCTGTTTATTCTTAGCCACAGCTGCCTCAAGGTGTGTATCATCACAGAAGTCCACATATGCTAATCCCTTTATAGAACACACATCAAAGTGTTATCAGTTTATGATAATAATGTCAGTTAGATATACAGAAAACTCCCCAGGTAGCCGCTGGCTTAATGGGCTTGGGGCGAGGATTTGTAATTGTTATATTTTGGTGATTGTTAATAAGATGCTTCATTTGATCGGTCAAAAAAAAAAAAAAAAAAAAAGATATACAGAAAACAGCTTGACAAAGACTCATTTAGCTACAAAACTAGATATTCATTTCAGAAGAATATGCCAACAATATCCAAAAAAAAAAAAGAAGATAAAATGGCAATTGTCAAAAGGAATAACAGATGGGCCAATAATTTTAATGTAATTTAGTAAAGCATGTTAAGACTTAAGCGCACAGAGGACCATGCACGAGAGAGAGAGAGAGAGAGAGACCCTTGATTTTTTAGTGAACTTATCCAACAGTATTCGAATAGCCCCAACACCACCAACGTCACTGAAGAAACCACGTAGATCCTCAGAATTCGCCTGCAAAAGGTACACAGATAGAGCAATCACTTCACAAAGCACAAAACATCCATAAAAGTGCAAGAAGAAACCATGCCTTGTAATTAAGATTTGATACAAAGGCAGTGCATTGGTCAGTGTATTGCTTGAATTTCTCGGGTGTGGGGTCTTTTGCTTTCTGTCCGCTGTCTTCTCCGTGAGGTGTGGGGTCACTTGGATTTTCAACTTTATTTACTTTAGCAGAACCCTTATTTGGAGCTTTAACCTTTTGCCGCTTTGCTGGCGACTCTTCATTAGGTGCATCCGAAGATGACTTTCTCTTTTCACCTTTAATTTTCTTAGCAGGGTCGTCTTTATGATCCGTTGTTGAAGTAATATTTTTGCTCTCTTGCTGTAGCCTAAATAACTGTAGCTCCTGCAGCCGAGGACTCACCTGAAACAATAAAACTATTGTATCACACACACCAACCCGTCACAACAAAAATAAAACAAATCGGCTGGTTGACATCTTTATCTTAAACCCAAATGCCATAAACATACAAACTAGAATACACACACACCACTAACACGATTTCAGATATAACATTGTTTACTCTAATAACTCTATGAAGGTATTGCTTTGTGCTTTGGCCACCAAACTAACAGAACTAATAATCCTGCCCACTCCCATATTAATTTATATCTCTGGTGAGAAAGAAGTGTGCATTAGCCTTCTAGTCAAACAAACCAGTGTCGCCACTGACTCATTGAGATAAGTGTTTATGTCAGAGGAGGACATTACAGAATATAAGTCTAAGAGTAGCCATAGCTTATATACACACCATTTCAACTAGCAGACAACCTAACATTGACAATGAATCCTCTATTCCTCTGTTAGTCTATATATTTGAAACACCACTAGCGTATAACCTGAAGGAAAGAGGTGAGGGAGGGAGGGAGGGAGGGAGGGAGAGAGAGTTGTATACAATAATTAGATAGTGAAACTGACGTAATATTATGATACCCTATGCTATTGAACGTACCTTCTGTAAAGCATGATCAAAATCTTCTAGTGTACCAAATTCCCTCTCAAAGCGTACCCATGAGTTACATATGTCCTGAATGAAACACTTGTTAGGATAGAACGACATTGTATATTAAAAATAAATGCAAAGTCATCTCTTCTCTTGCATACAAATTAACTATTATGACAAAAAGCTACAAACGTATTAACAATGCATGTGATAGTCATCTTTGGTAATTTCCCATCATACAAGGTAAACCAAATCTATAAAACTGTCACCATACCTCAAAGAAATCTCTTTAATATATATCAAATTTGTGCAAATGAGTTTTTTTATTGTTAAAATCATCACTTGACCCACAAAAAGCACCTCAGTACTATAACTAAAAATTGTCTCTTAACTTTGATAATGTTAACCTAATGTCCTAATCTACACATGTAGGTATGATATACAAGAGTCATTGCCACCACCCCTTTTAGTCTTATAAGTCTAGTTGTGCCACACACGGATGTAAATCAAACTGAAAAGTCTAATTATCCTTATAAATCCAACTGATAAAATTGTTTTAGGTAAAATTCCCTTGGAATGTATATGTTCGGACTTCGGAGATTATTGGACAATTGAACTTTAATTTACATAACAGATCAGAGTCGAAAAAACTAAAATCCCTGTAGTCAGAAAGAGCATAAAGTGCAAGCCTAGGCTCCAGGCAAGGTGCGGTCACCTCATGAGAAAGCAAGGGCCTTGCTGTAGACGCAACAGAGACGCATGCCTATGAACAGGCGCATGCGAGTCACAAAATCATTTAATGTTATCTGTTAAGTTTATTTCTTTTTATGGTTGTTGGTTATTCGTCGTTATATGATTACGGTTAATGTTTCTAGACTGTCACTTATTTTCTGTAGGCAAGACAGGTTTAAGTGATCACTATGTTTATATCTATGTTGTGGCTAGGTTACATTTTGTGCAATTAGCTAAGTTCTATGTATATGCAATTAAGATGATTTCTGCTTTTTTTTTTTAACTCTTATAGGCTTAAACAACTTTTAATTTTCCAATTATGGCGATTGTGCACCCATTTGCACTTAGGCAACAGGCTAGCCCTTTGCACCTTGAGCGTGCCTTGCGACCTTGACTACAAGTCTACAATGACTAAAATATAGAGTCTATGAAACAAATATATGTAATGCTATATATTTATATAGCAGTGTAGTACAATAGCAGACGTACCTCAGAGCCTGTCCCAGCAAACCTTTTACTGTAGCATCGCTTATATAGAGATCTAGCTTCATTTATGTGCCCCATCTCAGTTTCCATTGATATATAGCCTTGCCAAGCTTCTAGCATAGACCCACTATAAATAAAAGGTTTTCAGAAATCATTAGCATGGAACAGAAAAACCGGCGAAACTTCTTATATAGTTGTAATAAGAAAAAAACTTTAAACCTGTTCTTAAGCAAGCTTTCCCATACTCCACGGCCCGCAGTTATATCATTTCCGATATCAGACTCCAAACGGGCCCAGTAGCTATGTATTTGCAACAAACTGGATGTGTTTTTTAACTGCGGTGACAAATAATCACATGCCCTCTGGAATAGATCATAAACCATCATATGTAAATAAGATAATGGTTGTGAATTAATTAATGAAAAGCTATATAGGTAGATGAATAAGTAGTTTAGTATCCACCATTCAAAGCCCAAAAAGATTGCTGGAGCGATAAAAAAAGACAACTAAAGATAGTACTTTTCGAAGAAAGATGTGATAATTCATATATTTGGATATGATATTTTAACACATCTTTCCACCCATGAGTGAGGAATCAAGTATAATTAACATATAGGAAAACAAATAAGGAAATCTAAAATGAAGCAATAACTATAAGATGAAGCTAGTCTCATTATAAAGCAAACCTGAAAGGTATTCCTTATCAAGGAAAAATCTAAGCCATCATCCAGCTCTTTAGCAAACAAGATTCTTCTCCTCAGGCCATCAACTCTGGTGAGAAATATATCTACATACTGAAATTAATATGCATTTGTTAAATAACAGCATTCATGATAACATTTTAAATGCATTTGACCAAAAAAAAAAAAAAAAAAAACAGTCACAGACAACAACCTAAATAGTCTGTAATTTATAAGACATTAAACAAGAATCATTCTTTCAACTAGACATTAAAACAAAGGGAGGTGTATGGTTATACCTCATCTATGGCAGAAAATGTGCATTGCAGAGATCTTTCAAAAACCTGAAATGGGAGACAAATGCGGTATCAGTGGTGCATGAACAATGATAATGTATAACATACCCATTACATCACCTCACCCTTGTATTATGTTCCTCAAAACATTACACTACAATGCAACTACATTAACATCAATCATAATTGCTTTTAGTAATTTATTAAGAAAAATCATAAACACCTTATAAAAATTGTTGGCACTTTATTTTCAAAACAATGGAACAACAAGAAAAAAAAACATACATCAGAAAGATCTTTCTCAGAACCACGACTTCGTTCAAGGTATAGCATGACCCGAACCCATAGCTCTCCAACCCAGGGGCAGTTCCTTGTAGCCCTGTTAAATACATCCCTCAAAGTTTTGTCTGCCTGATATTCAAAAGATATTAATGTTTAGAAGATTAAACTCAAAGCACAAAAGAAATAAAAATTACTAAAACCTTTAGTGTTTTGTTGAGGTAGTTAGTGTAATCAATCCATAGATCACCAGATATGGGAAATTCAGTTATTGCTCGTTCATACAAGCTCTTAACTCGAGCAGGATCTCCAGAGGACTGTTCAAATTTCAAATAAGCCTACAGAAACAATACATGTATCATTAATCATACAACAGTATGAAGGTGCCCCACTGGTTGCATAATAATAGAGGTCGCAAATGAGCAAGTTTGAGAGGTCAGCTTAATAGGTAACAGTTCATAACGAGTTATTGTCAAACGGGTAATCGTCTTGCAAGGATCAAACCAAGTACGTTGACCTGAAACACCTTTCTGCCCAAAACTTTTATACATATATGACGTGTCAAATCAGATTAAAAATATTATATTGCTATAGTAATAATGTAAATTAAAAAAAAAGTTAAAAATTATTAGTTCTTATGCATTGATATACATTACGTGCAATTTTACAAACAGTCCAAAGGTTTTATACATATATGAGGCTTTACTAATGATTAAAAAACTACTTTATACAATAAAAATCTAACTTCTTTTATTTAGAAGAATTAATAAATACTGTGTGTGAATTTCGATTCGTTTGACCCTTTTGTCCTTCTAAACTGATTATTCTGATTTTACCCATTGGAGCCACTTGAAATAAAACACAACCTGAACCGATCTATTTTGTAACAAAATGAACAGCCATTGCCAGCTCCACATTATATCTTTGCAAATTACCAAACAAAATAAAAAATAAAAAATAAAAAAAAAATGAAACAGGTATACTAAGTCACCCAAGCTCACCATAAAATTTTGAAGCCGTTCTGTATCGGAAGCATTACTTCCTGCTATTTTGTCTTCAAAATCAGCACGTACACTCAACATGTCTAAAGCCTTTTGATAAGCAGAAGCAACATGAGGTAAAATTCCATCTGTACTGCTACTATTGACATCAAGAGTATTCCCATGTTCAGACTCCCATGCCTTGTAGGTCAAAAGAGTTGACATCATGTCCGAATGAGGAATAGACAAGTGGCGATGAAATAAATTACGAACTCTTTGAACCTGCTTTTCCCTTGACTGTAAACCAAAATAGAAGTAACCTGAGATATAGAAATAGAAGATCGGAAGAGAAACTATAGCAGTATTTATAGTACAAAAGAATATGATTAACAAATTATCAATATATGATCTCATTTTTGTACAATTATAGATGGAATAAGATATGTATGTGCGTGTGTAGTATATATAATTATATATACTATATGTCAAGAACAGAATGCATTCATACAAATGCCAAGTGAATGCATACCTCCAGGTCCGTCTCATCCATGCTATTAAGAATAGCTTCCTCAAAATTTCTGTATGCTTCCCATAATTTACTACCTTCAGCAACATGTAAACCACATGCAACAAGTGCACGCTCGAATAAGTCCCTTGCCTTTGAAATTCCAGTCGGTGAGAATTCACGAACAGAAGAATCATATTTTTGAATGAAATTTAAGTAGTCACACCACAGAGAGACAGACTGCATAGAAATATACATAATTCATTTAGTTTGATAAATGAACTCACTACTAAAAATGCAGGGATCAGTAGGAAACAAAACTGATTTATCAATAAAAATTTTAATTTAATGTAATTTAGTACCTTCACCTACTCAAAAGCTAGAGCTATTCTAGTTCTATCAGAAAAAAGTCTGCTCAAAAAAGACAAAATCGACAACCATTTTTCATTTAAGTTGACAGCACAGGCATGCCTGGATGCAACATATGTATGCCTATCATGTCAATGCAACAAAAGGCTCTATCACAACTTAATAGCATAAGTTAAGCATCTATGAACACGGTAACTTACCAACATGGATGCTTTATGTATTCTGAAGTTCTTAGGAAAAACTATATTAATCTTGATACTTCACGTGTTCTCACGTTATGTATCTTTACATAACTAAGGATGATTGCTACAATGAAGAGTGCCAAATCTATTTTCTGAACTCGTGCCATTTTCTTACTTGTCCAGTTGACAAAAAAGAGCCAACAAAAACATGAACATTTTAATAGCAGTAGACCAGTAGTTTCAAACCATGTAAAGAAAGATAAGACCAGACCAAAATAAACTTACTAAAATACCAAATGTAACAAGCTGAAGCAAGCCAATGCTTACCTCGAAATGAATGGTAAAATAGTGTAATATTTTACAAGAGATGATATATGAATCATAATCAATCAAATTGTATTGTCCAACAGATCAAACATTTCCGAATTGAAGCGCAGAACAAAAATGGTGATTAATGTATAATCTCAAACATTTTCACTTTTACAGTTTTACCATACAGTCTTGTTAAAATAGTAATTTTATCATCCAGATAACCCATACAAATCAAACTGCTATTTCTCATATACACCTACTTTCACTTAGATCACCTAAGTCTGTTGGTATAAAGTCGTGTACCATACCGCGCACACAATTCTATGAGTTAAACTATAAGTGATGGACTGATGGCTATATCAAGGATCACAGAGTATAGTTGACATAATTGTATACACATACATATACATGAAACAGAAATATGGTCCTTACCAAATAATCAGAGACTCCACGCTCATAGAGCTTCTCAATCGTAGAAACCGCATCCTGAAGAGAAGACGAAGAGGAGGAGATGAGGGACGTTTCGTCATTCGCCCATTGCTGCCACATGGCAGGAGTTAAGGGGAAGAGGTTGTTCATAGACTCCCTTGCTAGCCGTAGCTTATCGATATCACCTTGCTTCCTTAGAGCCGTTATGTACTACCGTCAATTATTAATAATAGCATTCAGATTCAAATTAAGTAACAATAACTAAATAAGATGGCAATAATAATAATAATAATAATAATAATAATAACAATAATAATAATAATAATAATAATAGAAGAAGAAGAAATGAAATACTTGAAGGTGAGCATCGTAGTTGGCTGGGTTAGTGGAGAGTTCGGTGGCTAGGGTTTCTATTTCCAAAGCCTCGCCTTCGTCAGATTCCGAGTCGGATGAGGAAGAAGTAGTTGTTGCTGTATTCTCCATTAGGGTTTCTTCCATTTCTGCTCTGGTACTTCTCTTTTCCTTGCTTCTTCACTCGCTAGAGGGGAGAATACAGACTATGGAACGAACTATATTTGGAGGAGGGTGTTTGGGATTGAGTTTCAAAACAACTTATTTGACTTATTGGTTTTTCCAAAAAGCCAATAAGTCAATAAGCTGTTTGTGTAACCCAAAAGTACTTTCTGTTTTGACTTTTGGCTTTTGGCTTTTAAGGGTGGAAAAGTTGTTTTTGAAAAGTTAGAAATCCTGGCTTTTGTCTTTTGACTTTTGGAAAAAAATTACAAATTTACCACACATAAAACCAATATTCACAATAAGTTAAGCGAAACACTTAAAAAAAACACAATTTATTGACTTTTTTACGTTTCTCATCCGAAAAGCTAATCCAAACACTTTCTTTAAAACTCCTTTTCAAAAAGTAATAAGCCAATAAGCACTTTTAACCAAAAGTGCTTTTGCATCTCCAAACTCAATCCCAAACACCCTCTAAAAGCAGTTTCTGTTTTGATATTTTGCTTTTAAGGGTGCAAAAACTGTTTTTGAAAAACTACAAATCCTGACTTTTGACTTTTGGAAAAAAAAAAATTACAAATTTACCACTTATACAACCAATATTCATAATAAGTTAAGCAAAACACTTAAAAAACAACAATTTATTGACTTTTTGACGTTTCTCATCTCAAAAGCTAATCCAAACACTTTTTTTAGAGTGCTCGGAGTGGGGGCGAAAAAGGGGCGGGAAGGGGGGGAATACCGCCACCGGTGTGGCGTGGGAGGGGCAGGAGGGGGCGGGCGTGGGGGGAGTCACCGACGTGGGGCTTGGGGTGGGGGTGAGGTGTCATCTTATGATTGGGTAAGGTATAATTATTAGTTTATATATAAAAAAATCATATACTTTTATTTTTTTGGCCGGTTAGTTTAAAACAAAAAAATAAATAAAAAAAAAGTAAATAAAAAAAATTAAATAAATAAAAAAATATTACATAATTAAATTACTTAAATAACCATTACATAATTACTTAAACAACCATTACATAATCCTAATTCCTAAATTACTTATTTAAACACTAGATAATTCCTAAATTACTTATTTAAACACTAGATAATGTTCTCCACTATGGAGAGTAGTTGTCCCAGTCCTCGATTGTGTAGTACTCGGGGGACACGGAACGTGAGCTATCCCGTCCATCGGATCTCGCATCCGAGGGGAACCAGTAGTACTCACGAGGAGGGGTAGGTCGGCTCCAGAGGCATTCCTCCTCCTCAATTTCCCTGAGGGCTTCCAAGTCCTCCTCAGTTGGGCTAGTCTGGTGGGGGGTGGGGGTAGTCTGGTGGTAGGGGTGGGGGGTAGCAGCAGTCCGGGGGGTGGGGGCCGACAACATTAGTCGGTCCATTTCACTAACAGCCCTGACATAATCCATGGCCCAGACCATTTCCTCATCCGTAAAGTCATCATCGGCTTCAGGAGGAGGAAAGGTTGGTTGTGCAGCAGTAGGGGGAGGGGGATATAACCAATGTTGTGGAGGAGGAGGAGGAGGAGGAAGAGGAGGTTGTGCAGCAGTAGGAGGAGGAGAGGGGGTGAATGGTAGTCTCCGAGGGCAGCCCCGTCCCCGGACCCGGCGAGAGTACTGCCGGACATTAGACGGTCCGGCAGCTCCTGGTTGAAAACCGTCACCCATATTATTCATTGCTTTGAGGAGAAGGAATAGGTGTGACTGAAAACTGGGTTAGGTGTTGTATTTATAGGGTTAGAAATATGACCGTTTGGGGGGGGGGGGACTTTGAAATGTAAACGTTTGGGGGGGGGGGGGGGGGGGAATTGAATCTGTTTGGAACAGTAACCGTTTGAATTTCAAATTTTGAATATAATTTTTTATATTATTTTTTAATATTAATTTTTTTTTATTAATTTAATATATTTTCGGTTTAAATTATTATTATTATTATTATTATTATTATTATTTTATTAATATATGAAAGTTTTTTATAAAAAAAAAAAGAAAGAAATGCCACATGTCACTTCCCCCCCCCCCCCCCCCACCTCTTCCCCCTCCTTCCACTCCCCACAATCCCCCCCCCCCCCCCCACAAGGGTCCCACAAGTGCCACATGGCGATTCATCCCCCTCTTCCCCCCCCCCCCCCCATCCACTATGGAGAGTAGTTGTCCCAGTCCTCGATTGTGTAGTACTCGGGGGACACGGAACGTGAGCTATCCCGTCCATCGGATCTCGCATCCGAGGGGAACCAGTAGAGTTCACGAGGGAGGGGTAGGTCGGCTCCAGAGGCGTTCCTCCTCCTCAATTTCCCTGAGGGCTTCCAAGTCCTCCTCGGTTGGGCTAGTCTGGTGGGGGTGGGGGTAGTCTGGTGGTAGGGGGTGGGGGTAGTCTGGTAGTGGGGGGTGGGGATAGCAGCAGTCCGGGGTGGGGGCCGACAACATTAGTCGGTCCATTTCACTAACAGCCATGACATAATCCATGGCCCAGACCATTTCCTCATCCGTGAAGTCATCATCGGCTTCATGAGGAGAAAAGGTTGGTTGTGCAGCAGCAGCAGCAGGAGGGGGATATAACCAATGTTGTGGAGGAGGAAGAGGAAGTTGTGCAGCAGTAGGAGGAGAGGAGGTGAATGGTAGTCTCCGAGGGCGGCCCCGTCCCCGGACCTGGCGAGAGTACTGCCGGACATTAGACGGTCCGGCAGTTCCTGGTTGAAAACCGTCACCCATATTATTCATTGCCTTGAGGAGGAGGAGGAATAGGTGTGACTGAAAACTGGGTTAGGTGTTGTATTTATAGGGTTAGAAATATGACCGTTTGGGGGGGGGGGGGGGGACTTTGAAATTCAAAGTTTGAAATTTAAACGTTGGGGGGGGGATTGAAATTCAAACTGTTTGGAACAGTAACCGTTTGAATTTCAAATTTTGAATATAATTTTTTATATTATTTTTTAATATTAATTATTTTTTATTAATTTAATATATGTTCGGTTTAAATTATTATTATTATTATTATTATTATTATTATTATTTTATTAATATATGAAAGTTTTTTATAAAAAAGAAAAAGAAAAAAGAAATGCCACTTGTCACTTCCCCCCCCCCCCCCCCCACAAGGGTCCCACAAGTGCCACATGGCGATTCATCCCCCTCTCCCCCCCCACAAGGGTCCCACAAGTGCCACATGGCGATTCATCCCCCTCCCCCCACTCCGAGTAGTCTTACAACTCCTTTTTCAAAAAGTCATAAGCCAATAAGCACTTTTGATCAAAAACACTTTTACATTTCCAAACTCAATCCCAAACACCCTCTTGGTTTTTATGGAGAAGAACTTTTTAAAAAATATTAGCTTATGAAAGTCTTAAGATCCAATGTTTTTAGAATCGAATCAGACGTTGGATTGGTCTTCTAAATAATTTCAGGTCCGACCCTCAAAATGTTCTATGCAAAGTATAGTGGAACTACAATATCAGGACACATTCCTATAGCATCGGACATAGAATCGTTATGTTTTTAAATGTAAGAGCATGAACAATAAAGGGGTTTTTGTTTGATGTTTCTAGTTCACACATGACATTTGCCCCACCAATCACATTATTTCTCTCTCTTACCCGATGTACGGCACATAAAAACACTCCTTTCTCTATGTCTCTTCTCTTTCCCAATCAGACCATGTGTAGTGGAGGGGAAAAAACTTAAGGCCCCCCTCTGTGATTGGTCCACGTGGCAGCTGAGTCACGTTGGAAGAGGTTGATGTGTCAACATTCCATTGGTTTTGCTTTGTGTTGCACAACGCTATGATCCTAAAGCCGGGACAATTTTTTTGAAGATAGCGCCCCCCTGTAACGGTGTGGGGGGCGCTATCTTATACTTCAGGCCCTGGATCACGCCCCACTACACCCGGTCTCATAGTCACATATATGTTTTTTCTTGTTTTTGTGTAAGATCACCCGTACTAGGCACAAATTGGGGCGATAAAGGAGAAACTAACGCCCTTTAACCTCCACTACACCGCCCCCTAGGCGTTAAAACTCAAAAACTACCCCCCCCCCCCCCCCCCGTTAATATTTTAACGCTTCACCACTAATTCATTAAGAAATACAGTGTATTTAGTTTTTTTTAACGTAAATATTATAAGTTATTTAAGTTATTAAGTTAGTGGGGGGTTTATTTGGGTTGCAACCAAGGTTGCCACCACAACCGGATTGTGGTTGGGTTGCAATCTTGTAAGTTTTTTAATATCATTTTCATCCAGAATCCCAAGGTTGGATCACCAATGGGAGTGGTCTTAAACCACTACACCCCATTTTCTTTTAAGGCCCTCATGATAACTAGGATGCCACATGTCACAATTCGCCCAACCTAAAAGCACTATGGTCCATCCAAGAAAGCCTCAAGAATTATAAGAACATATTGGATTGCATATACAAAATCAAACGGGTGATATAGGTTTTGGAAGCAGGGGATAATGAATTAGACTCAAACGGTTTGGTTTTGATGGTTTGGTGGTTTTAGTGGTTCTGTATGTTTTGTTTTGGAACTTGAAACCGGTCGCTTAACCTTTATTATTTATATATTTTTTTTGATCGGCGAACAACTGTGGCAACCACCCTTGCGGGGCATTGTGCCCAAGAATCGACTACTCGACCTCCAGCAGCCCCCGCCTTCTCCCAATGCGCGGAAACCCGAGCCCCACCCGCCCGAAGGCACGACAGTGTTATAGAACTCAGTAAAACCTCGTTGCCCGTCAGATTCAAACCGACGCCACCCGTATTCGATCTTCACCCGGATACCAAACCATAAATGATGGAAGTGGGGATTGAACCTTTGATCACATAGGTGAAACAAAAGTCACTCCACGTCTCCACCACTATGGATGGATCCTTTATTATTTATATATAATTCTTTACTTAATACGTAGTTATGTATATGTATTACAATCGTAAACAATCTTTTCCATATGATGATGTTGGAAAAGAAAAAAAAAAGAGAGTTGCATTTACCAACAATTCGGTCAATTAGGTTTGTTGTCTCCAAATCTATACTTAGCGGTTTGGATCCGAGATGTCTATAAACCTAAACCCGGCTTAACCGGGCTGTGAAACAGTTTTACAAGACACAGCTGTTGACTTTTGTTGACCAACATCTCTTCAATCCAGCAGTTTAGATCTTCAACATTTAGTTGTTGACTAGTCAATGGTTTGACTATTGACTAGTCAACTCAGCTCTTTAAGTCTTTCAGTAAGGCCGCAGAGGCGATGTCAGGAATGTCGTTTGCTTAGATTTTCGCAAAAAAACTTACTTATACTAAAGTGGTTGGGGGGGGGGGGGGGGGTAGGAGTAGCCGAGTAGGTCTAACAACCGAAGTACAACACAATAACTTACGAAAAATCAGCAACTAAGTTCCATAATTAGCACACTTGAATCTCTCAACCAGCAATGAAATACAATGGGAATAGTGAATGATGACTTTATTATCTTCAACTGACCTAACTAAACCAAAGTTGCAGTTTTAGCCCCATTGGCCATTTGCTGCAATCTCATGATCACGTGCGATGCGGCTGAGTTTCTTGCTTCATGAATACTTGGTTGATTGCCACTCACACCCGAGCATTCGAAATTAGCTCCTTTCACAGTCACGTTAGCCACAAACCCACCTACACACATGACATAAGAATAAACGGACAAACTGGTCACTTAAATACGCGATAGTTATAGAAATAAATGAATTTAATTATCTTAACTTACCGTCAGAACGTGATGTGAGATATGTAGGCAACGTCCAGTTGTTTGATAGACAGATATCATCCAACTCCTGGGCAAAGAAGACTTTGTTATGGTAATTACAAAACATAAAATAAAATGCACAATTTATTTACATATTGGTCAAATTCAGATCATATAGAACAATTAGCTTAATATTAAACATGTCAAACGGGTCAAAAATCTCTCAAAGTGTCATATTAATGCGTAACCTCCTAAAACTATTTTATTCAAAAGAATTAGATTATAATTTATAACTGAAAAAATTACAATTTAAGTAATCAAAATTCACACACTAAATTTGTTTTAAAAAAAATAATCATTTTGTGCAAAAAGTGTTGCGGTCAAACCATACCAAGATTTACCCAATTTGACATAAACCTGTTTTGACCCATTATCCAACCTGCCCATTTTTTCCACTTCTGCAAGTCTAGTATCACAAAGACTTGCCTGACATGCTTTTCGCAAAGTGAGTTGGGCTTCAGACAAGCTCTTTCCTGACGATACGAGCACGCTTCTGGAAACAAGCAAGTTTGTATGCTGTTGAGTTTGCATGTCATCTTGCTTACAAATCTCATTGCAACAATCAATAACGGCTTCTAGCTTTAAACCCAAGCAATCTCCAATACCTTTCAAAAGGGGAAACAAAATAAACAGTCAACGTTTCTGTAAAAGACACACATTGCCATAAGAAATATCAAGATACGGCTTTGGCAACGAGTGAAACGGTCATTATTTTGATTTTCAGATTATTTAGAGTCGATATACTCAGAAAACTTATTGTTAATATTCAAGTTGCAAACTTTAGAGAAGGTACATTTTCAAACACCTCCATAATAGCAGTAGTCGTAAATTATAAAAATAAATAATCCATATGTAGCAAGTGCTAAAACAAAATAACATAATGTAGACACCAAGAGAAAGGCATACCACCATGCATGATTGCCTGAATCTTTTTATCGCATAAAGTCAACTCGCTTTCTGTAACTCGTTGTTGATCATACTGCAAGGAAATAAACTCTTGTTAATATCTGCGCCAAAAGAAGGTTATTTAGCATGACCTAAGCACCGAAGTAATAAGCAAAACATTAACAAATAAAAGGACAAGATAGGGGGCCTGAATGGAGATAGGCTAATCTCCAAATCTCCAACTACAAACATGAGTTTGCTAATTTAGATAAATAAAAACCTAGACAAAAACCAAATAAAACAGGAACACAACATAATAAACATGGTTTTAAAAAATGGGTGAGGTGTGCGCCTCGAGGCGCGCCTCAAGGGGAAACGCTAAGAAAACGAGTCTGAGGCGCGCCTCATGGGGTTCAGATTGTACATACGCCTCTAAGAGCTGAGGCGCTAAAAAAATGTGCGCCTCATGTGCGTCTCGGGTGCGCCTCTAGTGGTTTAGGGTGTTTTTATATTTATTTTTTTATTGCGCCTCGGTTCGCCTCGAGGCTTACGCCTCATGAGGTGAAGGGAAAACGCCTCGAGGCTCGTTTCCGTTCTTTTAAACTTTGATAATAAACGTAGACTCCAGCGGTTACTTCCCTATTTTTCAGCCCCACTCACCCACTATTTCCTTTCTCAATTTCCCTTTTAAAATTTCCCTCCTGAATGTTTTAACTTTTGGCGCGAGTGTCTAAATTATCACCCAACTTTATTCGAGTCTGACCCGACCCATTATGATCCAGGTCGGGTATCATATCAGCACCTAAATCATTTTATTTCATACTTATTATCATTGAAATAGTATTACTTTTGTAATCATATATGTCACATAAACCATTAAAAAAATTGGAATTAAAAGTGCTGCGGCCATCCCACCACAACCCATCCATTTTGCTACCTCTTGACTGATGTGTGGTACCACATTACCTATAAGTGTCCACAAAGAGTACATCAAAACACTAAAACTTTTAATATAAAAACATACCAGTTTCTGTCTTTTATTTAAAAGAGCTCGAAGGGCAGCATCGGATAATTCAGATCTCTTTGCATCCACTGTGGAATGGAAGTCGTCAAGAATACAATTCACTGTGAGTGATCTATCCTCGTTAGGTAGGACCACGCAAGACCTTTTTTCACCATTAACCCTTTCATCGCTACTTTGACTAATGGTTGACATTTTCGTCAAATCCTTCGTATTTGCCACCTGGAACTAGCCACATTTATGTTAGATATGTACATATTTTGAAACTAGTAAATTTCAGATTTGAATTATGTTTTGTAAGGGCTTGTGTGACGCCTAGGTACAATACACAAAAAAAGTGCACACCCAAGCTAAGAAAAGTGAACAACTAGAAAGTATACAAATTAGGCTTAAAATATTCATACTATTCCACAAATTAGAAGAGAAAAAAAAACTTAATATAAATTTCTTCTCCAGGAAATCACTTGAACCTGCCTGCTCCTGATGAGAGGCGTGCACCGCAGTCGCAGTGCCTTGTGCATTGAAAATATTCATACTATTCCACAAATTAGATTGTGCATTGAATATGTATGAGGCGCCTAAGCCTCACTTCACCTGAACGCCTAGTCCCATGCCTTGTGCATTTTTTTACTACAGAAATGTGATTGTGACTGCTATTGTTTAAATGTTTTTATATGCTTCGTATGTGCAAGACGTGTAACGATTTTACTGAAATCATCATCATCATCATCATCATCATACTCAGTTAATCCCACCAATAGCAAAAGCTAAGGTAGGGTCTGAGGAGGGTAAGATGTAGACAACCTTACCTCTACCCCGTGGGAATAGAGAGGCTGCTTCCAGCCTTCCAGTGAGACCCCCGGCTCGATAGTGGTTTTGTATCAAGCCTTGGACATAAGGCACATAATGCTTAGCAATCGGGACAAACCTGATTTGTGCATGTACCCCCTTGTCTTTTGGCTATCAATGCCACCATGATGCATGATTAACCCTCCGTCATATTTAACGCTATTTTTCACGAAATTAGTAAAATAACGTTAAAATTAGTGCAACTTTACTTTTGCCCCCCGAGGGCCACACATATATACATTATATGCGCACAAAAAGGATATGAAACATCATACTAAAAACATAATTCAGTCAATTCACCTTGCTGTTGGTAGATTTTGTTGAAGTTGACCGTTTTACATGACGATAAACCTTTAGTGGCGCCTGGACTTTAGTATTTTGATTTTCTTTTTGAAAGCAAACTAATAGCTTATCATTTTCTAATTTATTACTAGCTCCACTTGATGAATCATTTAATTCAGCTCTGCAAGATCCATTAATATCTTCCTGCTTCGTACCACTTCCATTAGAAACCGTGATACTGTTGCCATTAGAATTTTCAGATTCTTTGACTTTTTGGTCAACAGGTCTTGCTGCAAACTGAGAAGTGATGGCATTATCTGCCACTTGGCCAACAGATTCAGATCCGTGTTTGCTAACTTTGCTGTCATGAGATTCTTCTTTACTTGAATAACTGATGTGTGCAATTTCAGACTCCAATTTTGACTTTTTTTGCAAAATATCAGAGACTTTCTCACTTTCACAACTTTCTTTCGCACTGGATTGGTTGGAATTATTTGTATTTTTGCTAGCTTTGCCGTCGTGAGGCTCTTCTTTATTTGAATCACTGACGTGCACAGTTTCGGAATCCAATTTTGACGTTTTTTGCAAAATATCAGAGACTTTCTTACTTTCACCGCTATCTTTCTCACCGGATTGGTTAAATTTATATGCGTTTTTGCTAGCTTCGCCGTCTTGAGGCTCTTCTTTGTTTAAATTACCGACGTCCACAGTTTCGGAATCCAGTTTTGACGTTTTTTGCAAGTTATCAGAGACTTCCTTACTTTGATCATTTTCTTTCTCACAGAATTGGTTGGATTTATATGTGCTTTTGCTGTCACGAGGTTCTTCTTTAACTGAATTACTGATGTGCACAAATTCAGAGTCCAGTTTTGACTTTTTTCGCGAGTTATCAGACACTTCCTTACTTTCACCACTATCTTTCTCGCTCTGGTTGTATTCATATGTGCTTGTGCTATCTTTGCTGTCACAAGGTTCTTCTTTAACTGAATTACTGATGTTCACAAATTCAGAGTCCAGTTTTGACTTTTTACACAAGATATCGGACACTTCTGTACTTTCACCGCTATCTTTCTCCCTGCATTGGTTGGATTTATATGTGCTTTTGCTATCTTTGCTATCACTAGGTTCTTCTTTAACTGAATTACTGATGTGCACTAATTCGGAGTCCAGGTTTGACTTTTTTTGCAAGTTATTAGAGACTTCCTTACTTTGACCACTTTCGTTCTTACTGATGTGGTCGGATTTTAATGTGCTGTTGCTATCCTTGCTGTCATGAGATTTTTCTTTACTTGAATTACTGTTGTGCACAACTTCAGAGTCCAACTTTGACTTTTTTTGCAAGCTACCGGAGACTTTCTTAATTCCACCGCTTTCTTTCTCACATGACTTTTGTGAGCTTTGATTGATACTCACATCTGCACTTCCATCTTTTATTTGATGTGGTAAGCTATTTGATTCTCTGCAAACATTCATATTGCACTAAATCGAAAGGTGAATGAAAATATTGTGTTCCTTTAATACTATAAGAAAAAAAATATATGTTTCGTTATGATCACATTTTGACTTCATAGTATTTGTGTTGTATCCATAGTTGTCAAAGCGCCTAGGCGCACTCAAGGCGCATAGGCCGAGCCCGGAGCCTAGGCGCAAGGCGCATAAAAAACGAGGGCTTTTTATAATTAAGCGCATAGTATAAAATACATTTTTTGGGGATTTTAGAGATGTTTTAGGCTTGTTTAGGGCTACATTAGGATGTTTTAGGGTTGTTTAGGACTTGTTCATAACTCATTTAGGATGTTTTAGAGGTTTAGGCAACTTTTAGCCTGAATTTTGCCGGAAATCAGCCCCGATAGTGCGCCTCAGTGCCTAGGCGCGCGCCTCACAAAACGCAGCGCACTTGGTGCGCCTGGTTGTGCCTTGCGCCTAGGCACGCTTTGACAACTATGATTGTATCTCATTATAAAAGATTAAAACTAAATGGTCATTTAAATGGGAACAAAGTATACTTTGTTTGAAAACAAAATCAACTCGATTAACCCAAACTTTTATTTGGTTCATCAGTTTGGTTAGCTGGTAAATTTCACAGATGTGCGTCCCAACCAAGCACAAAGAACTAATCTTTTATGGGGCGGTAGTGCGTTGTTAGTGTAACTGCTTTGACCCGTGACCCAATTCACCCAGAAGCACATGAATCATGAATTTAAGTAATAAACCTTGACACAAAATAAGCTACCTTGAGAACAACTTTGATAAAATCTCAGCATACGGAAGCAGGTAGTAATACTCAACAACAGGAGTAATTACCCAACTGCTTAAACACTTTTTTACCACAGGTCCCTGTAAGCTACAGAATAACAGTGCATTAAACGTGATTGTTAGAAAATGCGTATGTGTGTATATATTCAAAGATATATCAATATATCATCCATCTAATATATACACGTATGCATATTTGATACAACTTTTACACAAACATGCATAACAAGATATATGAAAAGATTTGAGTTATATTTTATTGCTAACGGGTCAAATTACTTAACCTAAAAAAAGATGACTAAAAAGGATACTTATTAATTATCATTATTGGTAAAATTGTTTAAAAGTCTGCCATTGTATAGTCCGGTGTTTATGACCTAAGTTTAATTGACTTATAGTTTTTTTACTCATATTTGACATATTAAATATTTATGAAATTAGAAACATGCTGGCAGATAATACTTTTGATGGCACATTTGAGCTATTATACAGTTATGCCAAACAATCTAAGCTCATTTACAATAGAGCCTCAAGGGGGGCACTTATTAATTATCATTACAACTTACCTCCTTACACTTGCAATTAGAAGCTCGAGATTTCACATAAAAAATAATAATAAAATAAAAATAAAAAGTAATACTAACCTAGAAATAACATCTTGAATGGGAACCAAGTTATCTTCGTTGATTTTTTGGGAGCTTTGCAAAATGTAAAAGCGAGTGGCGGTCTTTGCTTGACTCAAAGAATAAACTACATGGCTTTCCAAAACCTTAAGCTCATGATACACAATTCCTGTTTCAATGTAAAATCATATCAAATCATAAATAAATTTAAGTTAAATTGCAAAAAAAAAAAAAAAAAAAAAAAAACTAGTAGCAATACAGGAATTAGGTTAGTAGAATTGGGGTAGATCAATAAATTTTATGCATCTCTTTAGGCAACCATGTGTAGGAACCACAATGCTTGCTGAACTTTGTATATGACGAGCGCAAATTGTAATAAACAGCAATATGATATCATTTTATTCTAAATTGGTCACTGGACTTGAAATCATTACCTAAACTATCTAACTTTTAGAAGTCATTGTGAAAAACATTTGACTTTTGAAGCCAATACAAAACTATCCAACTCGAGAACAATTATATAAAACACTCAACTTTGTCATAAATTCAGCATAATAATAGAAATATTAAAAAACAATGCCCAAATTAAAAATGAAGTGAAAGTATGTTGCTACTAGAGGTGCCAACTTAACCCATTTAGTTAAGAATAGGCCGATTCGGTTATATTTTATCTCGAACCAGTCAAATGGTCAAAGTAAATAAAATTTAGCTTGAAAGGAGACCGGATAAATGTGTCGCAAATTGCCCAAAATGTATTTCTATGTGTATAATCACCTACATTATTCAAAAGATCAGACTCTTACTGATATAGTATAATATTTTTAAGCATCTTTGGCATTTATTATATATAAAATATTTGAATTTATTTGACAAAAGGTGTTTCTGGTCAGCCCAATCCAACACATAACTAGCAAATTTTAAAAATAGTTCTACCTGCTACTTCTTTTACAGCCAAAAATGCAAGCTTCTGAAGATCTTCTTTATCATATTCTACCATAATTTTCTTGCGTTTTTTATTTTCAGGATAAACTTCCTTTTCGATAACTGACCATACTCCGTTGTTGAACTGTAGGAAGCAGTTTTCTTTCTTTGAGTCTATTAACAAAACTGCCACTTTGGTTACTTTCCATTCTTTTATAATATTTGAGATATTAGCAGAAGCATTTTGCAAAGTCTCGGATATGGTACACGCATCCATTATTGCTTTTTCTGTTATTGAAAGCTGATTTTCAGGGTCATCTAAAATGGTGTTATCCGATTGACACGTGTATTTCATGTGGTGTATAATGCCTGGTTTGAGCATTGTTGCCAGCTTACAAAACTGATCAAACTTTAAGAATTGGCTTTCTTGGTGGTGATTTAGATGATAATAGTTGTAAAGTACTACAGCAGCATGAACCTGAAAGCCAAACATCAAATTAATGAAATTATTTAAACATGCATGAATATAATCCAGCTGACATATGTCGATAAATCATTATGAGAGATGATACAGGCAAATGATAAAACATATTGAAAGATTTTAAAGTAATAAGATTGTCACCTTTACCCATATGTATGAAACATTAAGACAACTAAAACTCATTCAAACAAATAAACAAATGGTCTGATGAAAAATGTCCAAAAATGCGAATGAAACATTACATGGTTCATTCATGGACAAACAAACAGAGACATTGAACATGCTTAATATGACAGACTTCAATAATGATTCATAAAAAACAAATCTTTACATGTATAATTTCCAAATAGGGAGAAAAATTTACCTGCTTAGCAACGGATTTCTGTTTTGATTCAGATGGTGTTTCCTTTGTGAAGTCTGTATGCTTCAGAGGTAGCAATGGACCAACCAAGTACTCCATTAATGCGTCAACAGTCTCCTCGGTTGGACCAACCTCTGTGGGAAAATCTATGTCCATCGCCCCTACATTCATCAACATCAAAGAAATAAATAAATAAATAAAACACTGAAAACGGATCATGTAGTATACATTCTACACCTACAGACAGAGAGTCTGTATCCAACACTGAATCAAAATTATAATGTTTCATTCAAAAAATTAGACAAGTATGTTAACTGCTACATTGAAGAAACACAAAAAAAAGATTAAAAATAAAAACTTTATTCCTGTACTAATATCTATTTCGGTTTTATCTTTAGTTCAAGAACTTAGATTGTTCGAAGTGTTCAAAGATTCACGAAATTTAGTTCCTTGGATAGCGTAAAGGTTTGCCCTCGTCCCACCCTAATAATAGCTCCGCTACGAGTGGAATTTTAGTGGGTATGTTTGCTTGTTTGTTTATAATATTTGTCCCCATTTATAACCCTTGTCCCATCCTTTAGATTACAACCTAAGATTCTACCCAATGAAAAATACAGTCTATAAGCAAGACTGGAACTGAAAAGGAGATGAAAAACAAGGACTAAATTTACAAATTTATACAATTTTCCCCCATCTATAACCTTGGTTTTAAAAGCGTGTGGTGATCCGATGCATATAATCCCAAAAGCCGATGCATGATGCCCAGAGTGTGCTCATCATGTGTCGAGGCGTTCGTTATTAAAAAAATACAAAAATATTATTTATAGATAATATCTGACTTGTTAACTTTTAGACACTAAAGTATAAGATATTCTCATCATCTCTAGTTAGAATTGTTAAGTCGATGGTCTGAATTGTTCAAAACTCAAACCCATTGGTCAATAAATGGTCATATTTGTGCAGACAACATCATGAGATGTGCGCATCATGGAATCGCAGCGCACAATGTGATCTCACCACCTCATCATATGCAGGGGCGGACCTAGCTTGAAGCTAGGTGCCGCATCCGTTGCTACTCAACTTCGCGCGCGCGTAGTGGAAAATTAGTTTTTTTTACGATATTCGGAAAATATTACTACTAAAATGAAAAACGTTTCTACTGAAATTAATTTCTAGATCCGCCACTAATCATATAACGCGCGCATTTTGCGCTCCTGATGTGCGCAATCAAAAAAGCTGAGTTTAATTAATCTCACTTCCAACATTCAATACTCAAAGAATAATAATAAAAAAAATAAAAATAATAATAATAATAAATAATAATAATAATAATAATAATAATAATAATAATAATTTAAGAAAACAAATACATTAAAGACAATGGTGGTCATTTTCAAACAAAATTGCGAACTTTGATATCAATCTAAATCTCAATTCTACAATTTGCATGCAACCCCTTACAGAATTTCAACTCCAACAGATAAATAAACAACTAATTACATTTCTTTATAAACAAATTAAACCACATTATGTACTGCCAAAACAAAAACAATCAAAGCAAAACAAGATTTCAACAAAAAAACATCATGTCTTTAATTTAGACAAAGATTTGACGAAAACTAACCTTGATCGACCATAATTTACAAAATTCAACAAAAAAAAAACCCTAAGTGAAGTTAAGATTTAGAGGCGTTAGAACATACCTTTGAAACCCATTTAGTTCGGATTGAAAAGGGTGTCTGTCTGTCTCCGACAAATCAAGTTCAGTGTTGTCCGAAGTAGAAGAACACAACACACAACTAAACTAAACTAAAAATTATTTATGTCTTTTCCTATTCGTCGGACTTTTGTTTAGACTTCACATCAACTCAGTGTACTGTTTACATGTTCAAACGACCGTACACTTGTCTTTTGATTAAAACAATAATTTAAAGTATTTTTTCAATGATTTAATATTTGTTTATCTTACCATCCACCATTTAATGGAATTTAATGGAGTGGTATCGAGAAAAATGAAGATAAGAATATATGGTGTGCCCCTTTTTCCCCTCAACTCCTTCAAGTGTTATATCAGCGTCACATCATTTCCTTCATTTTCTTCTTCAAACTTTAGAAATGGTTTTCCCCAAATCCTCCATTCCCCCTTCCTTTTTTTATTCTTTTCCACTTTTTTTAATTATATTATTTGTATTTCATACTTATTTTTTTTTAAAACCGTAATTTTAAAAATTCAACAAAAATAGTAAAAATTAAAATAAAGATAAGCTTCAATTAATTTTAAAAATTACAACCTACAATGCATAGAAATTTAAAAAATAACAAGCAAAATACATTAATAAAAAAAACATCTAAAGCATTCGTTTTCCAAGCCACTTGTTCGCGATCTTGTCTTTGATCGCCGACATCACCGCTCTTTCTTGCTCAGGAAGGTCGTCGAGTCTTTTCTCCGTCATCGCAAACTCCGCCTTTTCGTCTTGCGATATATTATACGCGAGACGCGCCTTCTCCAACTCAAGCTTCTCCCGCTCTAGACTTACGGCTTCTTCTTTCTCCTTCTTTCTTTCATTCCACCTTTCCCTTTGCTCCGCCTTAAAATCGTTAAAGTTTTGAATCAAGGCATCTATTTTTTCAGTCACTTTTAATTTTGAATGTGGTTCCTTTCCTTTTGAGCTTGAGGCGGCTTTTTTCGTGTGGTCCCTTCCAATTGGCCGCTCCGATTCGGGCGTGGGAGCATCATCTTCAAACTCCGGGTCATCGTTTATATTTATAGTACAACGTGCATCGGACCCCCCGCACTATAACTTCCCGAGGTGCTCGTCTTTGTTCGTTTTGCTTGTGCCACTTCGTTTGGCACCACCCTCCATTTATCACATGCTCTCAAAATCTCATACAGCCTCATGTACGCCCACCCCCCACTAGTCTTTTTTTTTGCAAAACATCGCAAGCGCATTCTTCAACACATTCTTGTCGTTTTCACCGGTCTTTCTATTGTTCCAACATCTTTGATAAACACCCGCAAATTCTTGACATTTGGTGTTCATCTCCCTAAACTTCGTACTAACGGCATGACCGGTTCGATAAGGCGTGCGTTGCATTAACTTGAAAAATTGTTCGCAAATAGCGTTCCAAAAGCTATCTTTGTTTCGATTAGTACCTACACGTAATAAATTAAATTAATTATCTAAATTATATTTCATAAATAATAAAAAAAAAAACTAAATCAGCCACATAAAAGGCTACGGCCAAAACAAAAAAAAGTAAAAAAATAACTTACTTCATATCGGGTCGGTAGACACGTTCACCCACGCTCGTGCTAGGGCCTCCAGCTCGACTTGAGTCCAAGGAACGCTATCCGCCTTAGTAGTGGCACGTTTTTTCCCCTTTGTGTCTTTTTTTGATGTTGGTTGAGTTTCAGGTATAACGTCGTCATCGACGCCTAAGGATATAAAGTCGTGTTCGGGTTTGGATTGTGATTGAGGTCTCGCGGGGAAGGTTGGCATTTGGTTCGGGGGTGACATTTGCATATGAAGTTGTTGTTGGTGATGCATTTGCATTTGCCAAGGATTTTATGGTTGAGTAAAACCGCCAAATCCGTATGTGTTAGGGTCGAGCGGTGTAGTGGGGTAGGGAAAGTTTGGAGCTTGTGTCGAAGGAGTAGCGGGGTTGTTCGGGTAAAAGGGTTGTGGGTTTGAACGCCTTGGATCCATTGGTATTTTTTTTATGTGAAGAATGGAGTAATTTTTATAAAATGTGGTGGTTTGGTTAAAAAATTTGAGTGAGTTGTGTGAAATGTAAGGTTAATATATATATAAAGGTAAATGTTTGAATTTTTTTATTTTTTTATTTTTTTACCAACGGCACAATCATCAATCAGGTGGGCCCCCTATTCAACGGTCAATTTTTTTTTGGCCAATAGCAGCCTTCGATTTCAACAGGCAATTCACCCCGTTTTCCCCCAAAAAAAAATCGGAGGGGGGCGGTTTTCTGAATTGGCCCCGATGCCATGTCATGCCCCCGAAACAACTCCCCCAATGCACACCATATGGTCTAAGAGCTGAAGGTTATTTGGTCTCAAGTTCGAATCTATCCAGAGGGGTTTGTCGTAGTGGGTCTTTAGGTAGTAGGTTTTTTCTCGAATCGGTGGCTTAGTATACTTGAACTGCCCAGTGAGCAGCTATTTACCCGGTGCTAACCCATTTAAATGATATTTAGTTTACCATTTAAAAAAAATATATGTATTTGTTTATTTTGGTGTGCTTAAGAGTCTTATCAAATTCATAGAAGACCTATCATTGGACATTGATTTTTGGTTGTTTTACAGCGGTTACATCATAATTTAAATTAATTATTTAAAGCTGGTTAATTTTTATATATTATATATATATATTTAAAGTCGTTAAAAATATTATTGATATACAAAACTAGGATCCTAAAAAGCGTGTCAAGTAGCACTATCTCCGTACAACAACAAGGAGCACTAACATCTGAAAAACTCGTATAAAAAAACCGAAATAAAAAATTGAATGAAAAAAAAAGTAGATGTAAAAATATTGAACCACACACGTGAAGTGTAAAACATAGAAAACAATGACTAAGTCGATCTAGGACCCCACACGTTGCAACGAGTCGTTAAACGTAAAATGTCACACCACACACATGTCGCGACGTGTTAACTCATAAAATTTAGACCAAAACGAAAAGTGAAAATTTTGTAAAACATAAAAAGTATATAGACCAAAGTTTAAAAGTGAAAAGGTATTGAGGTTAAATTGTAAATAATGTAAAAGTATTAGGGCAAAAGTAAAAACATGTTTAGATTAAGATTAAAAAATTAGTAAGCATTATGTGAACATCAATACAAAAGATTTAGATTAAGAAATTAGTATAGTAAACGTTGTACGACTGGATTTGAACATCAATACAAAAGATTTAGATTGAGCTAAGTTTGTAATTACGCTAAGTTTTTTTAGTGGCAAGAAATGACGTGTCAACCACCATGACACTGGGCGTTTTGGCCAAGGTCGATTGCTCTAACGTCGCCAGCCCCTTGACTCTCCCAGATGCTCGAAAACTCGACATCCACCTGTCCGAAGGTACGACAATAGAATAATCGGTAAAACATCGTTTTCCATCTTAGTCGAACCAATGTCACCCGTGCTCGTTATTCACCTGAATGCCACTCCACCGCAAGGGTGGGGCAAGTTATGCTTATACTAATTTGTCAAGAGGTGAGTGACACTTTGTCCAAGGTTTGTTCACAACTTCACATTACCTTTTTGGGTTAAGTAGTATTGACGGAACTTGAAAAAAAAAATGAGGGGCGAAAGTCACGTGACACTTAAAATGGCGGGGCCAGATGTATAAAATTTTCGAATGCGTAAACAAAAGTTATCATTCCCCTCACAATGAAGAGACCAAGCTTTGATTCCTTTTAAAATTTAAGAAGCGATCAGACCCACATGCATTGCCATTAATTGAGTACAAAATCACCATCAACCAAAAGATCACAACACGTAAAAAAGAGTACCAAAATATAGGATTACAATCAACTTAGAAAGTACCCAAGTCATCATGTTTAGTTCTTTCACACAATATGCCATTGTTCAGATTTATTACCGGCAATTAAAAAAAAAAAAAAACCAAAACCTTAACCGTCTGCGTAACATAACATTATTAGTCAAAAGCAAGTAAAAGTTGAAACAGAGCTGAAACCAATCTATCCGAACTGCATAGAGACACAGGACCGCCACCTCTTATGTTTAGATATTTTCTTCAATAGCTGTCACACAAACCGTCATGTTAGAATTCTGATTAATCTTATTTATCAAGAACGGGTCAAACTTGGTTTAAAAAACCACGCCTGAGGCGCGAGGCGCTAGAAAAAGCGCTTTTTTTGCCCTGACGAGCTCAACTACATGAAGCGCAGTGAGGCGCGCCTCAGCCAAAATTAGGTTTTTTTGGGCCAAAAGTCAAAATCAGTGTTTTTTTTAAAAGATTTTAAGTTTGTTTCGGCTTCAATGTATGTTTAATGAAGTTTTTAAGTGTGTTTTATGATTATGTTATATGTAGTATTGGCTCGTATTTTTTACTCGTTCCACCTCACATACGTGAAGCTCTCGCCTCAAATTTTGGAACCAAAACGCCTCGGAGCGCCTTGCGCTTTTTTAAACCAAGGGGTCAAATGAGCAAAACAATGAATTGGTAGGAAAAGAAATGAGTCAAAAGGCTTAAACAGCTTAAAAATTGGCCAACTGTACTTTCATTGTCATGTATCGACCCGACTCATTTTGACCTGTTACCCAACTCATTTTGCCGCCTCTAATTTTGGAAGAACATTTTATAATTTAGAGTTTTAGACCTATTTGGGACCATAAATTATCAATTAACAAGAATATTATCAAGATAAAAAGGATGTTCATAAATGTACCTCAACACAAGTTCCCCAAACTTAGAAAAATATAGGAGCAGCAGCATGCTCACGAACTTGCGCCCGGTGCAGGTCTTTTTCCTCATTCGCCTGCACCGGCGTGTAAAGGATTACTGGTTGCTATTCAGAATCTTTATACAACTCATCATCAGACATCTCATCATCAGACATCTCATCAAACGCTCGAATATCCAACTGATAATGAAGTATACCACCTATTCCGCCAAAACCTCTGCAAAACTGAGATCCCTTTTGCGATTTATTAGTAACAAACTCAAGTGCGCAACCAAACGTACTATATTCATTAGCAAACCACTCAAGCAAACACATTCTTTCCTGGACTTCTAGTCCGGCATTTGTAGTTGGATCCCTAAAGTTATTCTGATCAACCTTTTCTTCCGGGTTTAAATGCTTTATAATCACTTCACCTGTTGCGATATTCCTTAAAGTATATCTATTAATATCAAGATCTTCCCAAACTATGAGTATATCCATAGCACCCATTTCTAGAGCCTTTAATGTGTCATCCACACCATAAACATATTTCCTTGTATCTTGATTGATTTCTTCAAAGTGCATGCCTATTAAGTGTTTCTCATGTATGAACTTAACATCTCCTAGAACCTCAGCAGATAATTCTATTGCTTGATTAAACCCGTCTTCGCCCCCATAAGAAACATCAACAATATTCAAGATTTTTGCCTGAAGACGTGGGTCAAACACATCTGCTTGACTAAGCACTGTCTTAAAGTCAGCAGGCCCTGCAAGTGAAGGTTTAGTGAGAAATTGGTTTGAAAATTTGGAATTTTAGATTAATATAAACTGTCATTCCATAACAACGAACATTGCATCAAAATAGTGGGCAGGCGGACAACAAGCTGCGCCGCCACCCTTGCTGTATAGCGAACCCTAGTCTACTGAAAATAAACCACCCCCCCCCCCCAAGAGACCCAAAGGTATCAAAAGCCAGGGGACGGAGGCGTGTTGGTTATCAATTACAAGGGTATAATGACATTTTGTTTATAAGATATTGCGTTAACTTAGGGACGGAAGGAGCATACAATTAAGATAACAAAAATGTTATATAACAAGTTATTAAACTAATTATAAAATAACCAAACCCAGCCTAAAAGGATTGGGTCAATGTTATGCGTCGCCAGATACAATCCGTCGGCGAATATTTAGGCCTTGGGGAGAATACAGGCCTGTAAAATGGTCCGGGCTATGTTCAACTGTACCTGCAAGTATGAGTCCTAAAACATTGACTTGGTTGGTTGAAGGATTGATATATAACTGTGCAGCTAGCTCAGCAGTCTTTCGCACATAGTTATGCCGTTTTTCCATCCTCAAACGAGCAAACCTTAAAGCAGATTGCTCTCCTCTTCCATGTTTCTTTGGGAGATCAACACTGAATTTGTGAACAACGTCTCGAGTATTACCACTCAATGTCCCAAACAGAGTCCCTTTCCCATCCATAATTATAAAACTGAACTTACCATCAGATTCCAACAGTTCATTCAAAGTTTCTGTGTGAAACTTATTATCACAAAGATATAACGATGCATTAATGGGCAGAAAAGGCTCAAAATCAATGGTGACCTTTTTCTCCCTTCCATCTTCAGTTACAAATGGTTCCAGTGTAAAGCACGAGCCCGTTTGGAGGAACTTTATTGTAAAGCTTGAGCCTTTGTTGGGCCGATGTAATTGCGCCCAAAACAGATTGACGGTTCACTCTGCTTTTTATGTTTGACGCAGTTCCAAATTCGTCCCCAAGCATTTTTGTGACCCGGGATATTTGATCACGAGGAGGCATAATGAGCGAAATCATGCTGGTTCCGTTACCACGAGCAGCTTCTAATTCCTTAATAAGCTTCTTTGTTTTCCATATTTCAATGCTTTCGTCGATTTCTTGAGCTTCCACCATTGTAGCTGCAAATCTTCCTAACACAAAAATGTCAATAAGATCATGCGTAGTGGGGGGCTTTATATATAAAGCCCCCCTTCTTGATTGGTCCACGTGGCTGCTGAGTCAGCGTGGAGAGAGAAACTGAAAAAGGGGTGTAGTGGTGGGGCTTTATTTATAAAGCCCCTGTTTCTGATTGGTTGATTTTTTTTATTATTTTTTTTAATCTTTTAACTCAAAATAATTAAAATAAAATACAAATAAATATAAAAAAATTACAAATAATATTAAAAAAATTACAACTAATATTAAAAAAAATTACAAGTAATATTAAAAAAAAAAGTTACAACTAATATTAATTTTCATCTTCGGATTCTTCATATTCTTCGTCTTCGTCTTCGTCTTCATCTTCTTCTTCGTCACCTTCTTCGTCTTCTTCATCTTCACCTTCTTCTTCATCTTCGTTTCCTCCTGTGTTTGGAATATACCGAACCGACCACGCTTGTTGGACCAAATCTGCCGTTAACGCGTCATGTACTTCATGGTCGCGAAGTTCATGTGCGTTGAGCACTCTTTCTTGCATATTAGCTTGCGGTAGATTCTGAACGGCTTACGGTACATAATTTTGGCATACCGCTTTACCTTCATCTTCTAATATCATACTATGCATGATTATACATGCATACATAGCATCTCGCAGCTTGTCTGTGGTCCATGCACGAGCAGGGTTTCTTATGTAATGCCAACGCTGTTGAAGAACCCCAAACCATCTCTCTATGTCCTTTTGCGCCGCCTCTTGGACCTTTTTAAAGTGTGCCCTTTTTTCATTGTACGGGTTACTAAACGTCTTAACGATAATGCTATACCTCGGATATATTCCGTCAGCCAAATAGTATCTGTGTGGGTAGTAGTTTCCATTAGCATAAAAGCACGCCTTTGCTACCCTGCCAGAAATGAAATCCTTAATAATAGGCGACTGCTCAAAAACGTTTAAGTCGTTGCATGACCCCGCAACACCAAAATAGGCCGACCAAACCCAAATATCGACTAAAGCCACCGCTTGAAGAATAATCGATGGTCCTTTTTGGTCACCACGCGTGTGTTGACCTCGCCAAGTGGTTGGGCAATTATACCACCGCCAGTGACGACAATCAACGCTACCCAGCATTCCTGGTAACCCATGTTCATTCATATGCACCTCGTAAATTTTTTGTAAGTCGTACCAAGTGGACCTTCTAAGATAACGGGCTCCGTACAACTTTATTATTCCTAAAAAAAATAAATACAAACATATATAAAAAATAAATACAAACATATATAAAAAAATTGATATAACTTTAAAAAAAGTGATTTACCTTGGCAAAAATACTCCAAAGAATCGCGTGTTGTTTTCTCGGCCATTTTTAAATACTCGTCGTTGATATCCGTCGTGTTGCCGTATGCGAGTATACACAGTGCCGAGGTACACTTTTGAATAGACGTGAATCCCATCAACCCCCTAGCATCCGCTTTTTGTTTAAAGTAAGGAAACGCGTTTTCAAGATCTCCGGATATACGTAGAAATAAACGTTTACTCATCCGGAAACGACGTCTAAACGTCTTTGGGTCGGGGTAAGTCGGTTTTTCATCAAAGTAATCCTTCATCAATCGAGCATTTGCCGATGCACGATCTCGTTCATAATACTGCCTACTTTGTTTTGGACGTGTAGGCGTACTAGTTTCTTCAAGATACCGCACCGAAAGCGCTAGCTTACTCGTAATCGCATCTTGCTCCAACTCTTCGTCTGTCGAATAACCCCCGTCGCCTAGAAACTCTCTGTAATATTCTCTCGCAATGGATGATGATGCGGGGGAACCAATTCTTTTATAATTTTTTTTTGAAAGTGATTTTTGTGTTTGAAAAATATGCTTTTTGTGTGTTTTATTAGTTATATATATGTGTTGTGGGTATATATATACAAAAAAAATAGCCGTTCATAATATTAACGGTAATATTACCGTTGCACCACCACGTGCCTTCATTTGATTGGACCATCGATTTAAGAAGCAGCGTTATTAATATAACGCCATTGCAAAAAATTGGTATATAGCGCCCCCCTGTAGCGGTTTGGGGGGGCGCTATTTTTGAAAATTTTTGATAAAAAACGCCCCACTACGGGGGGTCTAACACTGAATTTGTGAACAACGTCTCAAGTATTACCACTCAATGTCCCAAACAGGGTCCCTTTCCCATCCATAATTATAAAACCGAACTTAACATCAGATTCCAACAACTCATTCAAAGCTTCTGTGTGAAACTTGTTATCACAAAGATATAACGATGCATTAATGGGCCGAAAAGGCTCAAAATCAATGGTGACCTTTTTCTCCCTTCCATCTTCAGTTACAATGGTTCTAGTGTAAAGCACGAGCCCATTTGGAGGAACTTTATTGTAAAGCTTGAGCCTTTGTTGGGCCGATGTAATTGCGCCCAAAACAGATTGACGGTTTGTTAGAACCCAAAATATGGGAACTAAATATACTAAAATTGATACGATAATCGGCCCGATTCGAGAGGGGCTAGTTCTCCTTTTACAATACAATAACTGATAAACTTATAAACTGAATGAGAAAAACAAAGGAAATGAGCAGCTATTTATTCTACTAATTGGGAAGTTACATAGCTGCCATTACTTCCCTGCTAGCTTATTTTTAGGAATTACTTGACTTTGACTACATAGGTCAAATGCTTAATTTTGGGTGAGACTTTGACTGCTTATTTCTAGGAAAGACTTTGACTGGATATGTATCAATACATCCCGCCCAAAAAACCGACATGTCCTCAAGTCGTAAAGAAGGGAATTGGCACACCAAGCAATAAGCCATTCAATGATTGGTGAGATCTGCCCCTTCACTGATCTCGAGTTGAGACCAATATCCAACCAATAAGCAGTCATTTGAGACCTCCCATTCTCGAATTTGGGCACTATCCTGTATTTGATTTCCGTATTTTAATCTATCAATTTTCGGGTTCTATCATTTGGTTCCATTGCCGGGAAACGATGGCTCCAAGTACCCGTGGAAACCCTGACAATGGCAGTGATCAAACTGATCCAGTCGCCACCCAATTAGCTGCAATCGCAGCCCAATTTGAGTTCCTAAAAGGGAAAGTTGCTGCCCTAGAGTTGCAACGAGAAAAGTCCAGCCGCGGTTCAAGGAAGTCTGATGAAGGTGAGACTTCTTGGCGGAATAATCAGCACCGTCCTTCTACAAAGATTATCCTACCCACCTTCAGCGGTGGTGATCCAAGAGGGTGGATTCTTAAAGCTGAAAAATACTTCAAATACTACAATGTTTCTGATGAAGATAAGGTTGATGTAGCCGCTATGCATCTAGAGGGAGACGCTCTCGATTTATACTCCTGGTTATCCACAGATCAAGAGATCTCATTTTGGGAAGAATTGGTGCATGTTCTACACAAAAACTTTGGTCCAGCTGAGTTCCAAAATCCCGATGAATAACTTTGTTAGTATTCGTCAAACGGGTACCATACAAGAGTATCGTCAGGAGTTCGCAAGGCGGTCAGCTAGTGTAACACCCCAACCGATGGCGGAAACATCGAGGTGTCACGTAGTGACGATTGTTCAATAGCTCATGGACTAGATATGTAAATTTAAATACATTGATTAAATAATTTATTACATTAAAATGAAATTACAGGATACAATAATTCTAAAGTGACAAGTCTAGCTAAAATACAAAGTAGTCAAGACTGATATATAAAATCCAAAAGCCTAAAAGAAGCGTCTCAAAACATCCTGAAACATGTACGAAAATGATTTGGTCAATACAAAATGTATTGGTGAGCATACCCTGTTTGAATAAATAAAGTAAGAAAAGTGTTTAGCAATTCATGTGCGGTACCATTTGCAATTATGTAATAAGTAATATCCGTTCAAAATCAACCCTATGTAAAGAAAAAGCAGATATATATAGTATGCGCTAGTAGTAATGTAATACATAGCAATGACGAGGACTCTCAACAGAGTCACAAGGGTATATACCATAGTACTATTCATTGAAATGCCAGGCCCTCAAAGGTTAATGATTTTGACAAGTCATAGACACACCAATTAACATAAAGCAAACACACATGATAATTGCATTAAGTAAAAGAAATAGAAACTTGATAGTAAGTACATGAGTCACCCCAAAATAGTAAAACAGTAAAAAGGGGAAAGATATACTCACCGTTTGCGAAAGCGATCAAAATCCACTTAAGCGGTTGTGAGCTAAGTAATGGAAATTCCGAGGAATTCAACCTATAATGTATAATAATACTAATAAGGAAAATGTCTAAAAAGTCTAAGGTATCTAGGGTCTAAGGCATTAGGGTTTGCTAAGTCGATTTGGGGAATTAGAGTTTTTAGGATAAATCGCGTTAATGTAAAAGTTGTGTAATAACATACCAAGTTTGTAAATATGATTTAGGTAATATAAATATTACCAATTTGAATATTTAGATACAAATTATGTTTAAATTATTAAAACAAAATAATGTAGTTAATTACTTTCACAAAAATAATGTAAATAAATACAATAATTATAAATGTTTAAATAAATAATCATGAGTTACACCATAATCCAACAAATGGTAATTAAGATTTTCAAACATAAAACATTTCCATTTTATAAGAAAAATATTTATAAAATAAATGTTTAAATAGTGTATTTAAAACATATTTAATGTGTTTAAATAGTGTTTTAATGATAAAAAAATAGTAAAAATAACAAAAATAATCATTTTATAAGAAATTACATTTTATTACAGTTTATTATGCATAAAAATAAATCTCTATAAAATTTGAGGTTAAAATCACTTAAAATGAATTTTTAATCATTTAATTATGATTAAAACAATTTAATTCAATAAAAATACGAAAATAATCCATTTTTCAGAAAATAAAAATATGACAATTTTCTATGTGGTGTCAAGAAGCTACCCCTAAATTTTCATAATTTTTGGATAAATAATGGATTTATTATGAATATTTCAAAGTTTAATGTGTTTATTTATTATTATATAGATATGCAAAACAAAACTGAAAAAAAAATGATAAAGGACGCGGGTTACAGGACTCGAACCCGAGTCTATGCTGTATACAACACACACACAAACCACTACACTACAAGACCTTTTAGTTGAATAAGTTTGAAGAAAAATTTATATAATCCTTTATCAAATTTCATCTTCTTCCCCAAATCATCCTACATAAACCCTAACCCTAACCCAAAATCAATAACTCGATTCAGATATGTTTATCATCTGATTTTAAGGGGCTATTATAGAGGGTCGAACAAGAATTGAAACGGCACAAAAAATAGATGACTTACAATGACGTATAAGGCTCGAAAAAGAAGTACAAGAACCGGACCAAAAGGAGTCGATCTGGAAGCTTTCTATACACGATTTGCTATAGTTTTTTTTTTGTGGGTTTAGAACATGAAGTAGTGCAGAAAACGATTGACAAGCTCAATTTATAGTCTTAGACATAAATAGACGTTTGATCATAACCTCAATATATGCGACGGTTACAACAATAATACCGATTTATTCAGGTTAAATGCTCGTTAAAATGTTCGAAACTGTTGAAGAAACAATTTGTAACCTTAAAACCGCTTAATAAGCAATTAATTTGACAAAACTGATGTGGCCGGAAATAGTCCGGCGGCCGGAATAGCGACGGAAAACAAAGCAGCGAGACATGGCTAGGTTCTAAAAAGAAATAAATGGTTTAGGTTGTTGCTGTTACATGTGATCGAAAAAAAATATATATGAATTGAATTGAAGAATCAATTATATTGCAAAGTGGTTGGTTTTGTTCTTGGTGGCAACAGCAACATATTTCATTAATATGTTATTTAATATTTAATTATAACTCATATCTTTAAGATTTTTTTTTTATGTATATATTTCAAATCTTTACTAGATAAGTTTTCTTGTTTTAACCAAATTTAATAGGTGCTAATAAGATATCATTTTATTAATGAAAACGAGGTTCGTGTGTATGTCTGAGTATAAAACGCGAAAATGTCCAACATAAGATTAGTCATTTATTTAAATTGTGTGATTTTCAAACCATATAAAATACAAGGGTTGAAAATTTTGAAATAGTTGAAGACCATTTATGCACATTTATGGAAAGTGAAAGGAGCAGGTTGTCACAGCTAGGGTGTCTAACTGGCCAGACCATTGTTTACTAGGCGTATTTTTTAATGGACTCAAGGACGATTTAAAGGCTGACGTACGTAGCCATAAACCTCATACGGTTTACAATGCAATGAGCTTGGCCTTGGAATATGAATCAAAATTAGGGGCTGTTCGAACAAGAAAAGGTTCGTGTAACGCCCCAACCGATGGCGGAATCATCGAGGTGTCACGTAGTGACGATTGTTCAAAAGCTCATGGTACTAAAATGTAAATATTTGATTATTGAATATTGTTTTACAACATGTGAAAATAAATACACAACAAAAATTGAGATAGTTGATTTATTTAGTCTAAGTCCAAAGTCCTATGTGAAGCGTCAAGCAGCTTATCCTGAAATATGCACGAAAATAAATTTTGTAAACATATGATGTTGGTGAGTACTACCTAGCTTTGTACATATAGTTTAAGTTTGAAAAGTGGTACAATTCATGTGTCTAGCATCACCAAGGCATTATGTAAACACGTAAGTAACTAAACAAGACAAAGATCAAATGTAAAGTTGGTAAGATAAAATTGATAATGAGCACCCTAACACGTGTCAAGTCTAAAAGAGCACCATAACATAAGTTATGTCTAAATGAGCACCGTAACATAAGTTACGTCTATATGTAAAGAGCACCATAACATAAGTTATGTCTAGATGTATGATTTTGTACGTAAGCTACATTCATGTTCAAACATAAAGCACAAAGATAACAAGACACGTATATGAATTGTAAATGAAGAAAAATGTATGTGTAAATGAATGTGCAAGTTTTGTATACTTGTGCATGAATCACCCCAAAAGTGTAAAAATGAAAAAGGGGATAAGTAATACTCACATTAGCAAAGTGGCAAGTCTTGTGGAATTGAATAAGTGTAATCCAACGTTGCCAAGTATCACCCTATGTATAAGGTAACAAATAAGTCTAAGTCTATCTAGTCTATAAGTATTTTCTAGGGTTTCGAATTGGGGATAAGTATTCGTTTGATTAATAAATTAAACGTTTAATAAATAAGAGAAATTTGATAAATAAATAAACAAAAGTCTTTTTGTAAATTTTAAATTTAAGGTGCTCACAATATAAAGTTTTAAGTGTGAAAATAATTTTTATAAAATTATTTTCTTATAAATAGAATGTTAAATCTATTTATTTCAAATCGTCAAAATATAACTTTAATATTTAAAAAATATTAAAATTAAAGAATTTTAAAATTAAAAATTGTATTTCTGTTCTAAATGGATAGGAATAATTTATATAAATTTTTGGTGCAAAAATATTGTAAAATGAATTTATTATGATTTATTTATGATTAAAACTAACAAAAATTGATTAAAAATATTAAATAAACGATTTTTCTGAAATAAAAATTATTTCAGAAATGTTTATTGATTTATAAACTTAGAATAATTTTTGTGTAATTTTATAAAGTCGTTTTGATATTTTTATAGAATTTTACAATTATAAATGAATAAACTTGAAATATTTATAATATATATTAAATAAATTATTTTTGTAAAACTAAAAATTGTATGATAAACTTTACCTTTAGGAGATCATACAGTAATTTTTATAGGATTTATAAACCACTTTTAGTATTTAAAAACTATTTTAAAAGATTAATATATTAAATATATATATAAAAGAGTAAAAAAAATGTTTGTTGGTTATGGGAGTCGAACCCGGGCCTCTGGCCGGTTCGGGTTTTATCACAAGCGTGGCCACCAACTGAGCCACACCTGGGGATGGCAAAAAAACCCGAGCCCGACGGGTATACCTGAAACCCGAAGCATTTGGGACGGGTATACCCGATACCCGACGGGTATGGGACGGGTTTGGTATTGGAAAAAAAATATTTCGTGGGTATGGGACGGGTATGGTATTAGGTGATACCCGACCCGATTACCCGAAACTAAATACCCGTCTAGCCAAAATATATACCCGAATACTTTTAAGTTTTATATATATCTTTTCTTAACTATTTTTTAGTAATATTTCATTCTAATAGATTTATTATTTGAAGAATAAACTTTTCGTCTAAAATATATATTCTAATAACATTATTATTTATATTTATATGCTATGAAATATATAAATAGTTTTCAAAATTCATACTATAATATATATATATATATATATATTTACATATTAAATGTTTCAAAGATTATTATGGTGATGATAATATATATGTTACTTATTACAATTTCATATACTCTAGATTTCTTAAAACATAACACTATAAAAGAAAATAAAAAATATATATATATATATACACACATGCATATACCAACGGGTATACCCGATACCCGCGGGTATGTTCTATACCCGACGGGTAATACCCGACAAAAACCTGACGGGTAATGGGACGGGTATGGTATGAGATTTTATAACCGGGTATGGATATGGTATTAGTCAAACCCGACCCATACCCGATCCGTTGCCATCCCTAGCCACACCCTGAAAACGAATTATTTTGGATTTAAATTAATTACATAGGTTGATTGGGTTAATTGATTTTTTTTTAGTAAATAAAAAGTTGGATACGGGGCTCGAACCCACGGCTTTGGCCGGCCCGCGTATTAACACATGGTTATCTTACCAACTGATCTGCAGATCAGTTGGTGATATCTTCCCATCTGTTTAAACTTTAAACACACTTCTGCAGAGTGTTCTTCCCCAAATCGATCCCTTACGAGCCCTAATCATCAAATCGTTACAATTAGTGTTCAATAGCCCCTGGATCTTTGGGGCTATTGCTCGCAAAGTGCCGATGAGTAAAACCCAACGAAAAAAATGAACTTACAATAACGATTTGTATACAAATCGCCTAGTCAACCCGAAAGTCAAACCTGTAACAAAAACTCTAGAACAGTTGAATTAACAAGAAATTGGGGATTGAGAGAGTGTATTCGGCGATTGGAGAGTGTTGTGGAAGGTTCAATTTATAGGGAGAGGCTCGGATTGTTGATTTGGTAAGTATGACCGTGTATTGATTGTATGATGCGTCGTGTATGTATAATTAGAATGTTTTGATGATGGTTGACCTAGTAATAATACGCGTAAAGGTCAAAGGTATCAATATCATTCCATTTTCAGGATTAAGAACGCGTATAGATGGCTGATTATGGGGATCGATCTGTGCAGTTGACTTTTCCAAGTCAAACTGTTCGATTTAAGCATGATACATAATTAATTCGTGTTGATTTAGAACAGTTTAGTTTGTGTAGCTCAGTTGGTTTGTGTGTTGTGTGTAGTGAACCAGCTATGGGCTTGGGTTCGAATCCCGACCCAAGCCTTTTATTTTTAAACCATTTTTCACCTATTTTTATATCGTTATAAGCTTATAGTATAATTATATAAACCCGAATGTGTCACAGAATATATTTTTTAACGTTCGAAAATGATGAAAATGTAACGTCACATTAATTGGAGTTTTAACGTACATAGAATGTTTAAAATAAATAAGAAAAGTGACGGATGTCACAGCATCCCCTACTTTTAGAAACTTCGTCCCGAAGTTATTAGAAACATAAGGTTTCGGATGTTGGGTAGAAATAAGATAACTGTGGTTTGGAAAAATTCGAATGATTTGGATAAGAGGTTTGATAGGTGTGAGTTAAGGGTTTGGATTAGGTTCATCTCAAATACTAAGGAGGATAAGAATCTTAAACTTCAAGTTTTAGGAATCCTAAAATAAATGTATGAGTTGATTGACTAAAAAAAACTGAATGAACTACCAAGTAAGTAAAGTTTGTTCCTGGTTCGACTTCCAGTCTCATTTTCGATGCGTCATTAGTGTTTATATATAGGGTGTACCGCAGCTAACCCACCACACCTTTGACACATCGAAAATGTACTTGACGTCTACCAAAAACTCTAATAGAATTTCATACCACCTTAACGCACCTGTAAATTCATGATTACGTTCCGGACCGGAATCATCAATTTACCTTACATTAGGGTCTTATGTCCTTCTATGATCCTAATCTAATCAACACATTAAAGCAAATAAGTTTCACAAGGAGATGACACAACAAACACGTTGGGTTTCAATGAGACGTTATCAGCGAAATGAGGTTATGTAATAATGAGGTCAATTACATTGGTTTGCAACGACTTGCAAGCATAACAGTATTTAAGTATGGGCTACCACTCGCCCGAGGAGCCCTTTAAGTGAAATGTTTGTCTGAGTTGCGTGGATAATGGAGTAATTGTCTTTCACAGATCATCATGCAAATTGATAATACACACATGCAAGCAAGTTTGTAAGTACGACAACCATTAAGTATAAGTGTTATCTTAGTTGCCTATAGAAATAGCTCATATTTGGCCAACCATGTTTAACAAGTATCATGAATAATTAAATGTTCCATGAAAGTCAATTTAAGGAAAAATCAAGTTTCATATAACAAACAATAATATTTTTAGAAAAGTTCTGTAGGATCAAGTATCAAGTTTTTTTTTAGTAGTTTGATTTCATGGAAATCAAACCCAAATGTTTCAATAAAATGTAAGGTAGAGTCTACGATTAAAATAAACGTAACCAAACATGATAAATTTCCAACCTACGTTCGTACACAATAGTATGCAAGGAAATTTCTAGATGTTATATGCTTATGAGTACGACACGATTGGGTACAAAATGATAATAGGGTCAAGAAAATGAAAACACAAAGTATTGGATTCTTGAGTCTTAAGAAGATTCCATTCATGGCTTAGCCAGTGGGATTAACGTCACCCTGACCGTTTGCTTCATTGATATTGATATTGGAAGCTCGTCCATGTGCCACCTGGTTTACATTATTCAATTCAGGGCATCGAGGTCGCATGTGGTTAGGGTCTCCACAATTATAACATGCCCGACCGTTAGTAATCGGCAGTGGTTCCTGGGAAGCTGTTTGATGATTATCTTGTGTCCTAGCCGTTACACGACAAGTAGTGGCAAAGTGTCCAAACCTTCCACATCTAGTGCATTGACGACATGGAAGATTTGCAGGGTGATGATACTTGCAAGTGTTGCATTGAGGATGGATTCCCGTGTAGGCTTTCTTGATAGGGGGTTGAGTCACAGGATCAACAACATGGTTCTGATTATCGCCCATTCGCTTCTTAGGGTTCGAAGAAGTAGTGGCGGCCTTTGCTAAAATGGTTTTACATGGTTCAACAACATGAGTGGTTTTCTCAGCAGACGTCTTGGTGCCCTTCCTTACCAAGCTTCCTTTCCTTACGTGTTTGTCTGTTAAAGTGGCTGCAAGCTGGATAGCTTCTTCCACCGTTGTGGATTTGCTTCCAGTGACTACGTCTTGAATCAGGTCAGGTAATTCCTCGATATATTTATCGATTGCTCGAGAGACCGGGGTGACCATGTGTGGAACCAATATGCTAAGTTCATGATATCTAGTATTATACGCAAGATTTTCACCACTGTCTTGTTTGAGCTCACGAAACTCATCCTCCAGTTTCCTGATTTCGTTCCTAGGGCAGAATTTGGCGATCATGAGTTCCTTAACCTCAGCCCAAGACAAAGATAAAGCAACATCAGCGCCCTGTTTGCGCTTTTCGCCGTTCCACCAAGTTAATGCTCCCTTTTGAAGGACATTGGTGGCATAGCGAACGCGGAGTTCATCAGGACATTCACTGTTCACAAAGGTGCTCTCCATGCTTTCAAACCATTGGAGAAGGCCAGTAGCACCTTCCTCACCAGTGAATTTTGTGGGGTTGCAGGAGTTGAAGTGTTTGAAAGTGCACCGAAATTGAGTTGCACCCCCTGTGTTGGCACTGTTACTATTCTGGGTTATCTCACTGACAAGGTTTGGGATCACTGCAGCAATTTGCTCAGCGACTAAAGATGCGAGGCGACGATCAGAACGTTGTCCAGAAGCACGAACAGGGCGTTGGATGGCATCACGGAGCATGCGGCGAGCAGACATCTATGAGGTAGTCAATGAATAATCATGAGATTAGAAAATGTAAGTGTATAACCGTACAGATGATTATGAAAGTATGAACTTGTAAGCAATATATGAAAATCATGGAATACAAAATATTGTATATGAAACGAGAGAGTATTATTGAAAAAGCTTGCATAAAAATGCTTGGAGTGCCCTTGTCTAGCTGTAAAGCCCAACAAGAACGTTGACTTTTCAAAGGAATTGAACCCAATGGTGATCAAAGAAGACATGCTTTAGCCTATAAGTGGACACTCACTCCAGGAATCCCCAGGTAAGCATAACAGGTCCGTTATTGGATTTATGCGCTATGCTTGCCTATGCCAGAAAACCCAGTGTACAGGCATCCACCCTTCCAGATTGCACGTGTTCCATCACACTCATTAAAGCCCAACAACTTTAAAGGAGCAAAATAAGAGTAGGCATTATGCCTAAGAGTGTCTTCATGAAAGGTACTGCTCCCGTTCCATGATGATGTAGACTTTCCACTCCTTGTAGGACACCATCTCTATGCACCATGATGAAAGATGGGGAGAAATAGAGAAGAAGGGAAAGATAGAGGAAGGAAAGTAAAGGGAAATGAGGGGTAAGGTAATTTAGGAAATATTATGCATGAAAGTTTAAGTTCGGTTATAGTCTAGGCCATCTTATCTAATAACCTAGTTCCCTATAACCATGGCTCTGATACCAATCTGTAACACCCCAACCGATGGCGGAATCATCGAGGGGTCACGTAGTGACTATTGTTCAAAAGCTCATGGTACTAAAATGTAAATATTTGATTATTGAATATTGTTTTACAACATGTGAAAATAAATACACAACAAAAATTGAGATAGTTGATTTATTTAGTCTAAGTCCAAAGTCCTATGTGAAGCGTCAAGCAGCTTATCCTGAAACATGCACGAAAATAAATTTTGTCAACATATGATGTTGGTGAGTACTACCTAGCTTTGTACATATAGTTTAAGTTTGAAAAGTGGTACAATTCATGTGTCTAGCATCACCAAGGCATTATGTAAACACGTAAGTAACCAAACAAGACAAAGATCAAATGTAAAGTTGGTAAGATAAAATTGATAATGAGCACCCTAACACGTGTCAAGTCTAAAAGAGCACCATAACATAAGTTATGTCTAAATGAGCACCGTAACATAAGTTACGTCTATATGTAAAGAGCACCATAACATAAGTTATGTCTATATGTAGGATTTTGTACGTAAGCTACATTCATGTTCAAACATAAAGCACAAAGATAACAAGACACGTATATGAATTGTAAATGAAGAAAAATGTATGTGTAAATGAATGTGCAAGTTTTGTATACTTGTGCATGAATCACCCCAAAAGTGTAAAAATGAAAAAGGGGATAAGTAATACTCACATTAGCAAAGTGGTAAGTCTTGTGGAATTGAATAAGTGTAATCCAACGTTGCCAAGTATCACCCTATGTATAAAGTAACAAATAAGTCTAAGTCTATCTAGTCTATAAGTATTTTCTAGGGTTTCGAATTGGGGATAAGTATTCGTTTGATTAATAAATTAAACGTTTAATAAATAAGAGAAATTTGATAAATAAATAAACAAAAGTCATTTTGTAAATTTTAAATTTAAGGTGGTCACAATATAAAGTTTTAAGTGTGAAAATAATTTTTATAAAATTATTTTCTTATAAATAGAATGTTAAATCTATTTATTTCAAATCGTCAAAATATAACTTTAATATTTAAAAAATATTAAAATTAAAGAATTTTTAAATTAAAAATTGTATTTCTGTTCTAAATGGATAGAAATAATTTATATAAAATTTTGGTGCAAAAATATTGTAAAATGAATTTATTATGATTTATTTATGATTAAAACTAATAAAAATTGATTAAAAATATTAAATAAACGATTTTTCTGAAATAAAAATTATTTCAGAAATGTTTATTGATTTATAAACTTAGAATAATTTTTTTTGGAATTTTATAAAGTCGTTTTGATATTTTTATAGAATTTTACAATTATAAATGAATAAACTTGAAATATTTATAATATATATTAAATAAATTATTTTTGAAAAACTAAAAATTGTATGATAAACTTTACCATTAGGAGATCATACAGTAGTTTTTATAGGATTTATAAACCACTTTTAGTATTTAAAAACTATTTTAAAAGATTAATATATTAAATATATATATAAAAGAGTAAAAAAAAATTGTTTGTTGGTTATGGGAGTCGAACCCGGGCCTCTGGCCGGTTCGGGTTTTATCACAAGCGTGGCCACCAACTGAGCCACACCCTGAAAACGAATTATTTTGGATTTAAATTAATTACATAGGTTGATTGGGTTAATTGATTTTTTTTTAGAAAATAAAAAGTTGGATACGGGGCTCGAACCCACGGCTTTGGCCGGCCCGCGTATTAACACATGGTTATCTTACCAACTGATCTGCAGATCAGTTGGTGATATCTTCCCATCTGTTTAAACTTTAAACACACTTCTGCAGAGTGTTCTTCCCCCAAATCGATCCCTTACGAGCCTTAATCATCAAATCATTACAATTAGTGTTCAATAGCCCCTGGATCTTTGGGGCTATTACTCGCAAAGTGCTGATGAGTAAAATCCAACGAAAAAAATGAACTTACAGTAACGATTTGTATACAAATCGCCTAGTCAACCCGAAAGTCAAACCTCTAACAAAAACTCTAGAACAGTTGAATTAACAAGAAATTGGGGATTGAGAGAGTGTATTCGGTGATTGGAGAGTGTTGTGGAAGGTTCAATTTATAGGGAGAGGCTCGGATTGTTGATTTGGTAAGTATGACCGTGTATTGATTGTATGATGCGTCGTGTATGTATAATTAGCATGTTTTGATGATGATTGACCGAGTAATAATACGCGTAAAGGTTAAAGGTATCAATATCATTCCATTTTCAGGATTAAGAACGCGTATAGATGGCTGATTATGGGGATCGATCTGTGCAGTTGACTTTTCCAAGTCAAACTGTTCGATTTAAGCATGATACATAATTAATTCGTGTGAATTTAGAACAGATAAGTTTGTGTAGCTCAGTTGGTTTGTGTGTTGTGTGTAGTGAACCGGATATGGGCTCGGGTTCGAATCCTGGCCCAAGCCTTTTATTTTTAAACCATTTTCACCTATTTTTATATCGTTATAAGCTTATAGTATAATTATATAAACCCGAATGTGTCACAAAATATATTTTTTAACGTTCGAAAATGATGAAAATGTAACGTCACATTAATTGGAGTTTTAACGTACATAGAATGTTTAAAATAAATAAGAAAAGTGACGGATGTCACAGTTCGGTTGGATATACCACCAGCAAAGCTCCTTCATCTGAGACCAAACCTCAAGTTTTAGCATCCGCACCAAGTACAAATCAGCAGAAATCATTACCACGAGTTTCAGACACTGAAAAGCAAGCTCGTTTCCTGCGTGGGGAGTGTTTCAGATGTGGTGACAAGTACGGGCCAGGCCATCGATGTAAGACCGGTACTTTCAAACTGTTGGAAGCTACCGATGAAGGTGAGGAAGGGGAAAATACTGAAATCGAGAAAGAACCGCTACCAAACGAGGATATGGCAGAAATTAGTTTGCATGCAATACTCGGTAAATCACATACAACCACTATGAAGCTTAATGGTACAATTAACTCTACCGAGGTACTCATTTTGGTAGATAGCGGTTCCACACACAATTTTATTTCTGACACATTGGTTTATGAATTGAAAATGACCACCCAATTAGTATCACCATTCGGTGTACAAATTGGTAATGGGGATATTATTCGGTGTAACCGTATTTGCAGGGATCTTAATGTACAGTTGAACGAGCTTCAGCTTACCCAAGATTTCTACCCGTTTTCAATTGGCGGGGCAGATTTGGTATTAGGTATTCAGTGGTTAGCCTCATTGAACACTGTACAAGCAAATTGGAACGAGATGTTTCTAATTTTTTCACTTAATGGCAAAAAATACAAACTTCAAGGGGTATCATCAGGCCCCCAAAAATCAGCCTCTTTCCAACACTTAGCCATTGACCCTGAAGATCCACCAATAATACAATAGAACCCAGAAATCAAATAAGAAAACTGGATTATTGAAAACTAAAGGTTACAAGATAGAGACCCTATTCGAGATGGGTTAATCTCCAAGAACAAAGGTATAAAACCTTATTTAGATATACATAACATAGACATCTCTCCAAAACTAGAACAATATATTATTAATAAGCATAAAAGAGATAATTGCTCCTAAACTCTTGCCAGTTGACCGTTGACTGGACCGTTGACTGGGTTTTGAATGGGTATGCATCAGTTCGGTTAAGGATCCAGATGGATTCTATCAATTCATCCCACCCGGACAAACGACTTGACCTCAAGTCGTAAAGAAGGGAATTGGCGCACCAAGCAATAAGCCATTCAATTGCAAGCTGATAGACCTTTTCCTTGTGTTTCAAAGCTTCAAATGACCTTACCAAATCAGTGTCCACAGCCTCCCTAAGAGCAATCATCACACCGCTTTTAACCAGCAGCTCTGTTTTGAAAACTGGAGTGGGTGCTGCCACTTGCTCCCTCAAAGTTGTACCACCAGTCGATTTGTGAGTAGCTTGTATGGTGTGTGTCATATTACTGGGATACACATTCACAGCCGGTCCAGATCGCTGCCAAACCTTTTGAATCTGAGATTCTGGACAGACCTTAGTCACCAATTCTGTTGCATCCAAAACATATTCTTCTGATATATTGTCAGCATCACTAAAACTGTTGCCGGAAGGCTCATTATCCAGCTCCTTGTTATCCATCCAAGCCTTGACCTCTGCAACATCACCCTCTACAAATGATAAGTTCCCTTGTTCTGATTCTACGGGTACATCCTCAGCTTCCTCGTCCTTGACCAGATCTGCTAATGGACCTTGAGGTTCATCCTTGGTATTCTTGTCAGCCATCTGAGCTTAATTTCTTCAACATCAGCCTTCATGGATGTAAGAATGACATCCAAACAAGTCACAATGGCTACTAATTGAGCAGCGATAACATCTTCAGATAACATCTTCCCGGGTGTAAGAGCCACTCGATTTCCCGGCAATGGAACCAAATGTTAGAACCCAAAATATGGGAACTAAATATACTGAAATTGATACGATAATCGGCCTGATTCGAGAGGGGCTAGTTCTCCTTTTACAATTCAATAACTGATAAACTTATAAACTGAATGAGAAAAACAAAGGAAATGAACAGCTATTTATTCTACTAACTGGGAAGTTACATAGCTGCCATTACTTCCCAGCTAGCTTATTTTTTAAAATTACTTGACTTTGACTACATGAGTCAAATGCTTAATTTTGGGTGAGACTTTGACTGCTTATTTCTGGGAAAGACTTTGACTGGATATGTATCACGGTTCACTCTGTTTTTAATGTTTGACGCAGTTCCAAATTCGTCCCCAAGCATTTAAGTGACCCGGGATATTTGATCACGAGGAGGCATAATGAGAGAAATCATGCTGGTTCCGTTACCACGAGCAGCTTCTAATTCCTTAATAAGCTTCTTTGTTTTCCACATTTCAATGTTTTCGTCGATTTCTGTCACACCACGCCTATGGCGGAAACACGTGGTGCGACGGTTCAAGAGGATTAAGCCAAGATTAATGCAAACCACAATATTAATTAAACAAACGGGCATTTATTCAACGTCGAAAATCATGTCAAATTATTCGTACATAATCTTAAAATTGTTTTTGAAATACATAGGGAGGCTCCTCCCTATATCCCTAGATCCTTGGGATAGAGAGACGAGACCCCTTCGTGATATCCAACGCCCGACTTGGAGATTCCCCCGACCCTGCTCGCCACGTTAACCTTCATCAGTCATTACCTGAAAGATATGTTTAAAAATCGTCAATATATAAATATTGGTGAGTTCACAGGTTTTGTATTTAGTAAAACTTTATCTCGTGGGAATATCCTTGTTATGACATTTATAGGAGTTGCAAAGTCCTACAATTTTACTTGAGCCTACAACCAAACCAAGACAATTAATCATGCCCCCTGCCCCAAGTCGTTACTTGGTATTCCTACGACTTGATTTCAGAATACGTGCACCCCAGGCATACGCCGATGCATAATCGACGTTATCGATTAGGGGTGGGCCTTGTCAGGCACCAATAGTACTATCCAAATATTCCTTCGGTTTCACTTTCCTGAATTAATGATTATAGTGGGGAGGTCTCAACCCCGAGTGGCGATCACAACTCAAGTGTCCAACCCGTCAAACAAATCCCAACATATCCTTCCCCCGTAAAAACGTTAAATAGTTTAGAAATGGGGCCGTGAGACTCACCTGTAACTGTGCTTGGCTCAAAGGAGAAAATAGTAAAGTTTGTGATCTCGCACTTACAAATGTTCTAGGCGTATAAGTCACTACACCTTTGGTGTATGTGCCTTGGCAAGTTGTACACCCAACTTCCCGACCACGTCTTTATCTCAATTCCCGTTTAATAGTTTCGTATCCTAGGTTCATTGGCGATGGATTACCCTTTCCTTACAAGTCATATATTATTCTTATTAATATTCTTTGTGACTTGTACATTATTATTCTCGACACGACTCTACCCAACGTATAATTATTTTCCCATTTAAATAATTATACTTAGGGTCGTTTCGCTCGATATAATGTGATTTCTTATTATCCGACCCGACTCACTTTGCCACATATTTATTTCCCATTCAAATAAATATGCTAAGTTCTTGTCGTTTGGTAACATATTCTTAACGCCCGACTAGACTCACCACACCGTACATTTATTTTCCCATTTAAATAAATGTACTAGGATCTTGTTGGTATTCACACGTTCGTAGATATATTTCACCTACTCGTCTCGGTTTTCCTTCTCGCATATCTATTTTCCCATTCAAATAGATATACTAGAATTTCGTCAAAAACGAGCATATGTACATATACCATCGCGTGGATACTACTTGTTAAGTTCATGTGTCGTTTAGCGTTTTTAAATCGTTACGTTGTGTTTTCCTTTCCCACGAATATTCTTTTTGCACTTAGGAAAGTGTTACGCACGTTTCACCCTTGTTATATATATATTTTGTTTCCTTAAAATATATATGTATATTTTTATCTTGTCGTAACGGCATTTTTCTCATATGTCCGTTTACGTTAGTTCATGTAACTAAGTTCGTTAGTTAGCGTTTTTCACATTTATTTCTCATTACGCGTTCTATGGAAATATTATTCATACTTCCAATCCCGAACGTATATTTCTTGGAAAATATACTTTTGTACGTTTAGCCCAACTTGTTCGACTTGTAACCCAAAAATGTTTCCGATACTTTTATATTCCCATTTATATAAAAGTATCCATTTTTGTACAAGTTTTTCCAAGTCTTTACTAATATTTTATAAAATCTTATTTTTATAAAATCCTTATGTTAATTTACCCTTTTATTTTTATAAAACTTCCATTTTTATAAAAAAATGCCTCTTTTAATTTATACACTAGTAAGTTTCTCGTGTTTATCAAAAACTATACTTGGAAAAGCTATTATTTATGCTTTTGACACCGAACTCTTCGTTAATGCATTTTTGGACTAAAGTTTCTAAAATACATATTTTAGTCCCTCGACTTTCCAAGTTATAATATTTGTCCTTTAACTTATATTTGTTGCATTTTTCATCTTATCTTTCATGGTTGGCATTTTCTTCCATTTTAGTGGACTTTGAAGAACCATTTTCTTAATGCTTGATTATTTTTACTTCATTCCACTTTTAATAATCTTATAATCCATCCTAGATGCTATTAACATGTTTGTTCCACATTTTTATCCAAAATATCAACTTTTCACTTATTCAAGTGAGTAGACTTTGAATATGGAACTTTTTCACCTATGATTATCTAACCCATTTTAATATATTTTTGGTATTAACTTATCATCTTATGATGATTAAAATCATCTTCCATCACATTCAAGTCCTTCTCATCAATCATGCTCAAATCATCCATTAACTCAAGTGTATGTTCATTTTATCACATTTTCTCCAAATATTACATTTATTAATATAAATCCAAGATTTATTTATGTTATTATTATTCTTCCATTTTTAATCTAACAAAACACATTATCTCTATAAAATCCATTTCATTACCCATTAATGTACAACTTGCTTTCAAAAGCACAAAATATGAACATTTAAGAATCAAACAAGGTAAAACTTACTACTAGCTCAAGGATAGGGAAGACAACAACCTTGGATTTGGATGGGGTTTAGTGTGTTTTTCCAAAGGGGTTAAGCTCCAAGCTCTTGAACACACAAAAGGGGTTTTGATGGATGATGATTTAGAGATGATTTATTAGTGTAAAAATTGAAAGAAAGATGTTAATGTAGGGGTGTAAACTCACGGCCACAAGGAAGGGAAGAAGAAGAAGTTTTGTGTTTTTGTTTAAGTGTTCTTGCTTGTGTATATAATATCCTTCTCAAATCTCCAAAGATTATGTGTATCTTGTATAGATTATGGAAGATTCAATGGAGATTATGTGGGATATGAAAAATCTTTGGGGGATAATATTAGAGGGTGTTTGGCCGAGATTAGAGAGAGAAGGAGGTGGATTAGTGGGTTTTTCTTAGCCAATGCACATCCATGCAACCTTATGATTATTGTCCAAATAATTGGATATTAAAGGAGATGAAGGGTTTAAGTGGATAATTAAGAGTTTTACATTTTGGGTGGGCCCCCTAGGCTGGCCCCTTGGTGTCTTGGGTGGGGTCCACTTTGCTAAATATTACCCAATATTATTATGTTTAAGTCACTCTCGTTCGGGTACCGTCCGGGTATTCTTGGGTTTTTAACCGCGTGTCACCCGAATATTAAAATACCATTAATATTCCTTAAATTTAGTCCAGCTTAATTACTGATAATTTATTTCGGCTTTTGCCGGGTGAAATTACGTGTTACGCGCGTATCGGGTGCGGTACGCGCACTTTATTCGTTACCGGGAGATTTGTACAGTAAGCTTTCACGTATAGCTTTGGGTTTACAAAACTCATTATATTTTGTGAAAATATTATTTATTATATATTCCGGGTGTCCGGGGTTCGTTTCGCTTATTTAATTTTTACCGGGTAATCGCCAGTATCCATACCGGATAGATTTGCTTGCGCACGATCCTATCATGCTTTGTCATTAAACTTATGCATTCCTATGCATTATTTGGGAATTGCTATCTTTCTAAGGCCTCAGTTAAACAATCAACACACAATTACGTTTAATTACGTTAATCGCGTTTAATTAATTAGTACGGGATTACCTTAATTTTGCCGGTTGTTACATTCTCCCCCCGTTAAGAGAATTCCGTCCCGGAATTCACTTCGAGCTCTCCGGTATAGGGGTCTTCTCGAAAAGGGCGGGATATTTTTGCTTCATCCGGTCCAGCCTTTCCCACGTGAACTCCGGTCCACGCTTGGCATTCCAACGCACTTTGACCAATCTGATCTTACTGCGTCTTAACTTTTGGACCTTCCAATCGGTTACTTCGATTGGTTCTTCGACGAAGTGTAACTTGTCGTCAATGTGGATTTCGTCTGCGGGGATGATGAGAGTTTCGTCGGATAAGCACTTCTTCAAGTTCGACACGTGAAACGTGTCATGTACACCGTTAAGCTCTTGTGGTAACTTGAGCTTGTATGCTACGGGGCCTACTCTGGCTAGGATTTCAAATGGTCCAACGTATCGGGGGTTCAGTTTTCTGCGCTTCCCAAAGCGCGCGACACCTTTCCAAGGTGACACCTTTAGTGGGACCCTGTCTCCGACTTGAAATTCCAAAGGCTTTCGCCTCATATCTGCGTAGCTTTTCTGCCGGTCACGTGCCGCTTTGAGACGTTCTCTTATCAGAAAGACCTTATCCGTTCTTTCTTGAACGATTTCGGGCCCGGTAACTTGCTTTTCTCCAACTTCGGCCCAACACAGAGGCGATCTACACTTGCGTCCATATAGAGCTTCAAAAGGTGCAGCTTGAATGCTCGTGTGGTAACTGTTGTTATATGAAAACTCCACCAATGGCAAGTGTGTATCCCAATTACCGCTGAAATCGATTGCGCATGCCCGCAACATATCTTCCAAGGTCTGGATGGTTTGTTCACTCTGACCATCGGTTTGTGGATGATATGCGGTACTCATGTCAAGGCGAGTACCGAGGGCTTCATTCAAACTTTCCCAAAATCTTGAGGTGAAACGACTATCTCGATCGGAGATGATGGAAATAGGTACACCATGCTTAGACACTATTTCCTTAATGTACAAACGGGTCAGTTTCTCCAACTTATCCGTTTCGCGAATCGGGAGGAAGTGTGCAGATTTTGTCAATTGATCAACGATTACCCATATCATGTCATGGCCGCTTGTTGTCTTGGGTAACTTGGTAATGAAATCCATAGTAATTCGTTCCCATTTCCATTCTGGTATTTCCGGTTGTTGAAGCAAGCCGGATGGTCTCTTATGCTCGGCTTTGACCTTCGCGCAAGTCAAGCATCGCGCAACATATGCCGCTATATCTCTTTTGAAATTCGGCCACCAGTAAAATTCCTTCAAATCGTGGAACATCTTGTCTGCTCCAAGGTGAACCGAATATCGCGAACTGTGGGCTTCGGCCAATACCAGTTCACGCAATCCACCATACACTGGTACCCAAATTCTATTCATGAAGTACAAGGCTTGATCCGCCTTTGGCTCCAGTGAATCAACCATCTTCCGCAATCTTTCACCTTTGACGTTCTCGGGTTTCAGAGCGTTAATTTGAGCTTCACGAATGCGGTCAGTCAAGTTCGTGTGGATAGTTAAACCCAAGGCTCGGACACGCAATGGCTTAACCCGTTCCTTGCGACTCAAGGCGTCGGCTACCACGTTCGCCTTCCCGGGATGGTACTTTATCTCACAATCGTAATCGTTCAATAACTCGACCCATCGCCGTTGTCGCATGTTCAATTCTTTCTGGTCAAAGATGTGCTGCAAACTTTTATGATCGGTGAAGATTGTACACTTGGTTCCATATAAATAATGTCTCCATATCTTGAGCGCGAATACCACGGCTCCCAATTCCAAGTCGTGTGTGGTGTAATTCTTCTCGTGGAGCTTTAGTTGTCTGGAAGCATACGCTATGACCTTCTCTCGTTGCATCAATACACAACCCCTGGTGAGAGGCGTCACAATAAACCACAAAGTCTTCCGTACCATCGGGGAGTGATAGTATCGGGGCGCCACATAACTTATCCTTTAGCAATTGAAATGTCGCTTCTTGCTTTTCCGTCCATTCGAACTTCTTATCCTTTTGGGTTAGCATGGTTATAGACTGTGCTATCTTAGAAAAGTTCTCGATGAACCTTCTGTAGTAACCCGCAAGGCCAAGAAATTGTCGTACTTCAGTAGGAGTTCTAGGGGCGTCCCAATTTTTGATTGCTTCGATCTTGGCGGGATCGACATGTATACCCTTTTCATTCACTACGTGGCCTAGGAAGTGAACCTCTCGAATCCAAAAGTCACATTTCGAGAACTTAGCATAGAGTTTCTCTTTGCGTAGTACCTCAAGGATTAACCGAAGATGATCCTCATGTTCTTCCTTAGTGCGTGAATAGATCAAGATATCATCAATGAAGACAATGACAAATTTGTCCAAATATGGCTTACACACGCGGTTCATCAAATCCATGAAAACAGCTGGTGCGTTGGTTAATCCGAATGGCATAACCAAAAATTCGTAGTGCCCATAACGAGTCCTAAAGGCTGTTTTTGGCACGTCCTCTTCTTGGATACGCAACTGGTGATAGCCGGACCTTAGATCAATCTTGGAGTAGAAACTGGATCCTTGAAGTTGATCAAATAAATCGTCGATCCGAGGAAGAGGATAGCGATTCTTAATGGTTAACTTGTTCAGTTCTCGATAGTCAATGCACATTCGAAAAGTGCCATCCTTTTTCTTTACAAATAAGACGGGAGCTCCCCAGGGTGAGAAGCTTGGTCTTATGAAACCTTTGTCCAACAACTCTTGCAGTTGTCCAGATAGTTCCTGCATCTCAGATGGAGCTAAGCGATATGGCGATCGCGCTACGGGTGCAGCTCCTGGAACAAGGTCGATGCGGAACTCGACTTGTCGGGGTGGTGGCAATCCCGGCAAATCTTCTGGGAACACATCTGGAAAGTCTCTGGCTATCGGAATGTCTTCTAACTTTTGCTCGTCGGCCTTCTTATCCATGCAACCTTATGATTATTGTCCAAATAATTGGATATTAAAGGAGATGAAGGGTTTAAGTGGATAATTAAGAGTTTTACATTTTGGGTGGGCCCCCTAGGCCGGCCCCTTGGTGTCTTGGGTGGGGTCCACTTTGCTAAATATTACCCAATATTATTATGTTTAAGTCACTCTCGTTCGGGTATCGTCCGGGTATTCTTGGGTTTTTAACCGCGTGTCACCCGAATATTAAAATACCATTAATATTCCTTAAATTTAGTTTAGTTTAATTACTGATAATTTATTTCGGCTTTTGCCGGGTGAAATTACGTGTTACGCGCGTATCGTGTGCGGTACGCGCACTTTATTCGTTACCGGGAGATTTGTACAATAACCTTTCACGTATAGCTTTGGGTTTCCAAAACTCATTATATTTTGTGAAAATATTATTTATTATATATTCCGGGTGTCCGGGGTTCATTTCGCTTATTTAATTTTTACCGGGTAATCGCCAGTATCCATACCGGATAGATTTGCTTGCGCACGATCCTATCATGCTTTGTCATTAAACTTATGCATTCCTATGCATTATTTGGGAATTGCTATCTTTCTAAGGCCTCAGTTAAACAATCAACACATATTACGTTTAATTACGTTAATCGCGTTTAATTAATTAGTACGGGATTACCTTAATTTTGCCGGTTGTTACCATTTCTTGAGCTTCCACCATTGTAGCAGCAAATCTTCTTGACACAGAAATGTCAATAACAATGTGTTTAAAACATAATAATGTCTGAGCGATGTTTTCAAAGATCAAATCAAAAGCTAAGGTAATTCGGTTCCTTCAAACAGATTTGAAATACATCCTCCTATGAAAGTTATTCACCTGAATCAATACCGATCAATAAGAAAACTTTTCGCTAACCGAAAGAAAGAAGATATCAAAGACAAACATTTTCATATTCTGGAAAACAGTTTTTTTGGTAAATATCAAACTAATCAAATGTGAAGTTATTTATTAATGAAAAAGCATAAAAACTACTATATATGCTTGAATCTAATAAACTGATCAGTGATATTAATTCTTAAAAAAAGTGGCAACCAACATAGTTAATTAAATAAACCCAAAATTTTAAAACCTCTCCTTAAATCACAAGAAAAAAATATATGCTAAAAGACGATGTTTAGAAAGGTGCTATATATGCAACAGATTCACACACACAAACAACAACAACAACAATAATCTTTTAAATAAACCGTTGTTGCAACAAGGAATGCAGGTAAATTAGGTATTAAGGTTTACGTGCTTTAACATGTGTCGTGTTATTTGGAACCAAAAAATCAGTGGCGACGCTTGATTCTCGAATCGGTGGGGGCCGGACTCAATTTTTTTTTGATCGGTAGTGGCCGGAAGATCAAATCGGTGGGGCCGAACTCAACCCGGACTCAATGTACCTACAAAAATCGTAAAATTTCACCACTGTGCCAAATAACGGTGGGGGCCGGGGCCCCTCGGGCCCTCAAAAAGCTTCGCCCTTGCAAAAAATAAATGATAATATTATATTTATTTTTTATTACTAATTACAAATACTAAGTTAATATAAAGGAATAATAAATAGTTAATGATGAATATTTAGAAATTATTGTATAATATTTTAAAATATGACATGATTTTAATTACATATAAAGATATATTAATTAATATATAGTTAGTAATGACGATTTGAGAAATATTATGTTTTATTACTATTGCTTTTTAATTAAATTTTTTAAATTAGCATAGAAAAGCCGATGGAGCACCGTCGCCGGAAAACTTCTATCCCCGATAATATTTTATGTCGCATTACTAAACTTTTTGTCTCAAACCTCCCGGAGGGCTGTAGTGGGAATGAATTGGCTGGTCAAGTTCGAGCGTTTGGTCAGATTTATGATCTGTATATTGCTAGAAAACGTGATAAAAGCGGAAACCGATTTGGTTTCATATCGATGTTAGACGTAAAAGATAAGACGGAGTTACTTAGAAACCTTCGAGGGATTCGTATGGGTGAATACAAACTATGGTTCAACATCGCTCGTTTTGTTTTGGAAGAGGGAGAGATCGGGGATCAACAACATCAGTTTCGACACTATAATGATAATAATATACCTTTAAAAGAGAATGAGAGGAAAACTAATAATATGTATAATGATAATAGACATTCACACAATATAGAGAGTGAGGGGAACCAGGGGAACTGTTTTGTATCTGGTTCGAAAACATTCAAAGAATTATTGGTTGGCAAGACGCTAACTGTTGACAGTAATGTGGTTGCTTTTTCTACGCTGTATGGGAAAGCATTGGTAGCGAAGATGGTGAACGTTGAGGCCATGAAGAAAGTGTACGTCATTCTGAATTCAATTACGGCGGAGAAGGTGTTTATTCAATATTTGGGTGGTCTGGAGGTGTTTATCTCTTTCGAAACAAAAGAGAAAGCTTTGTTGGTTTTTGAAGAGATTAAGCAGATGAAGGACTGCTTTTCTACCATTTCAGTTTGGGAAGGATAGTCATATGGATTTGAGAGGTTAGCATGGCTCAAAATTCAGGGAGTCCCGTTACATCTATGTTCCAATTATGTTTTTTATTCGATCGGAGGCATGTTTGGTTCAATCGTTCTTAAAGCTAATGTTTCCGAAAAAGATAGGGATTTGTCTTTTGAATACGTAGCAGTGCTTGTTGGGGAAGGCAAATGAGTTTCCGAAGAGATCACCATTAACCGGAAGAACCGTAAGTATCGTATATGGGTTATAGAGGAATTAGAGAACTGGGTGCCGGATTTCGAAGAAGTAAAGGAGGATCGTTCTCATAGCGATGCTGAAGAAGAAACTGTTCCTGAGGCAACTCCGGTTGACTTAGAGATTTCGCCGGGAGGATCTAAGACGGAACCAGAAAAGCAAGCCACCGGTAGAAAGGAAACGGCTAGCATTAATGTGGATGAAGTATTTTTGGAAACTCCTATGACTGTTGACCATTGCGTTAATGATATTAATGGAGTGGAGATAATTGCGGATGGAATTGTTGATGAAGATGGAAAGTCGGATGACAAGGAATGTAATTCAAAAACAGGGACTGCGTGTGTCAATGTACCAAAGAGGAAGGGGTTTGTGTGTGCCTTGTCAAAGAAGAGAAAGAAACTTCTCTTTAAACGATCTCTTAGTCGGTCCACGTCTTCTTCTGACCCACACAAAAAGAAATACAAGAATAAGCCCGCTAGTAGTGATCCATTTGATTTGAATCCATTGATTGGGCCGATGGAGCCCAGTGAAGTCTTAGCCCAAAATCGGTTATTTTTTTCTCCAGTACAACAGAGTGATGATTTTTTCTGTCGTGTAACTTTTGAAAGACAATCAAGTGAACCTCTGCAACCGTTCACTCATTTGATGGGTGAGGCAGAGGACACGGGTGGCATTGTTGATGCAGAGGCCGTTTCTGAGTCGTCTCATCAGAGTATGATTGACAATTCAGTCCATTCATCCAAGGATGCAGCGATTATTACTTCAGAGGTGGAGGAGACTATAAAATTAGGGGTCTCTTTGGGGGCCCAAATTCAAGATAAATCTCATCTGGTCAGCGGTATTGTTTTGGAGGAAGGATTACAAAAGGTTCCGGTCTGAATTTTCTTTCTCTAAATATTAGGGGATTGGGAGTATACGGTAAAGATTCTTGGGTGAAACGCTTGAAACTTGATAATGGAGTGTCTTTTGTAGCTTTACAGGAGACTCAACTATGTGATTTGTCTGGTTTTAATTGTTCTAATTTTTGGGGTTTTTCGGATGTTGAGTTTGAATTCGTGAAGTCTAGGGGCCGCTCAGGAGGATTGGTCTCTCTTTGGGATCCTCATAAGTTTTCTAAAGTTTCTACTGTTAAACATCAGAATTTTATTTTGGTCAAAGGTTTTTTTGAAAGAAGACGGGACATTGGTTAATATTCTTAATATTTATGCGCCACATAAGTTGATTGATAAGAGACCTTTATGGGAGACTATTTCGAACATCATCAGTAGCAATGAAGGCTCTTGGTGTATTCTGGGGGATTTTAATTCTGTTCGGTTCTGTGAGGATAGAAAGAACTGTTTCTTTGATCAGACTGATGCAGATGTTTTTAATTCTTTTATTGATTCAGCAGGCCTTATCAAGTATGGTATGAAAGGGGGCATGTTTACTTGTTTAACTAAGAGAGGCACCGCTATTAAGTTTAGAAAAATTGATAGAATCTTGGTTAACTCAGATTTCTTTAATCGATGGCCTAAGGCTTGTGTTCGTGTTTTACCTCGGTATCTATCTGATCATAGTCCGTTGTTACTTTCCATTGTGAATAAGAATTATGGTGCCCGTCCTTTTCGTTGGTTCAACTCATGGTTGGGTAGAGATGGTTGTGAATCTGTGGTTGTCAAAACGTTGAAGGATTTTCAACCCACAGGTGCAGCGGATGTGATTCTAGCTACGAAACTTCGTTTTTTGAAGCAGATCTTATTGGATTGGAAGAAACGGGTTGAGATAAAGGAAGGTGAGGAGCTCAAAACTTTAAAGAATGATCTTGAAAGAATTGAAGTTGAGATGGAGAGCCGTGATTTATTGGAGGAGGAGGAGTGGGTTTGGCAGGAGTGTAAAAAAGGTATAGAGGAACATGAATTTTATCGAGCCAAGGACCTCAAACAAAAATCTCGGGTTAATTGGGCTATGTTTGGAGATGACAACACGGCTTATTTTCATAGGATCATAAATGGTAGAAAAGCCTCTAATTCTATACAAGGGCTTATGGTAAATGGTGAATGGGTTGAGAAGCCTAATTTGGTCAAAAGAGAAGTGTTGAGGTTCTTTAGTAATCATTTCAAAGAAAAGTATCCATCAAGGCCGCTTCTTCAATGCGATATAAAGAAAATCCCTTTTAACTTGGTGGATGGTCTTATTAGGCCGTTTACCAAAGAAGAGATAAAAATAGCGGTATTCGAATGTGGCAAGGATAAGGTACCGGGCCCGGATGGGTTTAACTTTTCTTTTGTTCGACACTTTTGGAGTTCTTTAGAAGATGATTTTTTGAAGATTTTTTCGGAATTTTTTGACACGGGTTCTATAAGTCGTGGGTGCGGTTCTTCTTTTATAACGTTGATTCCAAAGATCAAGAATCCTATTGGGCTTAAAGACTTTAGACCAATTACATTGGTGGGTATTATCAGTAAAGTTATCTCTAAAGTCTTGTCTTTGAGACTTAAGAAGGTGATTGGGCATGTTATTTCCGATAACCAAATGGGATTCCTTAGCGAGAGGAACATTTTGGATGGTCCTTTAGTTGCAAATGAGATTCTTTCTTGGAGCAAAAGGAGGGCTAAAAGTATTTTCTTTATGAAGATAGATTTCGAAAAGGCGTACGACAATGTTAATTGGGCTTTTCTAGATTCTATCATGGCGCAAATGGGTTTCCCGGACAAGTGGCGGTTGTGGATAAAAGGTATTCTAATCTCTTCTCGATCAGCGGTCTTAGTGAATGGATCGCCTACCTTCGAGTTTCAATGTCATAAGGGTCTTCGTCAAGGAGACCCTATCTCGCCTTTTTTGTTTTTGATAGTGATGGAAGCTTTAACTTGCTTATTCAATAAAGCCACCAAGATAGGAGTTTTTGAAGGGGTGTCTTTGGAGAAAAAAGGTCCGGTTGTTTCTCATTTATTTTTTGCGGATGACGCTCTTTTATTGGGTAATTAGTCGGTGAATAATATTGTTGTGGCGGCAAGGATTCTTCGCATTTTTTACTTGTGCTCGGGCTTAAAAATAAATATTCACAAGTCTTTTTTATATGGTACGGAGGTCTCTAATGAAGAGGTTTCGGCTATGTCCGATGTGGTGGGTTGTCGAGCCGGCTCTTTTCCATTTGATTATTTGGGCGTCTCGGTGGGCGCTAATATGAACCGGAAAAATAATTGGAGAAAAATTGTCGATGTGTTTGATTCGAGGCTCTCTTCTTGGAAGGCAAACCTACTATCTATTGGAGGGATACTTACTTTGCTTAAGTCGGTTTTACAAAGTCTTCCTATATATTTTTTCTCGCTATATAAGGCCCCTGTTGGAGTTATTGATAATCTCGAGAGCTTGATGAAAAGATTTTTGTGGTCGGCTTCGTGTGATAAAAATAAAATTCATTGGGTCTCTTGGGAACGGGCCACGCGTGAAAAATCTAAAGGGGGTTTGGGTGTTAGTAGGTTAAAAGATGTAAACAATGCTTTGTTGTCTAAATGGGCTTGGCAGTTCAGATCGGAGGAAGGGTCTATGTGGAAAAGCATCATTCTGGCTTGTCATAATGGTCGTAGCCGGTGGTCAGGTCTTCCTTGCATTACCGGTAAAACGGGAGTTTGGACCATTATCGTTAAGACTTGTGAAAAATATAGATGCGGGGAGAAGATTTTTCTTGGGCTATTGAAAGGGAAACTTGGTGATGGTTGTCGTATTCGATTCTGGGAAGACGCGTGGTTAATGGATGAGCCCTTGATGTTTAGATTTCCTCTCCTTTACCGAGTGGCTCATACCAAAAGGAAACTGATTTGCGACTGCATTGTTAACGGTGTTTGGTCTCCGGTGGATTACTCCTTGCCCATGAGTGCAAGTCAGGTAGAGGAGTGGTCCCTGATGTCTTCGATGCTGGTTCAACATTCTTTGTCGGCTGCTACAGACTCGTGGGAATGGGCTGGTTCGCCTGTTTTTTCGGTCGCTGCTGTTAAAGCCAAGGTGAATGAGTTCAGAAGTTATGACAGTTTTTATAAACTCAAATGGGTTGGATGGGTGCCGATAAAGTGTCATATTTTTGCTTGGAGAACGGAGATGGATAGGATTCCAACCGTAGAAGCCTTAAGCAATCGAAATGTTTCTCTGTCCAACGATAGGTGCAGGCTATGCGATGTCAATTTGGAAACTTCAAATCACATTTTCGCTGTGTGTGGGTTTTCGTATGGGGTCTGGAATAGTATTTGGCATTGGTGTGGTTTGCATCCGGCTTCCGTCCAGTACACAAAAGACATCCTTGATCTTTACAAACAAGCCCCAAATGGCAAATGGGGAAAAAAGATAGTGCATGGTATCATTTTGGTGTCTTTTTGGTTGATTTGGAAAACAAGGAATGAGAAAATTTTCAAGGGGTTGGAGCCTCAGGTTTCGCGTGTAGTTGGTAGCGTTAAATCTTTGTCGTTTTTATGGCTAAAACATAGGTCTAAGTTCAAGGACCTCGTTTGGGAGGAATGGTGTAAAAATCCTATGTACATGTTGTATATTTAGGGTGTCGCCCTTTCTTTGAGGTCGACCCCGTGTTTGGTTTAATGAAAGTTATTGTTAAAAAAAAATTAATACGACAAAGGATATATACAAGAGAAGAGGAAAACATATTGAGAAAAAAATTATGATTTGTTACGCAACCCGTTGTAAGATCTTTTATTTTTTTAATTATATCAAAAAAAAAAGATTTTTTTTAACGAATTGCCAAATATTCAAAGGATTACATGCCTATCAACACTAATATAGATATCAGATAATTTTTTAGAATACGTTATAAATCTTTTAAAATAAGTTAAATTTTGCAATGATATTGTACAAATAATTTAGTCAAAATTTATTCAATATAAATAACATATAAACCGTTTAAAATCATTTTGCTAAATAACAAAAGCAATGACTTTACACCACGCCTCAAGGAAGGGCCGGGTTGATTTTAAACAAAATGTAAATGACTTTACATCTTTGATGTTTTAAGTCTGCCTTAAGCCTTTAACAACTATGATTCATATAACCAAAGGCTTGTAAAAACTAACCACTAGTATAATAATTTCAGTAACTAACGAATTTTATTATTTAACAATTAAACTTTTATTATAGTCTTAACAAATTTAATGTTTTCTGTGACTTTATTAGATTTGGTCAATGTATATTAATTAAAAAATAAAAATGTGCGAATCCTATACCGATCGTGATTCGTGATGCGAAAGACTTGCATATCAGCCTTACATTTTGTAACACCCCAACAGATGGCGGAAACATCGGGGTACCACGTAGTAACGATTGCTCCATAGCTCATGGTGACTAATAAATGTTTCAATAGATTAATTTAAATTACAAACATTACATACAAATCAAATAAGTTCGAATGACAATAACAAGTTTAATTAAATTGAATCTAAGGCTTCAACTCCTATGTGATCCACAAACAAATGCGAAAACTTTCAAGCAACTGAATACCTGAAACATGTTAAGTTTGGAAAATGGAAGGGGTCAACTATAAATAGTTGATGAGAATACATAAGTTTTCGTCAAAACGCAGTATAGTATATAAAAATGTAAGCATACAATTATGTGTATGTAACAACTAGGGCATACATATGAAAACAAAACTACAGCAAACTGGGGCATAACCAAACCTTTGTTGACATAGTTTAAAGGTCCATCCCATAGACATGGTTCACCAAAGTTTAAGTTTCAGTTCCAATCACCCGCGCTCCCCATAGACATGGTCAACGAATCTAGGTGGGGTTGTCAATCCAATAGATCTATCATTGTTACTGTTGGCTTATACGGAGTTAATGATTATGCAAGTATTAGTTGAGTTTACTTAGCAAGTTTAAGACACGTAGCACAAAGAATCACACAAGACACATAGTTGAATTGCATAAGTTTATAACATGTTTCACCCAGAAAAGCATTGAAAAACTGTAAAAGAGTGGGGATATGTAAACTCACCTTCAGTGCTTAATAAGTTCATGCGTTTTCTCGAGCGTGCGACCGTTTAGTAAATATGCCCTAAAGTAATAAGAAGTGTTCTTTTAGGGTCATATTAAGGGTCTAGAGTTCTTATACGATTAAGATAATTGAAAGAATAATAGGAGGAGTGTTAGATAGATTAGATTTGTTAAAATCATGTTTTGGACAGATTGCAGCTACTGTTTTAAATTACGTTTTAAAAATATCAAACGACCTCCAAAAATTCTGAAAATTTAAAGTAGCTAAATCAAAGTATTTTGAACAAATTTTGGTTAGAAAAGTTTTTCGTTTGAGCCCTGGAAATAGGTCAAAAACGTGAAACAAAACAGAACGTCCAGATTTGAATCCCCTGTTTTGTTTGAGCTCATTAAGGGTCAAAACGGATTAGTTTTTCGACATATAATATACCGTTGAAACGAGAATTTGATGATCTTGATCATGGTATTTGAGTTTGCTTAAAAAAGTGTTGTAAAATTTGAGTTATGGTCGTTTTAAGCTCGGTTTTATAAGCTGTCCAAATCCGGGGTTGCAATTATGTGCACCTTTGAATATTTTAAAAATTATTTTTGTTTAAAATAAGTTTATAAACTTTATTTTACATGTTTTAAAAGTAAAGTCATGCTAGTTTTAAACGAGAATAAGCAATGGAAAAAAAAACGTTGAAGTAAACGGCATTGCAAAACTTAAAGTACTTACTTGGAAAAACTTGAAACTACTTAGGAGAAAGAATGATGGTTTGAGATTTTAGTATTTGAGAGAGAGGAGAGTTTTTAATTGGAGAAGATTCAAGGAATGGTTAAGGTGGCTTTGGTATTTATAAGGTAGAAATTAGAGTTCTAAATTGGTTAGGAAGCTAATTAATATAAAAAATCAATGGATATATGAAACAAACAAAAAAAGGTGTGGCCTGGAAAATATTGTAGGGATCAATTATGATTTTGATTTGGGTTAACCAAATCAATACATACGGAAAAGAAAATAGATCCGTGACTAAGTTGGTTTGATGCATATTAGATAAGTAGAAGTAGAGTTTGTTAAATCTAGATAAATTTCAAAATCAAATTCATCTATCTATACAACTAATATATGAAACTCAATGTGGACACTTGTCAATCCCACATTGAGCCTCCAATTACAAAACCAATCAATTTGTGCCAAGTGTCCCATTGTGAGATTTTATAAAATTTTTCTTTTTAAAAAAAATAACACAAAATATATAAACCTACAAAAAAAAGCAGACATAACACATATCAGAACATAATCGATGCCTCCTTCAAACCTAAAACCTAATCTGGCGATTCAAAGGCGATTCAACCTAATCATTCATCTCCAATCCAAGGTAATCTCTATTTGATTGTTATCTCAATAAATCGATGTTCATATATCGAGTATTCCTTATTTTGTTTGACTGATTTTCCATAAATGTTTTTAAAGTTTCGATTAATGTTACCTCTTTTTCTCTGTCTTGTGTTTGAGTGATTGTTCTTTAGTTTTCGATTATTATTGTTCATTCGTATTAATTGTTTTGTATTTGAGAGATGATTTAGGGTTGATGTTTTATGTTTCAAGTTAGGGGTTTTTAGGTTTCAACAACTGTTACCTTTGAATACTTCGTTTTTTGTGTATTATTGTTTAGGTTTAGTAATTTTTTAGTTTTAGGCTTCGTGTTTTAGGGTTCGTGTCCGATTAATGTTTAATGATTTACCCTTTGAATGTTGGTGTATTGGGTTTTGTTGTTTATGTTTAGTAAATCTGTAGATTTAGGTTTCAATGATTTACCCTTTGAATGTTGAAAGAAGATTCATTTATATAATAGGTTGTGGGGTTATTAAGTGTTAACATATTTGTGCGTACAAGGTGTTTGATAAAACATGTTTAAATGACAGAATTTGATTAGGTGTTTGATATCTATCTATCTATCTATCTATCTATACAACTAATATATAAAACTCAATGTGGACACTTGTCAATCCCACATTGAGCCTCCAATTACATAGCCAATCAACTTATGCCAAGTGTCCCATTGTGAGATTTTATAAAATATATGTAATGTTGATCTGTTTTATTATTTTGGTTATTTTAGGTTGTTTTGGTTCATCATTCAGATTTGGTTGATTTGTCTGTTATATGCATCAATTTTGTAATGTTGATCTGTTTTATTAACTTACATTGTTTTTAGGGGATTTTGGTTCATCATAGATGTCATTTGATTCAGATCCATTATATTTACAGTCAAGTTCTTTGTTATGTAATACTTTTACTTTATAATTATCGATTTAGGGATTTTTAGGGTAAATTGATTTTTTAAGGTTTAAATGATTCTTCTTTAATTTTCACTCATTATTATTCATATTGATTAACGGTTTATGTTTTAGGTTACAACTTAGTGTTTGTGTTTTAGGTTTCAACATGTATTTCGAAATGTTTTTCAAGCTTTTATTTAAACAGTGTGAATATTTTTGCAAATTAGTTTGATCTATGCTTACAGTTTTAATTTTTGTTTATGAAACAGTGACACAATGTTGTATAGGTTTTGGTTATATATGGAGGATAACGACGTCGCTGCTTTGGTAAGATATCTAACATGTTTTACTGTGTTGCCATAATATATGTTTTAAAGTATAATATGTTTTCAATATTTTAAATTGTGTGTATTTTTTGATTCAGCCGTTACCTTCTGATTATGGTGAATGGATCAACAAATATAATTATCCCACTGGTGTTACCAAGGTCCGCACATTAACCTCTGAGGTGTTTGAGGTTACAGTAACAAGCATCAATGGAAGCTGGTACTTTTACGACGGCTGGAGAAGCATGATCAATGAATTAGGGTACCCACCTGAATGTAACTTCATATTTCAATATGAAGAAAATCTTCATTCATTCCGGATCATCATTTTCCATCAGGATGCAGTATCGGCATGTAACACCCCAACCGATGGCGGAAACATCGGGATGTCACGTAATGATGATTGTTCAGTAGCTCATGGTGAATAATAGATTCCATTAAATGATTTATATGAATTACATACAATAGTTCTAGAATTTGTACATCAAATTGAATGAAACTATACACATATCTTCAAGCATCAATACAAATCTTCAAGCAAATAGAACCTGAAACATGTTAAGTTGAAAATGTTTTGGGTCAACAAAAGTTGGTGAGAATTACATAGGTTTTTGATAATTGAATAAAAATGATGTGCAATTCATGTGTCATGTCAATCTAGTCCATATGTGAGAACATACTAGAAATAAATCGAGTGCATAATCAACCCTGATGACTGTTATAAAATGATACATACCATACGCTCATGGTCCAATATGTTATACGATAACAAACACCTACGCTACCTTTGTAGGAGGCACGTATCCGGGTGGGATTGTCAGTCCAATAGATCTATCAATGTATACCGCCGGCTTGTACGGAGTTAATGATTATGCTAGAATGGTGCTTACTCTAATCATGCTCAAGACATAATGCAACATAGAAAACACATAGACACATTGATGATTGAATTGCAATGATGATGTTATAAACATGTTTCACCCCAAAAATGGTGATAAATAGAAAAGGGGCTATGTAAAACTCACCTTAGCAAAATGTTATGTCTCGTAAAAAAAATAGAATAATGTGTTGTGAATGTATGCGAGGCGAATCCCAAAGACTCAACAACGTAGCTAGTCCAAATTGAAGAAAACGAAAAAGAAAGAATATCAAGCTTCCAATTCGCCAATTACAAGAGCTTATAATCAAAGCTTCAATTGTAGAAGTAATAGACTATAGAAGAAAGGTATGAGGGAAAGTTTAATCGGATTGAAACAATCGATTTAGAGGTGCAAAGTATAATGGGTCATAAGTGGGTTTTTATACTAGTTTTGGAGTCAATTAGCCATTAAAATTGGTCAACACCATAAAGTAAGGTTTTATGAAGAATTGACTATTTGACTAAGACTTTGACTGTTTGACTAAGACTTTGACTAGGACTTTGACTATTTGACTCAAGGCTTTATTTAAAAAAAAAATCTTGTATGTGAAAAAAAAAAGAATTTAGAATCATATTATTGTTATTATTTATATACATTTATGTATGTATATAAGTTGTGAGTTAGAATAAATAAAGACTTAGGCACATTTGTATAATATTAATGATAAAGGTGTAATAAAAAAAAATATATATATATATAAGGGCTTTTTATGTATTAAAATTTTGGGGAAAATTTTGCGATGTTACACGGCACCTGGTAACTTTTTTTACTGCAGTTTGAAGGACCATAAATCAACGAAAAAACGTCTTGTAAGTTTAATCAATTGTGATTCAATTAAATTATGTAAATGTTTTTTTTTACAGACATTTATTAATGTTTTATAAATAATTATTTTTGCTTCTTAGCATATTAGTCCCTTTGTTGCACATGGATTACTAAATAAAAAGCTTCCTGTAAATCCAGTAGATTGCAGATCTGTTCGGCGTTCATGCTTTGAGTTAGTGATTGTGCGTGAAGATGGTCATTTTTATGTTACTAGAGGATGGCCTTGAGTGCAGGATGCTCTTGGAATAACAAAGGAGCATTTAATTGTTTTTGAAATCGTTAAGCCGGTATTATTTTCTTCATTTCATACATGTTTTTTCTATTTTTAAAACTTATTTTACTGGCTTTATTCTAATGCGTTTTAATTTTTCATTGTTTTGGATCCAAAAAGAGGATCTACAATTTGTCGTTGTTTTTGAAGAACAAGCTTACTCTTCCATGTGAGGAATTTTAGGCAACAAAGGTTAAGGTGGAATACGAAGATGAAAATGAACTGGATGAAGATGTGATTATTCTATCTGATGATGATGGACAGGATGATGCTGAAGGTGAACCGGTCGAACATGTTCAAGACAGTTCAATGGAGGTTGATGATGATGGAGCTGAAGCTGTGGAAGATGAAAGTGTGCCAGTGGTGTTACCTGTTGACAATCACTTTGTAAGTGTTACAATTTAGTTCTTACAGTTTCCATTTATTTGCCCATTAATCAATCAGTTTTTAAAAAGTGTGTTTATACTATACTAATAGGTTTGTTGCGACAAAGTTGATGTTCATTCTACATAGCTATAATATATAGTTAGTTAATACGTAACGATGGATTGATGACATCTTGAAATGGTAATCAACTAAAATAATGAATGTATGTGATTGTTATTGCTATTACAAGCTTTATGATTTATGTTTATTCTAAATTCAACAAATATGCAGAATGATTTGAATTAATTTTTAGTGTATAGACTTGGTGTCGCAAAACTTTAGTTGTTAATCTGTCAACGTAGATAATACTAAACAAGTTATAGATATGTCATATTGCATTAAATGGGTGACTAATATGTTTCGTGAAATTCCGTTAATATGTCAAGTAATGAGTAGTTGTGATTGTTATTACAATTTCAAGCCTTATCATTTATGTTTCTTCTTATGTAACGTATGAAGCTTGAGTGGGCAAAGCAGAACGGTTTGAACCGTAAAAGGGCGTTAAGCGTTTCTGATGGTGAGGGTCGGTCATGGGGAGTGCATGTGGGAATCGAGGGGTCAAGAGGAAAACCCCGTTACAACATCAGAGGCATGCAGTCTTTTGTCGATGACAAGGGACTTCATACGGGTGATAAACTGCATTTTCTGTTTTTCAAAAACCAAGGTTCGTTCAGGCTTTCTAATGTGGTTAGAGGTGACGGTAATTAGGTGGTTTTAGGTTGATAACACTTTTTTGTAGGATGACAACTTTTGGTGGGTAACATAACAAAAAAAGGGGTTGTGGTTTGCAGGGACTAACTTTTGCACGTTTACTACTTATATGGTAATTCGTGAATTTTGGAGATTTTTGTGTTTAGCATCAGTAATATTCTGACTGATTATGTGGATTAGTTAACAACACTATATATTTCATAATAAGTATGTTATGGATAATAGTTGTCTATGTTAATGTTAATTGGTTGTTTAGGAAGTAAGATAGTAAACATAGTGTATAATGTTTTTTAAAAAAAAAAAAAGCTTTAAAATTTAAAGATAATGTTTTTTGTTTTTAGTAAATTGTTTGACTTTTTTAAAATTTTATATTAATCTATTATTTATACCATTTTCTTAATTATGGAAATCTGTTTTATAAACGTATTTTAGGTTAATAAATGGTTTGACTTTTTTAAAAATCATATTAATTTCTTATTAATGCCAAATTTTAAAATTAAAAAAGTCAAAGGTCACATACTTTTTCACCGTTTAATGCTTATGTAGTAAACTGTGTATTTTTGGGATGTTATGTCTTTAAACCCGAATATCCTGTTATGGTTTGTATAGATATGATCATGAATTATGAGTTATTCCTAGGAGTATTCTAATATTGTAAATGTTAATGCAAGGATTTGTAAAGTATGTTAACCATCTTTCAATCTTATAGTATTATAGTAAGTTACAATTATTTAGGTCAAATGGAAAAATTTTACTACAACAATTTTTTCTATATTAATGTTTAGTAATTAGTAATTATGTTTTAGATTTTTGGTTTTATATATGAAGTCCATAAAAGTTCAAATAGAAACAATTTTTTAAGTTATGAAAATATACATTTTTTTACTTTATTAATACGCCTCCTTATTGATGTATAATTTAGTCAACTTTTAATTTAGTCAAATCAAATATTAAATTTGGTCAACTTTTAAAATAAGTAAAAAAATTTAAATTTATAACTTTCTAAATCAAGGTGTGTCCAAGCTTTCTAATGTTGTTAAGGTTAATGGTAATTAGTGGGTTTATTGGTAGTGGTTTATTGGGGTATACAAAAATCACTGTTCATTTGTAAACACTGTTCAATCAGTTGTTTTATTAATAGTATATAATTTGGTTGATTTCTAAAGGTTTTAATTTGACTCAAATTTTGGTAAATTTCAACACAATAATACCAAACGGTTTTCATTTAAAAAATTCAAAACATATTCGTTTTTTTTTTGGCAACCTTTGACTTCTTATTAAATGTAAATGTCTTAGATTTTTTCACGTTTAACACAAAATTCCATTATTATTAAAAATGATACAAATTTAAAAATTATATTAAAGCTAAATTCTGTATACTTAACCAATTCGTTTTATACCCAAAATCTAATTTTTAAAAACAAACACTTTACAATTCTTTCAACTAAATTTTAAATAAAGAATAAACTTAAATTTGCTAAATTTAAAGTTTAAAAAATAACCAATTAAAGAATTCTTTGTTAAATTTTAAACCTTTAAAAAGTTAGATTACGTTTATTTTAGGTATTTTGAAACCTTATATTAGATAGGTTTAGATTTTAATGTGGTATATAGATTTAAATAAAATAAATTGTTTTTTTTAATTTTAGCAACATTTAAATCTAAATTAATTCTGGTTTCCATTTTATAATTTCATTTTTAATATTATTAATTCCTTAACATAAATAAATCTGGCAATTTAGAACTTTATATACAGATTTTGTTTTGTAAACTATAGTGTAATTCTTCAACTCTGTCAGGTATGTTTATCAAATTTTACATAATCATTTAGTTATTTTTTTATTCATGTAATGTTGTATTACTTACATTCTATTAAATTGCAGCTTTATGGATCCGAACAACATTACGTTTTTGAATGACATCAATTGGAGGATGTCTCAATATACAATCAAAGTTAAGGTGCTTAGGATCTGGAAGCGACTAAACCGCAGAAATCTTGCAGAAATTCTTTGTCTACATATGTTTCTTATGGATTTACAGGTTAGTGTTTAAGGTATTGATTTTTTAATTTATGTTATTAACATGTTATTGTTACTAATAATTCTGAATAACTATATTTTGTGTCTCTTGAATAGATTGTTTCATTTTAACCAATATTATTTTTATATGCAGAGGGATCAATAAACTTATTGTTAATAACCCTAACAATTGTTAGTACACATAAAGTACACGTATTGTTAATAACAATAACCAATAACTTTTTTAGTTTATAATTAATATTTCAAATTTTAAATTCATATATTAACAACCGCCACTTTTTAAGCTTGTTGCAGAAACAAGTCTTTTCATCTGCTCATACAATTAATCGGGAATATTAATTATTATCAGTGTTGAAAATCTATGTTGTCCCTTCAGTTCTTTACACGTGTTTTAACATATGTATATAATCATAATCACTAAACATAAATCATAACTCTACTTTCTTCAAAATAACACACATAAGTTCTAAAAAAAAAGATATTAAGCAATGGAAAAGGTTGTGAGTTGGAGGTTCTGCAGTATCAAGCGAAGATATTTGGTGAACATGAGTGACAATTCATGTTTAGTTTTTGGTTCAAGAAAAGCTATTATGCAAATGGGAGCAGAGTTTCAAAGAGAAATGTATGACTTTGGAAGAACAATGAGGTTGCCAAGCATTGAAGAAAGGAGACCGATTGGGAAGTTGGAATACATCTTTCAAGTGGATGAGTTTGATGAACTTTTGGAGGTATTTCCTGTCTACAGTTAGTTTTTTGTTGAAAATCTAAATATTGCAACTGTGCAGTTTACCGATGGGTCACATCGGTTGATGTCAAGAGATGAACTTGAAAACTGCAACGACTATGACTTTCTTGTGGAACTCGATAAGGTAGGCATGTCTAACAGCAGTAGAAGCTTGGCGATGGTGAAACTGGAACAAATGATTCGCCTAAAAATCATGAATCTGGAGGATGAAGCGGCAATGGTGGAAGCAGAGGAGTCATCCGATTCTAAAATGGATGATGATGAAGAAGCTGATTAAGTATAGTATGTTTTATATGAACCTATCATACTTTTGGTTGATATGTAATGAATATATTATGATGCAGTTTATTAACAACTTTAGTAAAAGTTGAAATTTTGATGTATAATTATTATAACAACCGTAATCAGTTATGTTTAATAATCTATTGGTTTTGTTATTAGGTTAATATTTTTCATTACTTTTATTTGAACTTGGCTTTAGGTTGTAAATAGAGTGTTCCAATAATTCTTGATTATAGTAGTAAATATGCGTTGCTTTAAGTGGTAAGAATAGAATTTAGAAAACTTATGAATAGATTTAAAGTTCATAGTGAAAGTTGTGAATTGCAAGGCTATGATATGTACAATACATAAGTAAAATATCAATATTGATTTGAATAATTGTTATTAGATGAGTAACTTTTAAAAGTTTATAAAAAGCTAGGTTATAGTCACGCGTGTACACACGTTGTATACCCAAGTCAAATGACAAAATGCCAATGATATGTTGGTGATAAAAAGCTAGCTTTTGTTTTTATTTTTTATAATTGTTCCATGATCACCCTCATTGAAGTTGATTTAAGTTTTTACTGTAAACAAAACATGCCTATTTTAAACAGACATAAAACCTGCATTTACATCCTTCGAAGTTTGAACCCTGTGTTCATGAAAATATAACAAATTTTGTAATGATTATGGATATATAGATATAATCTATGGATTTTATTTTACAATATTGATAATTAACATTTTTTTATGTACCGACTATCGAGTAAGTCAGTTGTTCAATTAAGGAATAAAACTTTTTCATTATGGCCCGTGAATGGATAAGCCCAATTGTCTATAGAAGTCCAACCCAATTCATAAAAGTTTGTTTCAAAATATAACTATGTGTATAGGTCCATAAGTTTTCACCATGGGTCATTATTGGATAAGCCCAGTAGTGTTAGTAGCCATGGGTTTTATACTTTTAGTAAAATTATATTCTGTCGCATCTTCTTTGTATTGTCTGTTAACATTATAAAAAACTGTTTTGATCGTGATATATTAATTTGCACCAAGTGGTGACATCTTTTTAGTTATTGCAACTGGATTTTTAGCAGAGATGGAGTTAAATTGTTAATACTTAATAAAGAGGGTAAACTACAAACAAAGACAACAAATGTTGTGTACAAAAAGATTTTCTTAAATCTATGACTTAATTTTGTAATTCGTTTCCTTCTTCGGCATAGTAATCAAATTCTTTTAACACTTAATTACTCTTGCCAAATCATCTCTTCAAATCTAATCTATGATAATATATTCCTCATTCATATATTTCATAATAAATTTATAATTTGTTAATTTGTTTTATACTTATACATCTAAATAATAACCTCACCAATATGTTTACCTATGTATGCATTCTAATGTTCCCATCATATATTCAGCTTCGTATTCTTTGAGACACATTCCACATCTCTTACACTAAATATTATTAGATTTCAGCCTCGGGACTCTCCCGTATCTTTTAGATTTCATATCAGGTGGAAACATTGGTATCAAAACTCTTATTACTAGAATAAATATGATACCATCTGATATCAAGATTCCAGTAAATTTCCAAAGGTGTCAATTTCCAATAAGTGTATGTTTCGCAATGACCGTCAATAAAAGGCAAGGACAGTCTTTATCTAAGGTTGGATTGTATTTAAGAGAACCTGTTTTCTCACATGGCCAACTTTATGTTGCATTTTCAAGAGTTAAAAGCAGGACAGGAGTGAAATTACTTATACTTGATGGTGATGTGAATGTGAAAACTAAAACCAGAAATGTGGTGTATAAAGAAATATTTAATGATATTTGAATAAAATTTGTATTCGTTGTGTTATACTTTAATACAATATTTCTACTGTATTTTTCTTATACGTTATAATTCCCTAAATAGATGTACGTTGGTGAACCGCGTGTACACACGGGCTAAAATCTAGTACATATAATAAACCAAAGCCATTTTGATGACATGTCATAATATTATGCAATCTCTCTTTTGAGAGATGCCACATAGGATGTGATGTGGCAACTCTAGACCAATTAAAAAAAATATGGTTTAAATATTATTTAACATAATCTATTAAATAACTAATCTACTAAATTTAAATATTAAAATTTTATTATTTTCTCTCTTATGTTTTCTCTCATAACTTTAAACTTTAATATCTTTCATATACGAGATTTTTTAAAGAAAAAATTTACACCAAATTAACGAGCGTTTTATTATCTTTCCAACGAGTACCATAGTGCTATATAAAAAAACGGAGAAAAAAAAACGACTATTTTTTGTAACCCGACAAGTATTGCGTCAAGTTTGGAATTAGTTTTAAAAAAATCGTAGGTTTGGGTCGGGCCTGGGATTAGGTGATACCCAACCCAATTACCTTTTTTTATATTAGAATATGATAACTTATGGCAGAGATTTGTTTAAAATAATAATAATAATAATATTCATTAATCATATATTGGCAAGTCATTAATTATGTTGTCATATTAGATATTTTATTATGTCATATTAGATATTTCAACCCGGGACGCTCTCCAACAGGTAATTGCTATATAGATGCCATTTTTATAGTTTAAATACTTCTAATTTTATTCACTTTACTTAGATTTATCAACCCGGGACATTCCCGGGGTATAAGCTAGTTATAGATATATTAACTTTTAAAGAAAGTTACGGAACACATTTAACCACTTTAAATAGACAAATAAAATAAAGGGTGTTGCTAAATACACTCCCTTTATATTATTTTTACTGATTACACTCCCCTCAAAGTTTTTAAATAAACATAATTAAACTTTATATTTTTTTATAGAATTTCCTCGTCTATCCTGATCTAAATTTGTCTCAAACTATAGTAATTAAATCATAAAGATTAAAACTAACAATATTTCAGATGGGGTTTTGTACCACCGAGATGATGACGAGATTCATGGGACGATGATGCTTCAATTATGTGATGAAGATGATGTTCATGGGGTGAGTAACTTAAAAAGGGTTGATTACACGAAGAAGATGAGTTACTAAAATGATTTTTTTTTTTTAAATTAGAAGGATAGAATTTGATAACTTTTTTTTAGAAGGGAGTGCAATTAGTAAAAAAAGGGAGTGCATTTAGCCAACCCCTAAAATAATCTAGGCTACATAATAATTTGTTTTTCTATTTCACTCTTTTGTTTAACGATTATTTACTAGTCATATAGATATCAATTGAAAATAAACCACAATAATTGTTTCATTAATTTAAAAGAATCAAATCAAATATATAACAATTTTTTTTTAAATATGATTGCAATCAAATCTTTAATCTCTATTATATTATTATTACATTAAAGGTTTAAAAAAATAGAGATGTTACACATTTAGAATCCAAACCCACTGCATTGCCAGTAAGCCACTATAGAAACTGATTCCGGAACGACGGTTTTGGACCAGTTAAGAGGACCCTTCCTTTGAGACAAGTTTGGAACCCGGTTAAAAACCGGAACAAATCCATTTCAACTTGGAAACCGGGTCAGTGGCGCAGGTTTTAAGGGGCAGGTGGTCGCCCAACCCCCGAATTTTCACTCATAAGTTCCGATTATATGGTATCCGTATAGAATTTTTTGGCATATACGGTTTCGACCCCCCGTTTTAAAAAAAAAATAGCTATATACTTCCAACCCCCAGTCCGAATTCTCAAGCTTCACCACTGAAAACCGGTTTTTGACTTTCGTTGACCAAAACCAACCATGGTTTGAGAAACAAACCGGTTTGTGCACCCCCTACTAAAAACATGAGAACAAAGTACAAAATCACCATCAACCAAAAAGACCGTAAGTTAAAGCAACCACAACACATAATTAACGAGTAAGAAGATGCAAGATTACAATCCGAGTTGATTCATGTTTAGACATTGAACACGATACACCCATGTTCAAATTTATTATAAGCAAACACACTAAACTTAAACGTCATATATAGTTGCATAATATTTATTAGCTAAAAGCGTTGAAGCTTTTTCATAAGCGCAGCAAGAGAGCCTTCAGACAGCCATGAACAATGTGCTCAAGATATGCATCCTTGAGCTTGGTTTATAAGAGCAGTGTTTAAGGGAGCTAAACCCAAACCAGCTTGGCTCCACAGTTCCATAGAGATAGGATCAGCAGCACTGATGTTCAGATAACTTTTCTCCAATAGCTGTCACACAAACCGCCGTGTTAGAATTCAAGTTTACTTTTTTTATTTGGGATAATTGCACAAATAAACATTTGACCAAAGTCATTTGCAAAAATAAACATAGTATGCGTCTAAACAACAGGGACGAGACACGTGTAAAGCCTTCAGACGCCTTAATTTCTAAGGTCCCTGCATCTAATCTTTAGACGCGAAAAAGGATTGTGTCTAAAGAACAGACTCTTAAATTAAAGAGTCTAAACCTTTTTAGACTCTTTAATTTAAGAGTCTGTTATTTAGACGCAATCTTTTTCGCGTCTAAAGATTAGACGGGACCTTAAAAATTAAGGCGTCTGAAGGCTTTACACGTGTAATCGTCTGATTGGTAGACGCAAAAAGTGTCTATTCCCTGTTGTTTAGACGCGTCCTATGTTTATTTTTGCAAATTACTTTGGTCAAATGTTTATTTTTGCAATTATCCCTTTTTATTTTCTCTAACGGGTCAAATTATCCACCGTATGACCCAAATCCTTGATCAAAACAATAATTTAGTTGAAAAAGAAACAGGTCAAACGGTTTAAAGTTTGGACAAGTTAAAAATCGGCCTAAAGGGGCATGTTTTGACTCGACTCGTTTTGACCCGTTAGGCCGTTACCCAACCCATTTTGCAACCTCTAATTTCAGATGAACATTTTGTGCTTCAGACCTATGATGTATTGATGTCCAAGATCCCTCTATTTCTAAAGACTTCTTATTTTTTGCTAACCACCGATCATTTTTGAGTTTTTTAATAAATAAATATAGCTTAAAACTTTAAATTATTATTTCCAAAACAAGATAATTTTGGCACCAAACAAAATATTTATATAAATACATACACTGAAATTTGTAAAAATATATTTTGGATGACTTCAAATCGTAATTCTTTTAGCCAAACTTTATAATTTGACCAGTTTAAGCTCATAAACAAGCCATTATACTGGTATATGGAACCCCAAATTATCAATTAATAAGAATACAACTCTAAATTAACTCCTACAGAATCAACATTAAACCAGTTTCATGATTCAGTTTATAAAGATAACACAATACTCATATATGTACCTCAACACGAGTTCCCCAAACTGAGAATGATGAAGGAGGAGCAGCATGTTCGAGAACTCGCGCCCGGTGCAGACCGTTTTCCTCATTCGCCTGCACCGGCATGTAGAGGATTATTGATTGCTATTCAGAATCTTCATACAACTCATCATCAGACAGCTCATCAAACGATCGAATATCCAACTGATAACGAAGAATGCCACCAATTCCACCAAAACCTCTACAAAACTGAGATCCCTCTTGTGATTTATTAGTAACAAACTCAAGCGTGCAACCAAACTTCCTATATTCATTAGCAAACCACTCAAGCAAAGACATTTTTTCCTGTACTTCCAATTCAGCATTTGTAGATGAATCCCTAAAGTTTTTCTGAACAACTTCTTCTTCCTTGTTTAAATGCTTTATGATCACTTCACCTGTTGTGATATTTTTTAGAGTGTATCGGTTAACATCAAGATTTTCCCAAACTATGAGTATATCAACAGCACCCATTTCTAGAGCCTTTAATGTGTCATCCACACCATAAACATATTTCCCAGTGTCTTGACTGAGTTCTTCAAAGTACTTGCCTATTAAGCGTTTCTCTTGTATAAACTTAACATTTGCAAGAATTTCAGCAGATAATTCGATTGCTTGATTAAACCCGTTTTCGCCCCCATAAGAAACATCAACAACATTCAAGATTTTTGCCTGGAGACGTGGGTCAAACATATCAGATTGACTAAGCTCAGTCTTGAAGTCAGCAGACCCTGCAAGTAGATGATTAACAAAAAAAAAAATAGGTTGGGGAATTTAGAATTTAAGAGATTATTATAAACATCCATTTTGTCATATATGTAACCCTTTTCTATTTGCAAGTTGTAATTGTAACTATTTAAAAAACATTAGTAAAATTTGTTAGAGCTATTTTTAGATCCCCCCGCCCCTCCTCCCAACTGGCCATGCTTATGGACTGTTGTACCTAATTAAGCTAATATTTAGGGGAAAAGACAGACCAGACCATGCATGACACTCACAAAGACTTGGCCGGGGTTTAGTAAACTTTACCTGCAAGTATGAGTCCTGAAACATTGGGCTGGCTGGTTGAAGGATTGATATAAAACTGTGTAGCTAGCTCAGCAGTCTTTCTCACATAGTTATGCCTTTTTTCCATTCTCAAACGAGCAAATCTTAAAGCAGACTGCCCTCCTCTTCCATGTTTCTTTGGGAGATCAACACTGAATTTGTGAAGAACTTCTCGAGTGTTACCGCTCAATGTCCCAAACAGCGTCCCGTTCCCATCCATAATTATGAAACCGAATTTATCATCCGATTCTAACAATTCATTCAAAGCTTCTGTGTGAAATTTGTTATCACAGAGATACAAGGATGCATTGATGGGCCGAAAAGGCTCAAAATCAATGGTGACCTTTTTCTCCTTCCCATCTTCAGTTACAATGGTGCCAGTGTAAAGCACAAGCCCGTTTGGAGGAACTTTGTTGTAAAGCTTGAGCCTTTGCTGAGCCGACGTAATTGCACCCAAAACAGACTGACGGTTCACTCTGCTTTTTATGTTTGAAGCGGTTCCAAATTCGTCCCCGAGCATTTTCGTCACCCTGGATACTTGATCACGAGGTGGCATAATGAGAGAAATCATGCTGGTACCATTACCACGAGCAGCTTCTAACGCCTTAATAAGCTTCTTAATTTTCCATATTTCAATGTTTTTGTCAGTATCTTGAGCATCCACCATTGTACGATATCTGAAACTGTTGTATAAGCACAGCAAATCTTCCTGACATACACAAGTCAATAACAAGGATAAATATAAGAAATTAAATATTTATGTCAAAATGGAAATAGCACGTAAAACATAGTCATGACTTATAACAGGCTGCAAAAGTGACGTTGAATGCAAATCCAAATCCAAACATTAAATCATACGTTCTCGAATTTCGTTCAGACAGTGGCGTTGCTATGTATAAGCCATGGGGGGCAAATGGCTCCCATGGAATTTATTTTAGAGTTATTTATAAGATAAAATCCTTTATCGCCCTTACATAAAAGTTCGGTTAAGCCCTACAATCGCCCCTACGAAAAAAAATTATGCGTCCGCCACCTTCAGACACTTGATATCCACTCATTTCATTTAGACAACTTTCCCATAATAAATCGCAAAAAGATCTTTGATATTTTAAGATCAAACTAATCAGATTACGATAAGATATAATCGTTTATTAAGGAAAAAATATAAAACTACTATGTATGGATTTAATCAGCTTAATAATAATGATTTTAATTAGTAAAAAGTTTTTACTAAAAACTAATCCAAACAAAACAGAAGTTTAAATCAACGTAAAATTTCATAAACGCATTACAGATCGTCCTGCTATGGTTCAGTATATGAAAATCAGAAGAGAAATTAAGAAAAGATCCATGCAGAAAAACCTAAATATCAGCAAATTAATTAAAGGAACAGCAACAAATGATCTAAGATACATCAATAATATAAAAACTGCATATATACGATGGAAAGAAACAAAAGATTAATAATATATATAATGAAATAGAGATTTGATCGATACCTGAAGGAGAGATTGCGAAGAAGATGATGATGATGTATGGTTTGTGATATTCGTTGGAGAAAGAGATGAATTTATACACATATAACCAGAATACCCGATCATCACGGCTCTTTAATGGATGTTCCGAATCCGGATTATTATTATTATTATTATTTGGATATTTGGATTCGGGTTTGTTTGATGTAAACCAACCGCCATTGCTACTACAACAAATGCACACACACGATTATTAACACTTGTCATCCCCTACTGCTTTTTTCAACCAAAAGATTATTAATTATTTTTTTATTAGAATTAGAATTCTTTTGTTTTTTTTGTAAGAGGTCACGTGTCAAACAAAATGTTGTTTTAAGGTCGGCTAACAAAGAAAGTAACGCGTAAAGTGCCTAATTTTACTTTCTTTTTCTTTTTTTTTTAATGGCCAAATAACATTTCTGTCCGACTATACAGGGGAGCCCCACACTATTGACAGGCCTCCGACCCCAGCGTCCCTAGAGCAGCTGGGTAGCCAAAGCCCGCCCATGTAGTATCCGAAACCGGGGAAAACCCAACCCCCCACCCGCCCGAAGACACGACAGTGAAGAATTGGTAAAACCCGGGCCACCACCAGCATTTTGCTATCCATTGGCGCAGCTTAGTTACCCCCCCCCCCCCCCCTGAATTTTCGCGCAAAAGTTCTGATTATATAGTATTCGTATAGAAAATTTTGAAAATATAGGGTTTCGACCCCCCGAAACTAGTGACTTCCGACCCCTCGAACCTTCGGGTCAAGCTTCGCCACTGTTGCTACCGGTAGGACTCGAACTCCCCTTCTCATAAGAAAAGCAAGGAAGGTGCCACTCCACTATAAGAGGATTGGCTTTACTTTCTTTTTCTTATAATTGCATATTTCACTTAATTTTTGTCATAAAAAAAAAAGAAGTTATTCATTTAATAAAATCTATTGTTATATTTCCGACAATGAACTTTTTAACTTTAAACTCTTTCAGTTTAATTAGTTTTCAGTTTACAAAAGTTAATTGCCGGCCGAGGCCAACGATGTGGGGGAGAAGCATCGGTGTAACTTAGCTGCTATGCCTAGAAACAGTTCGTTTACTCGAGTGATGAGCCGGTTTGTTTTCACTGGGCGTGCTCATGCTGTTTATAACATGTTTTGTGTGTCTTGTATCATGTTTCGTGATTTAGCTTCTTGTGGTCTTTTACAAGGACCAAGGTGTTAAGAAAGCCTCCTGGTAGATTTTCCTATCTGTTTCAAAAATATTATTATGATTGATGATTGAAGTTACGGGAGTGTCATGATTTCGATGAATTTTATTTTGATGCAATCGGTTTGTGATTTTGATTTTGTTGAATATTTCAAGGAATCAGATGATGAATATATATGATCATGTGAAACTTTGAACATGAAATTTTGTTTTCTTATGCATACATATGATAATCACTAGTCGTTAATCATGATTAATTGAGATTAATCGGATTGGAAGTTTATATGTAATTTTTAGTTTTATATGTTTAACACATTTTTTATATCTATTTTTAGTAGACATGTTTTAACACGATCCATAATTTGAAGTAGATAGGATTAATCGCCGACATTTTTAGAGTTTGGCCGGATTCTGATAGGAATGTTACATGTTTTAGCCAGAATTTGACATGAATCCCTGGAGGACTACCACCAATTTTTGGCTGATTAGGACCAGATTTGACCATCATTGACCGGATAGTGATTGATCGGAGGGTAGCGCAATTTACAGTGACCAACAAGATGTTAATAAAAATTAAACCGGAACCAAAAGTAATGTCAAACAATGAAGCCATGCTTTTCATATGGTCTAGCTTTACATCATGCTCAATGGCAATACAACAATTTCACATCCTATTGAGTTGGTTAGCAAGGTATTAGTGGAGCCTAAGAGTTTCACATTCCGAAGCACTCAGTGGCCCTGGTGGGTTCTCCTGGTTACCAAAAAAGCGCTGGGGATCATGTTCAAAGGGAGCTCCTACATGGTTGTAGCATGTTTGAATGTACGGTTGTAATCAAGAGTGTATCAATGTTTTATAAACATTTTTCTTCTTAATATAGCAATACTACACTACAGAAATACAAAGTCTGGTCACACCGATAACCACAGCCACGAGAAATTGACAAGCGAAACCTGCAAGGTTGATTGGGTTGGCCAAACTGGCCTGTTTTTAACAACCTACCAGTTTGGTTTTTACAATTTGTACCGATATAAAAACCAACCGGTCCAAATTTAATAAAAATACGCCAGAAAAGGGGAAAGCCAGTGAATATTAGATGATAGTAAACTACAAGCAATCAGAAATATTTGAAGATATGTGACAACTTCGGAAGCTAAGAAAAGAAAAGTCAAATATACACTGTAGCAGCTCTCTGGAAAACCTACAATCAATTTACATATTCATCAACACTAAAAACAGGAAACAATGGAAGACGGAATCACAACCAAATCCAAATCGAACTCTTGTTGCTGTAGGAAACCTTTCTTCCAACCTCCCAACAGTTCAAATCAACCCGACACTCAGGAATAACAAGAATCAGGAAAAAAAAGCCATTTACATATATGATGTGTCTACATGTCACTGTGCCAGGTCATCACTTGCAACCCCTATGCTTGATTTATCAACCACCCGGACATTATATTTTTGATAAACTCTGGCACGATTCTCAGCCCACCACTGCTCGGCTTGTTTCTCACTGAATCGCTTCCGGCTGCATTCAACAAGTTTTAAACAAAAAAAACTTTTACCATTAAATTCAATGTAGAGTGTTGTCAAAATGGGTTTGTGTTAAAACACATTTTTTTATAAAAATCATATTATTCCAATAATGATCGTAATTTGACCCATTTAACCGATTGCCTTTTAACCTGGCCTTATTTATTTGACCCACTAGAAACATTATTTGAATCGGCCTATTCAGAAGTAAAATTGTAAAAAAGTGGACATTTCCACATATAGGGGCATCCAATATTTAACATGATATATTAATAGAAGGTTGGGTTTAACCAGCCAACACTTTCATATTTTAAAATTAGTTACAATTTTTAATATTATTACATAAACCTATCATCAAATTAGCGATCCACAATATATTTGGTTAAAGCAATTTAGGAGGTCATAAACCTTTGATTATACTTTGGATAACTTTTAAACCCTTTGACATGTTTCCTTCTTAAAGCTAAACTTTAAAACTTCACACGTTTCACTTTCATCCTTTATCATAAACTAAGATAAGATTCATGTTGACCCATTTTCACATAATGGGTTGAAATGGCCACCTATAGATGAATTCAGTTAAGCTGTGAAGTGTCATAAATCCTAGTATTACCCAGCCAATCCTTGTAACCATTGGCATTAACACCACATCTATCCTAGACATTCAAGGAAATGGAAAGCTAAAAGGATATACCTGAAGCGGACACGCTTAAGATCTTTGATACCTCCGGCCAAAGATGTGAGTGTAATATATACACCAGGTTCATCTTGCTCAACCCATTCATCTTCACCATCTTTGCTTCTACCACCATTTCTTGCTGTGGCTTCTGACGGAATTGCTTTGTTCTGGCCTGAACCACGGTTTACAACCGTGCTTGGTCCGTTTAATACTAACGGAGTGTTTGAACCACTTGAATCAGGCTCTTTAAATGATGTTGTTTGACCATTAGGCTGGTCAACTAAAGCATTTAGTAACACATCACTTGAGCCGAAAGATGTGAAGGAAGGAGATTTAAGGTCCCGTACAGCTCCCACAGGCAGCCGTTCTGCCATGTCTTTCAGCTTTTTTAACATACAAAAGAAGAGTATAAATGACATCATCAGTCAAAAATTCAAATATAACATTTCCCATTATAGTTATGTTAATGTTATGTAAAGTGTTTTGTATATTCATGGTTCTCAAAAAACAACATATATCAAAAAAGAGCAAACTGCATAAAAACGAAACCAGCTTTGGTCGCATACTCGCATTTCTGTTTTCACTAATCATTATTATTTTCATCCATACATGGCTAAATGATGATGGAAAAGCCGACTTGTTGGTAACTTTGACTATGTTGACTTTTTTACAACGTGGTGCCTGAAAACTAACTTATAAGTTTACCTAAATGAACTAACTCCTTTTTAAAAAAACTTAGCCTATTGTGAGAAAAACAAAAGAGCATTACCCAAACCAGAAATCAGGCCAAAGGTCCCTTACCTCTTACAGATCCCTAAACATTAAGAACTCATCACACTTTTTTATCCATCTCACACTTTGATCATGTAAAATGCACAAACTCTAATTGCAGATAAGAATAAAAACTGAAATCTTATTCAATGTTGGCCAAAACATGAGTAAGGTACATAACAAATATAAAACTTATAAAAGTTCAACAAGATGCATCTTACCTGTGCAGTCAGTGATTTGATTACTTCTTTTGCCGCCTTGCATTTTGAGGTTTCCTCCCCTGCAATTGCCATTGCCTCCTTCAATTGTTTAGAAGCTCTTTCTAGCTCAATTTCTTGAAGTTTGACTTTACGGGTAAGATTTTCAACCTGATATGAAGAACAAAATGAAAACAACAGCCCAATATATTAATCTATTTATAACTTGTAAGAAATTAAGAATATCATCATGCAAAGATCCTTTCTTTTATTATATATATTTATTTCATCTTTGTTGCGTTATGTGAAATATGCTCATTTTCATCACTTTGGATTAGAGGTGGCATAACGAGCTGCTAAGACAAGTTGAGTAATGAGTAATTTTTGTACAATTCGAATCTGGTCGGTTCAGGTTTGACCTAGAAGACTTCTTATCCAACAATTTTAAATCTTATATAAATCACTAGTGTCAAATATGATTACATAAGGTTCATAGTTTCAATAGTTTTCTTTAAATAATATGATTTAAGAGATTCCATGCATTAAAAACACACTTTCCATAAACCATCTATAAGGATGAAAAGATAGCACATAAGGCATAAGCCAAAACAATCCACTTATAAGTAAATGGGTTGAAAATTTGCCATGTGGCTCACCTCTACTTATCTAATTTCGATACATGAAAGAAAAGATTGCTAAGTAATATACCTGTGCTCTTAGTGTAGTAACTTCTTGGTTTAGGCTATCATTCGTCCTTTTAGCATCATTCACAATGATCTTGGGTGAAGATAGTCCAGCCAAAGTTGGTGTTGGCGTGGTGGACCGAGGGGGCGGGCTGGGCCGCCTGGATACAGGTGATGTGGCCCGAGAAACAATTCTTGAACCCGGGACCGAAGCCGAGAAGAACTTTTTAGAAGAACCAAAAACTGGATTAAAAGATTTGGAAATACTGAGACCTCCCCATTGAGAGCTTCCAGAGGGAATAGGCGACACACGGCTGCTATTAAACTCTAGTTTTTTGTTTCTTCTAGAAGATAAATTTTCAGTTGGTCTAAACGGTTCCATTGAAGCTAATCTATCAAGACGGGGACGAGATCGTAATTCCAAATTATCATTTTTGTCATTTTGCTCATTTAAACTTTGATTTATACTTCCTCTTCTACTCACAGAAGAGTGTGAGGAGCCATCACTTTCACTAGCTTTTTTCAGTTTATTAAAACAATTATCACAAACACGATACGGTTTGTTTGGATTCGGTGCCATGGATGCCCTGAGTGACTTCTTGCTACTGCATGAATGACAGAAAACAAGACCACAATTGTAACAGTTATGGCGCTTTCTTTTGAAATTAAATGGTAAACGGCACCCTGAACACATAGACTGATCAATCCCTGAAACCCATTTATGAAGACATATAGCTGCAGTAAAATTAGTACCACAAGCAATGCCTTTTACTTGTTTATCTTTTAAAGCTTCTACTAAAGTTGGATAATTTCTGTCTTCTACATCCCCATGACCTAATCGACCATTAGCTCCTTTTCCCCATGTATAAACTTCTGTTCTTGAAGTTAAAACCGCAACATGATGGGCCCCACAAGCTATTTCCTCTACAAAACTCTTTGAAAGCTTACCCTCAACACAATAGGCGACCTTCCCATCAGCTTTAGGGTTTCCAAGTTGACCATAAACAGGGCTCCCCATTGTATACACGTGACCTGAAGTGGTAAGTGCTATAGTCATGCTATGTCCACATGCCACCTGGCAAAAATTTGGCTCCACGAGTGCAGCAACACAAGTAGGCACTAATTTAGTTTCTTTATCACCATGTCCCAGTCGACCTTTATCACCATCTCCCCAAGTAAATAGTTTTCCTGAAGAACAATTACTGGAACTCGAATTGCCAACCATAACTTCTACAACTGCAGCGGTATGCCAAACGCCACAAGATGCTCTGACTGTTCTGAGTCCTTTTAGTGACTCGACTTCTCTTGGTATCGAAACACTTTTCCGATCACCGTGTCCTAAGACACCGAAAGTCCCGTCACCAAAAGTAAAAAGCTGACCGGATGATGTCACAACAGCTGTATGCCATGGCCCACATGATATAAACGAAACGTGGATGCCTTCTAATGGGCCATTCACTCTCTTTGGAACCCAATGGCTGACTTCATTCCCGTGTCCTAAAATCCCAAAATGCCCTTCGCCCCACGTGTATAGATCACCTGATAAGGTAACGGCACATGTGTGATACTCGCCGCATGCTATAAGCTCGATATTTGTGTTGCCAAGAGAATCAATCAACTTTGGATGTAAAACATCTGAATCTATACCGTGCCCAAGCCTACCACCTAATTCTTCACCCCAAGAAAACATTTCTCCTTGTTTTGTAACTAATGCAGCGTGCCTTCCACCACAAGCAACATTTTGTACATCGAGGACTACTGCAGATTCTAAGGCTTTAGGTAACAAAGAATCAATTTTAGTACCAAGACAATTGCTGGCTTTGTGAGGTCCACCACCCACAACACCGTCACCGGTGCATTCACCCCAAATGAAAACATCCCCTAATGCATCTCCATCATCATGACCAGAACCTTGACTTGATGAGCTCACAGCACTAGATAAGCTGACTCTGAAGGCGTCTACGCCCATTCCCCTTAAGTGGTTGTGCATGCTGTCTGACCCGCCAGATGACACTGAATAGGTCGAACCATTTGTGGAAATGGGTGGAAAGAAACCCTTAGGAGGAAGCTTATATATAATCTCATCTGAAAATGTTTTGTCTAGACCATTTTTTGGAGGGCTTCCAAATGGACTGTGTAGGCTGAGCTGATCAGTAGTGTCCTGAAAATGTAACACAACATGGCATTTAACCATTGTATGTCAAAGTGTGTGCACACATATACCCATGCATCACACCTAGAGGTCTCATGAATGGGCCACTTTGGGCACATCACACCTGGGGGTTGTATGAATGGGTCAACTTGGGTTATCTTTTACCTCTGTAAATACTTTAAAGAGAACAAATACTCTGAACCTTACCTGGTTTAACCAGTTACCCAACCCACTATTCCACCTCTAATACATCAAATAAGTAGTACCTTTTGTGAGCTATTGCCACTACCAAATGGAGAATGTAAAGGGGAGCTTCTTTGTGTGTATGTTCTGGGACTAGCTTCAGATGGAATTTCATCACTTCGAGATTCAGTTCTCCAATTTCTTTGATGGCCACGTGATATTAGCGCTTTAAGGCCACTAAACCATACCTCAGCTTCATCTTTATCCTTACAGATCTAAGTAACCAAAAAAAATACAAAAATATAAATAGGAATTCTCAAAACCTATTGCTAGATTGGCCAATCAAATCCCGGAAATAATAGTGTATTAACAAAAATCAATGGCATAAAGAACTGGCTGCCCTACCAAATCCAGTGACCTATCATTGTATATTAGCGAAAACGATTGATACTCCTTCTCAGGCCGTGGGTACCTTTGAAAGATTGGCTGCATAACAAAATGATATCAAGCTAAATATTCATACAATAAAAAAGATATACGTATGTATACAACTAAATTCATTTTAATAAGACAATTAAAAATTCAGATTATTTTGACCTAAAAGAGTAGAGGGAGCCATACAACCAGAATTGCATCAAAAGTCACATACAAGGGTTTCCAGGAAATGAACATCAATAACTTGTAAATTATTATTAACTTAAAAGGGATATAAAGATTTAAATAAATAAATAAATTTTGGGATCCTAAAAGATTTCTAGGAATTGAACATCAAAGACATGCAAATTATTTAACATTACTCAAGTCACTTTGTTAACCGAATTTGGTAAGTAATTTTGATGCCATTTTTTCTTCTTGGCCTTATGAAATTTATTATCTTCCCTTCAAATTATCATAACTTACCTTGTGATATAAATGTGCAAAGCAAATAACTTACAGTTCGTTGCCCTGATACAATTCTGGTGACATGACTTAGCCTTAGTTGCTTTTCCTCTTTCCCAGAAAACCATATGAGAATAGACTCATCCTGAAATAGAAGAACAAATTAATTGGAAATACTAAAAAGTATACAGAAATAAATGGAAATCAAACAAATATTGTGACAATTACAAAACATGTTAAATGGAAATATAATATAGCTTCACATAAATAATACCTATGGAAGGCACTTACTCACAAAAGATAGAAGTCAAACTTACATTAGCCAGCCTGAAGGGACAAAACTTAGGTTTCCCTCTTCTCCCATACTTGAGAAGATAAGCCCCTTTTTTAAGAGCAGTAATGGCCTGTGGTAAATATAATCAAAGACATAAAGTTAAACAGAATTCACCATATCAAACATCTTATTTTAAATAGGAGAAAACAGGGAATGCTTCCTCATGGAATAAAAATGATTCATATAATTGCACAGCTAAGAAGAAGTTGTTAATCTTACAAGAAAAAGTACATGCATGAATGAAATTGGTAGCAGTAGCAACTCATACTCCAAAATGTATACTAAGAGAAAAAATACAGTCCAACATTAATGATGACTATATTTCAAACTATTATGTGTTCTCCCCCTTATGTTTTACTAACCCATAATGTAGTAGACAATATTACAAACCATTGTTCCATCTTTTTAAATTAAGATCATTAATACCATGGTAGTACTGAAGACATGAAACCAAATGTTGATCACAGATTTGGGAGAACCAACATGCCACACAGTCAAGATAATCTTGAATAATAATAATAATCGGGATTACTTGACGATTTCACTCCTATAATGTATGCAAACTTAACTTCTCTTTTTTTAATGGCAAACGTTATATACTCCTAAAATACATGAAATAGATCCTAATCTACTCCTTGCTTGGGCTGGGATATAACCCAAGACTTCCCACTAAGAGGCAAGAGCCTCTACCAAGTGAGCTAGCCCCACATAACATATTATTAGCTTTTAAAGAAAAAGCGCACACGGTGCTAAGCTTCGTTGTCAAAAGCGCACAAGGTGAGGGCCTAGGCGCTGAAGCGCAGCTAAGCGCACCTTATGCACTGCTTCCACTTGAAACGCAAGCTTTCACCTAAGGTCCAGTTTCAAGGGACTTTCCGGCTATCATCCAGCCAAAAATAGAAGAAAGAAAACCCCAAAATAAGGCTGGAAGCAACCTAAAACAGCCTAAGATGGCCCTAAACAAGCCTAAAGCATGTCTAACTTCCCTAAAAATGGTATTTTACACTATGAGCCTATCTTAAAAAAAGCCTTTGCTTTCTAAGCACCTATAGAAAGAAGGGCTCTAGGCTTGGCCTGTGCGCCTTGAGAGTGCATATGCTCTTTGACAACATAGTTGCTAACTTGCTAATAGCTTCGCACATGTTAAATTTTTCTCCACTTCTCTTCTTTGTGCCAGTCTCTCTAAATCCCTTACACTCTCACATTTAACAAACAGAGTTGTGAACTCCCATAAGGTATCAATCCCCACATTTTCACACATCCTGATACATATTCATGTAGGGTACATTAGGCTTACATATGAGATCTTAGTAGAGTATACTTATGCCTACATATACATAATCCAAATAATGATACATTGTTATACATGACTTTAGGCTTATCACATACATTATTGTTTGCTTATGGTAAGGAAGTAAAATGATTCAATTCACCGGCATATGTTTGAAAATGCTGAATGTAGGGGAAAAAAAGTCAACTGATCACCCATGGTCCAACTACAGCAAAACTTACTGCATAAAAACTGGATATAATCCTCATAACACTTGTAGTAAACACTTTAGCATAGTAACACACTAACACAATACATTGTTCTCAATAAGCATACCTTAATAAAACTATGAAAGAAACATAAATCCCCTTATTAAGTAGCACTGATAACATTCAACACCTCAAAAAACATAACAAATCATTACTACAGTTAACATATGTGTAATTAGTAAATAATCATAACCCTACACTACAATAGTCAATAACATCCAAAGGTTAAATAATATTAAAACCGATATATACCTGCTCAATGTCCCGTTCAACTTGGCCACCAGTCCTACTAACATCTGAACTCATCGTCTGTTCACAACAACAACCTCAAGTACACACCGTAACAATCAACATCTTAATTGCACAAACTCGCCTAACCTCGTTCATCAAATCAATCACAATCTCTAATATATGTATATAATCCACGTAATTCGTTTACCTAATTAAACGTCAATGAATTGACCTAACTGTCAACCTCGAACAACAACAACAAATCGAGATGGAATCTGTAGAGCAATGAGAAATGGAATGGTTGAGGGTTTTGAGAGCTGATGATTTAGGACGTTGATGTATGTTGCAGGTGTGTTTGAGAGATCAGCATAATAATAATAATAATAATAATAATAATAATAATAATAATAAGGAAATTGGAGATTGATCTGGTGGTGGTAAGCTAAAGGAGTTCAGACCGAAGGAAGAGAGAGAAAGGGGAAAGTAGAGAGAGAGAAAGAGGGATTAGTGGTGGACTTAAAGTAACTCCTGAAAAGGAGAGTCCAGTCGCGTTTTACTAATTATCACCTTTTTAATCCATCCATAATTATACCCGATTTTATTTTTAACGACTAATAAATCAAACTCGAGCATTTTCGGGACATATTTTTGATAAATTCAAGTTCTTTGAGAGCAGTGTTGTAAAAGGCGGCCTAGGCGGCCGCCTAGGCGCTAGGCGGTGGTAAAACTTGGAATTTTGCCCTAGACGGATTCCTCGGCGTTTTGGGGACTAGGCGGAGCCTAGGCGGTCCTAGGCGGGCCTATTTTTTATTTTTTTTTATTTTTTTTTATTTTTTTTATTAAATTTCTAAGTATTTCTAGGTATTTCTTAGTATTATGTGTATATATCTAAGTATTATGTGTATATATCTTAACATATTTTAAAAAAACCCCTAAATTTGTGTATATATATATATAATACGTATAAAATACCAAAACGCCTAATTCCGCCTAATTTTCGCCTAGTCCCGACTAGTCCCTAGGCTAGACCTCACCGCCTGCCTAGCGCCTAGCGCCTTTTACAACACTGTTTGAGAGTACTCGAGTTGTCAGATAACAATTCTGCAATCATGGACGGATGTAGCTTTAAAGGAGGGGTAACACCCGCTATCCCTCAACTTTCCCAACGTAGTGCGAGTTTTTATGTTTTTTGTATTATATTACCCTTGAAATTAAACTAACGCTACTCCTCAATTTTGTAAAAACCTAAAACACTCTCAAAGTTTATCATTAGCTCACCAAAAATAAAATAATAAAAAATTGAACCCTATAAGTCCATAGCCCATTAAACATTTCATTTGTTAATTATAAGATAGAAACCCATAAGGCTTAAGCTAATTAGTTGTTTAAGGGTAGAGGTGCACATACCGAGGTAGGGTTATGTACGGGTAAGAGGAGAAAAATCATATCATATGTACCCAAGTAGGGTATGATCAGGTTCGGGATAACCAAGTAAGGGTCGGAATATTAATATGTGGTTTTGAAATGTAAGTTTTTTTTATTATTTTGTTTAAAAATTATATTTGGTTTGTAATTTGGAAAAATAATCAATACAAATTACCATAACATAAATTTACCGAACTACAAACTAATTGTTTTATAATATACATTTTTAACAAACTTAAATATAAAAGTTGTAAAGTAAATATAAAATACTTTAAAAATTCCGGTAATAAAAAAAATTCACGGGATGACTTGTTTAATTTTATGTTTGTTTTTTTTTTTTTTCTAAATTTGTTTAAGCTAAATTTTAGAATAAAAAAATTAAAAATAAGAAATGATCGTCAAGTTTTATAGTTTAAGTGTAGCTAGTTTACATACATTTATATTTTTTGCTATAAAATTTGTACATCTAGAGTATTGTTATTTAAAAAACAAAATTTCAGATTAAGCGGGTCGTGTTCATGTCGATTTATGAAAAATCGTGTCGTGTTAGAGTTCATGTATTTTACACGGTTTCGAGATGTATATTGGTTCGGTATGTTAACCCGCAAACAAGTTTGAAAGACAGCAAATGGTTCGCAGACCAAAAAAAAAAGACAAAGAAAGAAGGGTAAGTCAAATAGTCGTCTTAGCAAGTAGTAACAAGAAAAAACGCGGTACATTTTGTTATTTTGCTTGACTCCACTAGCTTAATGCACTAGTCAACAACAACCCATGGTAATATTTCAAGTGGATTTCGTTGGACCGCTGATTAAATCACTTAGGGGTTGTTTGTTTACCTCTGAATGGCTCCATTCAAAGGTAATCTCCGAATCGGTCAGAGGTGGGTGGTGTTTGATTGCAAAAACTTGCCCCTCTAAACTGAACCATTAAGACTGAATGGTTCAGCATTGTGATGATGCTGAATGAAAAAATGGACAAAATTTGCCCTCACCTCTGAACAACCCTTCACCCCTCGCTGCAGCCACCACCCAACGACACCACCCTACGTCTCTTCCACCCAATGTCGCCGCCCTGTACGTCTCCTCCACCCAACGCCGCCGACCACCAGCCCCACTCCGTCTATACGTCTCCTCCGGTAAGTGCCGAACCCGAGTTCCCTTCTGTCTTCCGATCTTGAATTGTTTTGTGAAAAGAAAAAGGGTGGTTGAGACTTGGGGATGGGAAGAAGACAAGGAGTGCAATGTGTGTGTGTTTTGGGAAAAGAAAAAAAAAGAGATGTTAAACAAGGATGGAAACACGAGTACGTGTTGTCACGCCCTGGTCAAAGGACCCTCTGGCGTGCGACGTGTTGGTACCTGGTTATAATTATTTATTTATAGATATCGCAGCGAAATTTATTGGTCCAAAATAGATGATAAGAATCTTTTTGTAAAAAGAACTTTGATATATATTTTGGGATTTAAAAACCCATAGTACAAAGTATTTATTCAAAAGATCCTGTCGTAACACAGGTCTATAACATAAAAGGAAATAAACTTTCTTAGGCCTAAGGAGTCAATATATCCCTTCAGCGTTTATTCCTGTCTATATTTTTTAAGCCACCAGGTATCTTATGCCTAGGGAACCTATATATCCTTTCAGCATACACCTGAGCCCAAAATATATTTATTCATCACCTGGAAATGTTTTTAAAAATAATACGTCAGCAAAAACTGGTGAATAGCGTTTATGTGACACAAATCATTTTATACATACAGCATATTAAATTGTTTAAGCATAGTTGGATTTAGTAATCTACACATTCAGAATAACTATCGTATACACTGGCATAGGAATTCAAGTAATCCGCAACTTTAAGATACACTACTATCGGTGTCTTTAAGTATTTTACGCCTCTGGACTACTGCTTTATTTATGCCAGACCCACTAAATCATAATCATCGTGTGCATATTATTTGATCAAATCATACGTATACATTATAGCCTGAGTGCTATCTATAGATTACCCTCTACGTTTTAAACAATCAATATTTTGCATGCGGGTTTTCAAAATAATCAAAACATTTTAATTTTGAAAGCAATAAACGTATTCACCTTGACAGTATAACCACGCCACTAGATTTTTGGATATCAGTCTGGTTGAAAGCAGGTATCACAACGTCAGGTTGGATCTTTACTTAATACTATTTATACTATTATTTCTTTATAAGTGTAAAAAGTTTGATGTGAACCGTGAAAGGAAGCGTTCAAAATGGATGCTTTATATAGTGCAAGTTTTTTTGTGATGGCCAAGAAATTCATAGGTATAGGTATGATAGATGTTTACCCCTGAAGAATTTGATAGTAGTAAGTTTTGAATGAATTCATACCACGTGAACTCCCAATGTACAGCTCAATAAGCTTGGGCACCAAGTTTATGATAGTAATCCTTAATGTGATGTATAAATTTTATCCTAAATTCACAAAATTATTCATTTACTTATGAATTTTAATTGTAGTGTTAATATTGTTATTAATTATTATTATTATTATTATTATTATTAAACGGTCTCTTAGTAAATGCCCGACTACACCCCTTGAAATTCTAATGGCCACTTTACTTATTACGAACTCATTGTACACCACTTAATATATGAGTGTCATACCTATACTATAATAAACTAGTGGATTAGCCAGCGCGATGCGGCGGGTACACAACCTCTAATATAACGCTACTATACACAATCTAAAAGACATGTTATAAGATGCTAGTCGCACTCTAAAGCATTTAAGAAGTCGTTAATGTTCTCTAAATATTTTTGTTTAATAAGAATAGGTTTCGGCTTAGTGATATGATAGTTATGAATGTGAAATATTTATGTTGTAAACTATGTCGTCAAGGCGAATAGGCGCACTTACGATAGCCATAATGGCATGTAAAAAGAAAATAGAAAAATTAATCACTTTATTCATCTATGCTTTAGTGATTGCATGAAATTGACTAAACACGACGTATCGATGGTTAATGATAGAGTTTATGAGTTGCATTATTATTTTGCATTGTCCATGATCGATCCGTGATAGATGTATCGATGGTTAATGATAGAGTTTATGAGTTGCATTATTATTCTGCATTGTCCATGATCGATCCGTGATAGATGTATTGATGGTTAATGATAGAGTTTATGAGTTGCATTATTATTTTGCATTGTCCATGATCAATCCGTGATAGATGTCTCGATGGTTATTGATAGAGTTTATGAGTTGCATTATTATTTTGTACAATTGCTATTAAAAGTGGTACATAAGGGTATAAATGGAGCAAAGAGGGTAAAAATTTGGAGATTACACTTAAGGCTTTTGATATGCCATCTTAATTTTGACATTTTAGACATTTTTTGCCATAGCTCCCCTTTTATAATGTAGTATAAATATAGATATAGATATAGATAAACATAAACATAAACAGGGAGTAATTATAATAAAGAGGGATGAAATGATTTCTTTGGATTACACGGTACAAGTATCTTAATGCATTGAAGGGTAAATTAGGGAAGATTTATATGACATTTGAGGGTTAAAGCACATGGCTTTTCATATGCCATCCTAAGTTTACCAACTTGGACAACTTTGCCCTTCCCTCACTCTTTATAATGTAGTAGAGATAGGGTGAATATTTAACATATATATATATCAAGACACTAAGCCAGTAGCTCAACTAGTTATAGATATTTTCATAATTTATAGGGTCGTGATTAAATAAAATTTCGAGGTATTACATCCTCCCCACCTTTATTCAAATCTCGTCCTCGATATTTATTGGAACAAATGCGGATATTTCTTCATCATTTCTTACTCTAGTTCCCATGTATATTCAGGACCGCGCCTCGAGTTCCATTTTACCTTGACTAACACTATTTTCTTTCTCTATAATTTATTTTCTTGTCGATCTTCAATTTGTAACGGTTGCTCAACAAATTTCAATTTTTCGTTTACTTAAACGTCTTGTAGCGGTATTACCAAGTTTTCATCTGCCAAACACTTGCGCAAATTGGACACATGAAATACATTATGTACTCCACTCATTTCTTTTGGAAGTTCGAGTTGATAAGCGACTGGTCCGACTCGTTTTAGAATTTTGAAGGGTCCAACAAAACGTGGACTTAGTTTTCCTTTCTTTCCGAATCATACTACGCCTTTCCAGGGTGAAACCTTTAATAACACTTTATCTCCGACACTAAATTCCAATGGTTTCCTTCGTCGACCTGCATAACTCTTTTGTCTATCTCTAGCAGCTTTCATTCTTTCATAGATCTGTAATACTTTATCAATTGTTTCCTTAACTATTTCAGGTCCTGATAACTGACTTTCACCGACTTCAGACCAGCGTACGGGTGTTCTGCACTTCCTACCGTATAAGGCTTCAAATGGTGCCGCTTGTATGCTTATGTGATAACTATTGTTGTATGAAAATTCTATTAGAGGCAAGTGATCATCCCAACTTCCTCCAAAGTCTATCACACATGCTCGAAGCATATCTTCCAAAGTTTGAATAGTCCTTTCACTCTGCCCATCGGTTTGTGGATGGTAAGCAGTGCTAAGGTTCAAACGTGTTCCCATTGCTTTCTGAAAACTTTGCCAAAATTGAGACGTGAAATGTCACACCCTCAAATTTCCACTTGCGGAGTTTTACCGCGAGGCGCATGACAAACCAGGATCCAAGTCAACGGTCACAATAAACAACACTATATGAAATACGTAAACTCAAAACTTAGTTATCAAACCATTAAAACATAGCGGAAGCTTTTAAAGATTTCATCAATTACAAAACCGTGTTCCCAAATGTTCAAGACATTTATTTAAAATATGCCACTAAGCCTAGACGCCAATGCAGACCCGTGCGCCTAGTCCAATCGATGCTACCTTAGCGACCTGAGAAAAACATGCCAAAAATACGTCAACATATAATGCTGGTGAGTTCACAGGTTTGTTCAATATGTTACCAAAATAGTTACCAAAACGTTACCATGTCCATACTATGCCAATGTTACCAATTCCGCTAGCTAGGCGTATGTTTTATTACTACTACGATTGAAAAACCATTACTAGACACGTTTAGCAATGTCTAGCAATGTTCAGCCCGAATGTTCAGCAAGATACCAATGTTATCAGTTCGAGACAATATGCACCCGCCCGGCCCTCCAAGCCGACGAGTGGGGCAGGTCACGCCCAATAGATCTATCCACACTTCCCCCGTTGTGCATCCCCGCACATTCATGGTTTTCCCCTGGGACTTTAAAAGATCGTATAGCAATGCAAGTTAAAACTATAGTATGACATATGTTACCAAAATAGTTTAGCGCATGTTTTCTCCCCCAAAAGTTAAAGCTATAAAAGTGGGGCCGTGAACTCACCTTAAATTGTGTTCCTCGGTAAATAGTAAAATTCTAAGCCCTTGATAATCCCTCTACCGGAGATCTGTCAAAATGTTCACATAAGTGTTCCGACTAATAACCATAAGGTTATCTAGTCCCTGATTGTCCAGATCGTAACCAAGTATGTTTTTAAAACGTGTTTAAGTGTTTAACCGACACACTAGACCGACCTGACATCCCGTTGGTGACTCATTACCCTAACTAATTAAGTACACATAGATTACACACAAGGTTCAAGCATAAAACTGTAACACCCCAACCGATGGCGGAATCATCAAGGTGTCTCGTAGTGACGATTGTTTAAAAGCTCATGGTACTAAAATGTAAATACTTGATTATTGAATATTTTTTACAACATGTGAAAATAAATACACAACAACAATTGAGATAGTTGATTTATTTAGTCTAAGTCCAAAGTCCTATGTGAAGCGTCAAGCAGCTTATCCTGAAACATGCACGAAAATAAATTTTGTCAACATATGATGTTGGTGAGTACTACCTAGCTTTGTACATATAGTATAAGTTTTGAAAACTGGTACAATTCATGTGTCTAGCATCACCAAGGCATTATGTAAACACGCAAGTAACCGAACAAGAAAAAGATCAGATGTAAAGTGGTAAAATGAAATTGATAATGAGCACCCTAACACGTGTCAAGTCTAAAAGAGCACCACAACATAAGTTATGTCCACATGAGCACCGTAACATAAGTTACGTCTATATGTAAAGAGCACCATAACATAAGTTATGTCTAGTTGTACGATTTTGTATGTAAGCTACGTTCATGTTCAAACATAAAGCACAAAGATAAACAAGACACGTATATGAATTGTAAATGAAGAAAAAATGTATGTGTAATTGAATGTGAAAGTTTTGTATACTTGTGCATGAATCACCCCAAAAGTGTAAAAACGAAGAAGGGGATAAGTAATACTCACCTTATCAAGGTGGCAAGTCTTGTGGAATTGAATAAGTGTAATCCAACGTTGCCAAGTCTCTCCCTATGTGTAAGGTAACAATTAAGTCTAAGTCTATCTAGTCTATAAGTATTTTCTAGGGTTCCGAATTGGGGATAAGTATTTATTTGATTAAATATCAAATTGTTTATTAAATATAAGAAATTTAATAAATAAATAAACAAAAGTCTTTTTGTAAATTTTTAAGTTGATGATGGTCACAATATAAAGTTTTAAGTATGAAAATAATTTTTATAAAATTATTTTCTTGAAAATAGAATATTTAATCTATATATTTCAAGTTGTCAAAATATAACTTTAATATCTAAAAATATTAAAATTAAAGAATTTCTGAATTAAAAATTGTATTTCAGTTCTAAATAAATAGAAATAATTTATATAAAATTTTGATGCAAAAATATTGAAAAATGAATTTATTATGATTTATTTATGATTAAAACTAACAAAAATTAATTAAAAATATAAAATGAACGGTTTTTCTGAAATAAAAATAATTTCTGAAATGCTTAAGGCTATACAAGTTTAGAATAATTTTTGTGGAATCTAATAAAATCGTTTAGATATTTTTATTGAATTTTACAATTATAAATGAATAAACTTGTAATATTTATAATATATATTAAATAAATTATTTTTGAAAAACTAAAAATTGTACAATGAACCTTACCATTAGGAGGTCATACAGTAATTTTTGTAGAATTTATAAACCACTTTTAGTATTTAAAAACTATTTTAAAAGATTTAATATATTAAGTATATATATAAAAGGGTAAAAAAAATGTTTGTTGATTATGGGAGTCGAACCCGGGCCTCTGGCCGGTTCGGGTTTTATCACAAGCGTGGCCACCAACTGAGCCACACCCTGAGAACGAATTAAACTAGATTCGAAATAATTATATAGGTTAAATGGATTAATTGATTTGTTTTTAGAAAAATAAAAAGTGGATACGGGGCTCGAACCCTTGGCTGTGGCCGGTTCATTTCTTAATCAACACTCTTGTAACACCCCAACCGATGGCGGAAACATCGGGATGTCACGTATTGATGATTGTTCAATAGCTCATGGTAAATAATAGATTTCATTATATGATTTAAATAAATTACATACAATTGTCCTACAAGAATTCGTACATTAAATTGAATAAAACTATGCACACATCTTCAAGCATTAATTCAAATCTTCAAGCAAGTAGAACCTGAAACATGTTAAGTTGAAAATATTTTGGGTCAACAAAAGTTGGTGAGAATTACATAGGTTTTGATAATTGAATAAAATTTGTTGAGCAATTCATGTGTCATGGCAAATCTAGTCCATATGTGAAAACATACTAGAAGTAAATCGAGTGCATAATCAACCCTTGTGACTGTTGTATTGTGGTACATCCCATACGCTCATGGTTCACTCGTTTATATTGCAGTAACAAACACCCACGCTACCTTTGTAGGAGGCACGTATCCGGGTGGGATTGTCAGTCCAATAGATCTATCAATGTATACCGTCGGCTGATAAATGTTTATACTAGAATTGTGCTTACCCTAGTCATGTTCAAGACATAATGCAACATAGAAATACACATAGACACATTGATGATTGAATTGCATAAATGATGTTGTAACATGTTTCACCCCAAAAATGGTGATAAATAGAAAAGGGGGCTATGTAAAACTCACCTTAGCAAAATGTTATATCTGTTGAAAAATTGAATAGTGATGTTGCCCAAATATGTCAAGTATCACCCTATAATAAGGTAATAAATATGTCTAAGTCTATCTAGTCTACAAATGTATATGTTTTGTGGCTTCGAATTGGGGATAAATGCTTGTTTGATTATTATTAAAAATGTTTGATAATTGAGAGAATATTAGTAATTAATTAGACAAAAAACTTTTTATAAAATTTAAATCTAAGATGGTCACAAGAATGTGTTTAAACTATAAAAATGATTTTTATAAAATTATTTCCTTTAAAATAGAATATTAATTTTATTTATAACAAATTGTCAAAATTTAACTTTAATATTTAAAAATATTAAAATTAAAGAATTATTAGTTTAAAATTTATATTTCTGTTCTAAATATTCAGAAATAATTTGTATAAAATTTTGGTGCAAAAATATTAAAAATTGGATTTATTATGATTTAATTATGATTAACACTAACAAAAATTGATTAAAAATATTAAATAAATGATTTTTCTGAAATAAAAATTATTTCAGAAAAGTTTATCATTATATAAACTCAGAATAATTTTTATGGATATTTATAAAATTGTTTTGATAATTTAATGGAATTTTATAAATATAATAGAATAAAATTGATTTAATTATTATATATATTAAATAAATAAATTTTTGAAAAATAAAAATTGTGAGTGAAACTTTTTCATCAGATAAACTTAAAATAATTTTTGTAGAATTAATAAAAGAATTTTAATATTTTAAAACGAATTTATAAAATTATAAGTATTATATAATTACTTTTGATTTGTTTGTTTAAAAACGAAATAAGGAAAAAAAAATATATGCCACTGTCGGGACTCGAACCCGCGTGGCTCAGGAAGATGGCACCAGACACAACCACTTGGTCTAGACCAGTGGTTGTGTTAGTTCTTTTTTTATTTAAAATAAATATAATATGCAAAAATCGTGTTTATCCCCAAATAACCTACGAGCCCTAATTTTTCCAATTGAACAATTCACACATCAATAACCCAATTAACCTTAGGGCTATTGATGTGTGAATGCCGAAGGTTAAAACCCATAAAAAAACCATACTTACAATGCAGTATCGAGCACGATTGGACAGTCAACTTAAAAAGTCAAAACACGATTGAATTATCAAGAACAGAGGATTTTTATGAAGAATTGGAGGTTGAGAAAGATTGTTCGGCGAGGTGAGTAGGTCCAGTAGTGTCCAATTTATAGGGATGATGTCTGAATCGTAAGATTGGAATGTTTGACTTTCATAATGACGTTGACGCGTCAATTGGCTATAATGGATAAGAATTGAAGGGAAATTGTCGTGTGTTTGACTCGTTCCAGGCCGGAAATTACGATTCCAATCAATCCAAGATCAAATTACACGTTAACGATTGTGATTATGGTAAGTCTTTGATTCTTAGTTGACTTTCCAAGTCAACTGAGATGTTTTGGAAACGGGTTATAATTATAATTTGTCCAGACTTAAACAAGTGAAATGGCTAGAGCAGTTGGTTTCAGTGTGTTTGTATGGTTGAACCGGCTGAGGACTCGGGTTCGAACCCCGGCCTCAGCATATTATTTTTAAAAATTATTTTTATCATATACTTAATATATATATATATATTATATTATGAATAATTATCATAGTATTAGGGTTTAAAATGCCACAAAATAATTAAATGTAAATAATAATAATAGAACTTGTCGTTTTTATCCAGATTATACGTAACGTATAATTATTTAATGCGAAATGTTACAACTCTGTTACCAACTGATCTGTGTGATCAGTTGGTGATAATTTTTGTTCTGAAATGTTTTTAACTCGTGTCTGCGATTCATGTTCTTCCCCAAATCAATTGATTCGAACCCTAGACTTTCTAATACAACGATTCAACAATCAATAACCCTTGTATTCATAGGGTTATTGATCATGATACAACGAAGAGTGAAAATACATTAAATAACGTGACTTACAACGCTGATTTGATGACGAATGCGTGGTCAACCAAGAAGTCAAATCTCTAACGATTTGCAGGTTTATACGAGGATCTAAAAGAAATTGAGTATTAAGGGTTGTATATCGGCCCTTTTAGCTTATAGGGGAGGCACCAATTTATACTAATAACACGTAAACGAAATTTTGGAAGTTTGACCCACATTAACTCACATACGCGTGTTAAGGCCCAACAATTGGAATGTTTGACTATGATTTGGCGTGTATAATACGCGTGAAATGCTGTCAATTCCATTATCACGAATTAATTAGGTGTTTTTTTCCATATTTGGTTCAATCAAAGTCAAACAAGGAGGGTATTTGGTGTGGGTCTTCTGCAGCGATCAAGAAGAAGGGAAACAAGGAGTTTTATTTTGTTTTAAATACTTAATGCTTCAGTATTCTATCACAAAAGGCCTCATGGACTAGTGGTTTGTGTTGTGGTGTTAAAGGTTGGGCCGGATTGGAGCTGGGTTCGAGTCCCGGCTCCTATGAAATATTTTTTTTTTTAAACAGAGGGGAGGGGCAAGGGGAGATGGGCTGGTTGGTTTGGGCTGCAATGTTTGGGCTCAGGATGTTGGACAAGGGACTAAGTTAGATGGTTTATTTAGTTTATTGTTTGAAACCAACATTATATATATATATATATATATATATTTTTAATCATTATTATTATTATATACGAAAATAAAAATAAAAATAAAATAAAAAGAAAAGTGACGGATGTCACAAAAACACTTAGTTTGTATCAAAAATCTCATTTTTGAATCAGAAGGGTCGAACCAGGAAGACTGATCCTCCTTCGCCCGTTTTAACCCACCTTCGACCCTTTGGAAAGCCTCCTTCGACCGTTCTTACAGATTCGACCATGCTGTCCAGGTTCGACCCTGGGATTCCACATTCGACCACTCGACCGGTCGAATGTGTCTAGGTTCGACCCTGACAAATTATGTTTCCCAAAATGCTTCAAAAACATCCGAAAACATCCCGAAACATCATCAAACACTACAGTCAAGCATGTATAACTTATCCCTACAAAACCCCACCAATTTTTCCCCAAAACCTATCCATTTCAGCTCTTTCCCAAAATGGCAAAGATTATGGAAGTGTCACATCATGCATGTAATCTTTACCCAATTTGGAAACTTTTTAATATCAATCCATAATCATCTAAAAATGTTCAGTTTATCATGTAATCAAAAACCCCCAATCGCTTTATTGATAATACTCACATGCACAAGCCCTAGATTCAATAAAATCCCTAATTTAGACTTGATATCATCATCTATCTAATTATAACCTCCAATAATCCTAAACTATCATCACTAGCAGCCCTAGATCATGTTTCTAGCATTAGCACAACAACAAATCATTAAACAACACATAACATCACATAACACATAATTAACATATGTTTATTGATACAAAAACCTATGTTTAATGATAGGGTTTAGGTTTAGAAAGGTGCTTAAAAGGTTTTTATTGATAAAAACATCCTTAGAACAGATCTGACATTTAGGGTTAGATAAAAACGAATTAAAATACTTGAAAAAGGTTTAGAATTAAGAACATACCTTGGATTCTTGATTAGATGTTGTTGATAGGTTAGATAATGAAAAAGAAGAGCAAAAACTCCTTCCTTAGTGATTAAAATCGTTTGGGAGTGTTTTGAGACGGTTAGGGTTTGTGAAATGGTGAAAAATGACAAAGTTTGGTATTTATACTAGTCCACATTCGCCCCTTCTACCTGGGCGAATGTACCCACATTCGCCCCTTTCACAGGGTCGAATGTGCATGTTCTGGTCGAATGAAACTTCTTCATTTTCACATTCCAGGTTCGCCCCTTTGATAAGGGTCGAACCAAGATTATTTCCCATGTTCGCTCACTCGATGTGGTCGAACCAGGACTTATGTTTTTCCAGTTTTCCAATTTGTCGTGTTTAACGCATTTTAACGTACCTTAAAATATAAGCATGCAACCTTAGTCTATGTTTAACATATTTAAGCATGGATAATTATCTACACATCGTTTAAACACATCTATGCATATAATCTACCACACGACAATTAATCTACATATACACTTAATTAGTTTTTGTAATTTCACCAACAACGGGACCCGGTACTAGTGTATTCCCAAAACGACTCCCAGTGATCATCCAGATCATTGAACCCTAGACAATCCTAACTTGAACCGACTCAACTAATCTAGTTAAGTCCGTTTATAAATGTTTCCCGCTAAGGTAGACTTAGATGTTACTAAAATGTTTAAACCAAATATGCCGGGTGTTACATGAAACGACTGTCTCGATCTGATACTATAGACAATGGTACACCGTGCAAGGACACGATGTTGTTAACATATAACTTTGCCAAGTTGTCCATAGTTATTGTATCTTTCATTGGAAGGAAATGTGCGGACTTAGTTAAACGATCAATGATAACCCAAATAGTGTTATTTCCACGACTGGTTCGGGGTAGTTTTGTTATGAAATCCATGGTTATCATTTCCCATTTCCATACTGGTAATTCCAACTGTTGCAATAAACCTGAAGGTTTTTGATGTTCAGCTTTTACTTGTAAGCAGGTAAGACACTTTGCGACATATATAGCAATATCCTTCTTCATACTTATCCACGAGTAATTTTCTTTCAAATTTTTGTACATTTTATCGCTCCCTGGGTGCATCATATATTTTGACTTGTGTGCTTCTTCTAGGATTTTATCTCTTAGATCGTTAATAATAGGCACCCAGATTCTTTTATTCATTCTTAATATTTCATCTTCTCCTTTGACCAATTGGTCAAGCATGCCTTTCAGTCCTTCTCAATGTTATTTCCCTCTTGTGCTAAACTCTAAGCTTCCTTTATTTGACTTATCAAATCGACTTGAAGTTCCAGTCGTAAAGCACGAACTCGCTTCGGCTTTTCCCTCTCCTTCCTACTCAGAGCATCAGCTACCACATTTGCTTTTCCTTCATGATAGCGAATTTCACAATCATAATTGCTTAATACCTCCATCCATCTTCTCTGCCTCATATTTAATTCCTTCTGGCCGAAGATATATTTCAAACTTTTGTGGTCAGTATATATTATGAATTTGACTCCATAAAGATAGTGCCTCCATATCTTTAGGGCAAAGATTATGGCACCTAATTCCAGGTCATGAGTCGTATAATTCTTTTCATGAATTTTCAATTGACGTGAGGCATAAACTATAACCTTGTTACGTTGCATTAGCACACAACCCATTCTCGTGTGGGATGTGTCACAGTATACAACGAAATCTTCTACACCATCTGGTAAGGACAAGATTGGTGTATTAGTGAGTTTTTGTTTTAGGTTTTGAAAAGCTTCTTCCTGCTTTTGTCCCAATTCAAATTTCACAGACTTTCTTGTCAAAGAAGTTAAAGGAACTACGATTCGGGAAAAATTTTGAATGAATCTTCTATAGTAACCAGCCAACCCTAAGAAACTACGAACTTCAGTTGGTGTCTTGGGATTCTCCCATTTAGATATTGCTTCCACTTTTGCGGGATCTACTTGAATGCCTTTTGCATTTACTACGTGACCAAGGAATTGTACTTCGGATAGCCAAAATTCACATTTCGAGAATTTTGCATACAATTTCTCAGTTCGTAATAATTCAAGTAATATTCTAAGATGTTCTCCAGGGTCCTCTTCATTCTTAGAGTAAATAAGTATATCGTCTATGAATACGATAACAAATTTATCTAAGTAAGGCTTCAACTGGGTATGTCGGGTGGTTCAACCGAACCGTAGCAACGCGTGAGATTGGTTCGTATAAATTTTGTTAAAAATTGGTTTGCCCCGCGGCGAAGCACGGGTGTTAAACCTAGTTTGAAACAAACCATAAAGACTATCTATGTAATTTACTCTTATTTTTGACAAATACTTGGTGTTTGTATAAAATGAATGGAATAAGAGTAGATGATCATTAAGGTTTGGAGTAAAGTATGGATTTGGTCCCCGATTCCATTGTTTGCTTCCACAAATTGATTGAAAAAAAAAAAAAAAAAAAAAAACTTGTGAATTTAGTGGAACACTAAAGGAACAGGGTTACCACACTTGTGTAAAGTTGACCATTTAGGTGAAATGGTTACTTCACGTGGATTTAATGAAAAAGATATATCTGGTTAAGTTATTGGACAATAAATGAATAGTTAAAGACTAAATAATTATAAAATTTAACACCAAATCTATAATTTGCCCAAACTACATAAACTTTTTGTATAACTATTTACTTTTCAAAAAAAAAACACATAAACTATTTGTATAACTTACTCAAGAAAGTAAGATGTCCCAATTTTTTGCATTTAAAAACATACACAAATAATAACAATAATAATAATAATAATAATAATAATAATAATAATAATAATAATAATAATGTGGAAATTTGGAACCAATATGTAAACTGTGACAATATAATAATAGAACAAGTAGAAATAAATGACGTTAAACAAGCGGTTTGAACTCTTCAATTTAGTTGAGCCACACCACCACTTTTGCAATTTGCAAAGACAAAAGTTAATTGCAGTGTAACTACACATGATCTGTAGGATGATCTGTAAAAACGCACAACGGGATGCTTTTTGCTTGTCCGTTCCACTGTGGCAAGTCCAAGGACCAGATCACTCGTACGGCCACATTGTGACTCAAATTTTTTTGATCGATAGTGGCAAATCGGCAGGGGCCAGACTCAACCTGGGCTTAATTTATCTACGAGAATCGCAAACTTCCACTAATGCGCCAAAAAACAGGAGGCTAAGAATCATTCGCCTCTGGCCCTCTGTCCACGGACTTCTTTCAATCTTTGTGCCCCCCCCCCCCCCCCCCCCCCACATAATATAATACACGTGTGTGTGCGCGGAGTAATTTTCACGAGGGTTGTATATTGTGGGAAAAGTGGAGGGTTGAGGGGAAAGTTTGTAAATCTAATGTGGCGTTGAGGTGGCGGTTTGTAGAGGCTTGTACAGTGTGGCTGCGGGTGTTGTAAACCAACTACTTGTCTACTGTAACTTTTAACATCATAAAATCATAATTAAGCAATGATAACCTGCTACAAAACATGACTTGCAATGACAATAACATCCAAAATTTTATGGTTCTAAATTAAAACAGGGCTATAAATATACTTGGGCTCCAAAATGCATCAAACAAACGAAAACCATAATTTTTAACAATTACTGTGGATCTACGTACGTACGTATATTTAGATATAGCTATTGCCAGGACGTGTGTCAGTTCATAGTAGGGCGAGTTGTACGTGGACGGACAGGCGTCTTTGAAGGGCTTACCCTGCATCAAAATGGAAGAGTTAAAACACAGAAATTCAGAGAGTAGGTGGCTAAACAAAACATGCAGGCTTGGTTTTAAAAAACGCTAGGCACACAAAAGCGACGAGATCTAAGCTCAACGCGCGAAGCGCAAAAGCGGTGAGCTTTTCGTACCTGAAGCGCACACTAATATATCATTTTTTAATATATCCCATATATATCTCATAGGTTTTTAGCTTCCTTTACCCAAAATAGAGCTGTAAATAAGGTTGTTATATGATTTTATCTATATGTACAAGCCAAAAAACCTAAGGTACAACATGTTTCTGCATAAAAACTCATGGAATACGAGAGGCGCGCCTCAGGGCCAAAAAACAAAAAAATAAAAAAAAAATGTGCTTTTTTTGCGCTTCCTGAAAAATGCCCAGGCGGCAGGCGCAGATCCCTGAGTCGCAATTCTTGGCGCCTTGTTGCGCCTCGCGCCTCAGGCGCGCTTTTAAAAACCCAGCATGCAGGTCGGGCAGTATGTGTGACACGTGATATAGGTCCATTTTAAAAAAGGGTAATTTTTATGTTCAGGTCAGGTACTCAGCCGGTTAGGTAAGTTTATAATATTTTAAAATAAATCACTTCATCCTTTACACCCATTTAAAATGTTTCACTTTAGCTAATTTGCAATGCTGTACCAGTTTGACCCGTTATCGTTAAATTCAACCTGAATCGACCAGTTTCATATAAAGGGGTTATAACCGTCATCTGTAAGTGTTTAAAATGAGATAAAGTACCTTATTGGCAATGACCCCAATACAGCACCACTACAGTTCAGAGCTGCAATTGCACTCTCAGCCTGAAATACACAACACATGATCACCAAAACTAATCCACATATATGGGTTATAATAGTCACCTGTAAGCTTTTTAGCTTAAGATAATTTAGAAACGTTAAGCTTATCTTGATGTTGGAAGTTAAAATAGGACTCTTTCGGAACATGCAAATGTGCAAAACCATCTCTCATGGAGAGAGAGATGAAGTTATTATTCAAGAAAACAGATTAATGATGACGATAAGATTACCAACTTGGTTTAAAAAGGGCGCCTCGCACAAAAGCGACGAGGTCTAAGCGCATCGCGCGAAGCGCAAAAAGCGTGCGATTTTCGTACCCGAAGCGTGCACTAATTATATAATTTTTTTTATATATCTCAAATATATCCTATGAGTTTTAGCTTCATTTACCCAAAATATAGCTATAAATAAGGTTTTTACAGTATGTGATTTTACCTGTATGTACAAGCCAAAAACACCAAGGTACAACATTTTTATGCATAAAAAATACCCTGTTTACGTGAGGCTTGCGCCTCAGGGTGAAAAGCAACTGAAATTTGACAAAAAGCGCCTGAGGCGCGCGCCTTTGGAAATTGGGTAGGCGCAAAGCCCTAAGGCGCCCTAGGCTGCGCCTTGCGCCTAGGGCGCGCTTTTTAAAACCCAGATTACCAAAGAGCAAAAAGTGGGAGATCAAGGGAAATTAATGAGAATTTTTAAGCTATTACTCCATTTTAGCACAATATAAAATATACTTTAAAACATGAGTATATACACAATGACTAAATTATCCTCTATTGTTTTTTAAGTAATGAAAGAAAAACAAACTAAAAAGAGTTAAAAGAAATAACCATCACAAACTCCACAAATGCAATACGAGATGAGTGATGATAGTCTCCAAGCAACCTCAACCTATAAACCTAAAAAAAGCAAATTCGATAAAATACGGTTAACACTTCAGACGGAAACAAGGTTATCAAAATTCTTAAAAAGGGATCGAATACAAACCTCTCCACAAAATGTTTCAAAGAAGAGTTTAACATCTGCCTGAGTAATCTTCTTATCAATGTTGGTACAGTAAATAGTCCTTGCGCACATTTCCCTTTCATCCTCAGACTAAACACGTATTACAGAAAAGATTAATGTTAGCACTAAACTGCATACACAATTTATTAAATGTTCATAATTGTAGTAAACGAATCAAGAATCTCACTCGGGGCAGAAAAGTTGGATTGACGGGTGCAATTGCAGTTTTTGAAGGCAGAACCCTAAGTGGGTAGTACCCAAGCATTGTTCCAGCAAGACTCAATGCATTCTTTGCTCCTTCTGCAAGTAACGAAAACAAAACTTAACGTAATACAAAGCACAAATTAAAATTACCAGAGGTAGAAAAAGTTATATTTGCATACCCTCATCAGTAAACTCAATAAAAGCAAAACGAAGAACAGAATTAGGGTCACCGCATACACGGCAATCAACAACCTATAGTGACAACAAGAAAAAGGTACACTTTAAAAAACCATGATAATACGATACACACCAGCAAAAGCAAATAACGATAAAAATAACATATTTTACCTGCCCGCAGCTGATAAAAAGTCCTGCAAGTTGTTCTTCAGTAACCTAAACTCAAACAGTCACAAACCAAATATCCAAACATTATTAAAAGGAGCTAATATTATTACATTATAAGTTATAAAATTGCATGACTCTTTACCTGCTGATCAATGTCAGATACATGAATTGTTCGCTTAATGGCATCTTCTTGTTGTGCCATGTTGGTTCTATTATTCAATCGCCTCTTTCCATTACCATAATTACCCTTCTTCTGGTCATAAACAACAAAAAGCCCTAAATAATCAGAAACATAAAACAAAAAAAAAACTTTTTTTATTTGTTATTTCCCACTTGCGAACTAAATAACTAATACATCGAAGTAGAAGACAAATGGGCAACAAGCTGCACCGCCAGCCCCCTTTAATCAGCATGTTTGCGTTCCCCTGGCCTTCGACACGTTCGGTTCCTTTGCACCGGAGGCTGTGCGGTCTTTGGCTCGGGTTCAGCGAGTAGTGCACAACAACTTTTCCACCCCAAGGGCGGGGTTTGTTTTTAGCAGATTGGGATTTTCTATCCACAAAGGGGTGACGGCGCAGCTTGTTGCCCGCCTACCTACTATCCTTATGTAATTTACCCTTTATGATATGTATGAATTTATCTTTAAAAAAAATGTTAAAATACTGGAAAAAAAAAAAGTAGGGAGTTTCATGAAAGCATACCCTTCCAGTTGAAACACCATTAATATTCCCAAAACCTGTATGGTTAGTCTGCATCATGAAATCATTAACAACACCATAACCAAAAGGAGCAGCAACAGCACCAGCAGGTGGTGGAGATTGCATTACACCTCCATTAATATTAATATTAATATTATTATTATTATTATAACCATTTTTTGACAATGAAGGAGGCACAAACTCTTCAGCCAAAGGATTCAACTTAGAAAGCATATCCTCCAAATCCCTAATTTCTTTCTTAAAACCATCATCATTTACATCAACAGACCTCTTCTTCTCTTGATTAACAGTAACACCATCATTTGACCGGTCAACATCATTTGATTCCACTTGATTATTCGACACACCGTTCTCAACAACCGCCATGATATTATTATTATTATTATCGATCGGCCACCACTGACACTGGGATCAAATTACAGCACTTTACAGATCAATAATTGTAAAGATTGAAACTTTTTTCAAAAGGGTATACAGATTAAGCTGAAAAGATTGATTTGGATTACCTGTTGTTTAGAAGAGTTTTGAATGGAGTGCTGGCTGATTTGGGTTACCTGTAGTGAAATATTGTGTGAATTGAGAGATTATTATGTAAAGGGTATGTGAATTAAATGGAAAGGAGAGCAGATTAAGAGATGAACAGACCGTCTTAATGCATCGATCGATGTTTTCTTTGGAGAAAAGGATGGGTGTTCTTCGTTTGGTCCGTTTTGTGGCACTCTACGTCTATGATATGGCACAACCTACAAGAACAGTATTCTTTATTATTATTATTACTAGCTTATACCCCGGGAGCGTCCCGGGTTGAAAAATCTAAGTAAAGTGAATAAAATTAGAAGTATCTAAACTATAAAAATGGCATCTATGTATCAACTTACATTAGATATTTTTAAAAAAAAATATACCAAAAGATCCATTTCACCTTACAACATAACATCAACACCTAAAACAGAATATTAAGATCCCAAGCACTTCAAGGGGACAAAATTGTTTAGCACCAATACATTCAGTCAAAGGTCTTTAACTGAATACAATAAGATTTGAGCTATTTCAGAATATGGTAGAAAAAGAAAACATAACAATTACCTGTTGGAGAGCGTCCCGGGTTGAAATATCTAATATGACATAATAAAATATCTAATATGACAACATAATTAATGACTTGCCAATATATGATTAATTATTATTATTATTATTATTATTATTTTAAACAAATCTCTGCCGTAAGTTATCATATTATAATATAAAAAAAAGGGTAATTGGGTCGGGTATCACCTAATCCCAGGCCCGACCCAAACCCACAATTTTTTTTAAACTAATATATCCCGGGAGCGTCCCGGGTTGAGAAATATAATTTGAAATATCAAATTTACACCTGAAATAGACTGATGCGTTTTACAGTTACATGCAGGAAAGCTTCGGGTAGCACTTAACCTAAAACAATTAACAATGTATCTTCAATGTTATTGCATAACCTTAAACATTGTATAACTCTAATATTAAAACCTAGCATAAAACAATGTACAACTCCAATGCTAACACATGTTGTAAATAAAAATCATATTTACTGGTTTGAACATAACTAATGACTTGCCTATACATGATTAATGAATACCTGAACACTTTGTGTTTTTTTCCTGTATGAACAAAACCATACAAAAAATAGTCGTTTTTTTCTCCGTTTTTTATATAGAACTATGGTACCCGTTGGAAAGATAATAAAAACGCTCGTTAATTTGGTGCAATTTTTTTCTTTAAAAAATCTCGTATATAAAAGATATTAACGTTTAAAAGTTATAGGAGAAAACATTAGCGATAAAAATCTAATTTTGTTTTTAAATTTTAAATTATTATTTTCCTAAAATAAAGCTCTTGTCACATGGCACACTCAATGAAGAGAATACCCTCTTTGATTGCCATGTCATTAAAATGGCTTTGGTTTATTATATGTATAGATAGATATAGATAGATTCATTAACGTGAAAAGCGCAAAGACGTGTGATGCATCAACGTGAAGAACTTTTATATTATTTATTATTCACTAGATTATACCCCAGGAGCGTCCCGGGTTGAGAAATTTAATATGATACATCAATTTTACATATGAAATAGACTGATGTATAACTCTAATATTAATATCTAACCTAAAACAAATTAATAATGTACAACTCCAATGCTAACACCTAACCTAAAAGAATGTAGAACTTTAATGTAACTCTAATATTAACACCTATCCTAAAGACTAAACAAATGTACAACTCTAACATACTAATATTGATACCTAACTTAAAACAACGTATAACTCTATTAACCTATTCGGCTCTGTTTGAAAAAAAAAAAATTCATATTTACTGATTTGAATATAATTAGTGACTTGCCTATACATGATTAATGATTTACCTGAACACTTTGTGTTTTTTTTCCTGTATGAACAAAACCCTACAAAAAAATTTCTCCGTTTTTTATATAGCACTATGGTACTCGTTGGAAAGATAATAAAACGCTCGTTAATTTGGTGTAATTTTTTTCTTTAAAAAATCTCGTATATTAAAGATATTAACGTTTAAAAATATGGGAGGAAACATGAGGGTGAAAAATCCAATTTTGTTTTTAAATTATTTTTTTCCTAAATTATCTCAATGTCACATGGGATGACACATGGCACACTCAAGGAAGAGAATGTATCTTTGAGTGACATGTCATTAAAATGGCTTTGGTTTATTATATGTATAGATTATTATTATTATTATTATTATTATTATTATTATTAATTAATTAATTAATTAATGTTTATTATTTGATATTGAGTAAATTGACACTTTAATTGGCATTTATAAGTTTTCTATATCTATATACACTAGTATGGTGCCCGCGCTATGCAGCGGGGAATACAGACACTTCTAAGGGTGTGTATGGTTCAGTTCAGTTCGATTATTAGTCTCAACCCAAACTAAAACCAAAGTCATCAGTTAATTGATCTTATTAAACAATCAATTATGTGGTTCGATTTATATGGTTAGATTATCGGTTTTTAGTCTGGTTTAATTAACTTTGGTTAACAACAAAAACCAAACTTAACATAAGTTTTTTTTTGCCTATATTTATATCTTTTATACATCCATTTCATGTACTTCTAACCAAAATTTTAACTATAGTTACTTATTGTTCACTCCATATTATTAATAACGTAGCAAATAAAAAAATTTTAATTAAAAAAAATTTAACAATACTATACTCAAATTAAAGATAACAAAATGTTCATTATTATGTTTTTTTTTTTTTTTTTTTTTTTTGTAAAAGTATCAACTTATGAAAATCTATCTATACATATAATAAACCAAAGCCATTTTAATGACATGACACTCAAAGAGACATTCTCTTCCTTGAGTGTGTCATGTGTCATCCCATGTGGCATGAAGATATTTTAGGAAAAAATAATTTAAAAACAAAATTGGATTTTTCACCCTCATGTTTTCTCCCATAATTTTTAAACGTTAATATATTTAATATACGAGATTTTTTAAAGAAAAAAATTACACTAAATTAACGAACGTTTTATTATCTTTCCAACGAGCACCATAGTGCTATATAAAAAAACGGAGAAATTTTTTTGTGGGGTTTTGTTCATACAGAAAAAAAACACAAAGTGTTTAGGTAAATCATTAATTATGTATAGGCAAGTCACTAATTATATTCAAATCAGTAAATATGATTTTTTTTCTCAACCAGAGCCGAATAGGTTAATAGAGTTATACGTTGTTTTAAGTTAGGTATCAATATTAGTATATTAGAGTTGTACATTTGTTTAGTCTTTAGGATATGTGTTAATATTATAGTTACATTAAAGTTCTACATTCTTTTCGGTTAGGTGTTAGCATTGGAGTTGTACATTGTTAATTTGTTTTAGGTTAAATATTAATATTAGAGTTATACATCAGTCTATTTCATATGTAAAATTAATGTATCATATTAAATTTCTCAACCTGCGACGCTCCCGGGGTATAATCTAGTATAAGACTATTTAAAATTTTGAGAGATAGTTTGCTTAAAACAAGGAAAAGAAGTTTAATTATAATTTAAATAAGTAAAGTTGAGTAAAGTTTAAGGGATTAAAGTGTAACTAATATGAGGTATTAAAGTGTAAAAACGTTTGAATGACTATTTTACCCTCATTTTATGATTGTTTATGAAAATAAAGTTCTTAACTTTTGAGGATCTTAAATTACTATTATCTCATGCATTATAATATAGTATAGTATAGATTATAATATAGTATAGATGTACAATTTTTTTTTTGTGACAATAAATCAATCATGTCATGTTTGACTTTCCATATAAAGAAATTCTTGTCTTTCTTGTTTTGAATATGAAGGTAAATAAGATGGAAAAAATATGAGTACTTGTTTGTATGAATTTTTATGACTATTTTTGTAACATTATGTTTGAGATTGTTTTTATGTAATTCTTATGGGTTAAAACAGTAATTTAACATTTATATTAATAAATTTACGTTTTTACTAATTTTAAATAAATTATAAGTGATTAAAATATTATTTTTTAAGAATAATACCGTATATGTATAAGCTTTAAGAAATAGCATACATTGTATTCTTGTAGTTAACAAGGTGAAATAAAAGGGAAAAGGCTATTTTAGTTAGAGCACTCACATTATTTTTGTGGTCCTTGTTTATAAAACAACAAACACTAATAATGGTCCAAGTCGTCATTGTTTACAAACCTCTATCCCAACATCAATCTCATCATCTAGTTTTCCCTTTATTTAATTTATATCTAATTTATTTGGTTGGTTTAAAGGAAAACAGCTTTGTAATTAGAAAATTATCAAGAAAGGCAGACTCGAAGAAAGTGGATAAGCACACTAAAGCTTGTGCAGAGAGCCAACATGTCTGTGTCCCCTTGGCTTTTGATACCTTTGGCTCCTTATCACCGGAAACTATTCGTTTCTTGACCAAGGTCCAACGGGTTATCCACAACAATAGTTTATCTTTAGAGGCCAGAGGTTTGTATTTGATAGATTAAGTATGTGTTCTTTAACTGAATAAACTCTTACAGCTTTTGGAAATAATTTATAGAAGCATCATGCATTGTTGTAGCCTGTAGGTAAATTGATATTTCTTATAGTGTATGTTTGAAATGCTCCAATGACTTGAATATCATTTAAAATGATATTGTTGTCAAGTTAGACTATGTGTTGTGACATGCGAGTGAGTACCCACGAGTTACAAACCAATTCATGTGGCTAGCTTGAACCACAACACTCATGGACTAACGATGGCGCGAGCGAGTGGATGCTAGCATACTCACATGTGCTAGCGAGGCAAATTCGACTGTTGGCAGTCAACTAGCCGTTGACCAACGGCTAGTTTTGGTTATTTATAAAAAAAAAAAACTATTTTTAATTCATTTACACTAAACAATCAAAAACAATTCACAAAAATCTTCAAATCAATCCACAAACAATCTTAGGGGCTGTTTGGTTGATTAAGTGCTGAATCATTAAGATGGTCTGAATGGTTAAGAAGCTCTGAATGGTTAAGAGCTGAATCATTCAGCATCTCTTATTAGCTTAATGGTTCAGCACTTAATCATTCCATTCAGATGCTGAAACAAACAGTCTGAATGCTGAATGATTCAGACCTGAATGGTTAATAGGCTGATTAAGAGGCTACCAAACAGCCCCTTAATCCTCAAATAAATGGATCCATCACAATGGGAAGGATGTTACCAACCGGCTATAGAGTTCCTAGATGAAGACGGGTTTGGGACGAACACCGAACTCGAAGAAAATCTTAGCAAAATGCCACCCCGTCTCCCAATTTTGTAATTCCGGATACGCAACCACCAGCCCCAAATAAGCGAGGGCAAAAAAGGGGTGGTGGCAGAGGTGGTCCGATGGCTAGGGGTGGTGGCTGAGGTAGGACAAGGCAAAAGCTAAACAAACTGCTAATGAAGCCGATAACGAATTCTCGAGAGAGATTAGCAAAATAAGAACTCCAATGGAGATGACGGCGAAAGCTAAAGTCGACAAAGTAAGATTGAGGAACATGGACGTTTTAACGAGGGACTTTAGCAACCTCCCAATGCCTCGTCGGGCGATACTTCAACGAGAACATGACCGTCTCGTAAAGGAATTCGAAGAAGAGCTAAACAACGAATAGTAGTATATTAGGTTTTAATGTTTTTTTTTATTAATTATGTCTTTGTAATTTTCGTATTAATGAATATTTTGTGTTTAGTATTTAATTTGTGTTACAAATTTAAATATTATATACATTTAAAATAATAAAGTTTAAAAAAAATAGAAGTTGTTGCTCACCTCTAGCCACAATAAGATCAGGTGAGTAAGCTGCAGTTTTATCATCTTGTCATATCAGCACTACATGACACAATATTAGAGGATAAAGCATTAGCTCATTTCTATCTGCATCGCATATTGTTAGCGTGTTAAAAGAATGAACTTGCCCATTTAGTGCATATTAAAAGGGGGTTAGTTAGACTTGGTGGAATAGCTGGTCAAAAGAGGCTGGCCCATCAACATTTTTATTGCCAAATTTTTATTTTTATAAATACTTAATTTACGTAAAAACAAAATGTGAAATAAAACACCAACTTTTATAAATATATGATGATTTACAAGGTTTATTCATTCAGAAATACATATGGGTGAACCATAACGGCATAACCTTTTTTCGTTATTTTTTTTTAGCAACTAATTGGAATCACTCACGGACTACTGGAGTATCATCGTGCCACAAGTGTTACCACGTGATCATATTCCATCACCAAGTCACCAATTCAGGATGAAACTCATAATTATGAGAAAACCCCCTTTGTGAGATTCAAACACAGGACATTATAGTACCTAAGTATTGTCCACCACCAAAATATCGCTGGGCTATAACGCTAAACTTAGAAATTCTATTAACTTAACCCACTGAAATTAAAATATAACCTAAGTCGACATCTTCTTAGGCAAATAGGTGGTAACATGCACCTTTAGCATATGAGACTTATATTACCTCGACAGTAAATATTTTGTCTTAATGTTTGTCTCTGGTGATTACATCATAAATCGTTTTCCATTATTTTTATTTACATGCATCCTTGTCACGTTTTGTATTTATACGATCAACAAAATATAGACGTAGACGAAATTGATATTTTAAGCTCATTTGGTTTGTGAAATATTTTTGAAGAACGGAAAATGGAATTGGAATTTAAATTGAAGCGACGGTCAATTTTCGTCACCATCTCCATTGTTGCTATGCTTGTAATGGTCTTTATATGCCTTAAATTATGAAGGTTCATCACCATCTCCATTATTGGTTTTGTTGATTTTTAATTTTCGCTCATCATTGTTAAACTTGTCTTAAACTATTGCGATTAAAATTAAGTTGGTATTCATTGATAGGTACTAGATATTTGCCCGCGTTGACACGCAGTTTACCAACGTACATCTATTTATGGAATTATAACGTATAAGAAAAATACAGTAAAAATATTGTATTAAAGTATAAAAGCAAGCAATACACATTTTATTCAAATATCACTAAATATTTTCTTATACACCACATTTTTTGTTTTAGTCTTGACATTCCCATCACCATCAAGTATAAGTAACTTCACATCTGCCCTGATTTTAACTCTTGACAATGTGACATAAAGCTGGCCATGTGAGAATACAGGGTCTCTTAAATACAATCCAACCTTCGATAGAGACTGTCCTTGGCTTTTATTGATGGTCATTGCGAAACATACGCTTATTGGGAATTGGCGTCTTTGGAACTTGACTGGAATCTTGTTATCAGATGGTATCATATTTATTCTAGGAATAAGAGTTTTTGTACCAATGTTTCCACCTGATATGATTCCGGCTTGAATAACACGCTTTGCAAGTTTGGTGATTCGTAATCTCGTGTCGTTGCACAAACAATTTTGTTGATCTATGTTTCTCAACAACATAACATGAACACCGACCTTTAGTGCTGGATCATAAGTCAACGTAGGTGCTGATTACATAACTGGAATAAGAATAGACAGTGGAACAGGGCTTGAGGCTGATTCAAGAATCCGAAAAGATGCGCTCTTTGAACCAAGACATTGCTAGGTTTGAGAGTTTGGCAAGTAATTAGCACCGATTATAATTAGACAGTAGTGAATATACATGCGCATAAATATAAACGTAATGGGTTGAACCATAATTACGTTTATATTTTACACATACAACAATCTACTTTAAAAATAACTACAAAAAAGGAAATTATATTTTTAAAGTGTGCACTTGTTAAGCCAGTTAAATTCTTTAATAACATGCAATCCATTCTACAAAATATCATGCAAACTGCTACCTACAACAAAAGAATTTTGAAGATGGATATCAATTTAACTAAAAAGAAAGCTGTATGTCTCTTTTTGTTAATGTTATGGCACATTAAATATCACCAAGATATGGGAGCACAAAATAATTCAGCTACTCCTCAAAATAATATGGCAATATAATTAAATAAATCAAAAGTGTCTAAAGAAAATAAATACAAACAAATTGCAGATACATAGTATCATAATTGATTCTTTGGATAGAAGTTATACCTCTTGACACTCTCTTAAAAACCCATAACAACAAATATTAAAGTTAATAAAAAATAATATAATTACTGTTCAAATAGGGTTGTATATTAATATAGTTTAATGATTATTAGAACGCTACTTTCACATGGAAAGATACATATATACATAACGAACAATTGAAACCATCAAGTTACTAATAATAACTTTAGTCTTTTCTATACTTGTCAAATCTCTTAAAATTATTTTGACTTGCAAAAGTCAATGACACTCGTGAGACTGCAAGAACAAAATCGCATAAAAAGCTGCCATCTATAGCTTGTTCTTCCATTATCTTGAATGCCAATAGACTCCACACCAGCCTCTTTAATAGTACTCTAGTCCTTTTACCCTATAACCAATAATGAAGTTCATCATCATCATAACCAATAATGAGGTTCATTTTCTCAATTGTACCCACAACATTTAAAGTAAAAGGTAAAGTGAGCAATAAGGATATTACATTCATGTCATACAACAAAGTTGGGAACAGAGATGACAACTAACCTTCAAATAACTGAAACAATGCTTATATAACTTCTTTGAGGGAGGAGATGAGCATTATCTCAACTAAAAAGTAATTCCACCAACCGAAACATTTGTTTTGAAGTCGACCAAATTGGCACCGGCAATTTGACCAAATGGAGGTACAATTATTTGCAACTAAACTACTTATTTACACATCTGTTAGCTTAAAATTAATACCTATGAAGTAATTGATTTTTATTTACAAGTCTGCAACCTATAATCAAAACTAAACCTACCAAAATCATATACAACAACCAACAACCACCTTATCAGTAAATCCCACAATTAGTAAAGCTAAAAGTTGGGTCTGAAAAGGGTGAGATGTAGGCAAACCTTACCCCTATCCTTGCGGATAGAGAGGCTGCTTCCAGAGAGACCCCCGGCTCCACAACACACAAAAGATTGTCAAAAAAAAAAAAAAGCCTTTCCAAATACAAATCCATATCGATTTGGACACAATGTTAACACCATGTATCCTTGTTTCCCCGGTGTTTTTGTTATAGAAGTTTACTTTAGTAATCACTTTTCATAAACTTATAAAATACACTCAAATTTTCACATTTCACCTTGAAAGGCATCACGTACCATATAGTACCTTCGTTTTGTTAAGCAGGTAAGTGTGCTAATAGTGTTTCTTACATGGATTATCAACTTACAGTAAGAATTATTTGATTTAACTGCTCAATAAAGGCATAATCCGCATAACCGTCTAATACTTGAATTTTCTATAAACTTAAAATGTATAACTTGAGACATTTAACTAAAGGAGTATGAGAAGACTTAATCAAATGTCTAAAAATACCCTTCAAATGACAAAAATTGTTAAATTAAGGCTTGGAATTTTCTTAGAGTGAAAACCTTTGGATGGATGTAGTACCACTTAGGTCATCCGTAGTCGAGCGCTAAGTCGCTAACCAGGCGCGAAATTGGGCTTTAGCGCCCCAACACCGCCCCCAGGGGCGCTAATGGGTCAAAAATGGGTAGGGGCGTTTTTTTTGGCGCTTGATTTGGGCGTTATGGTCTTGGGTTTCGTGCAACCAATCAAATTAAGGGAGGGGCGCTAATATATACCACCACTACGTGGTCTTAGTAAAAAGAAGAAAATGTATGTTTTTCCTTACAACTATAAAACTATTAACCATCTGGTTTAAGATTAGCCCTAAAAAGACAAGTAATAATGTAATATTCATGAATCAAACAGTGGCCAAAACACGGATTTTACACTTGTTGCACAAAGGTACGTTACGAATTTACTTGTAGAATTATCAACTAAAAATTTCAAATCAATCAAGGAAGCCTATCACGAAAAGACTGTCCATTGAATTGTAAAAGATCAAGCAATGAACATGTGCCACTGCTTAGAAGATTATTAACAGCAAAACTAATAGTGTCAACTAATTAATTCATATCATATGATAATCAGTGTATTGAACAACTTACTTGACTCGTTCGAAATTAAGCCCCATTCGTTTACCGCCATCCTGACCTGGCAAAAAGTTATACATGATGATTATATCCCCTGAGTCGCCTGCTGGCATCGCTCAAATCTATACTACTACTACCAGGTTACTGGTATATGTGACCCAACACCAAAACCCCATATTATGCGCTCCAAAGCCGTAGGCATAAGCTTCCTGTTCTTCCCAAGATAATATCATTGATTATCAAAAAAAATATAACAAAACAATAAAGGGTATATCCGTCTTTCTCTATAACTCCCATCACCAAGAATACTTTATATTTCAACGCCATTTCAGCCAATCGATTAACTTCAGAACCTGCATATAGCACCAAAAACACATAATAATATGTTTGTTTATATATTTATTATGTATGTATGTTGGCAAAGATGCAAGGCGCAATAGGCCTCGTCCAAAGCTTAGTTGCCGTGATGCAAAAAGTGAGGCCTCAATCAACTTCATGCTAGATTTGTCTATCTCGAGACGCTCCCATCATCATCATCGTCTGACCAATCATTAATAATCATAAAAAACACATATAAAAAACAAAAACAAAGCGATACAAATATTTAAGTAGAAAGAGAATGGACCGTGGTTGCATGAAAGAACATATGGGGCGATGAATAATGGAACCGAAACTCTTGATCTGATGTTCGTGGTTCGCACTTTGTGTTCTACACTTTTGTACCTCCCATTACTTAAAATCTAATAACACACACTACCAAAAAGAAAAAAAAAATAAGCTTAAAAATATGTTACAAGCTATTTTGTTATCTAACTTTATTATTTTAGCTTGTTAAATTTATCATTGTCCTTTTCATTGTAATCTCTTTATATAATTTATTAATTTTGTTATTTAATACATTATTCAACAATATCTAGTTTTGGTTAAATTATTTCATCTATGTTGATGAAAGTTTTACCTGTAATGCATCACCAACGTTGATGACCAAAGCACAATGTACGGGTGGAATCTCAACCCACACTTCATTTCTACATGATGCAAGTTCACCTTTTTTTCACGTATAATCCACCGATGTCGTCTTGTAGGAGCACGGTCAGCATGCTGCCATCTGAGTGCCTTTCGACGCCCACGGTTAGCTCGGGGTTCGGGCAGGCCGGGTAGTAGTTGAGGTTGACCATATTAAAACCCGTAAGTTCATGGAATCTTGAGTCGCCTAGTTTCACCCCAAGGTTGTTGATAAGCGCTTGTAATAACTTTTGCACCATCTCTGATGTGGTCTGTATGAACTCGAGCACCACCTCCCTACAAAAGACAAATATTTATTGAATTTAGCTTCCAACTAATCTCAATTTTGGTGCGTACCAGTTGTTCCATTAACAGAAGTGGATAATAAGAAAGGTTGAACCTTCTTATTCCATGATAGGAATGATATTTCACCCTGTGTAGCAGATCCACTGCCCTGCAAATAGAGGTTTATCACTCAAAATATAAAGCTAAATGCTAAGTAGTGTGTTTGTAGTATATGACTTCAATAATTCATATAAAACATAAAAACACATATGAATAGAATTGTAATAATCATGTTCATTTATAGACTCAATACTGTTACCTTAAGAGGCGGCAAATGTGTAGGTTTCGTTGGTTTAGCAATATCCCATATACAGATGTCGCCTTCTTCAGCACCAGAAGCAAGATGATTTGTATATTTCAAACAAATCAATAATATTAAATGCAAAGAAGTTAGGAAGACGACACCATATCGCGATCGCTTGCCAAAAGCTGCAGGTAAAAAAACATGATGTGAACAAATGTGCAGCAGTTTCGTTACTTTCGCTGCACGTCGGACAAAACAGATCTGTCACAGAGATGTTCCTATGCACCAAAGAAACCTTTGTAGGGATTTTCTCCGATATCGCTCTCCAACTAAAAATATTACACTTTGAGGGAAGCCAATTACACCATCTAAATCTGCATTCTTGGCTGTTTTCGTGCGTTCTGGACAGCCAAGATTTAACTTCTGAAACAGAAAATGCATCTGTGCTTCCGTTCCATATCCAAGCGTCATCCGAATCCCCAAGGGTAACTGCTGCAGAACGATTAAAAAGATTCGTCAATTCCAAAGTTTCTAACTGCGTGCAAGGTGGTTTCTTCCAAAACCACGTAAACTCGCTGACACATCCGAACTTGAGCTAACCGTCTGCAACTTTACACAGTTTATCGTTTTCAAACCTATATAAGTTCGGGAATTTAATTCTTAGCGGAACATCACATATCCATGGGTCGACCCAAAAAAGGGTCATCTTTCCATTACCAATTTTACTCTGAATTAATGAGTTAAAAGATACACCTTCAACAGTCGCTTTATTTCCCCTGGTAACAATGTTCGACCAAACGCCACCACCACTACGCACAACCGGGTACATCTCCCAATTCCTTGCTCGAAAATGAATCGCCTCAATAACTTTGGATGCAAATCATGATTAACATTTAACAACTTTAACAACTCACAGAATCTCTTGTTGCATATGGTTCTAAACTGGTAGTTTGTTGCATTGGCCACACTCGTAACTCCCTTCAGGCATATTTGGGCCTGTAAACAAAAAATAGGGCATATAAGTATAGATATATTACTAAAAATCGGTAGATAACCGCCACCGGCTGCCATCAATATCATTCTTCGTTATCTGTTATATATAAAAAAGAAATGAGTATGTAAAATACGAGTAAAGATCCGGTACAAATAGCTTTTTTGGTAAGAACTGTGAGAATCAAAGGAGAGTATTTTTTTTTTATTTTCTTTTTCAAAATTTTTTTTTCCCATATTGTTAAACATGTATTATAGTATTGAAAACTAAAAAAAAAAAAAAAAAAATTTGGTGTAGAGTAATTACGTGTAGAGTAATTACATAATTACTCTAGTGTAAACTAATGTATTTACCTTAATGACGTAATTACACTAAAAAAAAATTTTTTAAAATTTTTTTTTTGTATTATTCATCTAAAAAGAATGTTTAAGCACATGGGAAAAAAATTCTAAAAAAAAAATAAATTTTTTTTACCCCCTTTGATTCTCACAGTTCTTACAAAAAAACTATATGTATTTGATCTTTACTCTGTAAAATACATAAAGCAACCTCCATCTATTTCCAAAGACATTATTAATAGATTAATAAAATCACAAGCACTTACAAAAGCAGCCTCCATCTATTTCCAAATTGATGAATACATACCGCCATCACCCTCACCACCACTGTAAGTGCCTGTAAAAATAAAAAAGCAGAATTATGATTAAGAGCACTAAGAAAACCTAAACAATCTATACATGTTAATCAATACAGATGAACCATCTATACAATAATCGCACATGAACCCTAAAACACAAACCCTAAAACATCAACCATAAAGCCAAAAAAAAAAAAATTGGTCATAACCTGAACAATACTCGACTATTGAAAGATTAATAATTAAAATCACTCAAAACAGAGAAACAAAACCTTTAATCGACAAAGAAACAGAAAAAAAAACGAAAAAAACACAGAGAAAAGGAGAGATCAAGATTGATTCATTGAAATAATAATGGAATAGTGAAAACCTTAGGAGATGAAGAAAACCTTGGATCGCCCTTGATTAGCTTGATTAGGGTTCTTCATTTGGAAGGAGGCGACTACGATGTTTGGTAGGTTATGAGCGTGTATTTTTTTAGGGATTTTATATTTTTCTGGATTTTGATTTAAAAAAAATCAAAAATTTTATAAATTCTCACAATGATACACTTGGCATTATTTGATTGGCTATGTAATTGGAGGATGAATGTGGGAGTGCCAAGTGTCCTCATGGACTTTGTTTTATTAGATGTATAGATGTTTATGTCAGTCTGGTTTGTCGATTACTAGTTTTTGTTTCAACTATTTTGTTTGATTTCAATTCTTAGACTTCATTCCTTCAAGGGGTTTAACTTCATCTCTCCAAATTGTTCGATTCATTTTAGTTTTTTGGATTGATTGTTAGTCAAGTTTTCAGATTTTTCATCATTCGTGATTTTGATAAACACATTTTCAGGGTTTTTTTTTACTATGATAATTAGATGACATGATTCAGGAAGGTGATGACTTTTTTAGCCAATTTAAAACATTCAAATTCCATCACTAACAAAGGAAAATGAATTTCATTGATGAAATGAATTTCGGCGCAGCTTGTTGCTCGCCTACTCGCTATCTTGATGTAATTTTCGCGATTATGTGTTAATAAAAAATTTATTAGAACGAAAAAAAATTGTAATTCAATTAATTAACCAATCAAACATGATTTTTAATGGAATGTTTTCCATTCCAATTCAAGGAGATTCCTCAAACCAAGCAAATCTTATGAGCTCCTATGAAAGAGTACAACTCTTAACAAACTCCATATTTGGGGTTGTTTCTAATTTCAAAAAGGGAACCATTGTTTACACATATATGTTCAATTTTATATATTTGATTGTCAACAGCAAGAGTCATTTAACTTTTAAGTCTTTTAAATATTTCCTATTTAGTTTCCTTTAGAAATATGCTCATTGACATAATTATTGTCTAGTGAAGCTTTTTGGCTTCAGCTTTGCTTGTTCTGGAGTGAATCCTACAAAGTTATGAATCAAGAGACGGTGTTATATGTAGCTTTTTCACTCTTTATTTATCCGTGTATGTGCATAGGGGCGGATTCAACTTACTAGAACCGGGTCATGCAATGCAACACTTTTATATGTTACATTGTTACGTGCTACTGAAAATCAACTGATCCTGAAGTTTTTCAAAGATAACCCCTGTGAATATCTTAATTTGTGTAGTTGAGCAAATATTTGACGTATTATTGGACTAGTTAAATAACCCATGTTCAAACATTGCAAGGTGTGTTTTTTTCTTGTTTTCTTTTTCAAACTCTTTTATGTCATTTACTTACTGAAAGTCAAAATTATAAAAATTACACATATCCCTCAATGTTTTTTATTTTTACTTTTAGACACTTCAAAATTCAAATTGCTTGTTAATTCTGGTTGATACTTAAAAGTTATTTGAAAATTAGACTTCAACTTGTTGTTTTTGAATATCTCTCAACGTTTTGTTGATTAGTTGATAGTTCAAGTCTCACGGAGTTGGGAAGACTAATAGATGTCTTTGAAGACATTCAGAAGGACGTTCGAGATATGGAGGGGTGCTTTGGGTTTGATCTGAGATGGCTTCACACCAGGCTAGGTGCAGTGGCCAAGGCAAGATTTGATACCCATCAGCTCGAGGAGTACGCCCAGACTTTAGCAACGCTCGAGAAAGCTACAAATGCATTGGCTCAACTTGAAGGAGAGTTGTAGAGTGTTGTTTAAAACATATACTCGTAATTATTTTGTTTTAAACCGAGATTAAAATTTATATTAGATATAATAAATTAATAATAATAAATTAATAACAATAATCTATATCTATACTATATTATAATGCATGAGACAAGGGTAGTTTAAGATAGCCAAAAGTTAAGAACTTTATTTTTATTAACAACTCTAAAATGAGGGTAAAATAGTCATTCAAACACTTTTACATTTTAATACCTCATCTTAATTACACTTTAAACCCTTAAACTTTACTCAACTTTTGCTTATTTAAATTATAGTTAAACTTATTTTTCTTATTTTAAGCAAACTATCCTCCATTATTTTTAAATAGTCATACTTTTTCATATGTTGATACTTTTATATAAAAAAAGAATTACATCATACTAAAGAGTATTTTATTATCTTTAATTTAAGTATAGCATTTTTTTAAATTAATTTTTTATGTGTTACGTGATTAACAATATATAGGAGTGAGCAATAACTAAACCGTTCACCAAAGCCAAACCAAAAAATAGACAAAATTGAACCAAAATCAATTGAAAATTGAATTAACTAACATCCAATAAAACTTAAAATCGGTTATCATTTTCCTTTTGTATCTGTTGCTACAACAAGGAAAATGACCGGTATTAGGTTAGGAGATGCTTAGGATTATAGGTTAAGGTATGTTAGGTTGAGATTAAGGTTTTAAGTTTAGGTTTGGATTTAGTTGTGGGATCAGGGGTCTTCAAGTTCCTGGAAGGACCTGCACAAAGGTAGCAGACACCGTTAGCCTTAACGCAGGAGGGAGCCTCCTGCGTTTGGACTCCGACGTGAGAATAAGTATGTATTCATTTGGAGTTGGGAAATAATGAAGTATAAAGTATGAGAGTAGAGAGAATAAGTGAGAAGTGTGTGTGGAATGTCTACCCAAGGGCCTCCTTATATAGGCAGTGGAATTCTGCCCAGGAGCTCCCTCAGGGTAGCTTCCTTACCATACCTGGATGTGTTTGACCCTCTTTTAGTTCCCTGCAGTGAGACTTTACCCTTTTAGGATATTTTCAGCTTTTATCATTTCCAATGCAAAGCTTGGAGCTGTGTGGTGTTTTGTCCTTTGCCATGATAATAAGCCAAAATCCCCTTTTTGCATTTCCAAGACTTTTTACTGTTTGCTTTCTGCCCTGAGGCTTCCATATGGCAGGTAAGCTGCCTTATATCAGCTCCACTAAGTCAGGCAACCTCTTAATCAAATTTATTTTGCTTATCTTTTCGACGAGGGGTCTAAACGTTGTCGTTTTAGGACACACGTCATCAGCCCCCCAGTCATAAGCATTTGTAAAGAAGTTAGAAGTGCTTGTGACTTGTAAATTGTCGTGTTCCCCGGTGGTAACGCTGTTCAAGCTTGTGTTGGAACCGGGTAATTTATTAGACCCCGAGCTCCCTCAAGGGAGCGTTGGTTCCATATATCTTCCTTCATCAAATTTCGTGCAAGCTCCTGGCCTTGTATTTGTCATGATAGCCTTCTTTTTCTTTAAATAATATTATCGGCTATCATTACTTCCTTGGGAGCAGACGCCTGTCCCATCAGCCGCCCGAGATGACTGTTGATTTGACAAGGGGCTAGGCTGATGTCACCCTATGGGACAGCTGAGCGACGATTCTCCTTGGTAACCGCCCAATGCCCATTAATTCAAATTTTAAATTCTTTTAAAAGGGGGTAACCCCTCTTTTATTCTTCATTTTCTTCCTCATTTGGAAAACTGCTCTCTCTCTCCCACGATTCCTCCTTAACCGGCGAACTCTATTTTCCCTTATAAAACTTGGTAAGCAACCCTCTCTCTTTTCACACTTGTTTTTCATTATGTCGAAAACTGATCTTGCATCCCAGTTCACTCGTCTATCCAAGGCCGATGCTGAACGGTTCTGTACCGAGATCGGAATTCCATTGTCCTTTGATCCTTCTGTTCCGAAGGGGAAAACCCCTGTGACCTCTGTTCCCCCTGGAAAGGTGGCCGTGTATACACGTCAGTTTGACCAGGGTAACCTTAGGTATCCTTTTTCTATATTTTTTCTGAATGTTTTAGAGTATCACCAACTCTCTCTTGATCAACTATGCCCCTCTGGAGTTGCTAGGATTTTGCACTTCGAGATAGTATGTCGTTGCCATGGTCATAAGCCTTCCTTGGCTATGTACCGGCAGTTTTTTAGGTTGGCCAAAAATGGGAATTGGTTTACCATTGAGAAGACTCAATGTGAACCAGCCCTCATTTCTAGTGTTATTGGGCTTGTTTCTTCTTGGAAAGACAAGTTCTTTTTCTTAAACTCTGATTTTCTACCCTTTAAAACTCCTCGGAGGTCTTCGGATGCTCCTCTGAACGAGAAGGAACCTGATCCTGACACTCTTGACCAAGTATTGTTGGAGAAGCTCCGTAGTTTTCCTACTCGTCTCCGTACCTTCCCTGAGGACTTTCTGGTGATGGTGGGCCTGAGTGTTAACTGGGATGATCCTGGGACTGACCCGGTGATATATCATGGTGGGAAGGGTAGGTGTCTCCCTGTCTCTTCTTTGGCATCCTTATCATTTTTGTGTTATCTAACCATCTTTCTTTTTTTTTTGCACAAATGAGTACTCTGGACTTCCTGGCTCTAGATGACATTGCTGATGTGAAGTTTAAGGTTCGAAATGTTGCTGAGGGTAAGAACGTGGTGGTGAAGACTGAGCATGTCCGTTTCAAGGGGGAGTATACAAGTGTGGTCACGTCGTCTGTTACTGCTGTGGAACCATCAGGGGAGAAGTCTGTTACCGTCCGTCGCTCCAGTAAGCGACTTCAGACTGCTTCCTCGGGGTCAGGGGAGCTCTTCCGCTGTTCCCTTGGTCTTTGGAGATGAAGACGAGGATTCTTCTTTGATTTCTACTGCCTTGGGGTATACTCCTGCCTCCGGGAAAGGCAAGCTCACATTGTCCTCCCCGAAGAAAGACGATGTTGTTTTCAAGAAACCAAAGGATGTTGTTGTCAAAGGTGCTAGTCCGAAATTGTTGCGAACCAAAGGAGGTGAGAGTTCTAAAGCTGCTGTTGATGATGTTTCCGACGTTCCTGTCCAGAGAGAGTCCGGTGAAGGAGTGTTTGTGCCGGACTGGGATATTAAAGCTACTGATTTGTTGAAGAAGGCTTCTGTTTGTCGTGATCTAATTGACCATTGTGTCCCTGATGCTGAAAGAGAGCTTCACAAGGAATGGATGGATAAGGATGTTATGAAGAAGATGTATTATCACTTTGGGCAGTTTCTGTCTTTGTTCCCCGATGGTATGGCAAGGTGGGGAGAATTGATGGCGAGAAGAGAACAAGTGGAGGAGTTTTATGAAGAGCATGAGGCCGAGTTGGTTAAGGCGAAGGAGGAATTGACAAAGCTTGCTGCTCGGGAGAAGGATTTGGTTCATGAATTGGCTGTGTCTAAGACCCAGCTTGGCTTGGAGAAGGAGAAGTTTGAGAAGATGTTCAAAGGTCTGCATGATGAGAAAACGAAAGTTGCTGAGGAGAGGGAAGGGTTAGCTCGGGCACGGGAGGCAGTTAAGCAGGAGCTGGCTTCGGTGGAGAAGGTGGGAACAGAGCTCCGGGTCCAGGTGGACCGTTTAACTGAAGAAAGGGAGTGGCTAATCTCCAAGGGGGTAGCTCGTTTTGTTACCAACCTTCTGCACTCTCAAGAGTTTAATGCTCCTCTGGCGGATATTTATGCAAAAGCCATATCTTTTGGTCGCAATGGAGGGATTCAAGCCGGTTTTAAAGCGGCTCAGGAGGGTCAGGGGCTTGAGGAGCTGCCGTCCTTTAAGCCTTCTTCTGGTGAAGAGTTTGTGAACGCTGTGAAGGCAATTGAGCTTGCCACCTATTCTTACATCTCTGCCATTGCCAAGGCTTCTGAGCAGCCTCTCTCCTTCTTGCAAGATCTGGAGCCAGAGGGCTTGAAAAAGGATGTGGCCAATCAAGTGTTTAGCTCCTATGTGTCAAAAAGGCCTCTCATGATCATGTTGGAGGGAGCTGACGGTGGGGAGGGTAGTTCTAAACGTGCAAAACCTGCTGATTCTTCAAAGGTTCCTAATCTGGAGCAGGTATTCGAGAGTCATTCCCCCCTTCAAGCTCTGGAGGTTGAGTCCATCCCTCCTTCCAGCGAAGATGATCCATTTGCAGGTCTTGACACTGATGGCCTTTACGATGATGTTGGTAACCAAGCCTTGGCTTCCACCGGTGAGGATGATGCCACCAATGAAGCCGAAGACTCTGCTACTCCATGATCCAGCCTTGTTTTAGTCTTTTCAAGTTTTTAGAATGTCTTTTGTAATCAAACTCTACTGTACTTAGCCCTTGGGGCGTTTTATGTTTGCTTCTTAATGGAATGCTCCCCCTTTAGGGGTGATGCCTTAGCTATGTTTAACGTTTTTGTTGTTTTGACTCTGTTACTTGTCGTTTATAGTGTTTGCAATGTCTTTAACATTTCTCCTTGAGTTGGATGCTGCAGTCACCCAGCTTAGGATACTTAGCTAAGGAACCGATGCAATGCTTACCCTATCAGCTTGTTTGTTTATGTTTAACCCTTTCTTAAATGGTTTTTTAGTGATATGTTCGTTTTCGTGTATTGTGAACATGTGGGAGCTGTCTTAGTGTGAGGAGCTCATCCTCTTTCATGGGTTTAGGTATTCCTTTCAAGGACTTGTCCCATGGAGTTGTGGATTGTATTAGGGACTCACCCTGTATACAGGAAGGTTACTTAGCCTTGTTACCTGTTGAGCAGTTGTGGCCTAGGAGCTCATCCCTGTTTCATGGGTAAGTATAGCGTCGGATCCCATGGAGCCTAGTTAGGAGGGGCTCACCCTTTGATAAGATAAGCGACAAGTTAATAATTTGAAACATAGTTCATTCATTAATCATGGTTTTTGGAATACAAAGAGATGTTACAACTATTAAACATAGAAACGTTTCAAGTGTTTGTCACTCCAATGCCTTGGGATCATTCTGCCATTAGGGTCGGCTAGCTTGTAGGATCCACCTTTGTGTGCTTCCTTGACAACATAAGGCCCCTCCCATCGGGGACCTAGCTTGCCTACGTCTTGCTGCTTGCTGGCTTCATTACATCTTAACACGAGGTCCCCTGGCCTGAAAGCCTCTTTTCGTACCCTTGTGTTGTAATAGGCTTCAAGCTTCTTTTTGTACCTGGCCTCCCTAATCGAGGCTTGGTCCCTTGACTCTTCGAGGAGGTCCAGGTTGAGTAGGACCTCCTTTTGGTTGTGTTGAGCATCTTGTCGGGCAATTCTTCCTGAGCTTACCCCTATCTCGGCTGGTATGACAGCTTCGCTTCCGAAGACAAGGCTATACGGTGTTCTTTGGTGGCTTGTCTTCTCCATGGTCCTTATAGCCCAAAGGACGCTCGGGAGCTCATCGACCCATTTCTTGCCACATCTTCCTAGCCTTGCTTTAATACCTTCGACAATGCTTCTGTTCATGCGCTCAACTTGTCCATTGGACTGGGTTCCCATTGTCTGTCACCATCTCCCCTGGCAGCCCATATCGGCAGACTATTTGTTCCCATACGAAAGTTATCACCTGTTTCCCTGAGATGGTAGCCAATGGCCTGACTTCCGGCCACTTGGTGAAATAGTCAACAACTACCAGGAGGAACTTCAACCTTCCGGGAGCTTGTGGGAAGGGACCCACAATGTCCATTCCCCATTTGTAGAAGGGCCATGCCGAGATGATGGAAACAAGGTCATGCTTGGGGTTGGTCTTCACCGGTGTTTGCAGTTGACAAGCTTCACATCTTCAGATAGTCTCAAAGGCATCCTTGTGCATGGTAGGCCAGTAATAGCCCAAGTTCATGAGCTTTGATATCATAGAGCGAGGCCCGGTATGCATGCCACATATACCCTCATGTACCTCCCTGATGAGGTAGTTACTCAGATTGGGGCCTACACACCTCAGTAGGGGTGCCAAGTATCCCTTATTGTAGAGCTTGTCGTCTTCGATTACATATTGCTTTGCCTTCATAACCAACCGCTTAGCTTCTTGTTTGTTTTCTGGTAGCTTCCCTTCCTTCAAGTAAGACATGATGGGCGTCATCCATGTGGAGTCTGTTTCGGTGACAACATCTTGTACTTCCTTGTCATCGATGGATGGTTCTTTCAGCACCTCGACTAGGACCTTCTTGGTTAGGTGAGCAAATGTCAAGGAGGCCAGCTTGTTGAGGGCATCTGCCTGCTTGTTCTTTGTTCTTGACACCTGCTCTAGTGTGAAGACTTTGAATTCCTTTATGAACTCTTTGACTTTGTCTTTGTACCTAATCATTGAGGGCTCTTTGGCTGTGTATCCTCCATTTACTTGTTTGACCACCAGATTTGAATCAACGAAGACTTTTAGTTCTTGTACCTTCATTCTTTTTGCCAATCTCAACCCGGCCAGGAGGGCCTCGTATTCAGCAACATTGTTGGTGCAGGGGAAGTCGAGACGGAGGGCATAAGTGTATTCGGTTCCGTGGGGGTCCTTGATGACAAGACCGGCCCCGGAACCTTCTACACTTGAGGCTCCATTAGTAAAAAGACACCATTTCCCCTTGAGGTCAGGCTGTTCTTCAACCTCGTTCATTTCTTCTTCTGCCTGCAGGGTGGGTAACTCAGCAAGAAAATCAGCAAACACTTGCCCTTTGTAAGCTCTCCTCGGCAGGTATTCTATCTTGTGCTCCCCTAGACCAATGGCCCACTTTGCCAATCTCCCCAAATCTTCTGGTTTTTCTAAGATGGATCGTATGGGTTGATCTGTGATGACCTTTACTGGGTGAGCTTGGAAGTACCGCCTTACTCTCTTAGCAGTGTGTACAAGTGCTAACACAAGCTTCTCTATGGGAGTGTAGTTAACTTCAGCATCTTTGAGGGCCCTGCTGACAAAGTAGACGGGAACTTGCTCTTTACCTTGGTCTACCAAGAGCACTGAGCTTACTGCTTCTATTCCTGCAGACAAATAAACTGTTATTACTTCCCCTTCCTCAGGGGCTGTCACTTCGGGCAGGGAAGCTATGTGTTTCTTGAGTTCCAGGAAGGCAGCCTCTGCCTCAGTTGTCCAGCGGAAATCCTTCTTGTCAACACAATTTTTGAGTGTTTTGAAGAAAGGCAAGGATTTTTCCGCGGACTTGGGCAAGAAACGTTTTAAGGCAGCGATTTTACTGTTGAGGCTTTGCACTTCCTTCTTTGTGGTAGGAGACTTCATATCAAGGACGGCTTGGACCTTGCTCGGGTTAGCCTTGATGCTTTGCTTTCCAAAAATATGGCCCAGAAACTTCCCCTCCTCGAACTCAAAGGAGCATTTGACAGGATTGAGCTTCATGTTTATTCTTTGGAGGTTGTCGAATGTTTCTCGGATGTCCTGGATCATTGCTTCCCCCGACTTGCTTTTGATGACAAGGTCATCTACATAAGCTTCCATGTTCTTTCCAATTTGATTCGAGAAAGCTTGATCCACTAACCGCTGGTAGGTAGCCCCTGCGTTTTTCAAACCAAAGGGCATCTTTTTGTAGCAAAAGATTCCCCTATCGGTGTGGAAGGTCGTCTTCTCCTCATCTTCTTGCTTCATTTGAATTTGGTGATACCCCTTGTAGGCATCTAAGAAGCACTTGTATTGGAAGCCAGTGAGAGAGTCTACCTTCCAATCGATCTCGGGCAAGGGGTAGCAATTTTTAGGGCAGGCTTTGTTGAGATCCTTGAAATCGACACACATTCCCCAAGATCCGTCTTGTTTGGCAACCATGACCGGGTTTGCTACCCAAGAGTGATACTGAACCTCTCTGAGGATGTCTGCCTCAACCAGCTTCTCCACCTCCTGACAAGCAGCCTGGCTCCTGGCTGGGGCCAAACTTCTTTTCTTTTGGACGACTGGCTTGTATGAGGGGGCTATGTTAAGAGAGTGTTCAGCCATACTTCTAGGGACACCAGTCATGTCCCCGGGGCACCATGCAAATATGTCTTGATTATCCTGCAAAAGGTTGATTAGTTCACACGTAATCTTATCAGGAAGCAGATTGTTTACTTTGATGGTCTGCTCCTGGTAGTCAGGGTTTATGCTGACTTCCCGGATGGGACTGCTACTTGGCGTTTCTGGCCCCCTGGGGCCTTTGGTTTCCTCCACGGAGGCTTTCAAAAGAGCCTCTGCTGTCGGCTTCAGGGTTGCAACTCCATTAGGGGTGGGGAGCTTCATTAGACCATGTGTTGTTGATACTACCGCGCCGAAGGTGGCGATTCCCATCCTTCTAATAAGGACGTTGTAACTTAAAGGGTACCTGATAACAGAGAAAGTCAACTCTTCTATCCTTGACAGAGAAAAGATGATGATGTAATTTGTAGGGTACTTGATAACAGAGAAGGTCAATTCTTTTGTCCTTGACAAGTCTCCATCCCTGAAACAAACGCTAAGTGTGAGCTCCCCTAAGGGATGTACTCGTTCCCCCGAGAAACCCACCAGGGATGCATCCGATGGCTTGAGCTTGGATTTGATTTCCGGGCTCAAGGATTCAAAGCACCGCTCATACATCACTTCTGATGAGGCTCCGCAGTCCATGTACACCCTATCTATAGGGAAGCCATCCAGCTCAGCTTCCACTATTACCGGTGTGACGATCAGTTCATCGGGAGCAGGAGGGAGACAGATGTATTGTTTGTTCCAAGGCTCGGTGCGAGCCTTCTTTGCCTGCTGGGTCCCTTCAAGACTGACCATGTTGACCTCCTTGTCTTTCTTTCCTTCATCCCTTCTTCCTTTGATGTCTTTGATCAGGTGAGCCAGCTCCCCGTACTTAACGGCCTCTTCTATCCTCTTCTTCAGCTGGTAGCAATCGTTCGTGTGATGCCCTGTATCATTATGGAAGGCACAATGCTTGCTGGAATCTCTCTTGTTAGCTGGCTTGGACAAAGGTCTGGGAGGTCGAATGGTGTACTTGACTTCCTCCGTGGAGAGTATCTCCTGAGGGGTCTTGGTGAGAACAGTGAAAACTTGTCTTTCTCTTTCGTGGTATCTTCTTGATCTAGGGGATCGTCTCCTCTCTTCGTTCCTTTGATTATCGAAGGATCTTCCTGATCGTTTTTCATTGTAAGGTTGGAAAGGAGGTCTTCGGGAGCTTGTTGAGCTGTCTCTCCAGCTCCCTTGATCCCTCTTCCTGGAATCCTGTCGAGTTAATGCTTCTTCCCCCCCTAAGGAAGGCTTCTGCCCTCTCGAACACCTCCTCCATGGTTTGGGGGACATCTTCATGGAACCTTCTTAGCAACTTTTTAGGACGGATGGCCCCCATGAATCCTGACACCCGGATCTTCTCGGTGGCACCACTGTACTGTAGACCTTCCCTCTTGTACCTTTCGATGAAACTACGGAGGTTTTCATGCTCCCCTTGTTGAATTTGGTGCAATATGGCGGCATCTTTGGTGCATTTCCTGAGGGGGTTAAAGTTTGAGGTGAAACCTCTCCTTAAATCATCAAACGAGGAAATGCTCCGAGACGGTAGGCCACTGAACCATAGACGAGTTGGTCCTACCAGGGTTTGCATGAACATGTGGCAGCACTCGGCATCGTTCCATTTCTCTACAGTTGCTGCCCCAGAGAAGACGTTCAAGTGGTCATCAGGGTCTTCCGTGCCGTCGTATGTTTTTACATTAGCTGGCATTTTGATCTTGTTGGGGAAATCAAAATGAGCGATGTGCTCGGCAAAGGATTCTAACGACTTAGGTCGGTATGGCTTCGAAGGTGTAGCCTCGCCCCTAGCTTCGGCCGTGGAGGCTTGAACCATGAATTGGGAGGCTCCCAGACCCTGTCCTCCCGCAGGGGGGTTGCTGGCACTTGGTTCAGAGGTGGTGGATATTGCCAAGGATACCCTCCCGGCCATGTGGGGAAGTAAGGTGGTACATAGGGCGAGTATTGAGGCTGTGAATAGTTAGGATACATCCTGGAGGGACACTAGTTCCACCAGCAAGACTTCCTGCTCCCGCAAGGGAGGCAGCCACAACACTGCTGGCCAGAGGTAACGACCTCAAAGCTTCTTCATAGGGGAGTAGTGTTGAGGTCCCCGGGGAGAGCACGGAATTGCTAGGACCTCCTCCTCCTGAGCAGATGTCTCCCTGACTGTTAAGGTAGGGATGAGGATTTGTGTTGGCTCGTCGGGTCGCTGGTGAGGTAGTGGTTCCCAGCAACGGATGACTAGGTGAGAGGGAGACAACAGGCTCTTCGTCGTACGACAACCTGACTCTTACTCCTCTGGACCTTTCCTCTCGCACGTAGCCGTTCAGGAGGTCTCGGAGTTGCAAGAAGTTTCTTCGTACTCCCTCCGGGGTGATGTCCATTCGTTCAACAGGCAACAACAAGTCGTCCCTAGGAGACGAGTTAACAGCCCTTGAGGACGGCGATGTTTGGAAGTTGAGCATGTCTCCTAGAGACGGTTCGACTTGTTGTCCGTCCGTTCCAGGTGTTTCATGGCCAGAAGCGTCACCTGAGGTGTGACTAGTGGCCGGAGTTTCTGAAAGACCCCCTCCTAGGCGGTTATCCCCACCAGTCATCACAAAAGGAGGTTACTTAGGAACAAATGGGACTGTAGAAACTCTCAACAGTTTCGTTCAAAGTAGCGACAGCCCCACGGTGGGCGCCACTTGTTGCTACAACAAGGAAAATGACCGGTATTAGGTTAGGAGATGCTTAGGATTATAGGTTAAAGGTATGTTAGGTTGAGATTAAGGTTTTAAGTTTAGGTTTGGATTTAGTTGTGGGATCAGGGGTCTTCAAGTTCCTGGAAGGACCTGCAAAAAGGTAGCAGACACCGTTAGCCTTAACGCAGGAGGGAGTCTCCTGCGTTTGGACTCCGGCGTGAGAATAAGTATGTATTCATTTGGAGTTGGGAAATAATGAAGTAGAGAGTATGAGAGTAGAGAGAAAGTGAGAAGTGTGTGTGGAATGTCTACCCAAGGGCCTCCTTATATAGGCAGTGGAATTCTGCCCAGGAGCTCCCTTAGGGTAGCTTCCTTACCATACCTGGATGTGTTTGACCCTCTTTTAGTTCCCTGCAGTGAGACTTTACCCTTTTAGGATATTTTCAGCTTTTATCATTTCCAATGCAAAGCTTGGAGCTGTGTGGTGTTTTGTCCTTTCCCATGATAATAAGCCAAAATCCCCTTTTTGCATTTCTAAGACTTTTTACTGTTTGCTTTCTGCCCTGAGGCTTCCATATGGCAGGTAAGCTGCCTTATATCAGCTCCACTAAGTCAGGCAACCTCTTAATCAAATTTATTTTGTTTATCTTTTCGACGAGGGGTCTAAACATTGTCGTTTTAGGACACACGTCATCAGGGATTAAAACGCGTTTAGATAAGCTAATTTTGGAAGATTGTCATTGCAGTTGACTTTCTAAGTCAACTGTTAAGATTCTAAGCACGTCATATATATAAAACGCGTGGAATAATAAACAGATATGTGGTGTAGCCCAGTTGGTTTGGTTGTGTGTGTCCTTGTGTTACCCGGCCTAGGGCACGGGTTCGAATCCCGGCCCAGGCATATTTTTTTAAACAAATAATTACCCACATTAATAATAATATAAAATCATAGTATAGTTCTAAGAGTTCAAATGCGTCACGAAATATTTTTAAAGGGCACGATAATGATAAAAATTCGATGTTTTATTAATAATAGCCGTAACGTACAAAGAATTCAATGCGAAATGTTACAGTCTCCCCTACTTTTAGGAACTTCGTCCCGAAGTTGAAGTTGGGGAGTCTGGTGGGAAAAGGTGTGGGTACTTAGACTTCATCTTGTCCTTGCGTTCCCAAGTGAACTCTGGACCTCGTTTAGATTCCCAACGAACCTTAACGATCGGAATGCGACTACGCTTGAGTTTCTTGACTCCAGTATCCACGATCTCAACGGGTTTCTCGACAATGTGCATAGTTTCATCGATTTGCACATCTTCAAGAGGGACATGGAGGTTCTCATCTGCTAAGCATTTCTTGAGATTCGAAACGTGAAAAGTTGGGTGAACATTGCTTAACTCAGGTGGAAGATCAAGTTTATAAGCCACTTTTCCAATCCTGTCAAGTACTTTGAATGGGCCTACGTATCGAGGAGCTAGTTTTCTCTTCCTACCGAAGCGAATTACTCCCTTCCAAGGAGATACCTTAAGAAGTACAAGGTCCCCGACTTGAAATTCCAAGGGATTTCGACGTTTATCAGCATAGCTCTTCTGTCGACTTCTAGCGTTGAGAAGATTATCCTAAATGAGTTGGATTTTATCTGTGGTTTCCTGGATCAGTTTAGGTCCAGTGATCTGGGCTTCACCAACCTCAGTCCAACAGACAGGTGAACGACACTTACGACCATAGAGTGCCTCGAAAGGAGCCATGTTAATGCTGGCATGATAACCGTTGTTGTGTGAAAACCAAGGGAAGATGAAAATCCCATGCGCCGCCAAAATCGATGACACATGCCCTGAGCATATCCTCAAGTGTCTGGATGGTTCGTTCGGTCTGACCATCTGTTTGAGGGTGATAAGCAGTACTCAGGTTTAACTTGGTACCCAAAGCGTCTTGTAAGGAATCCCAAAAGTGAGAGGTGAAACGACCATCACGATCAGAGATAATGTCCAAAAGTATACCATGGCGACATACGATTTCACTCACGCACATCTTCGCTAACCTTTCCACAGAATATTTCTCACGAATGGGTAAGAAATGGGCTGACTTGGTTAGACGGTCAACGATTACCCAAATGCTGTCAAAACCTTTGGGTGTACGAGGGAGTTTAGTGATGAAGTCCATAGCTATGCTCTCCCATTTCCATACAGGAATTTCTGGTTGTTCAAGCATACCAGATGGTCTTTGATGTTCAGCCTTGACCTTTGAACAAGTAAGGCATTTTGCAACGAAAAGAGCAATATCTTTCTTCATACCAGGCCACCAATACGAATAACGAAGATCTTGGTACATCTTGTCTGCTCCAGGATGAATAGAATAACGAGACTTATGAGCCTCGTTCATAAGGAAAGTACGAAGATCATCACGGTCAGGAATCCAAAGTCGATTGAGAAAATAAAGTAAACCATCAGGTTTGGTCTAAAGTTGAGTCTCAGCACCACAAGACATTTCCTCGTACATGTTACCTTGGGTGACTGAAGTATGTTGAGCCTGGAGGATACGATCCTAAAGATCAGTACGAACTCTCACACAATGAAGTTTGATGCACTCTTTACGACTGAGTGCGTCAGCCACAACATTCGCCTTGCCAGGATGGTAGCGAATCTCACAATCATAGTCGTTAAGTAGCTCAACCCAACATCGTTGCCTCATGTTAAGATTTTTCTGGTCGAAGACATGTTGGAGACTTATGTGGTCCGTGAAAACCACACATTTGGTTCCATAAAGATAGTGTCTCCAAATCTTAAGAGCAAAGACGACGGCGCCCAATTCAAGATCATGGGTGGTATAATTCTTTTCGTGGGTCTTGAGCTGTCTAGACGCATAAGCAATAACCATGCCTCGTTGCATGAGAACACAACCAACACCTTGGTTTGATGCATCACAATAGACCACGAAATCATCATTACCATCAGGTAGAGACAGGATAGGAGCTTCACAGAGTTTCAGCTTAAGAGTCTCAAATGCTTCCTCTTGTTTTGGTCCCCACTCACAAGGTTTACCCTTGTGAGTTAAGGTAGTGAGAGGAACAACGATCTTGGAGAAGTTGGCAATGAATCGACGATGATAACCAGCTAAACCAAGGAAGGAATGGACTTCAGTTGGAGTTTTAGGAACACTCCAATCTTTGACAGCTTCGATCTTTGCGGGATCAACATGAATTCCATTCTCATTGACGACGTGTCCTAAAAATTGAACATCCTTAAGCCAAAATTCACATTTCGAGAACTTGGCGTACAGTTGTTCTTTCTTTAGGAGACGCAAGATTGAGTGAAGATGTTGTTCGTGATCGGATTTTGATTTTGAGTAAATCAAGATGTCGTCAATGAAGACGGTCACGAATTTGTTAAGGTAGGGTCTACAAACCCGATTCATTAGATCCATAAACACTGCGGGAGCGTTGGTCAATCCAAACGGCAGGACCATGAATTTGTAATGACCATAATGTGTACGAAAGGCTGTCTTGGGAATGTCTTCTTCGTGGACTCTAAGCTGATGATAACCAGAACGAAGATCAATCTTCGAGAAGTGGGTTGCTCCTTGAAGTTGATCGAAAAGATCGTCAATCCTAGGCAAGGGATAACGATTCTTGATGGTGAGTTTGTTGAGTTCACGATAGTCGATACACATCCTGAGGGATCCATCTTTCTTCTTCACGAACAATACAGGGGCTCCCCATGGAGAAGAACTGGGGCGAATGAAACCTTTATCAGAAAGTTCCTGCAATTGGCTGGCAAGTTCTTGCATATCAGAGGGTGCAAGACGATAAGGAGCTTTGGCAACAGGATTTGCACCAGGAACAAGGTCGATCCTAAATTCAACTTGTCGAGCAGGAGGCAAACCAGATAAATCCTCTGGAAAGACTTCAGGATAGTCCCGAATGATTGGGATGTCTTGAATACGTTTGCCCTTGTCTTTCTTTTCTATCACGTTAGCCAAGAAAGCCATATACCCCTTTCGTAAGTATTTTTGAGCAGTAGTACAAGACATGAGTTTAAGCTCACCACAAAGCTTTTCACCATAGATCTTCAAAATATCACCAGATTCGAGAGGAATGCGAATAACTTTCTCAAAGCATAGGATTTCAGCACGATGGGTTGAAAACCAATCCATGCCTACTATGACATCAAAGCTTCCAAGATGCATAGGAATGAGATCGATAGAGAAAGTATGTTCATCAAGGTTCAACACACAGTTACGAATAATAGAATCGATGGAGATAAACTTCCTGATTAGCTACCTCTACCACTAAGGGTTCCACTTCCTCTAGGTTAGTTTGGGGTAAGTTAAGTAAGGGTTCAAACTTTAGTGATACAAATGACTTATCAGCACCCGAATCAAATAATATGGAAGCATAGTGATTATTAACGAGAAACGTACCATTAACCACCTCGTTGTTGTCGCGGGCCTGATTAGCATCGAGGTTGTATGCGCGACCTCGAGCACCTTGGTTCTGGTTGCGGTTTTGGTTTTGATTGCGGTTTTGGTTCTGGTTCTGGTTTTGGTTACGATTGGGGCAGGCATTGATATAGTGGTCTGGGCTGCCACACTCGTAATATTGGCCACGAGTAGGCCTATTGTTTTGTTGGTTGGGAGCTGGGGCATTTCTGGCTGGGTTAGTTTGGGCAGCAGGGCCATTAGCAGGAGGAGCTCGGCAGATGTTCACAAGGTGACCATACCTTTGACAATTAGTGCAAAAACGACATGGAACCTGAGCTGGATGATGGTGTTTGCAAGTGTTGCACAAGGGGTGAGGTCCGGTGTATGGCTTCTTATTGGGTGTGCAGGGGTGGCAACCACTGTAAAGTTTCGGGCCTTACATTTCTTGTTAACAGAGTGCTCAGTCTTAATCTCCTTAGCCGGCTCTGGTGTAGCTTTGTTCACATCCTTCTTAGCACCTTTGCGAAACAGAGTACCATTCTTCACGTGATTATCAGTCAGTGTAGCCGCTAAACGTTTGGCTTCTTCCAAGGTGGCAGGATTCCTTCCCCATACCGTGTCCTGAATTTGCATAGGTAGACCACCAATATACTTCTCGATGGCTACAGACAGGGGAGTGACTTTATGGGGCAATAACAAACTGAGCTCGTGGAAGCGGGTATTATAAGAAAGGTTTTCCCCACTATCCTGAGCAAGGGTGTGGAACTCGTCCTCCAATTTCTTGACCTCGTTACGGGGACAAAACTCAGCTTTCATTATCTCCTTGACTTGATCCGAGGTCATAGCAAGTGCAACTTCAGCTCCGCGGGTGCGCTTTTCCTCATTCCACCAAGTGAGTGCTCGTTTGTGAAGAACACTCATAGCATAACGGACCTTAAAGTTATCGGGACACTCACTGTTAATGAAGGTATTCTCAATACCCTCGAACCATTGTAGGAGACCAGTAGCTCCTTCATCTCCACTGAACTTAGGGGGATTATAGGTATTAAAGTGTTTGAGAGTGCAGGCTGGGAGATCATTCCCGTTTCCATTCCCGTTTCCATTGCCGTTTCCATTTCCATTGCCGTTTCCATTCATTTGAATGACTTGAGCTAGTAAGTTAGGAACCAGAGTTGTGATCTGTTGTGCCATTTGTTGAGAAATGATCGCAGCCAGTTGGGCATCACCTCCATTATTGTGGTTAGTGTTGTGGTTATGGTTGTGGTTGCTGCTTCCTTCCTCATGATTTCCACCACTGTTATTGTGAGTGCTGCGACGTGGAGGCATGATCTGTAAGAGACACAATGAAATGAATAAGGTAATATAAGGAATGTAATCGTTTATTCATTAATTAAAACGAATAAACGAAAACGTTGACTTATCAAAGATTCTAGATTCTAATAACATAGTGAAGACATGCTTTAGCCTATAAGTGAACACTCATCCCGAGAATTCCCAGGTAGGCATCCGGGTCCCTTGTCTGATTGGGATATATGCGCAATGCCAGCCTAGACAGAAGACTCAGAATACAGGCGTTCACCCATCCAGATTGCACGTGTTCGTTATTAAAATCTAGAACTTCAACGAGATCTCAAGGTGGTTCAGGCTAAACCTGAGGATTTTGTCCTATTAATCTAATGGTGGATCAGGATTGCAGCAGACGAATAAGAGCAGTCAACTTGTAAAGGCTTAGGGTTGTATAAGGTGTAGGATAGGAATAGGATTAAGGAAGCAATTAGGGTTACAAGTAAGAGAAGCAAGTACTGTTTTAAATCCCTAAGGTTATAGTCTAGATTATTTTTCTAATAACCTAATTCCCTATAACCAAGGCTCTGATACTAATCTGTAACACCCCAACCGATGGTGGAAATATCGGGATGTCACGTATTGATGATTGTTTCAGTAGCACATGGTATATATTGAAATTTTAAATAGCTTATTCATAACATAAATATCCAAATGAAATGATGTCTAGAAATCCCAAATACATAATATCAAATAAAGCAAATAACTTCAAATAACTTCATAGTATTTCCTCATGCATACTCTAAGCCTCAGCTTCATTGTTACCTGAAATATGTTAATTTTGAAAATATTTTTAGGTCAACAAAAGTTGGTGAGAATTACATAGGTTTTGATAATCGAATAAAGCTTGTACAATTCAAGTGTCATGGCAAGTCTAGTCCATATGTGAAAACATACTAGCAGGTAAATCAAGTGCATAATCAACCCTTGTGACTAGAATATTGTGGTCCATCCCATACGCTCATGGTTCACTCGATTATGTTATGCGATAACAATCACCCACGCTACCTATGTAGGAGGTACACGTATCCGGGTGGAATTGTCAGTCCAATAGATCTATCATTGTATACCGTCGGCTGATCAATGTTAATGATTATGCTAGAATATTGTGCTTACCCTAGTCATGTTTAAGACATAATGCAACATAGAATAACACATAGACACTTTATGATTGAATTGTAGATAGAATGTTGTAACATGTTTCACCCCAAAATAATGAAATAGAAAAGGGGCTATGTAAAACTCACCTTAGCAAAATGTTAAATCTCATGAAAATAGAATAAGTGTAGCCCAATGATGCCAAGTATTACCCCATAATTAAGGTAATAAATATGTCTAAGTTTTTCTAGTCTACAAATATTTTCTAGGGTTTCGAATTTGCGGATAAGTACTCGTTTGATTATTAATTAGATTTTTTAATAAAATAAAAGAAATTCAATAAATAAATAAACAAAAGTCTTTTTGTAGACTTTAGATTAAAGATGGTCACATTATAAGGTTTTAAGTATAAAAATAATTTTTATAAAATTATTTTCTTAAAAATAGAATATTTAGTCTATTTATTTCCATTTTGCCAAAATATAACTTTAATATCTAAAAAAATTAAAATTAAAGAATTTTTAAATTAAAATTTGTATTTCTGTTCTAAATGGACAAAAATAATTTATATAAAATTTTGGTGCAAAAATATTAAAAATTGAATTTATTAGGATTTATTTATGATTAAAAATAACAAAAATTGATTAAAAATATTAAATAAATGATTTTTAGAAAATAAAAATCATTTCAGAAATGTTTAATGTTTTATAAACTCAGAATAATTTTTGTGGAAATTTATATAATCGTTTTGATATTTTTATAGAATTTTATAATTAAAATGGAATAAACTTGAAATATTTATTATATACAATAAATAAATAATTTTTGGAAAACTAAAAATTGTATGATGAACTTTTTTATTAGAACATCATAAAATAATTTTTGTAGAATTTATAAAGCGTTTTTAGTATTTTAAAACCATTTTTAAAAAAAATAAAGAATATATAAGTAATAAAGGTTTTTTTTTTGTTAAAAAAAGGTTTGTGTGTGCTAAGGCTCGAACCCGCGTCAAACCCGGGTCGGGGTTTATTAAATCACAAGCCCAGACCAGTTGGTCTGGAACCTGAGAATGAATATTCTTGGTTCGTAATTAGTTATATGTTAACAAATCTGTTTTCAATTTAACCAGAAAAAAAAAGAATCATGTATGCGGGACTCGAACCTTGGCCTTGTGGCCGGTGTAACACCCCAACCGATGGCGGAATTATCGAGGTGTCACGTAGTGACGATTGTTCAAAAGCTCATGGTACTAAAATGTAAATGTATAATTATTGAATATTGTTTTACAACATGTGAAATTAAATACAAGACAACAAAAATAAAGATAATTGATTGATTTAATCTAAGTCCAAAGTCCTATGTGAAGCGTCAAGCAGCTTATCCTGAAACATGCACGAAAATAACTTTGTCAACATATGATGTTGGTGAGTACTACTTAGTTTTGTACATATAGTATAAGTTTTTGAAAAGTAGTACAATTCATGTGTCTAGCATCACCAATGCATTATGTAAACACGCAAGTAACCAAACAAGACAAAGATCAAATGTAAAGTTTGTACAATGTAATTGATAATGAGCACCTCAACACGTGTGAGACTAAAAGAGCACCATAACACAAAGTTATGTCTAAATGAGCACCGTAACATAAGTTACGTATATGTGTAAAGAGCACCATAACATAAGTTATGTCTAGATGTATGATTTTGTATGTAAGCTACGTTCATGTTCAAACATAAGCACAAAGATAATCAAGACACGTATATGAATTGTAAATGAATAAAAATGTATGTGTAAATGAATATGAAAGTTTTGTATACTTGTGCATGAATCACCCCAAAAGTTGTAAAAACGGAAAAAAGGGGATAAGTAATACTCACCTTAGCAAGGTGGTAAGTCTTGTGGAATTGAGTAAGTATAATCCAACGTTGCCAAGTATCACCCTATGTCTAATGTAACAAATAAGTCTAAGGTGTTGTTTGTTTTTTGTTCAGAAGCACTTCTGACCTCTTTTGTCTGCACCAAGCAGACGCGCGCAGACGTTTGGGGTCTGCAGATTGTTTGTTTTTTGGAAGACCTTTCACTCAAAAAGGTCTTCCTGACCTCTTCTTGGTGCAGACTTGTTTCAAAGTCTTCTAAGGTCTTCTCCACTTCTCTTCTACTCACCCACCACCACCACCACCTACCACCTTCCACCACCACCACGGTCCATCACCACCCACCCACCACCACACACCACCACCACCGCCGCCACCCACCACCACCACCACCCACCACCGTCCACCACCACCACGGTCCACCACCACCACCACCCACCACCACTACCCACCACCACCACCACCGTTCACCACCACCATGGTCCACCACCACCACCACCGTCCACCACCACCGTCTACCACCACCACCACCACGGTCCACCACCACCATCAACCACAGTCCACCACCACCACCAACCACAGTCCACCACCACTACCCACCACCACCACCACCGTCCACCACCACCGTCTACCACCACCACCACCGTCCACCACCACGGTCCACCACATCCACCACCACCACCCACCACCACCACCGTCCACCACCACGGTCCACCACCATCCACCACCACCCACCACCACGGTCCACCACCATCCACCACCACCGTCCACCACCATCCACCACCACCACCACCGTCCACCACCACCACCACCACCCACCACCACCACCACTGTCTACCACCACCACGATCCACCACCATCACCAACCACGGTCCACCACCGTCCACCACCATCACCCACCACCACCACCACCATCCACCACAACCACCATCATCTACCACCAGACTGTTGTAAAAAATCAGTTTATTTAAATTTCAGTTTATTTCAGCAGCCTGCAGACATTAACAAACAAACAGTCTTTTTCTTGCAGACTGCAGACCTTTGGTCCACCTCTTCTCCTGCAGATGTCTGCAGATGTGGTCCGCAGACTGCAGACCTTTTCCTGCAAAAAAAACAAACAGCACCTAAGTCTATCTAGTCTATAAGTTTTTTCTAGGGCTTCGAATTGGGGATAAGTATTTATTTGGTTAATAAATTAAACGTTTAATAAATAAGAGAAATTTGGTAAATAAATAAACAAAAAGTCTTTGAGTAAACTTTAAATCAAATATGGTCACAATATAAAGTTTTAAGTGTGAAAATAATTTTTATAAAATTATTTTTTTGAAAATAGAATATTTAATCTATTTATTTCAAATTGTCAAAATATGATTTTAATATCTAAAAAATATTAGAATTAAAGAATTCTTGAATTAAAAATTGTATTTCTGCTCCAAATGAATAGAAATAATTTATGTAAAATTTTGGTACAAAAATATTGTAAAATGAATTTATTATGAATTATTTATGATTAAAACTAACAAAAATTGATTAAAAATATTAAACAAACGGTTCTTCAGAAATAAAAACTATTTCTGAAATGTATATTGTTACACAAGTTTAGAATAATTTTTGTGGAATTTTATAAAATCGTTTAGATATTTTTATTGAATTTTATAATTTTAAGTGAATAAACTCGTAATATTTATAATATATATTAAATAAATTATTTTTGAAAAACTAAAAATTGGATGAAGAACTTTATCAGTGAAAAAACATAAAATAAATTTTGTAGAATTTATAAAATAGTTTTAGTATTTTAAAACGATTTTTAAAAAGAATGAAGATAATATAGGTATAAAGGATAACCAAAAAAAATGTTTGTTCATGGTGGGACTCGAACCTGGGCCATAGGCCGGTTCAAGTCTTACCACAACTTGTCTCAACCAACTGATCTGTAGGTTAGTTTTGTGATAGGATTTCAAAACAGTTTAGATTTAAGTCATATATGAGATTCATGTTCTTCCCCAAATTAACCCATATCGAGCCCTAGTTTCATAATTGATAAAATTTGTGTTCAATAGCCCCTGATTCTTTGGGGCTATTGTTCACAAGGTGCCGATGAGTGAAACCCATAACAGAAAACAAACTTACAATTACGTAAACGTGATTTGATGCTCGGTCAAACCAAAAGTCAAACGCGAGCTATTTCTTGATCATTACGAAAAATCAACAGAAAATGAGAATAGGGGTTGGATTATCGGCGAGTTAAGCTTGTGTAGAAGGTATCAATTTATACTAACAACTCGTGATCTTGAATTTAGAAGTTTTGACCCATTTAAATGTGTACGCGTGATTTGATACAAGTTAGTCGTATGTTTGACGCGTAATGAATGTGTTAGACGTTGGGCGAGATCATATAGTCAATGGTTTCCATGATTAACATCAATTAAAGCAAGATTTGTGGGTTTTGGGTTGTGCACAGTCGCACCCATAGCAGTAGATATGAAGAAGGGAAACAGGTAGGGAGTATTTATATAAAATTCGGGTTGGGATAAGTTCAGATGTGAGCTTGTAGCTCAGTGGTGTTGGCGTGTGTATCCTGGACACAGACCCGGGTTCGAGTCCCGTGGTCTGTGTTTAATTTCTTTTTTTTTTTAAAGCAGATAAGGGACTTGGGCCTGCTTCTTGGGCTGGTCTAATGGGCTCAAGGTTGGGCTCCCAAATAAGGATTGGGTATTATGTTGGGTTTCAAGGGATTTGGGTTTGGTTTGGGTTAATGGATTAGGAGACTAATATTATTTATTATTATTATTATTATTATTATTATTATTATATAAAAATAAAAATATAATGAAAAAGTGACGGATGTCACAGCCGGTTCGTGTTCTAGACAGAGGAGGCCACACCAACTGATCTGTTGATCAGTTGGTGATGAACTTGGTTATGAAATAAATATATACAAAGGTCTGCAGATGCATTATCCCCAAATCAACAAAGTCGAGCCCTAGGTTTTACAATCAACAAGATTGACGAACAATAACCCGATTAAACATGGGGTTATTGTTGTTAAAGGGCCGATGAACAAAACCATACAAAAACATTAAACTTACAAACTGTTCTCGTGATTTTTTGAGCGGTCAAACAAAAGTCAAAGACGCGAGCAATTGATGCTTGAAAAGATGTTTTTAGCAGAAATTTTGAGAGGGGAAAGAGTATTTGGCGAGTGTAGATGCAAAGTGAGGGTTCAATTTATAGTGAGGTGTTCGTGTGTTCGAATTGGTAATGATTGACTCGTTTAAAGAAGATGACGCGATGATTGATACAAATATGGTATGTCATAACAGCTAATTGGCGTGTATAAGACGCGAGTCAGTCAACCAATCACGAATCTTACCATATCAGGGATTAAAACGCGTTTAGATAAGCTAATTTTGGAAGATTGTCATTGCAGTTGACTTTCTAAGTCAACTGTTAAGATTCTAAGCACGTCATATATATAAAACGCGTGGAATAATAGACAGATATGTGGTGTAGCCCAGTTGGTTTGGTTGTGTGTGTCCTTGTGTGACCCGGCCTAGGGCACGGGTTCGAATCCCGGCCCAGGCATTTTTTTTTAACAAATAATTACCCACATTAATAATAATATAAAATCATAGTATAGTTCTAAGAGTCCAAATGCGTCACGAAATATTTTTAAAGGGCACGATAATAATAAAGATTCGATGTTTTATTAATAATAGCCGTAACGTACAAAGAATTCAATGTGAAATGTTACACAGACAACATGACACACACGCACCCAAGATACGACAGTAATACCCAATCACTACAAAGTAAAACAACTATGTATTTAACTAAACACTGTATCTAGCAATATCGAACATATGTTGTCAAGAATTTCTTATAAATATGATGGATATGTAGGCTATATTAAAAAATGCTTGCAAACTATATATATAGTCAAAAACACAAAATGATTTTTACCACTTAAAGGAACCTTAATATGTGTATATTTGATAGTTACGCTTAGGATCGAGTGCACCTGGGTTTTGGTTGAGCGTTGTCGCCGGACAACCTTGCTGGACAAACTCCTTGTTGGATCTGTACCTTGCTGGACAGACACCTCGCCGGTGCTTAAGGCGTCCGCTGGCAATTGCAGGTCTAACCGGTGCTTGCTTGTATGACCGGTGGTCAGAGGTGGGAGCAAATTAGCCAAGGGAGAGAAGTTTTCGCAGGTATGCCGGTGCTAGAGGGCTGATTGAGACGTCCGTCGGTTTTTGCGGGTATAACCGGTGGTCGGAGATGGGAGAAAAATTAAAGAAAAGGGGGGGGGGGGTGTAGAGAGAGAGAGAGAGAGGGGTGTCGAGAGTTACCTGTGTGTGAGATGATGAGACTGACTTACCTGTGTGGGATCTCCGGTGGTCGGGGTGGACTTGGCCGAAGCAGAAAAGAAGAACGTTGAAGGGGCGGAGAAGAACGTTGAGGGGTGTACGGAGAGTATTTTCGGAAGAGCTCAATATTACAAGAATTTGACATAACATATCAATCTTTTTAATTAAAAGAATTGTTATACTTTACTCAAATTATAAACAATAAAATGCCCGTTTTTTTATGATATAGTTTTTTTAAGGTATTAACGTATGAAAATTTATGGTCGTCTACAATTCGTAGTGGTAGTTGCCAGTTAGCTTAAAATAAAAGGAAAATGTGTAACTGTTATTTAAATAAACAAAACTTAACTCTTAACTTTTGAGTATTTTAAAAATGCCCGTGTCAAATATATTATATATAGTATAGATATAAAAGGGTAAGTAATAATTGAACATTTAACCGAAACTGAACAAAAAAAAAACAGAAGAACTGAACCGAAAGCAATCGAAAACTGAATTAACAAACATCGAATTAACTTAAAATCGGTTATTGTTTTTTGTACACTAAGTTCACCAAAATCAACCAAACCGAAACAAAACCTTTCATATATTCATATATTTTTAGCTTTTGTACCTTTATTTCATGTATTTATACCTTCATTTCATGTACTTTTAGGCAAAAAATAACCAAAAGTTTGGTTTTTGTTGTTAACCAAAATTAACTAACCCGAACTAAAAACTGATAATCTAACCATATAAATCAAACCAAGTAACCGATTGTTTAATAAGATCGATTAACTGGTGACTTTGGTTTTAGTTTAGTTGAGACAAATAATCGAACTGAACCGAACCATACACACCTTTAAAAGTGTCTGTGTTCTTCGCTGCATCGCGCGGGCACCCTAGTAATCATAAATATATTCACACTAGTTTTTATCCCGGGAGCGTCCCGGGTTGAAATATATAATATAACACAATTAAATATATTATTATTATTATTATTATTATTATTATTTTAAATAAATCTTTGCCATAAGTTATCATATTCAAATACAAAAAAAAAAAAAAAAAAAACGAATCTCTGCGCCGGAATATAAATTTAGTGTCATTACAGATGAATTCGGAAGTTTGTAATCAATCATTCTAAAAAGAACTAACATGAAATAAGAAAAAAAATAATTAATGAAATATCGAACGCATTAGTCTAAGGGTTATGTGATGTGTTAAAAAATTAATAGGTATATGATCGGGTATGTAGTTCGGGTATTTGGGTATGTTGTTTCGGGTAATCGGGTCGGGTATGACCTAATCCCAGACATGACCCAAACTCACAATTTTTTTTAAAACTAATCCCAAACCCAACACAATACCTGTCGGGTTACAAAAATAGTAATTTTTTTCTTCGATTTTTATAGAACACTATGGTACTCGTTGGAAAGATAATAAAACGCTCGTTAATTTGGTGTAATTTTTTTCTTTAAAAAATCTCGTATGTAAAAAAGAGATTAACGTTTAAAAGTTATGAGAGGAAACACGAAAGATCTATACATATAATAAACCAAAGCCATTTTAATGACATGACACTCAAAGAGGGTATTCTCTTCATTGAGTGTGCCATGTGTCATCCCATGTGGCAAGGGCTTTATTTTAGGATAATAATAATTTAAAATTTAAAAACAAAATTAGATTTTTATCTCTAATGTTTTCTCCCATAACTTTTAAACGTTAATATCTTTTATATACGAGATTTTTTAAAGAAAAAAATTACACCAAATTAACGAGCGTTTTATTATCTTTCCAACGGGTACCATAATGCTATATAAAAAACGGAGAAAAAAACGACTATTTTTTGTGTGGTTTTGTTCATACAGGAAAAAAACACAAATTGTTCAGGTTATTCATTAATCATGTATTAGTTTTGTTCAAACCAGTAAATATGATTTTTATTTACAACATGTGTTATCATTGGAGTTCTACATTGTTTTAGGTTAATTTTTAATATTAGAGTTATACAGTGTTTAAGGTTATGCACTAACATTGAAGATACATTGTTAATTGTTTTAGGTTAAGTGCTACCCGAAGCTTTCCTGCATGTAACTGTAAAATGCATTAGTCTATTTCAGATGTAAATTGATATTTCAAATTAGATTTCTCAACCCGGGACGCTCCCGGGATATATTAGTTAAAAAAATTATGGGTTTGGGTCGGGCCGGGGATTAGGTGATACCCGACCCAATTACCCTTTTTTTATATTAGAATATGATAACTTATGACAGAGATTTGTTTAAAATAATAATAATAATAATAATAATATTCATTAATCATATATTGGCAAGTCATTAATTATGTTGTCATATTAGATATTTTATTATGTCATATTAGATATTTCAACCCGGGACGCTCTCCAACAGGTAATTGTTATGTTTTCTTTTCTACCATATTCTGAAATAGCTCAAATCTTATTGTATGCAGTTAAAAACCTTTGACTGAATGTATTGGTGCTAAACAATCTTTGTCCCCTTGAAGTGCTTGGGATCTTAATATATAGTTTTAGGTGTTGATGTTGTAAGGTGAAACGGATCTTTTGGTATATATTTTTTTAAAAGTATCTAATGTAAGTTGATACATAGATGTCATTTTTATAGTTTAGATACTTCTAATTTTATTCACTTTACTTAGATTTCTTAACCCGGGACGCTCCCGGGGTATAAGCTAGTAAAATAATAAAGGTTTAATATTTAGATTTAGTAGATTAGGTATTTAATAGATTAGGTTAAATATTATAATAGATTAGGTTAAATCATATTTCTTTTTTTTTTTTATTGGTTTAGAGTTGTCACATCACATCCTATGTGGCATCTCTCAAAGGAGAGATTGAATAAGAGTATGACATGTAGGATTAATCCCTTTGCAATCTATATCTATATATATATATATATATATATATTGCAAAGGGATTAATTCTACATGTCATACTTTTATGCAATCTCTCATTTGAGAGATGCCACATAGGATGTGATGTGGCAAGTGTAAACCAATTAAAAAAAGGAATAAATATTTTTTAACCTAATCTATTATAATCTTTAACCTAATCTATTAAATACCTAATCTACTAAATCTAAATATTAAAATTTTACTATTTTTTCTCTCATGTTTCCTCCCATAACTTTTAAACGTTAATATCTTTTATATACGAGATTTTTTAAAGGAAAAAATTACACCAAATTAACGAGCGTTTTATTATCTTTCCAACGAGTACCATAGTGCTATATAAAAAACGAAGAAAAAAATGACTACTTTTTGTAACCCGACAGGTATTGTGTCGGGTTTGGGATTAGTTTAAAAAAAATTTGTGGGTTTGGGTCGGGTCTGGGATTAGGTGATACCCGACCCGATTACCCGAAACAACATACTCAAATACCTGAACTATATACCCGATCACATAACCATGAATTTTTTTAACGCATCACATAACTCTTAGACTAATGCGACCCGATTACCCGAAACAACATACCCAAATACCCGAAACTATATACCCGATCATATACCCATGAATTTTTTAACGTATCATATAACACTGAGACTAATGTGTTCGATATTTCAATAATTATTTTTTTTTTCTTATTTCATGTTACTTTTTTTTAGAATGATCGATTACAAACTTCCAAATTCATTTGTAATGGCACTAGATTTATACCCTGGCGCAGAGATTCGTTTTTTTATATTTGAATATGATAATTTATGCAGAGATTTGTTAAAATAATAATAATAATAATATATTTTATTATATTATATTAGATATTTCAACCCGGACGCTCCTGGGATAAAAACTAGTCTATATATATATATATATATATATATATATATATATATATATATAGGATTTGGTTCAAATGAGAACATTTTCCCAAATTGAGAACTAGAGAACCATTCTGGCCCACACATTTCTCTAAGGCTTTTTTTTTTTTTTTTTTTTGCAAAAATCGCTGCTTTATATGTAAGGAAAAAAAAATTTATTTTTTTTTTCAGTATACACATGTGTATAATTGCATTATACACGTATGTATAACTGAAATATACACATATTTATAGCTGAAAAATGCTATATACAAATATGTATAAATAAAAAAAAAATTCAAAAAAAATAAAAAAAATAAATTTTCTTGCATAAAAATGTGCGATTAAAGCCAAAAAAAAAAAAAAAAAATTTTTTTTTTTTGCCTTTATATGAAATGTGTGGCTCAGAATGGTTCTCTCAGTTCTCAAATACGGGTTGGTTCTCTTAGGATCTCTACCCTATATATATATATATATATATATATATATATATATATACATATATATATATATATAGGATTTGGTTCAAATGAGAACATTTTCCCAAATTGAGAACTAGAGAACCATTTTGGGCCACACATTTCTCTAAGGCAATTTTTTTTTTTTTTTTTTTTTTTGCAAAAATCGCTGCTTTATATGTAAAGAAAATTTTTTTTTTATTTTTTTTTCAGTATACACATGTGTATAATTGCATTATACACATATGTATAACTGAAATATACACATATGTATAGCTGAAAAATGCTATATACACATATGTATAATTGTCATATACACATATGTATAAATCAAAAAAAAAACTTCCAAAAAAATAAAAAAATAAATTTTCTTGCATAAAAATGTGCGATTAAAGCCAAAAAAAAAAAATTTTTTTTTTTTTTTGCCTTTATATGAAATGTGTGGCTCAGAATGGTTCTCTCAGTTCTCAAATAGGGGTTGGTTCTCTTAGGATCTCTACCCTATATATATATATATATATATATATATATATATATATATATATATATATATATATATATATATATATATATATATATATATATACTAGTTTTTATCTCGGGAGCGTCCCGGGTTGAAATATCTAATATAATATAATAAAATATATTATTATTATTATTATTATTATTATTATTATAAATAAATCTATGCCATAAGTTATCATATTCAAATATATAAAAAAAACGAATCTCTGCGCCGGGGCATAAATCTAGTGCCATTACAAATGAATTCGGAAGTCTGTAATCGATCATTCTAAAAAGAACTAACATGAAATAAGAAAAAACAAAGTTAATTATTGAAATATCGAACGCATTAGTCTAAGGGTTATGTGATGCGTTAAAAAATTCATGGGCATATGATCTGGTATGTAGTTCGGGTATTTGGGTACGTTGTTTTCGGGTAATCGGGTCGTGTATCACCTAATCCCAGACCCGACCCAAACCCACAATTTTTTTTAAACTAATCCCAAACCCGACACAATACCTGTCGGGTTACAAAAAATAGTCATTTTTTTCTTCGATTTTTATATAACACTATGGTACTCGTTGGAAAGATAATAAAAAGCTCGTTAATTTGGTGTAATTTTTTTCTTTAAAAAATCTCGTATATAAAAGATATTAACGTTTAAAAGTTATGAGAGGAAACGCGAGAGATAAAATAATAAAGGTTTAATATTTAGATTTAGTAGATTGGATATTTAATAGATTAGGTTAAATATTATAATGGATTAGGTTAAATCATATTTATTTCTTTTTTTTAATTGGTTTAGAGTTGCCAAATTGGTTTAGAGTTGCCACATCACATCCTATGTGGCATCTCTCAAAGGAGAGATTGCATAAGAGTATGACATGTAGGATTAACCCCTTTGCAATATAGGGTTGGGTTATTCTACAAAGGCTACAAAAAATGAGAAAGGTAAGAAGCCACTAGAAAATGACATGTGTCCAAAGGATTAACAAGTGGGAGGGGTAATTTTGTCAAAAACATATGCACATGCAAGTCACATGCCCATTTACACCTTCATTTTTAAAGGCCCAACGAGCGTTTTATTATCTTTACAACGAGTACCATAGTGCTATATAAAAAACGAAGAAAAAAATGACTACTTTTTGTAACCCGACAGGTATTGTGTCGGTTTGGGATTAGTTTAAAAAAAATTTGTGGGTTTGGGTCGGGTCTGGGATTAGGTGATACCCGACCCGATTACCCGAAACAACATACTCAAATACCTGAACTATATACCCGATCACATAACCATGAATTTTTTAACGCATCACATAACTCTTAGACTAATGCGGACCCGATTACCCGAAACAACATACCCAAATACCCGAACTATATACCCGATCATATACCCATGAATTTTTTAACGTATCATATAACACCTTAGACTAATGCGTTCGATATTTCAATAATTAATTTTTTTTTTCTTAATTTCATGTTAGTTTTTTTTAGAATGATCGATTACAAACTTCCAAATTCATTTGTAATGGCACTAGATTTATACCCCCGGCGCAGAGATTCGTTTTTTTATATTTGAATATGATAATTTTATGGCAGAGATTTGTTTAAAATAATAATAATAATAATAATAATATATTTTATTATATTATATTAGATATTTCAACCCTGGACGCTCCCGGGATGAAAACTAGTCTATATATATATATATATATAGGATTTGGTTCAAATGAGAACATTTTCCCAAATTGAGAACTAGAGAACCATTTTGGGCCACACATTTCTCTAAGGGCAATTTTTTTTTTTTTTTTTTTTTTTTTTTTTTTTGCAAAAATCGCTGCTTTATATGTAAAGAAATTTTTTTTTATTTTTTTTTTCAGTATACACATGTGTATAATTGCATTATACACATATGTATAACTGAAATATACACATATTGTATAGCTGAAAAATGCTATATACACATATGTATAATTGTCATATACACATATGTATAAATCAAAAAAAAAAAACTTCCAAAAAAAATAAAAAAATAAATTTTCTTGCATAAAAAATGTGCGATTAAAGCCAAAAAAAAAAAATTTTTTTTTTTTTTTTGCCTTTATATGAAATGTGTGGCTCAGAATTGGTTCTCTCAGTTCTCAAATAGGGGTTGGTTCTCTTAGGATCTCTACCCTATATATATATATATATATATATATATATATATATATATATATATATATATATATATATACTAGTTTTTATCTCGGGAGCGTCCCGGGTTGAAATATCTAATATAATATAATAAAATATATTATTATTATTATTATTATTATTATTATTATAAATAAATCTATGCCATAAGTTATCATATTCAAATATATAAAAAAAACGAATCTCTGCGCCGGGGCATAAATCTAGTGCCATTACAAATGAATTCGGAAGTCTGTAATCGATCATTCTAAAAAGAACTAACATGAAATAAGAAAAAACAAAGTTAATTATTGAAATATCGAACGCATTAGTCTAAGGGTTATGTGATGCGTTAAAAAATTCATGGGCATATGATCTGGTATGTAGTTCGGGTATTTGGGTACGTTGTTTTCGGGTAATCGGGTCGTGTATCACCTAATCCCAGACCCGACCCAAACCCACAATTTTTTTTAAACTAATCCCAAACCCGACACAATACCTGTCGGGTTACAAAAAATAGTCATTTTTTTCTTCGATTTTTATATAACACTATGGTACTCGTTGGAAAGATAATAAAAAGCTCGTTAATTTGGTGTAATTTTTTTCTTAAAAAAATCTCGTATATAAAAGATATTAACGTTTAAAAGTTATGAGAGGAAACGCGAGAGATAAAATAATAAAGGTTTAATATTTAGATTTAGTAGATTGGATATTTAATAGATTAGGTTAAATATTATAATGGATTAGGTTAAATCATATTTATTTCTTTTTTTTAATTGGTTTAGAGTTGCCACATCACATCCTATGTGGCATCTCTCAAAGGAGAGATTGCATAAGAGTATGACATGTAGGATTAACCCCTTTGCAATATAGGGTTGGGTTATTCTACAAAGGCTACAAAAAATGAGAAAGGTAAGAAGCCACTAGAAAATGACATGTGTCCAAAGGATTAACAAGTGGGAGGGGTAATTTTGTCAAAAACATATGCACATGCAAGTCACATGCCATTTACACCTTCATTTTTAAAGGCCCAACGAGCGTTTTATTATCTTTCCAACGAGTACCATAGTGCTATATAAAAAACGAAGAAAAAAATGACTACTTTTTGTAACCCGACAGGTATTGTGTCGGGTTTGGGATTAGTTTAAAAAAAATTTGTGGGTTTGGGTCGGGTCTGGGATTAGGTGATACCCGACCCGATTACCCGAAACAACATACTCAAATACCTGAACTATATACCCGATCACATAACCATGAATTTTTTAACGCATCACATAACTCTTAGACTAATGCGACCCGATTACCCGAAACAACATACCCAAATACCCGAACTATATACCCGATCATATACCCATGAATTTTTTAACGTATCATATAACACTTAGACTAATGCGTTCGATATTTCAATAATTAATTTTTTTTTTCTTATTTCATGTTAGTTTTTTTTAGAATGATCGATTACAAACTTCCAAATTCATTTGTAATGGCACTAGATTTATACCCCGGCGCAGAGATTCGTTTTTTTATATTTGAATATGATAATTTATGGCAGAGATTTGTTTAAAATAATAATAATAATAATAATAATATATTTTATTATATTATATTAGATATTTCAACCCTGGACGCTCCCGGGATGAAAACTAGTCTATATATATATATATATATAGGATTTGGTTCAAATGAGAACATTTTCCCAAATTGAGAACTAGAGAACCATTTTGGGCCACACATTTCTCTAAGGCAATTTTTTTTTTTTTTTTTTTTTTTTTTTTTTTTTGCAAAAATCGCTGCTTTATATGTAAAGAAATTTTTTTTTTAATTTTTTTTTCAGTATACACATATGTATAACTGAAATATACACATATGTATAGCTGAAAAATGCTATATACACATATGTATAATTGTCATATACACATATGTATAAATCAAAAAAAAAACTTCCAAAAAAATAAAAAAATAAATTTTCTTGCATAAAAATGTGCGATTAAAGCCAAAAAAAAAAAATTTTTTTTTTTTTTGCCTTTATATGAAATGTGTGGCTCAGAATGGTTCTCTCAGTTCTCAAATAGGGGTTGGTTCTCTTAGGATCTCTACCCTATATATATATATATATACTAGTTTTTATCCCGGGAGCGTCCCGGGTTAAAATATCTAATATAATATAATAAAATATATTATTATTATTATTATTTTAAATAAATCTATGCCATAAGTTATCATATTCAAGTATATAAAATAAAACGAATCTCTGCGCCGGGGTATAAATCTAGTGCTATTACAAATGAATTCGGAAGTCTGTAATCGATCATTCTAAAAAGAACTAACATGAAATAAGAAAAAACAAAGTTAATTATTGAAATATCGAACGCATTAGTCTAAGGGTTATGTGATGCGTTAAAAAATTCATGGGCATATGATCGGGTATGTAGTTCGGGTATTTGGGTACGTTGTTTCGGGTAATCGGGTCATGTATCACCTAATCCCAGACCCGACCCAAACCCACAATTTTTTTTAAACTAATCCCAAACCCGACACAATACCTGTCGGGTTACAAAAAATAGTCATTTTTTTCTTCGATTTTTATATAACACTATGGTACTCGTTGGAAAGATAATAAAAAGCTCGTTAATTTGTTGTAATTTTTTCTTTAAAAAATCTCGTATATAAAAGATATTAACGTTTAAAAGTTATGAGAGGAAACGCGAGAGATAAAATAATAAAGGTTTAATATTTAGATTTAGTAGATTGGATATTTAATAGATTAGGTTAAATATTATAATGGATTAGGTTAAATCATATTTATTTCTTTTTTTTAATTGGTTTAGAGTTGCCACATCACATCATATGTGGCATCTCTCAAAGGAGAGATTGCATAAGAGTATGACATGTAGGATTAACCCCTTTGCAATATAGGGTTGGGTTATTCTACAAAGGCTACAAAAAATGAGAAAGGTGAGAAGCCACTAGAAAATGACATGTGTCCAAAGGATTAACAAGTGGGATGGGTAATTTTGTCAAAAACATATGCACATGCAAGTCACATGCCATTTACACCTTCATTTTTAAATGCCTGTAACTTTTTTATACGTCATCCGTTTTTAAAAAAAAAATATATACCATAAAATTGAGCGTCTTTTTATCTTTAATATGAGTACCATATTGCTATACTTTTGAAAAAAAATTCAAAACCCACTTGCGTAAGACACAATGGAATGTAAAACACAATAGAATGTAAAACACAATGAACACCAATTAAATATAGGGTATAAAACACAATTAAGAGTCTAATAAAACACAATGGGCGACATACTAAAGACACAATGAATAGAAGACTAAAACACAATGAATACTTTTGAAAAAAAAAAGTTGAAAACCCAGTTGCGTAAGACACAATGGATGACATACGAAAGACACAATGAACAAAAGACTAAAATACAATGAATACTTTTGGAAAAAAAAATTTAAAAACCCAAATGTGTAAAACACAATGGACGACATATAAAAGACACAATGAACAGGAGACTAAAACACAATGAATAATAGACTCTACACAATGAATAACATAATAAAACACAATGTACACCTAAATACAAAACTCATTTGCGTAAAACACAATTAAAAGCATACTAAAAACACAATGGACAAAGTTAAATAATGTGTAGACTAAAAAAACATAAATAACATATTTATAAAGCACACATGCATACTATAACACAATGAACGAGCAGAAAGACACAACGAAGAAGAAAACCTATTTAGCACATTTTTTTTTCAATTTTAATGTAGCAATGTGATACTCATATTAAAGATAAAAAAATTCTCGTTAATATGGTGAATTTTTTTTGAAAAAAAATGTCGTATGAAAAAGTTATAGACGTTTTAAAATGATGGGGGAATTGACATGTGCATTGCATGTGGAGAGAGAAAGTCAACAAATGTGATTTTTCTTTTATGCCCTTCCTCTAATTTATTATTTATTCTTTTCAAACAAACTAATCTCAACCCATTTTCTCACCCTTCCTAGAAAAAGTGTTTTGTGTATTTGATCCTAACCCTTGCAATATATATTTATAATCTAAAATACATTATAAAGGAGGAGTTATGTACAACAAGGTAATTTGCATTTCCGTACAACTTAACAAGCAACATGTACAACATATTTAAGCAAGAAATTTAAGGGTATTATGGGCATAATTGGGACAATTAAGACACTTAAGGGGGTAATATAGACATTTCATCCACCTCCTCCTTTACAATATCAAAAGACTTTTACAATACTACCCTCCTTCTTCCATCCATACCCTTCAATCCTTTGCCTTCTTCCTTCATCAATATAGATCATTAACCTCTTGTCCCTTCAAGTTCCGTAACCTTAAGGATCAAATTGAATGAGATTGATTGTGAAATTCAAGTCCTCCTCTTATAACATTCAATTGAAGGCCACATGAACTATCTTGCCTAAAAAAATGCTTTTTTAAGAACTATTACTTATTTTACTATTTGCATTTTCTTTGTTTGTTGCACAAAGTTTGCAATGTTTTATATTCTTTTTTTTTATTTATGCACCTAGATTTGGACAAGCACATTGCAACGTACAATTTTGACTGCAAATCAATTGCTGGATTCCCCAAGGTTAGTTTTACATGTCACATAAATTGCTTCTTTGATCATTTATCATTTGTAAAATTTGTGTACTTTCTTTATGTTATAGATACAATGGCGTGCACTTGATGAGATAAATGCTGGTGTATGTGACGGTATGACGTATGAAGAACTAAAGAAGAACATGCCTGAAGAATACGAGTATGTTAAATATGAAATATTCGTTTTTTTTTTTTTTGTAATTTTATACCTTTCCATTCAATGGTCTTTTTTTTAAAGGTCAAGAAAGAAAGACAAACTTAGGTATCGATATCCTCGTGGAGAGTCGTATCTCGATGTGATACAAAGGTATTGAATTCAAATACAAGGAAAAATCTCTGTTGAAAATATAGAAAGTAAATAATTAAAGTTTTGGTATTTTAAGCAACGTCAAAAGTTTGCATTTGTGCATATAACAGGTTGGAGGAGGTTATTATTGAGTTAGAACGACAACGCGCGCTTGTTGTAGTCGTATCTCACCAGGTAAGACAAGGCAACCACAAAATTTTACCTTCACAAATGGGTAAAAAAAACTAAAAATAAAACGGGTTAAACGTGTTTGTAAAGTGTATTTTAATACATGTGTATGTATCAATATAGCTTTTGAATAATATTTAGGGCATTAGTTTTTTATTAACATTTTAAAATCAAATGAATATTATTTTTGGTGGGCGTGGCCCAAACCGTATGTAAATTACCTGTTACCCAACTCATCCATTGAAAGATTTGTGCAATGCAAACATGGGTTTAATGAATTTGTGCATTGCAGGCTGTTATAAGAGCTTTATATGCCTATTTTGCTGATATGTCATTGAAAGAAATTTCACACATAGAGGTAAACAACAAAACATTAGATCAATCTTTTCGGTCTTTTAATCTTTGAAAACACGTTAACACGTTTGAATATCGGGAATTTCAGATGCCGCTTCATAGGAAGTTCTGGTACCAAAAAAAGATACTGACTATATTTTCCTCGCGTAATGCCCGCGCAACCACTAGTATATAGATATAGATGAGACATTGAGATATCGGTATTAACGATATGCACGCCACCAACAATAATATTTCACAGTATGAAACACCCATTTCTTTCAACCCACAACCCCTTCACCCCTCATTACTTTGCCCCCTTATTACAAAAATGCTTGAAATCAAAATCTTTAAACCCATGCAAGCAAATTCATGCTCTAATCCTAACATCAGGCTCAGACATGAACACCCTTTCTCTACATTCCAAAATTGTAGCTGTTTACGCAAGCTGCACCTGTTTTTCTTCTGCTTATTCCATGTTTCAAACCACTCCCAATTTAAATGTTTTTGCCTACAATTGGACCATTTATTCATTAACATTTAATGGGTGTTTCCAAGAAGCGATAAAGTACTTTACTTTACTTCAAAAATCAAGAGATCTTGTTCCTAATAGTTATACATTTTCTTTTGTATTGAAGTGTTGTGTTGGTATGAGGGATTTGAATAAGGGTAAAGAGGTGCATTGTATGGTGAATAAGTTTGGGTTGGTGTTCGATTCGTCTGTTGTTAATGGTTTGATTGATATGTATTGTAAATGTGGGTGTTTGTTGTATGCACGTAAGGTGTTTGATAAAATGCCTGAACCGGATGTTGTGTCTTGGACGAATATGATTTCTGCGTATTCTTACGTGGGTCGGCTCCAGGAATCGCGGTTTTTGTTTGAACGGATGAAATTAGCTGGGTTGGAGCCTAATGAGTTTACTTGGAATGCGATTATAACTGCTTATGCTAGAGATGGAGATTGTGACGGTGCGCTTACTTCGTTTTCTAAAATGAAGAAAACCGGTTTGGTACCTGATGTTGTTACATGGAATGCAATGATTTCGGGGTTTGTTCAAAGTGAAAAAACAGCCGAAGCGGTTGAGTTATTTAGAGACATGTTGGTGACTGGGGTCAAGCCCAACCCGATCACCATCACTGGTTTACTCCCTGCGTTTGGGTCCACGGGCTCGGTTAATAGCGGTAAAGAAATTCATGGGCTAGTTTATAGAACAAACATGTATGCCAATGTTTTTGTAGCTACTGCCCTTATCGATATGTACTCTAAATGTGGGTATGTAAAGAACGCGAGCAATGTGTTCAACATTATGCCATTCAAGAACATTGCTTCATGGAACGCAATGATAGGATGTTATGGGAAACACGGGATGGTTGATTCCGCTATTGAATTGTTAGATAAAATGGAAGCAGAAAATGTGCAGCCGAATCAAGTCACACTAACATGTGTTCTTGCTTCTTGTAGCCATGGTGGGTTGGTTAACAAAGGTTTGAGTTTATTCAAGTCAATGAGAGAAAGTCAACAGGTCGAGATAAGACACGAGCATTACGCTTGTGTTATTGACATTCTTTGTCGGTCTGGTAAAATTGAAGAAGCATATGATTTGGTTCAAGAATTGCGTACAGAATTAAACGATTCGATGATTGGCGCATTCTTGAACGGGTGTGTGGTTTACAACAGACCGGATTTAGCTAAAGAGGTGGGTGAAATGGTGATGAAAATGGAGTTGAAAGCACCAGGTGGGTTGGTTACTTTGTCTAATATTTATGCTAGTGAAGGAGAGTGGGCAAAAGTTGCAGAGTTAAGAGAAGTGATGAAGCTACAAGGGGTTCAAAAGGAACCTGGATTTAGTTTTGTGTACAACAATATATAGTTTTTCTTTTAGTCTGATGTGATATCTCCAGGCTTTAGATTTTTGTTATTTTTGAATTCTTTTGATGTGAGTTTTAGGTTAAATGGTTGGGTAATTGGTTTGATTTGAGTTGTACTTTAGACTCAACAAGATAGATGAAAGTGTATTTAAAAACAGAAAAAATCCTGACTCTATCAAATTAAGTTTATTGTAATTTGAACAATTGTGTGGTTGTATATTTACCAGCATGGACACACTTAGTAACCTAAACATACGTGACATGTATAATCCATTTATACTAATAATGAACATTGGTTACTATGACATGTAGTCCAATGGTTAGAAAATGTTGAAATGATGTCCTATTCCCCAAAATGGTAAGGGTTTAAGTCAAGTGAGCAAATAGTGTAATTTACGAGTAATTTTAGAGTATATGAGTTTGTCGTCTAAAAAATATATATACTTGTCTAGAGTAAAGATCCGGTACAAATAGTTTTTTTGGTAAGAACTGTGAGAATCAAAGGAGGGTATTTTTTTTTTATTTTTTTTTTCAAATTTTTTTCCCATATTGTTAAACAAGTATTATAGTATTGAAAACTAAAAAAAAAAAAAATTGGTGTAGAGTAATTACGTGTAGAGTAATTACATAACTACTCTAGTGTAAACTAATGTATTTACCTTAATGACGTAATTACACTAAAAAATTTTTTTTTAAAAATTTTTTTTTGTATTATTCATCTAGAAAGAATGTTTAAGCACATGGGAAAAAAAAATTCTAAAAAAAAATAATTTTTTTTATGTCACACCACGACAATGGCGGAAACACGTGGCGCGACGGTTCAAGAGCATAAAGTCAAGGTTAACGCAAATCACAAGTAATTTAAGAAAATGGGTCATTTATTTAGGCGTCAAATCTTGTTCAAAACATTACATAAAAGTAAATTGTTTATAACACAAATGTAGAGGTTTCTCAAATATATCCCATAGCCCTGGGAAATAAAGGTGAAACCCCGCAAAATATTTAACGCCGCATCGGAAGATTCCATGACCCCGCTTGCCCAGATTGCCTTCATCTAATTACCTGAAAGATATGTTTAAAATTTCGTCAATATAAATATATTGGTGAGTTCACAGGTTTTTAGTTTCCAAAACTTGAATCCTTGGGAAATACCATGTTATGACAATATATAGGAGTTGCAAATTCCTATAAATCTACTTGAGACTATAATCAAACCAAGACGTATAATAAATATGCCCCGCTCCAAGTCGTTACTCGGTATCCTACGACTTAAATTCAGAATATATGCACCCCAGGCATACACTAATGCATAATCGACGCTATCGATTAGGGGTGGGCCTTGTCAGGCACCAATAGTACTATCCAATATTCCACCGGTTTCATTTCCCTGAATAAATGATTATAGAGGCGAGGACTCAACCCCGAGTGGCGGTCACACCTCAAGTAATAAATCCGTCAAACATTTTCCCTAACATATCTTTCCCCCGAAAACGTAAAAATAGTTTAAAATGGGGCCGTGAACTCACCTGAATCAACGTCCGGCGTACTAAGCAGATAGCAAAAAGGGTCTCGCACCTACAAACGTCCTAGACGTATAAGTCACTATCCCTATAGTGCATGTGCCTTGGCAAGTTGTACACCCAACTCCCGACCACAAGTTATTCCAAATCCCGTTTAATTAAGCGCGTATCCTAGGTTTCGTTGGCGTTAGATTACCCTTTGTGTTACAAGTTATATATTACTCTTGTTAATATTTCCTTAACTTGTACCTTATTATTATCGACTCGACTTCACTTAACGTATAATTATTTTTCCATTTAAATAATTATACTTAAGATCGCATCGCTCGATATAATATATATTTCAACACTCGACCCGACTCACTTTGCCGCACATTTGTTTTCCCATTTAAACAAATATGCTAAGATCTTGTCGTTCGATTGTATATTCTCAACACCCGATTCAACTCACCATACCGTATATTTATTTTCCCATTCAAATAAATATACTAGGATCTTGTCGGCACGGCATACACATATATATATATCTTTGTCTACTCGTCTCGTTTTCCTTCCCACATATCTACTTTCCCATTAAGTAGATATACTAGAATTTTGCCGAGACGAGCGTACATATATATATATAAATGTGTAATTTTTAAGTATATACGTTTGTTTAACGTCTTACTTGTTTACGTTATGTTTTTCTCCCACGAATAATTCCTTCAACACTTAGGAAAGTGTTTATTAGTTTTCACCCATGATGTATATATATATATATATATATATATATTTTACTTCCTAAAAATATATATTTTCTCATCTTGCCGCAACGGCATTTTTCTCATGTTTTGTCCGTGTACGGTTCGTTAACGCGTCTTAGTTCGATATCTTAGCTTGAATAGTCAATTTTTCCAAGTTTTTTCCCAACATGTGTTCTATAGAAATATTATTCATATTTCTTCCTCCTAACACATGTCACTTGGAAGGTTTAAAATACTTATGTATTTTTAACCCAACTTGTTAACTTAGCTACAAAAATGTTTCCAACACTTTTATATTCCCAATTATATAAAAGTATTCATTTTTGTATAAGTTTCTCAAGTTTGTTTAACATTTTTATAAAATCTCTATTTTATAAAAATCCTTATGTTAATACAATCCATATTCTTATAACTTTCACTTTTATAAAAATATACTTTTTATACAAAAATACCCAAGTATATCTACTAGTATTTACCCAAATCATCCTTGGAAAATTATTACTTATGCTTTTGACACCAAACTTTCCATTATTGCACTTTTGGACTAATAGTTTCTAAAATGTTCATTTTAGTCCTCTAACTTTCAAAGTTACAATATTAGTCCCTTAACTTTCAAATGTTGCATTTTTCCACTCTAACTTCCAAAGTTAGCATTTTTTCACTCAAAATAGTGGACTTTGAAGATCCATCTTTTTATTGGTAAGTTATTTTTGTATCAAAACACTTTTATTAGTCTTATACTTCATATATAAGGCTACTTGTATGTGTGTTTTATGTATTTGCCCATTATATCAAAATATCATTCTTCTAAGTAAGTAAACTTTAATTTTTCATCTTCTTTATTCATGATCTTCTAACATGTTCCATCATTTATTATGTCTTAGATGATCATATTAAGATGATTAAAGTTACTTTTTAACACATTCAAGTTTATTCTATAAATCTTAATCAAATCATCATCTACTTAGTGTATGTGTAGATTTTATACATTTTCAAGATCACTACTTTATCATCATCAAATCCATGATCCATTTACATATCTTTAACCATTTATTTTACTCATGTAAAACCTATTAAAGATTATGTTTCAAACCACATTTTAAACCCTTCATGTACAACTTGCTTCTAAGAACACATACATGAATATTAATAATCAAAACAAGGTTAAGAAGCTTACTACTAGCACAAGGCTAGGGAAGACAAAACCTTGGATTTTGAGAGGGGTTTAGTGTGTTCTTCCTTAATGGTTAAGCTCCAAGCTTGAAACACACAATAGGGGTTTGGATGATGGATTGTTTTGAGTGATTTGGAGATGTAAAAACTTGAAAGAAATGTGTATGGTGGAGGGGTGAAATTAACGGCTCAAAGAAGAAAGAAGAAGAAGAGTTTTTGCTTTGTTAACTCATGTATCTAACACATGTTATATATAACCTCACCATATCTTCCATGGATTGCATGTGATCTTACTAAAGATACAAGAGATTTAAGAAGTACAAAAATGATCTTGGATGGATATTGTTTAGGGTGTTTGGCCGTAAGTTTTTGTGAGGGGGTGAGGGATTGCTTGCAAATCTTGCTAAGTATTTGTGACCCATCATAACCTTTCACTAGATCTTATACATGCATGTGTGTACTAGGGTATGATTAGCTTGCATTTTTGTCTTGGATTATATGGCCCTATGGCCGAAATTCTTACAAGGAAAAGCAAGTGGAGCATGCTTTTGTACTTGCCAAATCTCACACCTTATCTTTTGTCCATGCATGCTCCTTCTAGGTTAATAGGTTATTATTATTAAGACAACTTGCAAGAGGATTTACATGGCCATTAGGTCGGCCCCTTTGTGGGTTTAGGTGGGGTCCACAACTTCAAATATTTACCCAATATTTGTTAAGTTAAATCTCTCGTCGTTCGGGTGTCGTTCGGGTATTTTTCGGGTTTTAATCGCACGTTATTCGGACATTAAAAATACCTTTAATAACCCTTAAATATAGTCTAATTTAAGCGTTGATTGGTTATTTAGGCTTCTGCCGGGTGAATTTATGAGTTATACGCGTATCGGGTGCGGTACGCGCACTTTATTCGTTACCGGGAGATTTGTACAAGACGTTTCCACTTATGGTTTTGGAGTTCCAAAACTCATTATATTTTGTGAAAATACCCTTTATTTTATATCCTGGGTGTCCGGGATCCTTTTCGTTTATTTAATTATTACCGGGTAATTGCCAACGTCCATACCGGATAGTTTATTCGCACATGATCCAATCATGTTTTACCATTAAACGTACGCATTCCTATGCATTATTTGGAAATTGCTATCTCCTAAGGCCTTGATAATTAAATCACACATAATTGCATTTAATTACGTTAATCATAAATTAATTAATTTGTACGGAATTACCTTATTTTTGCCGGTTGTTACATTCTCCCCCCGTTAAGAGAATTCCGTCCCGGAATTCACTTCGAGTTCTCCGGTACAGGTGCCTTCTCGAATAGGGCGGGGTATTTTTGCTTCATCCGGTCCAGCCTTTCCCACGTGAACTCCGGTCCATGCTTGGCATTCCAGCGCACTTTGACCAATCTGATCTTGCTGCGCCTTAGTTTTTGGACCTTCCAATCAGTTACCTCGATTGGTTCTTCAACAAAATGTAACTTGTCGTTAATTTGGATTTCGTCTGCTGGGATGATGAGAGTTTCGTCGGATAGGCACTTTTTCAAATTTGACACGTGAAACGTGTCGTGTATTCCGCTAAGCTCTTGAGGCAACTTGAGCTTGTATGCCACCGTGCCTACCTTGGACAAGACTTCGAATGGTGCAACATATCGTGGGTTCAGCTTTCCGCGCTTTCCAAAGCGCGCGACATCTTTCCAAGGTCACACTTTTAGTAGGACCCTGTCTCCGACTTGAAACTCCAGAGGCTTTCGCCTCATATCAGCATAGCTTTTCTGGCGGTCACGAGCCGCTTTGAGGCGTTCCTTTATCAAAAAGACCTTGTCCGTCGTCTCTTGAACAATTTCGGGTCCGGTGAGTTGTTTTTCTCCAACTTCAGCCCAACACAACGGAGATCGACACTTGCGTCCATATAGAGCTTCAAACGGTGCAGCTTGAATGCTCGTATGATAACTGTTGTTATAAGAAAATTCTACCAATGGCAAGTGTGTATCCCAATTACCTCCGAAATCAATCGCGCATGCCCGCAACATATCCTCCAAGGTCTGGATGGTTCGTTCACTTTGACCATCCGTTTGGGGGTGATATGCGGTACTCATGTCGAGGCGAGTACCGAGGGCTTCATTTAAACTTTCCCAAAATCTTGAAGTGAAACGACTATCTCGATCGGAGATGATAGAGACAGGTACACCATGCTTAGACACCACTTCCTTAATGTACAAACGGGTCAGTTTCTCCAACTTGTCCGTTTCGCGAATCGGGAGGAAGTGTGCAGATTTTGTCAATCGATCTACGATTACCCAGATCATGTCATGGCCACTTGTTGTCTTGGGTAACTTGGTAATGAAGTCCATGGTGATTCGTTCCCATTTCCATTCCGGTATTTCCGATTGCTGGAGCAAACCGGAAGGTCTCTGATGCTCAGCCTTGACCTTTGCGCAAGTCAAACATCGCGCAACATATGCCGCTATATCTCTTTTGAAATTCGGCCACCAATAAAGTTCCTTCAAATCGTGGAACATCTTGTCTGCACCAGGGTGAACCGAATATCTAGAACTGTGAGCTTCGGCCAATACTAGCTCACGCAATCCCCCGTACACTGGAACCCAAATTCTATTCATGAAATACAGGGTTTGGTCCGCCTTTGGTTCCAGTGAATCAATCATCTTTCGTAATCTTTCACCTTTGACATTCTCGGGTTTAAGGGCGTTAACTTGAGCTTCACGAATTCGTTCAGTCAGATTCGTGTGGATAGTCAAACCTAAAGCTCGGACACGCAATGGTTTAACCCGTTCCTTGCGACTCAAGGCGTCGGCCACAACGTTCGCCTTACCGGGATGGTAATTTATCTCACAATCGTAATCGTTTAATAATTCGACCCATCGCCGTTGTCGCATGTTTAAATCCTTCTGATCAAAGATGTGTTGCAAACTCTTATGATCAGTGAAAATCGTGCACTTGGTTCCGTACAAATAGTGCCTCCATATCTTGAGAGCGAATACCACTGCACCTAATTCCAAATCGTGTGTAGTGTAGTTCTTCTCATGGATTTTCAGCTGTCTGGAAGCATATGCTATTACTTTTTCTCTCTGCATTAATACACAACCCAAGCCTTGATGTGAGGCATCACAGTAAACCACAAAATCCTCCGTACCATCTGGAAGTGATAGTATCGGAGCGCCACATAACTTGTCTTTTAATAATTGGAACGCTGCCTCTTGCTTTTCCGTCCACTCGAATTTCTTATCCTTTTGGGTTAACATGGTTAAAGCTTGTGCTATCTTTGAAAAGTTCTCGATGAACCTTCTGTAATAACCCGCAAGGCCAAGAAATTGTCGTACTTCGGTAGGAGTTCGAGGGGCTTCCCAATTTTTAATTGCCTCGATCTTGGCGGGATTGACGTGTATGCCCTTCTCGTTTACCACGTGGCCTAGAAAGTGAACTTCCCGAATCCAAAAGTCACACTTTGAGAATTTAGCGTAGAGCTTCTCTTTGCGTAATACTTCAAGAATTAATCGAAGGTGATTCTCGTGGTCTTCTTTGGTGCGTGAATATATCAAAATATCGTCAATGAAGACTATGACGAATTTATCCAAGTATGGCTTACACACGCGGTTCATTAGGTCCATGAAAACCGCTGGTGCGTTGGTTAAGCCGAACGGCATTACCAAAAATTCATAGTGCCCATACCGGGTTCTGAAGGCCGTCTTTGGTACATCCTCTTCTTGTATACGCAACTGGTGATAGCCAGACCTCAGATCAATTTCGGAGTAATAGCTAGATCCTTGGAGCTGATCAAATAAATCGTCGATCCTGGGGAGAGGATAGCGATTCTTGATGGTTAGTTTGTTCAGCTCTCGATAGTCAATGCACATGCGGAATGTGCCATCCTTCTTCTTTACGAATAAGACGGGAGCTCCCCAAGGTGAGAAACTCGGTCTTATAAAACCTTTGTCCAATAATTCTTGTAGTTGGCTAGACAGTTCCTGCATCTCTGGTGGAGCTAGACGGTATGGCGATCGCGCCACAGGAGCAGCTCCAGGAACGAGGTCGATGCGGAACTCGACTTGTCGAGGTGGTGGCAACCCCGGCAAATCTTCTGGGAATACATCCGGAAAATCTCTAGCTACTGGAATGTCTTCCAACTTTCGCTCGTCGGCCTTCTTGTCCACTACGTGTGCCAAGAATGCGACAAGCCCTTTTCTTAGGCACTTACGAGCCTTCATGCTCGAAATAATCCTTAGCGGCGTCCCGTGCCTTTCCCCTTGAATTGAGAGAGTTTCACCGCTTGCGAGAGGGACTTGAATGACTTTATTGTTGCAAATCACGACGGCATGATGCGCGGACAACCAGTCCATGCCGACAACTATGTCGAAACTTCCCAACACGACTGGCAAAAGATCAATCCCAAACTCGTGCCCACAGAGTTCTAATTTACAATCTTTCGCTACTTCTCTCGTTTCAATAGTTTTACCATTAGCCAGATCTATGGAGTAGGGTGTATCTAGTTTACTAGTTTTTAATCCAAGCAGTCTTTTAAACTCAATGGATACAAAGCTAAAGTCAGCACCGGTATCAAATAATACAGAGGCATAATGACCATTAAGAGGAAACGTACCAGTGACCACGTTGGGGTCTTGTCGTGCATCACCGGCTCCAATCACAAATGCCCGCCCGCGGGCTTGGTTGTTGACCTTGGGGCAATCCTTTTTCCAATGGTCCAGTGACCCGCATGCGAAGCATGGTCTAGCCCCTCCGTTCTTCGGTGCTCCTGACCGGCAGTCTTCAGTTTTGTGCCCTGAGCGGTGGCACTTTCCACAAGTTATCTCATTATTCCTTCCCTGGTTACCCTGTCTTCCACCATTACCACGTCCCGTGGCAACATACCCTTTCCCTTTCTTGTTCGAGCTACCCGATGCTCTATCCCTCTTTCCTTCATCCCGTTTCCGTTTCCCAAATCTCGGCTTGTTCCCCTGATCATTTGTCACAACCGCTGAGCTTGTTCCCTGATTCTTGCCTTCCACGCTGCTAGCCTCAGAAATTTTCAGTCCCGAAACTTGTCGGATTAAAGTACCCATGCGAATAGAATCTTTAGTGAGGCTTAGCGCAAGATCAATAGCTGCGCGCATGGTCGTGGGTTTGGAAGCAGTGACCATGCTGCGTATTTGCGGCGCTAATCCGAACAAATACCGCTCTATCTTGTTGTTTTCAGGGGTGACCAAACGTGGCACTAGTCTGGCGAGATCATGAAATCGGGACGTGTAGCCAGTCACATCTGCTCCTATCATAGTAAGGTTCCAGAATTCTGTTTCCAGTTTCTGCACCTCGCTTGCCGGGCGGTATTCGGCGATCATGAGTTCTTTCAGTTCCGCCCATGATAGGGAGTAAGCAGTGTCGTCACCCAATGACTGCACTTGGCCGTTCCACCAAGTTAGTGCTTGGTCCAAAAACAAGTTGGTGGAGTACATGACCGACTGACGAGGGGTACACCCACTGATACGGATTATGGCCTCAGTCTTTTCGAACCACTTGACCAGGCCAACAGATCCTTCTGTGCCGTTGAAGTTGATCGGCTTACAGTCTATGAAGGCTTTGAAAGTGCAGCCACGCTCTCGCGAGGCCGTTTCTGAATTAATAAAGTAGAATGTTATTATGGGATAGGAGTTTTAGGATATTCTCCCATTGCTTTCCATTATTTTTAAACCTTCTTACCATTGGGGGAGGTTTCTCGTCGGTCGCTCCCCGTTAAGTCACGTGATCGTTCGGAGCGGGCGGCTTCGTGCTCCGCGATCGCTCGGGCTATGCGCTCCGAGATCATGGTCTCAAGTTCAGCTGGTGTAGCGGGCAGTCCGTCTGCGCCGCTGTTGCTTCTGGTGGCTGGTGCCATTTTTCTTCAATAATAATTATCAAAGGTTAATTTGGCAAACATTTATACAGTATAAAGCATAAATAACAACCCAGAATATGAACACAATAATCGACACCATGTCATCACACAACATACCAACACACCATACAGAATAAATGATAATCAATACAACATCACCACACAATCACACAAATCACAATATATAGAGTAAGCAATAATAATTGTAGACAACAACATATTTCACCATCATAATAATAAGATTTTTCATTAATTTCAATAGTACGAGTACAATGCTTGTTTATAATAACAAAATAGGGAATACATCCCTCATACAATACATCGTTCTGAAATAAATAAAACATCATATCATGTGCCGTCGTACCCGTACGGCTAGGCAAAATGCAGACGAGTGTCATAACCCGTGCTATACTACCATACTGCTGCTACTATATACATATGCAGGTGATTCTTCCATGCGTCCCTGATGCATCCCTACTGTGGCGGTGGCGGCGGGAACTGATACTGTGGTGCGTGCATACTGATAGTCATACTAATCGCCATGATGCGCTCATATAAAAACTGTCGATGCGCAAAATGCGCATCACCGGTAATCCCACACTGTGCATCCATGCTCAACAACTCCTCAGCATAGTGTGCTAAAGCGTCTCGAGCATCGATCATCCGTGTCCACATCACGCGAGTCTGCTGCTCTACCTGGTTCACGGTACGCTGCACCGTGTCGGCGAGGGTCTGGAAATCTCGCTCCAGGGAGATAGCAGTGGACCATGCTGGTCCGGATAGGGGTGTCGTCCTGGGTGGCTGGGATGGTCCGGGTATATCGGGGTGAACTAGCCGGGATGGGCCAAAGGGGGCTGGTATCGGTGTGTGGAAAAATATCAGGGCAAAACCCTGTGGTCTGGGGGTAAAGTGTGGGGGTATCATGTAGGGGTCCCCTGCACCCAGAGGATACGGTGCAGGTGGCATGCTGGGCAAGGTGGGGATCGGTAGTGTCATGGCTACGGTGGGTGGTGGTACAAGCTCGGCCAAGGGGGCCAAAAGGAGCTCTGAAACAGTGGCCCACTCTGGGGTGGACACCACTACAGTGGGGGTAGGAGGGCTCGCGGTGGCGAAAGCTGCCATACCTGCCCTGCGTAGATCGGAGCTACCGGCGGGGCTACCCTCTAGGACGAGTGCTGCTGTGGCTGGCCCCTCCTGAGGTGCGGGCTCAAGTGGTGCTGGTGGGGCTACGGGGTCAGCAGGGGCGTCCTCCATCATTGGAGCCACTGGCTCCTCCTGGACGGCTGGGATCTCGGGTACTAGCATGTGCTCAACCGAGGCCACTGACTCGTCGTCCGAGTCATCAGAAATCCACCCGTTCCTCCCACGGGAGATCGGCATGAGCCTCATGCCTGGAGGAATGTGGATGTGCGGTACGGGTGCTGGCTCATGATCAACGTGAGCCTGTCTATCGAACGGAGACTCTGCTGTCTCCGACTGGGCTGGGATAGGTCGTGACGGACCGGCGCAGCCTTCAGGGAAGTCCCTGACGGCTCGGATGGGGCGTGGGGCTAAGGGTGCGGCAGGTACAATAGGTAGGTCGGCCTGCGGTGCGTCGACCACGGCGGCCGCGTCGTCCCCTGCGGGTGCCCAGTCAGGATCCTCGCTAGGATCCGTCTCGTCGGAATCGTCGTCTGACCCTCCTGCGACGTCCATCTCTACGTCGTCATCTTCCGCGTCAAGTACAACCAGCTCGACTGGCTCAGGCGGAGGTGCGGGAATGATCTGTAGACTACTATCATAACTTGGCGCTATACTTCCAGCGTCCGACATTCCTGGCAAAAGAACCGTACATGTATATATATGAATTATTTTAAATTAGATAGTTAAGGCGTACATTATCAGTATCCTTCCTAACCTCTAACACTACGTACTGCATAACAATACTCATGGCTAGCTCGGTCGGAATCTCCTCATGCCCAATGCTTCTTGAAAAATTACTTTATTGCATTTAGCAACTATGCATATTTTTTGAAAACTTTATCTTTTGAACCAAATCCGGTTATAGTCTAGTTTTTAAAGAAAATACTCTAGTTCGCTATAACCTTGGCTCTGATACCACTTTCTGTCACACCACGACAATGGCGGAAACACGTGGCGCGACGGTTCAAGAGCATAAAGTCAAGGTTAACGCAAATCACAAGTAATTTAAGAAAATGGGTCATTTATTTAGGCGTCAAATCTTGTTCAAAACATTACATAAAAGTAAATTGTTTATAACACAAATGTAGAGGTTTCTCAAATATATCCCATAGCCCTGGGAAATAAAGGTGAAACCCCGCAAAATATTTAACGCCGCATCGGAAGATTCCATGACCCCGCTTGCCCAGATTGCCTTCATCTAATTACCTGAAAGATATGTTTAAAATTTCGTCAATATAAATATATTGGTGAGTTCACAGGTTTTTAGTTTCCAAAACTTGAATCCTTGGGAAATACCATGTTATGACAATATATAGGAGTTGCAAATTCCTATAAATCTACTTGAGACTATAATCAAACCAAGACGTATAATAAATATGCCCCGCTCCAAGTCGTTACTCGGTATCCTACGACTTAAATTCAGAATATATGCACCCCAGGCATACACTAATGCATAATCGACGCTATCGATTAGGGGTGGGCCTTGTCAGGCACCAATAGTACTATCCAATATTCCACCGGTTTCATTTCCCTGAATAAATGATTATAGAGGCGAGGACTCAACCCCGAGTGGCGGTCACACCTCAAGTAATAAATCCGTCAAACATTTTCCCTAACATATCTTTCCCCCGAAAACGTAAAAATAGTTTAAAATGGGGCCGTGAAACTCACCTGAATCAACGTCCGGCGTACTAAGCAGATAGCAAAAAGGGTCTCGCACCTACAAACGTCCTAGACGTATAAGTCACTATCCCTATAGTGCATGTGCCTTGGCAAGTTGTACACCCAACTCCCGACCACAAGTTATTCCAAATCCCGTTTAATTAAGCGCGTATCCTAGGTTTCGTTGGCGTTAGATTACCCTTTGTGTTACAAGTTATATATTACTCTTGTTAATATTTCCTTAACTTGTACCTTATTATTATCGACTCGACTTCACTTAACGTATAATTATTTTTCCATTTAAATAATTATACTTAAGATCGCATCGCTCGATATAATATATATTTCAACACTCGACCCGACTCACTTTGCCGCACATTTGTTTTCCCATTTAAACAAATATGCTAAGATCTTGTCGTTCGATTGTATATTCTCAACACCCGATTCAACTCACCATACCGTATATTTATTTTCCCATTCAAATAAATATACTAGGATCTTGTCGGCACGGCATACACATATATATATCTTTGTCTACTCGTCTCGTTTTCCTTCCCACATATCTACTTTCCCATTAAGTAGATATACTAGAATTTTGCCGAGACGAGCGTACATATATATATATATATATAAATGTGTAATTTTTAAGTATATACGTTTGTTTAACGTCTTACTTGTTTACGTTATGTTTTTCTCCCACGAATAATTCCTTCAACACTTAGGAAAGTGTTTATTAGTTTTCACCCATGATGTATATATATATATATATATATATATATATATTTTACTTCCTAAAAATATATATTTTCTCATCTTGCCGCAACGGCATTTTTCTCATGTTTTGTCCGTGTACGGTTCGTTAACGCGTCTTAGTTCGATATCTTAGCTTGAATAGTCAATTTTTCCAAGTTTTTTCCCAACATGTGTTCTATAGAAATATTATTCATATTTCTTCCTCCTAACACATGTCACTTGGAAGGTTTAAAATACTTATGTATTTTTAACCCAACTTGTTAACTTAGCTACAAAAATGTTTCCAACACTTTTATATTCCCAATTATATAAAAGTATTCATTTTTGTATAAGTTTCTCAAGTTTGTTTAACATTTTTATAAAATCTCTATTTTATAAAAATCCTTATGTTAATACAATCCATATTCTTATAACTTTCACTTTTATAAAAATATACTTTTTATACAAAAATACCCAAGTATATCTACTAGTATTTACCCAAATCATCCTTGGAAAATTATTACTTATGCTTTTGACACCAAACTTTCCATTATTGCACTTTTGGACTAATAGTTTCTAAAATGTTCATTTTAGTCCTCTAACTTTCAAAGTTACAATATTAGTCCCTTAACTTTCAAATGTTGCATTTTTCCACTCTAACTTCCAAAGTTAGCATTTTTTCACTCAAAATAGTGGACTTTGAAGATCCATCTTTTTATTGGTAAGTTATTTTTGTATCAAAACACTTTTATTAGTCTTATACTTCATATATAAGGCTACTTGTATGTGTGTTTTATGTATTTGCCCATTATATCAAAATATCATTCTTCTAAGTAAGTAAACTTTAATTTTTCATCTTCTTTATTCATGATCTTCTAACATGTTCCATCATTTATTATGTCTTAGATGATCATATTAAGATGATTAAAGTTACTTTTTAACACATTCAAGTTTATTCTATAAATCTTAATCAAATCATCATCTACTTAGTGTATGTGTAGATTTTATACATTTTCAAGATCACTACTTTATCATCATCAAATCCATGATCCATTTACATATCTTTAACCATTTATTTTACTCATGTAAAACCTATTAAAGATTATGTTTCAAACCACATTTTAAACCCTTCATGTACAACTTGCTTCTAAGAACACATACATGAATATTAATAATCAAAACAAGGTTAAGAAGCTTACTACTAGCACAAGGCTAGGGAAGACAAAACCTTGGATTTTGAGAGGGGTTTAGTGTGTTCTTCCTTAATGGTTAAGCTCCAAGCTTGAAACACACAATAGGGGTTTGGATGATGGATTGTTTTGAGTGATTTGGAGATGTAAAAACTTGAAAGAAATGTGTATGGTGGAGGGGTGAAATTCACGGCTCAAAGAAGAAAGAAGAAGAAGAGTTTTTGCTTTGTTAACTCATGTATCTAACACATGTTATATATAACCTCACCATATCTTCCATGGATTGCATGTGATCTTACTAAAGATACAAGAGATTTAAGAAGTACAAAAATGATCTTGGATGGATATTGTTTAGGGTGTTTGGCCGTAAGTTTTTGTGAGGGGGTGAGGGATTGCTTGCAAATCTTGCTAAGTATTTGTGACCCATCATAACCTTTCACTAGATCTTATACATGCATGTGTGTACTAGGGTATGATTAGCTTGCATTTTTGTCTTGGATTATATGGCCCTATGGCCGAAATTCTTACAAGGAAAAGCAAGTGGAGCATGCTTTTGTACTTGCCAAATCTCACACCTTATCTTTTGTCCATGCATGCTCCTTCTAGGTTAATAGGTTATTATTATTAAGACAACTTGCAAGAGGATTTACATGGCCATTAGGCCGGCCCCTTTGTGGGTTTAGGTGGGGTCCACAACTTCAAATATTTACCCAATATTTGTTAAGTTAAATCTCTCGTCGTTCGGGTGTCGTTCGGGTATTTTTCGGCTAGGGGTGTTCAGAATTCGATTCGAATTCGAAAAATTCGAAATTCGATTTAGTTCGATTCGATTACCAAGAATTCGATTCGATTATTAAGAATTCGAATTCGATTCGATTCGAATTCGAGTCCAGTAAATCGAATACGAATCGAATACGAATTTATGATTTTAAATTCAATTCGATTCGAAATTCGAATAAAAATTGTACATGTATATTTTTTTAAATATATACACACATATACACATTATTATATACACAAGTATACACATTGAAAAAAAAAACTTCTAAATTTTGGTCAAACTCTAAGAACCCATAGTGTCTATAACTTTTAGCATAACCATGTTTTATATATTTACCTTATATATCACAAAACTCTATAAAACTATACTCTCTACTATTTTTACTATTCTCGTATTTGACATATTGTTGTTTATCAATTTGTATATTTGTATTTTATATGTTAAAAATAATGAGTTTGTATTAGTTTTAAAACTAAAAGTAAAACAATTTGTTATTTAAGGTGAATTTGAACTAAATCGAATTTATTCGAATTCGATTCGAATTCGAGTTTCTTATTCGAATCGAATACGAATCGAATAAATTGAATTTTAAACGAATACGAATCGAATACGAATTCAGGTAAAAATATTAAAAATTCGAATAATTCGATTCGAATAATTCGAAAATTCGTTATTCGATTCGTTGAACACCCCTAGTTTTAATCGCACGTTATTCGGACATTAAAAATACCTTTAATAACCCGTAAATATAGTCTAATTTAAGCGTTGATTGGTTATTTAGGCTTCTGCCGGGTGAATTTATGAGTTATACGCGTATCGGGTGCGGTACGCGCACTTTATTCGTTACCGGGAGATTTGTACAAGACGTTTCCACTTATGGTTTTGGAGTTCCAAAACTCATTATATTTTGTGAAAATACCCTTTATTTTATATCCTGGGTGTCCGGGATCCTTTTCGTTTATTTAATTATTACCGGGTAATTGCCAACGTCCATACCGGATAGTTTATTCGCACATGATCCAATCATGTTTTACCATTAAACGTACGCATTCCTATGCATTATTTGAAAATTGCTATCTCCTAAGGCCTTGATAATTAAATCACACATAATTGCATTTAATTACGTTAATCATATATTAATTAATTTGTACGGAATTACCTTATTTTTGCCGGTTGTTACATTTTACCCCCTTTGATTCTCACAGTTCTTACAAAAAAACTATATGTATTTGATCTTTACTCTACTTGTCTAACTCATAAGATAGAAATGATCAAAAAGCTTACTTGATAAGCAATTAACCAATGAGCCGCCATAAATGCGTCATCACTAACACCATTCCTAACCCACAATGAATAATTACTATTAGCGCCTCTGCAGTGCTGCTACTGTCCAACGTTCAACCATAGTCGCCACTGACAACCGAACAAATATAGTGCGTGACCTCATTTTGATATTGTTTTTATATAACTATCGGTTTCAACCCGCATAATACTGGACCAAAGCCTTGTTTTGACCTGCATCCAATTAACGCCTTCGTAAAACATGTGCTAACCCAAGTGGCAAAGCTAGAAATTTTTCGGGGGCTGAAAGTCAACGGACCCTTAAATTAGGGGATACCAAGCTCAATATGCATAAATTTTTCGGTCGAAAACGCGTAAAATTACATTACAGAGCAAAAAAATAAAAAAACAAGGGGTCAATAACACACCTGACCCCAACTAAGGTTCACCTTAACTAAACTGAATCTGTATTGACACATTACCTATCGACTCACCCGAATTACTAGCTTTGCTTTATATTTAAAGAACCTTTGAACTTTGAAGAATCAAGGTCATGTAATTGTTTTTATTATTATTATTTTTTTATGTTAAATCTATACATATAATAAAACAAAGCCATTTTAATGACATGGCACTCAAAGAGACATTATCTTCCTTGAGTGTGTCATGTGTCATCCCATGTGGCATTGAGATATTTTAGGAAAAAAATAATTTAAAAACAAAATTGGATTTTTCACCCTCATGTTTCCTCCCATAATTTTTAAACGTTAATATCTTTAATATACGAGATTTTTTAAATAAAAAAATTACACCAAATTAACGAACGTTTTATTATCTTTCCAACGAGTACCATAGTGCTATATAAAAAACGGAGAAAATTTTTTGTGGGGTTTTGTTCATACAGGAAAAAAAACACAAAGTGTTTAGGTAAATCATTAATCATGTATTAATATTAGAGTTACATTAAAGTTCTACATTCTTTTAGGTTTAGTGTTAGCATTGGAGTTGTACATTGTTAATTTGTTTTAGTTAAGATATTATTATAGTGGGGGCGGTTATTCTACAAAAATAAAGAAACGTGCGAAGGATGCGAAGGATGCGAAGGATGTTTATACATGATAATTACGTAATGATAATTACGTAATGTTTTTTATGTTCATGAAAACATTACGTAATTATCATTACGTAATTATCATGTACAAATGCATGATAATTACGTAATGATAATTACGTAATGATAATTACGTAATGTTTTTTATGTTCATGAAGGCATTACGTAATTTTCATTACGTAATTATCATTACGTAATTATCATGCATTTGTGCATTACGTAATTATCATTACGTAATTATCATGTACAAAGTGATCCTTCGCACGCTTCGCACGATTTTATATTTTTGTATTTGATCCTGCCCCTTATTATAGTTATACATCAGTCTATTTCATATATAAAATTGATGTATCATATTAAATTTCTCAACCCGGGACGCTCCCGGGGTATAATCTAGTATATATATATTGCAAAGGGATTAATCCTACATGTCATACTCTTATGCAATCTCTCATTTGAGAGATGTCACATATGATATGATGTGGCAAGTGTAAACCAATTAAAAAAAGTAATAAATATGATTTAACCTAATCTATTATAATATTTAACATAATCTATTAAATATCTAATCTACTAAATCTAAATATTAAAACTTTACTATTTTTTCTTTCATGTTTCTCCCATAACTTTTAAACGTTAATATCTTTTATATACGAGATTTTTTAAAGAAAAAATTACACCAAATTAACAAGCGTTTTATTATCTTTCTAACGAGTACCATAGTGCTATATAAAAAACGGAGAAAAAAATACTATTTTTTTGTAACCTGACAGGTATTGTGTCGGGTTTGGGATTAGTTTAAAAAAATTGTGGGTTTGGGTCGGGTCTGGGATTAGGTGATACCCGACCAGATTACCCGAAACAACATACCCAAATACCCGAACTATATACCCGATCATATACCCATGAATTTTTTAATACATCACATAACTCTTAGACTAATGCGTTCGATATTTCAATAATTATTTTTTTTCTTATTTCATGTTAGTTCTTTTTAAAATGATCGATTACAAACTTCCGAATTCATTTGTAATGGCACTAGATTTATACCCCGACACAGAGATTCATTTTTTTATATTTGAATATGATAACTTATGGCAGAGATTTGTTTAAAATAATAATAATAATAATAATAATAATATATTTTATTATGTCATATTAGATATTTTAACTCGGGACGCTCCTGAAATAAAAACTAGTATTTAGTATAACAAAAATTATAAAATATAAAGTTAAAAAATAAAATTAGAATTTAAGCAGGCAAAAGAAACGGCAGAAGTCACCTAATTTTCTACTAGAAATATAACAAACAAACTAATAATAATAACAATAAGAAGGTTGAAAACGGTGGGCGAATATAACCAAATCGTCTCGAAAGACTAGAGAGAGAGAAACGGCGTTCAACATCCCGTCGGCGACTCCGTTAGATCCGCCATGGCATCTGCAATGAAAATCGTTATCGCTTTACTTACACTTGTCACTGTTGGAATGATTGTCGGTAATTATTATTCTTATTCTTATTATTATCATTTCATTAATTAATCCTTCTTAAAATTTAAATCATCACCTTAATTAATAATATATGTGTATTGCAATCAAATTGTTTCTACTACGATTAACAATGTGGTTTATGTTCAGCTACTTCCTGATTCCGATTATATGTTCTAATTTATGTTTCCATCTTATTTTTGTTGATAATCGATCAAAATGAAATTGATGTTCTAATTTTACCGTCTGCCCGTTTTAATGTAATTTGACAGTCATGAAATGAAAAATCATGCGTTATTAGTTTAAAAAAAAATAAAAAATAGGATATAAAATTGTGAAACGTGGCGCTACCGGTTACTTATTAATTATGGATTTTTTTGTAAACGTTCATTTGTTGGTCCGGTTGTTCATAGAATTTGGTGATTGCTGATTTGTTCCTAAAATTTGGTAAACATAGCAATTTTCTATATCCCTAAAATGTCTTTGTTGTATTTCTTTCGTACAATGCGGTGCGGTTATCAAATTTCGTTTTACACAGCTGTGATTTTGTAAAAAATCAATTTTGTATAGTGTTTGTTTTCCTTTGGTTGGGAGTTTGTAATTTGGAAAATCATGGAGCAAGAATAAAGTTAACCAGAGGCGACTAACGAGACTTGCAATAGTAAATGCATTCGAAGATGTTTTATAGAGATTTGATTAAAGTTACAATGCCCTTTTGGAGATTGATGATTAATGAAAGAAGTTTAATGAAAAAAACATGAGTTTGTTCTTCATGCTAAAACTTTAAAGAGTTGAAAATCGGAAATTAAGCTCAATTTGCTTGTGCTTGAGCTATAGTGAGTAGTTCTAAGGTGTCAAACATCATACCACTTTCCCAAAATGTTTAGTTTAGCCCAAAAATATGTACCAATTCAAGCATGAATACTACCATATGCAAATGTCCTGAATCGCAGAACCAAGTAATTCTAGTTGTAACATGTTGGTACAAGCATGTGGTGGGGTGTGGTAGGGCTGTGCAAAGGGTCCGGAACCGACCCGACCCGACCCGGACCCACCAGAACCATATACCCTTTTATTGTTGAAATTAGGAACCACGAACCGAACCTTAAAATGCTATGTGGTTCCGGGTCTTAAAGGTTCTGATGGGTCGGGTAAAAGGGTCTGACCCTCTAGAACCCTTTAATGCAATAGCCACTTTTAGAGGATTTACATATTCCTATTCTTTTACCATGCTCGTAAAAGAATTCCTCCATACGGTTCTAAGGCCGTCCGTTGTGGACGCTTGAGCGAACGTGCGCAAGCCACTGACGTGACTATCAAGTAATCCGGTCACTTGACCCCGTTGTGGCTGTAGGTGAGCAACGGCGGGACGAAAGGTCACTTTTTCCCGTTAACGCACGCGACCACCATCGCTTGTGCTCACGCCGGAACTGTTTGCGCGAGGCTGTTGTGGCTGGGGGTGAGCACGGGCGCTGAAACCTCGTTCGCGTCGTGCTACTCGCGCTTCCACAACGGATAGTCTAACAATAGCCCATGAGTTTTTTTAAGTCATTTTTCGTTTCTCGATTTATGTTTTCGTAACAACTTTGTCATTCTCATCAATAGAAACATTATGTGAATCTGTTATGTATACATAATAAATACACACACCAGAGCGATATATATAAATATTTACTTCAAATTTAGATATAATATATATTATATAATATATTACATCTATGCATATCCATTAAGCCGAAAAAAATTTCAAGAAAAATACATTGTTATTGTTATAAATAATATTTTTAATATTGTATTAACATTACATGAAATCGATTACAATAAAACGTAAAAACGAATAGTGAAAAGACTAAAAAAGATTATTTTTTTAATTTTTTAATTAAAATACAAACGGTTCTTGTGGTTCTTATATTAGAACCGTGGGTTTGGAACCGACCCGACCCGGAACCGATAATTCATATAAATCTAGAACCGGAAACCGACCCATATATTAAAAAAGGTTCGGGTCCAAGGTTCTCGTGGGTCGGGTCCAAGGTTCCTGTGGGTCCGAACCACGAAATGCTCACCCCTAGGGTGTGGGGCATGGATTTGCTATTCCAATTTCCACATGTATCTTAAAGTGTATTTATATCATTTGTCAAAGCTGAAAAAATGTAGAGTACAAGTTAGCCAATGGGCCGGAATGTAAAACTCTAAAAGATAAGTACTGTATACATTGTAAGTCACGATGTCTTTAATCTTGTTTAGATATCTTTTGTCAAATGTTTTTTGTTATGTTAATTACTCAGATAAATACTATACATAGCGCAAGTCACCATGTCTTTAATTTTGTTTGGATAGTTTTTTCTAATTTATCGTCATCATACTCGGTTAATCCCACCAATAGCAAAAGTAAGGTAGGGTCTGAGGACTGAGGAGGGTTAGACGTGGACAACGTTACCTCTACCCCGTGGGATAGAGAGGCTGCTTCCAGTGAGATCCCCAGCTCGATAGTGGTTTTGCATGAAGCCTTGGACATAAGGCACATAACACTTAGCAAGCGGAACAAGCCCGATTGGTGCATGTACCCCCTTGTCTTTTGGCTATCAACGCCACTACATGATGCATGATCAACCGTCCGCCGTTTTTAACGTTATTTTCACGAATTAGTAAAATAATGTTAAAAATAGTGCAATTTTACTTTTGCCCCCGAGGGCCCACACATATATACATTATATGCCCACACCGCAAGCGGGGCTATTAAAGTTTTTTGCTAATTGTTTTTTGTTATTTATGTACACCGTAGGAGGCTTGCTTCAGTTGGCATTTATATGGAATTTAGAAGATTCACACGGTAAAATATTCTTAACTGTCTCGGATTTCAAATTTGGCATGTAGCTATTTTTGTATAGATTATTTCTTGCATCCTTCATAACTTCATGTATTCATGTATTTTCCTTGGGTTGTGGTGATAATAGAATCCTTAATTGAATTTCAGTTTCAACAAGAGAATATGTATCATGTCTAAAAATAGGTCATTTTCATATTTGACATAAATCAGGTATCCTTGAATTGCATTTTACTGACATGCAAAAAAATGCTTCTCATATTAGCCTGAATGCCCCCACCTGGAGTTTATGGCTATATTCTACCCTGCTTTTGCCTTTTTTTCTCTAATTATTAGCTAAAGAAAAATATTTGGGGTGAGGCTTGATGCTTTCAGCTTTATATTGTGTAGTAAACTAAATTAGTAACCACAAGAAGCTGTATTGATATTTTTATATAATACATATATAATATATAATTTGTATTTTTTCTTTTTGTAGGTTCTGCATTTCCTTCCTTTAGAAGAACACTTGGGAGTCAGAATGTTGGTAGTAATCAGTTGCCTGCAGTCGGTATGTTACATTTTATTCATCACAGCAGTAAACTTTTCTTGGGGTTAATAGTATCATATATCAGTTAATGTTTTATAATTTTGCAGTTAGCTTAAGCATAGTAAGTAATTTCTTAATTAGATCCTCAAGATTTTGGCCCACCAGCCCTGCCACTATATTAGGCGGCGCAAGGACAATTAAAGCATCATCAAAATCTGTTTTTTTATTTATTTTTTATATCTAATGTTTTTTTGTTCAATAAGAAAAAAGAGAAATAAAAATTGCATGCATTTATTCTGTTTCTAACTTCATCTTTTATTCTTTTATGTTTTCAGTCATATCTAGTTGGGGGAATGACAAAGACGCTGCACAATTACGCATTGGTCATGTACGTCTTTCACGTAGACCCATTTTTTTAGATTTTTTATTGTTAGTTTATGCTGCAACCTTACGTCAAACAATGTCTTATTTATTTATTTATTTTGGATGCTTAAATAATAATAGATGAGAATCACATGAAAGAAATATTCGTACATATCTATGCATTGCAACATGTGTAAAAAATGGTGCCTCTCCTCAAGAGGTCAAGGTTTCGGGTCCTGTGGTTGATAATGATGTTAATTAGGACTAATTTAGATTGTTGTTAAAGAAAAAAAATGCATGCAGCAAAATTGTGGATAAAGAGGTTTACATATATGGTTGAAAATATGGCCTGGAAGTTCATTAAAAAAATTTGTTAAATGAATAATGCATGGTTCAGAACAACAAGAATATTGATATATAATCCAATAAATTAAAGTAATGTTTTCTCTGTATCTATCTATTTGGATTTTTATTCATAAGCAAATAATCCGAGCTCAGAAAATGAAAAGAAACAATGTAACAGTATTCAATCTAAATATTTCTTCTAATTTCCACTTGGTCACTTAGATGGAAGCCTTTGGATATATGATATTATGAATGCAAATGTGCTTGTTTTCATTTTTCTTATTTCTGCAGGTTAAACCTGAAGTAGTTAGCTGGTCACCACGAATCATTTTGTTCCACAATTTTTTAAGCGCAGAGGTACACAAATAATGTTTTTACAGTGTTCACCATATTTTTCTGGGTTAATCAATATCGTCATTTGTGTTCAACAAAAAGTGTTTCTAGTCTACATCAACCTTATTGTAACCTTTTTTATGTTTTTTTGTCAAACCTGAACAAGCAATCAAATTAATGTATTGATCCATTTTTACATCAGGCAGTATGTGATTTGTTGCCATGTTGAAGTGCTACATCAAAGTTGTACGTTTAAAATAGTCAATTTCTAGGGTTATCAAGAACATTTCTTTGTTATTTGTTGAGTTCTTTTATTTTTATTTTGTTTTACATTCAAAAGTATATACTCATCAGTTGAGTAAGTTAACCCCTGAATTTTATGCGACTGCGTAGGAATGTGATTATCTTAGAGCAATAGCCAAGCCCCATCTTCGTGTCTCGACCGTTGTGGATGCAAAAACTGGGAAGGTATGTTAAAACTATTTATAGAATGAGAATATTTTAACTGAGTTTCTTATAGAATAGGAATGCTTTAACATAAGCAAATTATTTCTATTAGATCTGCCAATAAGATTAAAAGGATTGATTTGACTATTTGAGTGTATCTGTGTTGCAGAATAGTTTCTAGGGTTCTTAGTTTAAGTCTTGTATAATTGTATTTATTTTTAAAATTTATTTGATTACAAAAAATAATAAGTTCATTTTAGGGAGTCAAGTGGATATGATTTCTGCATGCAATGACCCTTTTTGTCTTCAATACTCAATAGGGAGTTAAGAGTAATGTTCGAACAAGTTCTGGCATGTTTTTGAACCATGAAGATAGGAAGCATCCAATGATACATGTGAGTATGCTTCCCTTGTTCAAATAAACTCTAAATATTGGTAAGAACAAATCAAAATTTTGAGTTTGAATCATATAAGTTGGCAAATTTACAATTTTTACAATTATATATCTCTGATAAAGTGTTTGATAAATTTAGAAGCATGAATGTCGACAACTTCACAAATTTATATTTGAGCATCTGGTTGTATCTATGCATCTATGTTCTCATCCGGGTACACATATAAAAATGTGAATTTGTCGAGTTTCTTTAATTGGAAAATGCTTCAACATTTATCTAAAATTTCATTGGTTTCTTACAAAATTAAATTAGTTCTTAGTTTCTTACAATTCTTACCAATACTTGAGTTGTGTGTGTATGACTGTTTGTGCATATAAATTAGTTCTTAGTTGAATGTTATACCCTTTCTATTTGCAAAACCAGGCAATTGAAAAACGAATTTCTACATTTTCTCAAATTCCAATTGAAAATGGAGAGCTGATTCAAGTGTTAAGGTGAGTGTTTTATCTGATGAGTTCAATTGGCATTGATTCACAGGAATACTAATGCATTTTCAGTATTAAAGCTAACATCTACAAAAGCACAGGTATGAGCCAAATCAGTTTTACAGACCCCATCATGATTACTTCTCTGATACGGTAAGCAGTTTATATAATAATCCCATGTATCAGTATATTTGTTCTTTAATTCTTTGTAATTGAATATAATATTATTTTCTTGTAGTTCAACTTGAAGCGTGGTGGTCAAAGAGTAGCAACAATGTTGATGTATTTGACCGATAACGTTGAAGGGGGGGAAACTTTTTTTCCAATGGTAAGGCATGCATGCTTGCGTTTCAATCACCATAGAGCTCACATAAACATAAGAGTAGTATCTATGCAAATAAAGTTTATCAAAGAATATTATACCTGTTTTACTACTCTAAGCTTACATATACTGACACATGCCTCGGATACGTTTGGTTGATGACAATCTGACATCACCATGGGTGTAAATGAGCCGAGCTTGCCTAAGCTTGAGTTTGGCTTGTTATAATTTATGAGAGCTCAAACCTGGCTTGTTTCGAGTTTTATTTTAAAAGCTGGAGCTTGGCTCGTGAGTATTTTTTTCGAGCTCGGGCTCGGCTTGTTTATTATTTATTAGTCATATATACATTCTCCACTATATATATATATACACACATATATAATTTTTATATATAAATATGTGTAATGTGCGTGTATATGACATATTTATTTAGTAAATTTTTATCATAACTTTATATATAATAATTATACAACATAAAATTTATATACAATACTCTTGTTTAGTCTCGAGCTCTTTTAAGCTTGGCTTGATTCGGGCTTTTGGTGAGCTGATCTTGAGTAGCTCGCGAGTGGGCTTGGCTTGTTTTCACTCCTAGTCATCACCAATACTTGTTATGAGTTTATCTTCATTGTTTATTTTATATGTTCTCACTTTTCTGTATAATTTGAATATTAGATTACCAAATATTATGCTCTGCTATCCTTTTGGTTCTAATCACACACCTGCTGTAACTTGTATAAAATATCAGGCTGGTTCAGGTGAATGCAGTTGTGGTGGAAAAATGGTGAAGGGACTTTGTGTTAAACCGAATAAAGGAGATGCTGTGCTTTTCTGGAGCATGGTTTGTTCCTCTACATCTGACCTTCCTATATTTATCTATATTTTTTTAAATAGTAACAGTTTGATACCTATGCCATGATTTTTTGATAATAGTTTATTAACCGTTCACAATATATGCAGTCGAACATATTTAAATTATATTTCCCTGTGCTTTATGATACCTGGTAAAAGGGTTTCTTCTTCGCAACAATGCCTTTAAGTTATTTATTTGGCAAAATGTATCTTTTTATTATCTTCCATCCACTTTTAAAGGGAAAACCGAAAACTTTTATTTCACACACAAATAGACTGCATAAACACATGTATGTGAATAATGTGATACATAAGACGGTTATGTAATGGCATATCCACCCCAAAATATTCTGTGTATTCATTCAAAATTGGCAAATTGTGTTTTCGTTGAGCATAAATTTTAAGTTTACAGTCTATAATCAGGCATAAATTAGATTGTTTTGTAAGACCCTAAGGCCTAAATATTTGTCGAACAATGTATACTTTTTTGCAGGGGCTTGATGGACTATCAGACCCTGACAGCATCCATGGAGGCTGTGAGGTCCTCTCTGGAGAGAAATGGTCTGCTACAAAATGGATGAGGCAGAGAGCTACTTCCTGAATATTATTTATGCCAAATTTAATGCTGATATTTACAAATATAGTGTCTAGTTATTTTTTATGAAACCAATACAAAGAACAGAAACATCTTGTCAGTTTTAGCCTCAAATTTAGACACTTAATAAAAGTTCTCTCTTTAGCATGCGGAACTCCGTACGCCAGTTTTTGTTCCATCGTACTTGCTTGATGGACTTGGCATGCTATTTGTTCGACACATGCTTAACACGACTACTAAACCCGAACACACTACGTCACTAAAAGTGACATTACTTAAGCCAGCAAGGACCAGTTTAATATGTGGGTTGCACGATATATTTAACACGATCAAATATGTATGGTTTAATAACACAAATAACCAGCCTGTTTATGAATCATTCAACCTATTTTTATAATTCACCATCCTGATTAACAAAATGTCCATCTGTTTGACATGTTTAGATAAATTGGCCCCACGATTCAAGTATGCGCGTAAGGGTTGATGTTCTTGACATGAATACAAATACGACTCATTCTCTATTTTAACAATTCAACATGAGAACCCTAGTTTTCATAGTTACTGTCAACGATGTGTAGCATTGCTTTTTATTTAGGACGGCCGGTAGGTGGTACAGTGTAGCATTGCTTTTTATTTAGGACGGCCGGTAGGTGGTGACAAACAACAGTTTTCACACCCATTTTATACGACCTAGTTTTATCCGAGTAATCAATTGCATAATGTGAGTGAGAGAAATCAACCCAATTGACTAAATATATAACCCATATTTATTCAACTCAAATATTGATAAGCCATGGTATTGTCTTAACCATATTCTTGCAACAATTCAACCCATGGTTTTGTGCTATTTGTATATGACCAAAATATTATTATTTTATATCCATCCATCCATAATAATAATAAATAATAATATTCAAATTCAATGATACCTTAACCTACCCCACATGTAATTTCAACATGGATAGCCTTTCCTATCTTCTTCTTCCTCACATCATCACCACCACCATTAATAAAACCCCTTGAAACACTCTTCTTCATCACCATCACCACCACTACAATGTTCTCTTCACTCCCTTCAACCTCCACATTCCCATTACCCAATTCCACTGTATCATCCAAAACCCTAACCCTAATCACCCCCAATCCCACCACCCTTTCCTTCACCTGCAAAAAACCAATCAAGACCAAACCTTTCACGATTCGAGCATCATCCCACATGATTGAAAAGGAAACAGCAGAGACCCACCGTCCCGACACCTTCCTCCGTGACTCCGACGGTGGTTCCGGTTCTGGTCCGTCCGATCAACAATCGATCAGATCACGGTTTGAGAGAATGATAAGGGAGGCGCAAGATAGCGTGTGTGCGGCTATTGAAGCGGCTGATGGGGGTGCGAAGTTTAAGGAGGATGTGTGGTCTAGGCCTGGTGGGGGTGGTGGGATTAGTAGGGTTTTGCAAGATGGTGCTGTTTGGGAGAAGGCTGGGGTTAATGTCTCTGTGGTTTATGGTGTTATGCCTCCTGAAGCTTATAGGGCTGCTAATCCTGCTAGTGCTGGAGAAAATGGCAATTTTAAACCCGAGCCTGTTCCGTTTTTCGCTGCTGGGATTAGCTCTGTAAGATAATAATATGTTGCTAAAGAGTGGTTGAATTTGGGCTTGTTTTTTTAGCTGCTAGAATGATATGTTGATATATTGATGCACAAAATGTTTGCTTTTTTGGTACCATTGGGTTCTTGGTTTAAAAAGGGGTGATGCGTGTGGTGCTTAGGAAAATTCATCAGGGAAAAAGGCGCGCCTTATGTAGTTGTTGGTCAATATTGGTCAAAGTTAGGGTTATGCATGAGGTTTATGTGTAAAGACATTAGACAACATAAAATATGAAGAAATAGTGGAAGGTTTACTATGTGTAAGGTAGATCAGAGATATGCAGCTTATTTGGTTGTCCTTGGTCAATATTGGCCAAAATTAGGGTCCTTGTGGGAAGTTTATATGTAAAAACAATCTAAGGGATGGACAAATCATGAAAGGTTTACTTGATAAATAGGTTTGTATGTAAAATAAATTAGAGATAACACAGCTAATTTGGTTGTACACTTGTACGTGATGTGCGCGCCTCGCTCTTTCTAAGCCAAGCTTGGGTTGTTTATTTTGGTTTCCTTTCTTTTATGTATATGGTTAGTAGCAATCTTTTGATTTATGTGAGTCTGTACTTTTTGACAGGTTTTACACCCAAAGAATCCTTTTGCACCAACATTGCATTTCAATTATCGTTATTTTGAGACCGATGCTCGAAAAGGTAGGATGCTCATTTAAGTATTTCTATGTAATATATAAAATGTCTTCTTTCAATATATGGACTCTAAGATGCATTCATTATAGTTGTATGAATAAGGTTCAAAAGTCCGGAATCGTGCCTCGAGGCGTTTTATCTTCGCCTCACGAGGCGTACGCCTCGAGGCGAACCAAGGCGTAGTTAAAAAGAAATATAAATATTATATATCTTATGAAAAATGAAGTGCTAACTAATTTCAGATTCATAATCATCTTTTTTTCGTTTTCATATTGGTGAAATAAATGTGTGCTTAATGAAAAATTATTTACTTGTTAATGCATACAGATGCTCCAGGAGCACCAAGACAATGGTGGTTTGGTGGCGGCACTGACTTGACACCTGCTTATATATTCGAGGAAGATGTCAAGCACTTCCATACGGTAAAAGCCATATTTTATTTCTGTTCATGTAAAATATTTTAGCTCCAATTGGTAAATTTAGTTGATTACAAATACATGGGGGCATGAAAACCATTTATGTGCATATGACCAAGTTGGTTAAAAACTGGAATGGGTCAAAAGGTTTAACCGTCAGCCTAAAGCATGCGCAATTGCTTATAACATCCTAAATTGTTTTGTAAATAAAAAGTTGCATCATTAGTTTATTTATAGTTTTTGTAACTAGATTTAATATAGAGATTGTTTTGAAACTGAAAAGAGGACATAAAAGGTGCATCTGACCCAAACCGGTTTTGACCCGTTTTGCAACCCATTCATTTCTCTATTTGGCCTCTTTTGACATGAATAAAGTTTACTAGTAGTTGACCTTGGTTTGTTTTCTTTAAGGTACAAAAAAATGCTTGTGACAAATTTGATCCGAGCTTCTATCCACGTTTCAAGAAATGGTGTGATGATTATTTCTACATAAAGGTATGCCTTGCTGATTTTTTTCTTACTTAAAATATTAATGTTTTGACTCTTGAGTTTATATTTCGTGATATAAACCAATTTACATGAACCTCATAAGACCATTCTCGTAGATTACATACAACTTTGAAGCATTCAAGACATAAGAGAGCCAATTTGAACAATATTGTTGCCTTTATAAAAACAATAAACTTTAGATTGCTTGAATTTATATAAATCCTAGTTGGTCAAAAGAACAATTCAGTTAGTTTCCTCCTTTATTTTCCACACACAATAGTTAACCCCTTACCATTTCCATTTAATCATTGTAGCCCTTAGATACAATTTGTATTCAAACTCCAACTATAAGTTTTGTTTTTGTTTCAATTTCCTATATGCAGCACCGAAATGAGAGGCGAGGGCTTGGAGGCATATTTTTTGATGATTTAAACGACTATGATCAAGAAATGCTCCTCTCCTTTGCTACTGGTATATTCAAAGCAACTCTTTAATCTCAGTTATTTACTTGTCCTCCTTAGAGGTTGAAACCGATGGATTGACCAAAAACACTTTTGTTTATGGGGGCCGGTTGGATTGACCCAAAACACGTTTGTTTATTTTTTACTAAACCGGTGTCAACTACTATAGTACTTTATGATTACAAAAGAGGCATTATTTAAAAAACAGTGTTGTTTCTAAATAACCTCATTTTGACAACTGAAAATTGCAGAGTGCGCCAATTCGGTGGTTGATGCGTATATACCAATTATAGAAAGGAGAAAGGACACGCCATTCACGGATCAAAACAAGGCATGGCAGCAACTGAGAAGGGGCCGTTATGTAGAATTCAATTTGGTAAGCAGTTTTGATATACTTATTATTGTAAAATTATTATTTAATATTTCACTATCCTGTGATTTTAACCTTGTTAACAAATAAAAGGTGTATGACCGAGGAACAACATTTGGTCTCAAAACCGGAGGTCGGATTGAAAGCATTCTCGTCTCTTTGCCACTAACAGCCAGATGGGAATACGACCATGTAAGTATTAAGATCAGATTGAGCAACGGGTGAAAACAGGTTTGGGTTGAACCATAACTTTTTTCTTATACGGGTTGTAATGCGTATGCTTAACCCGCACTTTATATCCTTCTCAACTTCTAGTCTTCTTATAAGTTATAAATAAATAACATTTTAATCATAGTTATTACAAAAACAATTACATTGCAATAATAATGTTAGAAAAATGAACTTTAAAGAATTGTCAACCTGTTCAAGACAAAGAAAACAACCCAAGCAGACCCATTTATAAGTGAATGGTTTGAAACTGGCCCTTTTATTATTGTATGACTAAAAACATATAATTTGTGGATGAACAGAAACCAGAAGAGGGGAGTGAAGAATGGAAACTTTTGGATGCTTGTATTAACCCGAAAGAATGGGTCTGAATCGAAGATGATTTTGCGTAGCTTGTATGATATCGTTTGCACGATCCTTTCACATTTGATCTTTTTTTCTTCTTTTTCTAATGTAGAGATAGGGATTGTAGTTGAGCAACTAGATTGTAAACCGGTATGGCGAAGGGTGGCAATATGTTTATTCCTTTCTTATGCTTATATCGTGACCAGTCAAGTTATATATTTTCGTGTGTCTATGTTCGGTTTCACTCATCGGCTTTTCACCATAAATTATGTAAAGGGCCATGGGTATCACAACGGCTTATTAAGCTGAATATTGTCGCCCTTGATCGACCACCATCACCATCGACCGCAATTTATATGGATGTTGTATACTTGTAATGTTTCCATCCCCTTGCGTGACCATCCTCCATATATGGTTTCACATATACCAAATGCAAATATAGAAAAGGAAATGGTAAGTCTGCCCATATAAAAAGCCCGGTCTAGCCTGAAGGTCCAAAACAGGACCACAACTAGCCATCGTAGCCCAGGCCCAGACTAGACCGGGCTTAGCCTGGTTACTATTTAGTATATCACTAGACTCCATATTTCCATTCTACATTATCTAGTAGTTTTTTTAAAGCACAAAAAAGTGTATCCGACTCAACCTAACCCCACCCGACCAGTTTCAACACTAACTCTATTTTGAACCACTACCTAACCCGTCCATCTTGCCACTTCTAGCAAAACAGATGCCTTTGATATAGGAAGAAGATGGAGGCGTTCGACAAAAAAACACAGTAAATCGAGATATATATGCAAAGATCTTTGAGAGATGAAAAAACATATAAAATGAAATAATACAAATAAACAAAATAATATTACTTGAATGTTTGGAACACCTCAACACATGACTTAATAATAATATTATGTGGGGTTTGTCCCCATATATGTCTCTCTGATATGTAACAATTTTTTTCCTTCAACTTTTTACATCATCTCTTGATTAGAATGCTGCCAAGGATGCTGCATATTGCATATTGCATAATCACCTTCTAATCATCTATTGATTGCTATTTACAATATCTTTTTCTTTTTCTTCTGGTCTTCCAAGTTCAATCATATCATCTGCATGATCAGGCTTCACTGATCCATCTGAAAACCGATGGCTGTGTTCGTAGTATGACTCAGCGGTCCATGTAACAACCAAAAATACCATTGCAAGTGATAGAAACAGGAGTCCCGCCCACACGATCTTTACATCTCTTTTTACGGGTTTGCAATGGTCTTGAATGATTTCGGAGAATGCATTCTTTACTGTTTGACAGTTGAGGAGGCTTTCCATTCCTGGATAGGTGTTTAGAAGTATTTGTATTGAACTTGTGTATGCAACTACTGTCCTGAAGTCGTTTCCCGAGATGGGAATCCCTCCGTTGCAGACTCCGTTTGCCGGATCCACACATGTAATCAACCTCAAAAGCTTCAAGAAAGATATTTAAAATGTTAAGAAACTGAAAAACAAAATAATAATAATAACTTTTTTTGCTAGTCAAAGGTGAAAATTTGAAGCAGGCTACTTATCTTGAATATGTGATATGTCAAATGGGTCAATGGTTCAAATGGGTCACATCAAAAAGTTTATAAAGGCTTACTTTTCCTTTCTAAATGTGTACACAAAAATGACAAAATGGAAGAAAAATCTATAGAGCAAATATGCTAAAACTTTAATACATGGTTTAAAAAACGGGTGAGGCGTACGCTTAGAGGTGCGCCTCGAGGCGAAACTCTAAGAAAACGAGTCTGAGGCGCGCCTCATGGGGTTCAGATTGTACATACACCTCTAAGGGCTGAGGCGCTAAGAGTGCGCCTCGGGTGGTTTAGGGTGTTTTCTATGTTTTAGACTTTTTGGGTCAATTATTTTATTTTTGATGTGTGTTTTTGATGTTTCAGACTTTTCTAGGTCTAGCATTTTATTTTTTATAGACACATAATTTTTATATTAATTTTTGACTGCGCCTCGAGCTTACGCCTTGGTTCGCCTCAAGGCTCTTTCCGTTCTTTTAAACTTTGCTTTAATATGTAACAACAACTTGCTAGTATGTGTGTATTGTACCTCGGGAATGTCGCCTATGCGAATTTCATTCTCCGTGCAGTTGTTTGGCTGGTAGTTATACTCTGGTGGCCCGGAGAACGGATTGCATACTCCAAAAGAGGAATCTTGTTGTATAAGAGATATGTTAGCATTCACCTGCAGTTTTCCAACAATTGTTTTGTTACAATTTGTAGTAAGTACTAGAGTTGAAGTTGCATTACAACTCATTAACTTATGAATGGGCCATTTGGTTGAACAAATTAAACGGGTTGAAAGTCAGCCAAAGTCTATCTTTAATGCATTAACTATTTATAAAAAAAGAAAATGTAAAAGATAGGTCAAAAGGTTTGTTTGGAAGTCAACTCGGCCCGTTCCAGAAAACAACTTGTATTGACCCGTTACCCAACCTGATCATGTTTTGATCTTTATCCAGAAAAAAAGCAAACGATATATGATCATACCGTATTGACTAGATTGTAAACTCCAGCGCTGACGTCATTAAGGACTGATTCTGCTGAAAGCAATTGATCACAAGGCAGGATTGAGCTCAGGCTGTTGTTGTACGGATCTTGTTGAAAGCTCTCAAGCGCTGTGCACGTATCACCAGCAAATCTAATCGAATAGTTTATAGCCCGTTTAGTTCACATTGTTTGTGCAAAGCAAAAAGCGAATATTTGTAAAACAAACTTACCGTGATAGGAAAAAGTATGCCCCAAAGAACACCCAACATAAAACAGTGATTAACCAACACAACACGATCAATCTGCACGCGTTACATTTAAAAATCAACATGATAAACTTGTATAAGCATTTATTTATCGGCCATAGTTAAAAAGGAGTTATCTTGCAGAACTTACATGTGAAGAACTCGCCTTACTTTAATGACCCCAACGGCTGCATACCACAAACAAACGACGTATCATCAGTAACAACACTCATCCATGAACAAAGTGCAATTTAAAAATTGATATATAATCATCGTAAGACTTCAATAGGTGAGAAAAGCACCTGTTAACCCAATCACGGCAACCAAATTTAGCGCAAAAATAACTGTACTTACAATATACCTGCAACGATAATGTGCACAAGCACTGTTTAGCAACATTAAACCAAAGGATTTTGCTACAAATAATCTAAGTGATGTGAATAATATATTTTTTAACATGTACTAAAGTAACTTACAGAATGCGAAGGCCTAAATCAATCTTATGACGATTCTTTCTAGCTTGTCGTTGTATATCGTCAGCTGTAGAGTCAAGTTGTCTAGAAGTGGATTCAAGGAAACGAGTGGTGCTTGCATCAACATTTGTTCCTTGTAAGTTGGTTCGGGTCACCTTCATTGCTCCAGTTGTATTATATATAGTTGTTGACGCGTCATCAGCCGTATCTATGATTATATCAATGATCTTATCCGCTCTAGAATGGAATTTGGTATTCCCTCCAAGCACTAAACTTGTTCCAACTCTAAGAACAAAATGTAAATTATGCATTCAGTTTTTGCAACTAATCTACAAACTAACAAAGTACAATCCAATGATGCATATGATTATGTGATGTACAACTCCATAATGTATGTTTGAAGGCTTACATGGCTAAAAGAGCAAAGAAAACTGCAACAATAATATTCCAAAGGTAATATTGCTTGTGTAATGCTGGTTGCTTGTGTTTCTTCAGTTTCCTGTTTGTTTTGCAACAAGTGATTGCCACTAGAAATGCTCCAAAAACGACGCCGCATACGAGCCATAGTGCCCCTAGCACATATCCTGCTATTCCTGTGTATGCAGTTGACTGAAACAATATGTTATAAACAAACAATATTAATATAGGAAAACATGACACATTTAAGCTTATAGTTTATGATTCATTTTCCTATTTATAGCTTATATATCATTTGTTGACACATAAAAATTTACAATCATTTACTTACACTCCAGTAATGGACATTGGTGACGTCGTATCCTCCCCTGTATTTTTTGAGATTTTCCAAAGGATCAGGCCTAACTGTGTCGTCTCTTGCTTCTACCGCATAAAGAAAACATTATGTTAACATGCGGTTTTGAAATGGACAAGACCGAAGGCCGTGTTTTAGCAAATTCACATATGGTTGATCCATGACCGGGCCGAAAAAGCATCGGTCATGGCTCAACTTAACCGGTTGTGTAACATATTAAAAACATGGACAAATTTTATTTTAAAAGTTTAAGTGGGCTGACCTGTTTGAGTAGTGGTATTAGGTTGTCCTTGAATATGAGAAAAGCATGAAATCAAAAGCAATATTATGATTATAAACCATATTCTGCTCCATTTTCCTCCCATTGTTGTCCTGCACTTTTGTAACATTAGTATTTCTTAAAAAACATAAAATCATAAAGTATTTAATTTTATATATAAAGAGAGAGAACTCCAATTATTAAAAGCGTTATATCCTTTTATTGTTTCTTAATGGCACAAAAGTTGCATAACAAAACAAAATCGCTAAAATTATTTTTTGCACCACATGATTCTTGAAATTATTTTCTTTTTAGAGCTATCACTTTTCATTAAAATAATAATAATAACTATTATTTAATATTTCCTTATACTTAATTTTAATCAACCAATATAATATACAGGTTTCTAACCTAGTATTAGGCCATGATGTATACTTTAACCCTTCTTAGACCATGTGTAATGGTAACGTTAAAATTTCAAGCCCTCCCAATCATTGGGGCTTGCATATCATTGGTCCATCAAAAAAATTCACACCGTGGAAATTTTCATGGAGCTCAAAAAACCCCCAAAACACTAGGAGGGAGGTGTTGTTGAATTTGGGTGGGGGCGTTTTTTGCCACAATAACGCCCCAATCTTCCTTCCATTACATATAGTTTAACTGTCCACCTAGATACCACATCACCTATTTTTCTCCATTTCACTCCACTTTACCCTAAGGAAATGGTTTCACTTTACGTAACCATACATTTAATGGTTTTGGTTTATAAAAGGAAAAGAAATTAAGTCAGTCCCTTAACATCATGGTTAACATGTTAACAACTAAGTAACTAACCTCTTTAACGCCCCTTAACACAAGAAGGGAGTAGTGTGCAATGATAGTTAACATGCCATGTCACCTTTTAACGCCTTAAATGTTTGCCTTACGTGAGTGTATACATTCATTAAAATTAACCTAATTTGAACAGCACTCTTAATTAATATGATCAACAGTAGAATTTTCAATCTTTGAGAGTAATACTGTGAATCGTCAAATTTAATATCTTTAGTCATTTTTTTAAAAACAAATCATTTTGTAAGGTAAAAAAAGTAAAACCACTCATAATAATTGACTACTAACTTTGACAAATCAAATAAGTTTTGCAGGTAAGAAGATCATTTCTGCAGGAGAGGAGAAGATCGATATCTGTGTGTGTGTGTGTATATATATATATATATATATAGAGAGAGAGAGAGAGAGAGAGTATAACTCACCGGAAATTTACTGCAGCCGTGGAAGTTTTGGCCGGAGAACAAAAGTGGTTATTTATTGATTGATGGAATTTACGTATAAAGTGAGGTCACTTCTAATTCTAAAGAGCCGACATGGATGACCTTATTGATCACTTGTATAACTTTCAAACGTTCACTAGAACCAATCACTTTCTTGCAACCCAAATGCTTCTTTTTATATGCAAACAAATATGAATATATATGGGAGCTTCAAAAAAACAACCTTTCAAATCAATCATGTGTTTATATGAAGGTATATGTGTGTGTATATAAATAATAATGCGTGTGTGTGTCTAGAAAGTCAGAAATGAAGTGTGATTTTCGTCAAAAGAATGGGTCAAAGATAATATTATTAAAATATAAATGGAGCAAGAGATGTATATATTTGGGGGTATTGGTATCCACACAAGTTAACTATTTATCAGGAGTAAACTGTCATTTTCGTCCTTGAGGTTTGGCATTTTTTGCCAGTTTCATTCAAAAATTTATTTTTTCTCAACTGGATTCAATAGTTTTCAAATAGTTGCTCGTTTCATCCAACTCGTTAACACCATTAGTTGAAGTCAGTTAACTAAGGGCAATTTTGTAATTTTGTCTTTTAAGTGAAGGGCATTTATATTAATTCGTATGTTTTTTATTTTGTCATTTTGTCTTTTAACATACAAATTCACATAAATCCCCTTCACTTAAAAGACGAAATGACAAAATTGCCCTTAGTTAACTGACTTCAACTAACGGTGTTAACGAGTTGGATGAAATGAACAACTATTTGAAAACTATTGGATCCAGTTGAAAAAAAATAAACTTTTGGATGAAATTGGCAAAAAGTGCCAAACCTCAAGGACGAAAATGACAGTTTACTCATTTTTCAGTCTTCTCTTAATTTTAAAATGCACAACTTCAAATTACAATTGTACTCTTAACAATTCCATGAATATTTATTATTATTTATGTACATCCACATTTTTCTCCATTAGCAAATTTTATTTCCTAACTTTTTATTAGTATATGATGTTTACGTTTTTATTATGAAGTTTCTTTATATGGTTATACCTAAAGGGTGAGGGAATAGGGATGGTCAGAGTACCATGCCAATTGAACAAGCATCAAGAGGTACATCGCCCCCTTGGTCCAAGTACAGTAAGCGAGGATGGGAACTAGGGGTGTTCAGAATTCGATTCGAATTCGAAAAATTCGAAATTCGATTTAGTTCGATTCGATTACCAAGAATTCGATTCGATTATTAAGAATTCGAATTCGATTCGATTCGAAGTCGAGTCCTGTAAATCGAATACGAATCGAATACGAATTTATGATTTTAAATTCGATTCGATTCGAAATTCGAATAAAATTTGTACATGTATATTTTTTTAAATATATACACACATATACACATTATTATATACACAAGTATACACATTGAAAAAAAAAAACTTCTAAATTTTGGTCAAACTCTAAGAACCCATAGTGTCTATAACTTTTAGCATAACCATGTTTTATATATTTACCTTATATATCACAAAACTCTATAAAACTATACTCTCTACTATTTTTACTATTCTCGTATTTGACATATTGTTGTTTATCAATTTGTAGATTTGTATTTTATATGTTAAAAATAATGAGTTTGTATTAGTTTTAAAACTAAAAGTAAAACAATTTGTTATTTAAGGTGAATTTGAACTAAATCGAATTTATTCGAATTCAATTCGAATTCGAGTTTCTTATTCGAATCGAATACGAATCGAATAAATTGAATTTTAAACGAATACGAATCGAATACGAATTCAGGTAAAAATATTAAAAATTCGAATAATTCGATTCGAATAATTAAAAAATTCGTTATTCGATTCGTTGAGCACCCCTAATGGGAACTCTCTACTTTATTTAATATAAAAAATAAAATAAAAAATTCAATTTTTATATAAATACATACAAACCTAAGCCATTTCAACCGAACATGAGCTTGAATATGTCTACTCAAGTTTTGATGAGTCAATTTTCTATCCAAGATTTGATAATCGAATAAAGGGACAGGGGCCTAAAACTCCATTAAAAACAACACAGGCCCATACCCAAAAGAGGCCAAAAGCATACTTGGCCCAAGCTTCATGCGGTTGGCGGACGCAGCCCCAGGCGTATACCAGGTCTTGGCGGGTGCGTATCACACGCAACACCCGCCAGGTCCTTCTCGAAGATCTGGTGACGAAGGGTACTAGGACACGTGGCAGACAAAGGTACAACCGTACAAGCCTGTACGGACCAATCACAGCAGTAGGACGTGTGGCAGAGGTCAAGCTACACGATCAACCAATCAGGATGTTGTACTTAGTCGCGGATCCGCCAAAGGGGATAACAAGTACACTTCCCACCTGCGGCAGCCAATAAGATAACATGAGGCCACCTCAGCGATGATCTCTACTAACGTGTAACCACAGAGGAGACAATAGTACACTCGGCAAAGAGAATTAGCCAATCACACAGCATAAGGCCTGCAGCCAGCAGGCGGAGGACACGTGCCCCATTCCTGAGCATCCTCCAACGACGTATTGCCACGTGGAATGAACGGTACAATCTCTCTCTATGATTTATATAATTTTATACATTATATTATATTGGCTAATCATGGGCAGATGTGGAGGCAAACCCTTAACTGGGCCTCGGTCCACTGGGTAGGTTAAATGTGAATGTTGAGGCCCGTATGGAACCTATTTAAGGAGGACTTCAACTCCTTAGATAGGCCATTCAGAAAACCCTAAAGAACACACTAAGGCGAGCATGTTTTTGTGTCTGCTAAGTAGAATCTCACGAGATTCGAGACAGTCGTCCCACATCGGATTATTGTGTTGTTTCAGCTCAATCACTCCCACAGTTCGACGTATCACAAGAATTAAGCTTGTGGCAACATGGTTTAGCCTCCTTAATCAAAGCTTAGACTATTGTTTCTTCATCGAACATTTTGTGTATTGTTATCAAATCAAACAATATTATCACATGAAAAAAATACTCGTTTATAATTTCTTTTAGCTTTGGTAACATGTGAAATTTGGTGATTTTACGATAATAGGAAACAAACGCCCCACTTATGGTGTGCGCATATAATGTATATATGTGTGGCCCTCGGGGGGCAAAAGTAAAGTTGCACTAGTTTTAACGTTATTTTACTAATTTCGTGAAAATAACGTTAAAAAACGACGGACGGTTAATCATGCATCATGTGGTGGTGTTGATAGCCAAAAGACAAAGGGGCACATGCACCGATCGGGTTTGTCCCGATTGCTAAGTGTTATGTTCCTTATGTCCAAGGCTTGATATCAAACCTCATCGAGCCGGGGGTCTCACTGGAAGCAGCCTCTCTATCCTTAGGGGTAGAGGTAAGGCTGTCTACATCTTACCCTTCTCAGACCCTACCTTAGCTTTGCTATAGGTGGGATTATGATGATGATGACGATAATAAGAAACAAATTACTCCGTATTTGCTAAAGTCAAATTCAGCGGCCATGTGGGATCTTCTAGAAATACCATTGTTTTTTAATTTTCTTTTTCATCTTCCCACTCCCACACTCTCTCCTTATGTTTTGCAACTTATAATCAAAAAATTGAAATTGAAATAAAACAAACAAAACAAAGTGATTTAGGATTTATATGCAACAACAACTTGTTAAATAAGAAATAATAGATGTAAAAACATTTAACCAGACATGCAGTTGCACCACGTATGAAAACATATAAAAAACTTTATAAATATAAATCAATGTGAATTACAAAATCAAATACATAATTTAAATTTATTTTCTAATATGAACCATAAAAGAAAACGCCTACTAAACCGATCACAAGAATACCAGCTACAGTACCTATTATCCAAAGAGGAATTCTTCCAGTAGTATCGGCCATTTACGCCACTTCCCTCCACATTTCATAAAGTGGTCATGCTAGAGACATAAACAGTCATGGATAATTAATTATGAGATGAGATCCTTCCGAATGGGCTAAGAGAGATAATACCTAGAATGATTAGTCTATTATTTTAGTTCTCTCTCATTTTCTTAATTGAAGAAATAATTGGAAAATAAAACAGCAAGTACAAAAATGAGTAATAACCCCCAGTAGAGGCTGGTACGATTCAATTCAACATTTTGTTCGTTTGGGTTTGATTGTGTCGTAGCTCTATAATTCGGATTAGTTTTATCGTTGTATGAACTGCATTGCTGATATTGACCCCAAAAAAGAAACGGTAGGTACAGCTAGGCCGTGAACAGCCAACCATCGCACTGTAAAAATTGGATAGGTTCTATCTATGGTCATTGAGATCTCCTAAAAAGATCTACTAAATTCATCGAGTTGTTCCAAAGAATCAAAACGGCCGGTGATTAATGGAATTCCTTGTCGGTTCTCTGTGAAATACTCGTTTGGCCGAGGGCTTCCAAACACATCGTAAGCTAAACCAGTGCTGACGAATAACCAACCCGCAATGAATAGGGAAGGTATAGTAATGCTATGAATGACCCAGTAGCGAATACTGGTAATAATATCAGCAAAAGAACGTTCTCCTGTGCTTCCAGACATGCTAAGCTCCACATATTCTTGTACAGTCAAAAGGGGATCGATTCCGTAAAAGATTGGATCAGTAAATGTAAATTCACTGAAAAAAATCTTTGTGAGATCGTCAATATTGTACCGAGGGCGTCTTTAGAGTATACCGAATCAGTATAAGATACAAATTAAACTTGTAAATTATTATTGTGTAAATAAATAACAGATATTCACATATTTAACGACACAAAAGTGATTTATAAAACTTCATATATCGCATGTAATAGTAAAAAACTCTAACATGATTTAATTATACTAAGAAATTTTACTAGATTGGTTTACACAACAAAACATTCCTTGAATATTTTATTTTAATAACATGTTTTGACTTAAATTTAAATAATCTGATATGTTACACTCATAAGGGAAAGCCCCACACATCTTCATTCAGCTACCTAAATACGCCTAGTTAAATTAGGGTCGTTACATTTTGATGATGGTCGGGTCCTTACCTTGTTCTGTCACATGATGAAATCTGTTCAAAACCGTGAACAATTCTAAGTTGAAATTGCCATTATTAAACCATGTTCAACTAATCAGACTATTCTATTGTTTACAGATCGTATGATACTTTTCATTTTGTTTGCTATTCTAAATATCTTGATTTCAAAACTCTTAAATTATCTATACACACACACATCCCAAGCTTGCTTTAGAAAGTATTGTTGTCGAGTGTTCTTATCAAATAAAACTTAGGTGTTGTTTGGTTCATTAAGTGCTGAATCATTAAGATGTTTTAAATGGTTGGATCATTGTTTTTTTTTTCTTTTCTTTTTCATCATCCCACTCCCACTCTCTCTCCTTATGTTTTGCAACTTATAATCTAAAAATTGAAATTGAAATAAAACAAACAAAAACCAAGTGATTTAGGATTTATATGTAACAACTTGTTAACTAAGAAAAAATAAATGTAAAAACGTTTAACCAGACATGCAAGTTGCATGAGGGTTGTTTACGAGCCGAGCCGATCTGAGTGGAGCTTTGCTCGTGCTTGGCTCGTTTACAAACCGAACCGAGCGGAGCGACTCGTTTACAATCGAGCCGAAAATCAAACAAGCAATCTTCGAGCGCAAATTTTCCGAGCGAGAATTGAGCGGAGAATAATATGGACGATCATAAAATTGGGATGTTTCTTTCGATGTTTTAATTGTCGGGTGATAACTAAGGCCGAAATGTCCAATGATAACACTAATATTAAGATCCCAGTGTCCAAGGATGAGCCTTAAATTGAGGCTGGTGAGATGATGAGCATACATCAGAGAACAATTGTTGCATTGTGACGTAGGTGTGATATCAAGTGACAATTAGCAATGGACGACTAATAACATAAAGAAGTCAAGACTGTTATCTCATGACTTATTGTTTTACTATTGAATCTAATGTTAATTTTTTTATTGAATTAAGTGGGCTAATTATATTTTGTTTGCATATAGTAAGTAAAATCCAATAAAATCTTATATATAAAGCCATAAATTTATCTATAAACTGTGTGTATATTTATTATCAAATAAATACAAATTTATTCAAGCCGAACCGAGCCGAGCGTACCTTTGCTGGCTCATTTACAAACCGAACCGAGCCGATCGGCTCATATGCAACCGAGCGGAAGTTCGAGCGAGCATTTTTCGAGCATTTTCCGAACAAGAGACGAGCGATTCACGAGCGGCGAGCGATTTGAACAGTCCTAAGTCTTGCACCACGTATGAAAACATATAAAAACTATATAAATATAAATCAATGTGAATTACAAATACATAATTTAAATTTAGATAAGGAATAAAAAAAACAAAGAAATTAGAAAATAAATAACTAGAGAATAAAGATAACTATAATATATAGTGCACACATTCTTGGCGTACATCTTAAAAAAAAATAAAAAAAAATACTTAACAAGCATAAGATACAAAACTTGTAAATTAATATTATGTAAATAAATAACAGATTCACATATTTAACGACACAAAAGTGATTTATAAAACTTGAGAACGTATTGGGTATAAAGTCCCTTAACCTAAAAGTGTAGGAAGCCACAATAATATGTCACGTGTAAGATGTCTTTTAAAACAAAAAAACTGATTTTCAATTATGAGAGGGGTATTATAGACATTTGCATCGATCAATTAATCACATTCATAATTATGATTTTCACAATCCCTGTTTTATCGTTCAATCGGAATTCAAATTTTTATAACTGATTTCATGATCTTCATCGTCAATTCTTACCTTATTAAAAAATTCTCATCACCTTGAATCTGTCGATCAAAAGTTTACTAGAATCATACTCAATTGCAGAGTTCATCATCATGTTCGGTAGGTTACTCTTTTTTTTAATTTCACATAATCGTAATCTTATTTTGATTTTTAATTGTTTATCAGACCTAAACAACAAACCTGAAATCTTAATCGGAGAAGAAGATGGTGTTGTCGATGCTCATAATCTAAATTTTTGAAGGTTAGTTTATACTGTTTTGATTTATATTAGCAGATCACAAAAAACAGAGATGAACAGAGTGTTGATGTAACTGCTTGGTTTAACATGCGTTTTGAGGTAACTGCTTGGTTTATAGAAATGATTTTTATTCAAATGCGTTTTATTATGTTTAACATGCGTTTTGAGGTAACTGCTTGGTTTTATAGAAATGATTTTTATTCAAATGCGTTTTATTATGTTTAACATGCGTTTTGAGGTAACTGCTTGGTTTTATAGAACTGATTTTTATTCAAATGCGTTTTATGCTGTTTTAACATGCGTTTTGAGATTTATTAGATAAATCCTTACATCCTTACATGTGCATGTGAATGCTTACTATTATGTGTCTTTTTATAGTATGAACATGTCATTTTGTCATTAAAATTAGATTTTATAGTTGTATGTTTTGTGTTTTATGATAGATCTTTCTAAGAAAGATGTTCCCATTGATGATCAAACTCCAATATACAAACCTGCTGTTGCATCTTCATTGAAACCAGAAGATGCAATGTAGATGAAAACGAGATGAAAAATACATTATTACAAGATGAAAACGAAGAAGTTGAAAATGCTGAAGACCATGGAAATGAACACCAGGCAGATGAAAGAACAAGTTGTTGATGAGTGATTTTTTTTCAGTAAATGCGTTTATGTTTTATGCATGCGTTTTGGTATATACTGAATAGTTTGCACATTTTCTTCTGTTTTCTAAAGTGCGTTTTATGTTTCCTTGAATGTGTTTTACTATAACTGAACATTTGAAACTCTGTTTCTTACGAATGCGTTTTATGATCATATCGAATGCGTTTTACTAATACATCATGATTCAGTTTGCTTCTCTTTCTCTTCCTTCATCTGTTATGTTTATTTTAGGTTTTATCAAATGATTTTCGTTATACGATCATAATGACAATCATAATATGAACATAAACTTACTTGATTTGCGTTTTGGAGCCATAATACTTCCTTGATCGGATGTTATTTTTTCGTCTTCTACAACTGCTCTGGTTTTTTTTTTTTTTTTTTTTTTTTTTTTTTTTTTTTTTTGCTTCAGAGATTTTGATTTTGGTTGATTTTGTTTTGTGAATTCGACGACTATATGTTTTGATTAAGTAACCATCATTAAATGATATTGAATTGTACGCTATTATTAAAAAATTCAAATTATTAGATTGGGAATTTATCCAATTTACCCTTCCCCTTGTTAACTGATCCTTAAAATACTCATGCGTTATTAAATGACGATCATCTTGATTAAAACACAATGGATGGTCAGGATGGCTTTTTACACTTTGTATTTTAAGGAGACTTTGTACAATAGCCACTTTCATAAAACTTCATATATCGCATGTAATAGTAAAAAACTCAAACATGATTTAATTATACTATGAAATTTTACTAAATTGGTTTACACAACAAAACATTCCTTGAATATTTTATTTTAATAACATGTTTTGACTTAAATTTAAATAATCTGACATGTTACACTCATAAGGGAAAGCCCCACACATCTTCATTCATGTAGAATTGTACGGCTCAATGCTTGCCTTGTATTACATTATGGAAAACAATATATAGACAACTTACAATCCCTATTTTAGGGAGATGATAATTACAAATTAATGTGATAAACATTATCTATAAATAGATTATTCAAATTCAAATGTCTAATCTAATACACCCCCGCAGTCGAAGCAGGAGGTGGACGGATGTTGAGACTGGAGCGGAAGGCATCGAAGAGCACTCGTGGTAGACCCTTAGTAAAGATGTCAGCAATCTGGAGACGAGTCGGGGTATGTAGAATCCGAATGGTGCCACGTTGTACATGTTCACACACAAAGTGAATATCAATCTCAATGTGTTTGGTGCGTTGATGCTGAACTGGATTAGTGGACAAATAAATTGCACTTATGTTATCACAATAAACTAACGTGGCGGAGGAGATGGGCCTTCGTAATTCTAGTAGTAAATTGCGAATCCAACATACTTCTGCAACAACATTGGCAACAGCTCTGTATTCTGCCTCAGCACTGGATCGAGAAATGGTGGATTGCCGTTTGGAGGACCATGATAAAAGGTTTGAACCCATGTAAACACAATAGCCTGAAGTGGAACGGCGGGTGTCAGGGCATCCTGCCCAGTCAGCATCAGTGTAGGCCCGGAGAGAGATGTTGGTGCAGGGTGATAAAGTGAGACCGAAGGATGCAGTGCCTCGAATATACCGAATAATACGCTTCAAAGCGTGCCAATGATCAGCTGTCGGGCTGTGCATGTGAATGCATATCTGTTGTACAACATAACTAATGTCTGGTCTGGTAAAGGTGAGGTATTGTAGTGCGCCAGCCAGACTTCGGTATAATGTGGGATTATCAAACAGGTCACTAGAAGAGGCACCAATTTTCGGTTTAGAGTCAACTGGAGTGGCCACCGGATTACAGTTATCCATACCTACACGACTAACAATATCAAGAGCATAGGATTGTTGTGAGAGAAGCATGGTGCTACCAGTGCGGGTAACAGAAATACCCAAAAAATAACTAAGTGGTCCAAGATCTTTCATAGCAAATTCAGCCGCGAGGCTGCCCATGAGAGTCAACCTTAGAGCATCAGATGAGGTGGTGAGAATTATGTCATCCACGTAAATTAATAAATATGCAATGTCACCCCCGTGATGATATATAAAAAGAGAATTATCACATTTACTCTGTAGAAAGCCGATAGATGTGACAAAATCAGTGAACCGCTGGTACCAGGCCCTGGGGGCCTGTTTGAGGCCATAAAGAGATTTCGTAAGGCGACAGACGTGGTCCGGGAAATCTCTGTGCCGGAATCCCGCAGGTTGGTACATGTAAACGGTCTCAGTCAGGTTACCATGAAGAAAAGCATTGGTAACATCCAGCTGATGGATTGACCAAGACTGAGATAATGCTAAGGTTAAAACTGTTCGAATAGTTGCCGGTTTAACAACCGGGCTGAATAATGTAATAATTCAGCTACCTAAATACGCCTAGTTAAATTAGCTAGGGTCCTTACATTTTGATGATGGTCGGGTCCTTACCTTGTTCAATCACATGATGAAATCTGTTCAAAACCGTGAACAATTCTAAGTTGAAATTGCCATTATTAAACCATGTTCAACTAATCAGACTATTCTATTGTTTACAGATCGTATGATACTTTTCATTTTGTTTGCTATTATTCTTTTTACTTTCTAAATATCTTGATTTCAATACTCTTATCAAATAAAACTTATAGTTTTAGGTATGTTAGCTGAAACAAATTCATTGATGTGTGTTATATGTAATTACAGGGTATTTTGGCTAACTAGTTTACATGATTTATCAAATTATTATATTATCATTATCAACATACAATATATAAACATAAACATATTACGTTTTTTTTAATATTATAAGTTGTAACTAAAATATTTCATTCGATATTTTGGTTGATTACATTTATGTAACTTGAGTCCATTGTCGCATGTTATTAATCAACAACAGTGTTTTATGAAAGCAAAAAAGTTAAAACTCAAAACCTCATCATCTATCATGACTTGTTCTTCTGGGACCAATATGTGATCACATTTAAAAGGTTGACGCCCAAAAATAAAATAATAAAATTAGTTTTTTGTCAAATAATAAGACTTTTGGGTCATACTTTTCAAGACTAAGTAGAGCAAAAATAATTAAATAACTGAAGAAAAGGCGAGTCCTGAATCTCATTTAATCAAATTACTTCCTCAACATCTAGAGAGAGCTAGATACAATATTGCGTCCTTTACTATCAAAGTTAAGGGGTTAGATTATGTAAAAAATAGGTTTTTTACATAAGAGTACGAATGAGATTGAATAAAAGTGGGTACGGAATATCATACCGAATATATTGTTATGGGTAAGGATACAGGTATGGGTATGTACCGGTATTTTGGTACAGTTCCCGTTTTAGTACCACTTTATTATTTTTATTTTTTGAGCACTCATACGAGTACCAAGTATGTAAAATAGGTACGAGTATCAATATTATACGGGTACCAAATTAATAAAATTGGTACGAGTAACAATATGATTTGAATACCAAATGGGTAAAATCGATACGAGTACCATAAGTACCATTATACGAAGCAAAACATAATATCAAATTCATTAGTATATAAAATTCGGTACCCATACCATTTTTACCTCTTACAGATAACGAAAGTAGCGAATATCGAAATCAATAAAAGTGGATACCAACACCTCTACCAAAAGTACACCAAGTTATAATAACTATAATATCTAAACATGTTTGTAAGATTATTATTTTTTATATACGGTCGGTTATGTGTAATGGGGGTAACGCCTTAGTGATGAGGACGTTACCACGTAAATCACACAGGGGAAGAAGATGGTTTTGTGGGCCGGACCAATAATTGTCAACAAAGGGGAATATGAATGTAGAAAGGTAGATAATATTAGTGAATGATGATTAACTAGTATTTTGCCGCCGAGCGTTGCGGCGGCACGCGGCAGGTTAAACCGTGCAGTAACACATGAAGTGTAAAACAAAATGCGCTACACACAATTCGTAAAAACACAATGCATAAAAGACAATTATTAAAACGTGTAAATACAATGCTTTTAACTTGGTTCGGAGCAAAAATCTACATCGAAACGTGGACCAACTGGAAGCGCACATTTTATAAGTACGAAAACGTATTACATTTGACATTACTCGTTTTTCAAAAGAAAAAAAAAGATTAAGTAGAAACGGTAGACCAACTCGTATTTATACCGATACATATTTAAGAATTCGCACGTAAAAAAATAGTTTGTTTCCAAGTAATGGTACGAAAAGGGGTAAACATGAATTTTTCCAAAAGAAAAAAAAAAATTAAGTTCAAACATAGACCAACTCGTATTTATGCCGATACATATATAAAATTTTCACATGTAAAAAAACAGTTTTCTACTTCGAAACGTGGATCAGATGGGCACATCAAATAAGTACGAAAACGTATTATATTTGACATTACTCGTTTTTCAAAAGAAAAAAAAGTTTAAGCCGAAACGTTGACCAACTCGTATTTATACCGATACATATAAAAAATTCACACGTAAAAAAAATAGGTTTTTTTTTCAAGTAAGGTACAGAAAGGTGTAAACTCTTTAATTTTCCAAAAGGAAAAAAGCTTAAGTCAAAATGTAAACCAACTCGTGTTTCTACCGACACATATATAAAATATTCGCACGCAAAAAAATAGTTTTTTTCCAAGTAAGGTACAGAAAAAAAAAGGTTTAAGTCGAAACGTAGACAAACTCGTATTTATATCGATACATATATAAAAAATCACACGTAAAATAATAGTTTTTTTCAAGTAAAGGGGCTAAAAACGACAAATGTCAAAGTTAAGGGGTTAGATTATGTAAAAAATAGGTTTTTTTTACATAATCTAGCTCCCCAGAAAGATAGTAAGGCACATAACACTTAGCAACCGGGACAAACCCGATTGGTGCATGTACCTCCTTGTCTTTTGGCTATCAACATCACCACCTGATGTATGATTAACCATCTGTCATTTTTAACGTTATTTTCACGAAATTAGTAAAACAACGTTAAAATTAGTACAACTTTGCTTGTGCCCCCCGAGAGCCACACATATATTACATTATATGTGCACAGCCGTAAACGGGGCTTTTGTTTAACCTAAGTATGTGGTGCAATAAACAAATAGATATTTCCTCCAAAAGTGTGTTAAAGTGTTATATATCATACAACTCTAGCTACAAATATTCATAAAAGGCAAGACCCTAGCACCTAACGACCCTCTACCCTGTCTATTTTGGGTACGAGGAAAGCACTCGGAATGAGTAGTTCATGACGGACGATGGAGGTCAACGTGATCAGCATGGAAGGGATGCCGGCCCTGATATGCATGCATCATACAAATACAACTATGAGTCATGCTTTTAACATAATCCCATAAGACAGATTTATAAAGTTCCTTAAACTTAAATTACACTTTGGATAACTACTCAAATGTTTCCTTTTACATGTTTAACTGGCATCAAGTTATTACAAAGGAAAAATGAAAATAAATAATCCCAACTATTGACTACTGGCCAATAACAGTCTCAACTACGAAAATCACCAATATTGGTCCCAACTTTCGACATATTGGAAACTAACGGACCCAAACTAACGGAGGCTAACTCCGTTAGTGTGATGCTGACGTGGCATGCTTAGGTGGCAAGATGATCCTACGTGGCATGCCACGTGGCAAAATAATCCTATGTGGCATGCCACGTGGCAAAATGATCCTACGTGGCATCCTACGTGACATGCCACGTCAGCATCACACTAACGGAGTTAGCCTCCGTTAGTTTAGATCCGTTGGTTTCCATTATGTCGAAAGTTGGGACCAATATTGGTGATTTTCGTAGTTGTGACTGTTATTGGCCAATAGTCAATAGTTGGGATTATTTATTTCCATTATTCCTATTACAAAAATTACATAGACACCTAGTAGAGGTGCAAGTCACATATTATTGTAAATGAAATTGTAGTTTATTTTTAACCAAATAAAAAAAAAATCGTGTTAAAAAGTCAACGAGAAGTTGGTAACCTCCTGAGTCAATTTATTAGATTATTATTATTGTTTAAAAAGATTTAGATTATTACCGTGACAATTATATTAAAAAAAAAAAACTATTTATGACAAATGTAGAACCTATAAGGGGTCCGAGTCAACTCAGTGTCTCAGTCCGACCTGTTTTTACCCGGTATAAAACCAGACAAAAGCATAGGTCAAGTTCAGGTAATCCTGCATTGGTAATACATGTACAGCATAAGCAAAACAAAAATTCATTGATAAAAGAAGCTGATCATCCATCCACTCAATAGTATTAACGACCTGCATTTATCTATCTTCCATAGGATCCGGGGTGAGGGGCAAAACCGTCTATAACAAAAGAAAGCATGCATACATGATAAAGTATGATGTATGATATTACTACGGGTTGGCAATACAAGTTAAGCACGTTTAACTGACGATTGTGGCTTCTTATCGACATCCATTGGTTTAGCTGCCTTTGAGACTTTCTTATCGACAGCATCCACAGCCTTTCTTTTGTCTTTCTTCTCTCTCTTTTTCAAAGATGTCATGCGAGCCTTTAAAATGGTAGCATACGATGCTTGAAACCGTTGATGATCCTTTGCTCCAACCTGTTTGTTATTTAAACCAAAATCATCAAGTTCTAGCAGTGTTAATTTTGAGCACTTTCACTTTATTTGGTCAATTAGTCAAATAGGTCAAAATCAATCAAAGCGTATTCAAATGCATAGAACCTGCAACATTGTTTTACTATAAGAAAGAAAACGCAATATTATAGTTTTCGGAATCATATAATACATAAAGTATTTGTAACATTAAAAAAAAGAAATTGAAGTGGTCAGCCGAACTCACCCAACCCATTTGATAGTTGCCCAACCCGTTACCCGCCCATTTTGCCATCTCTCTCAAAAAACATCATGTGTCGAAGACGAATAAGAAGAAAACATATGGAATGGAAAAAACTAGGTTAAGATATATTACCAAGGTGGAAATGTTCTTCTTTCCATCAGTTGCCCTAACAAGACATTTGTACTCAAGTTCTTTGCCAGCAGATGTTAACTTATTCCTTTGCACCTTAGACTTGTCAGAGGCTGAGAAAGAAACAAAAACGAACCTACAATCAGTATTTTGGATGGAAAAAGTAGTTGGAGAAAAAACATTAAATTGAAGAAGCGAAAGAAGAAAGTTACAGTGTTTGAGTGTTACCCACACAGAGCCCTTTTCTGTGGTGTGTTCAAACATGCTAGTTAGCTCATTGAGAAACGGGTCGAGCTGTAGACGTACCTAACATTATTGCAAAGTAGCAAGCCATTCAGACATGTTCCAGATACAAAATTGTTTTCCTTAAATCTTATATATTCAGGGGCAGGTGCACGTTAAAAGAAATAGGGTCACCAGACATCAATGATTTTTGTGTTTTATATAGAGCACACGTATAGGATTTTTGTTTGACACCATACTTTTTCTACAGTACCACTATAACTAATTTATGGAACATATAATCGATTCTTATGGCAGGCGTGGTGGTTCACTTGCCTTTCTTAGTGTGAAGGGGCACGTATTCTATACCTTTTCAAACCGGTTTTATGTGTTTTTTTTTTCTTTATCTTCATTTACAACTAGGGAAGGCCTGTTCGTTTTCTAGTCTTCTGAATAAAGCTATGTATATCTACCAAGCCCAATTCATTTTCTAGTTTCTTATGGCTGCCGTCGTTTTCCTTCCCATAGGTACAAAACTACAGATCATGCTTTTCTAGTGATTTATAAAACAGATTGACAAAAGAGTGTTACAATCATCCACTCATCATATTTGGCTTACCTTTTGTATCCAACATCTAACTAATCGCTTCATTCAGATATTTGGGTTTAGGTTCCGGCTTTTTTTTTTATTTAATTTTTTAACTTAAATTCCGCATGAATGCATTGTGTAGGTGCCACTAATCATTTTTGACAATGTAAATAGAATTCAAGATTTAAAAATGCAATATAATGGTTTCCTAATATGCACTTCTCTCTTTTTGAACTATGATGTCCTCAAGCTGTTGCATTTAGATCAATGTGGTAATTAATAATATTGTCTTGTGATAGTAGCAATGTTTAAGCAGTTTCTGGTGTATTTGATGTTCACTTGCAGGTTAGAATACTCTTTTGAAGTACCTGTGGTCATCGCAGTATTTAGGTTTTCACTACATGACATAAATTAGTAGTTGCTCTTAATTAGTTTTGAAGGTAACTGACCAAATCTTGTTTGGTTTTGAAGGTAAACAACGAACTTAGATATGAGTGATTGTGTACCTTTTAACATTTTAGTTGCTTGACTAAAACATTAGGATAAAAAACCCGACCTGAACTAAAATTCTAATGTGTAGTTGATAGAAATTTGAGCAATGAAAAAAGTGACATCAGTGGGGAAAAAATGCTATTAGTATGGGTTGGGGAGGGTGAGATCGGGCCATGGGGGCGAACCTGACCCATATTCCAGGAGCTAAAGAGGCCTCACCCGCGGAGTCTCCGACTCCAAAAAGACCTCTTTCTAAAGGATTTTGTTCACTCGTTTCATTTTAGTTGTTCTTCTTTAAGGTTTTTTAACTTTTGGAGTTTCAATGGTTCCAAATCTCAGCATTCCTCCTTCCCATAAATCAAACCCCATAAAATCTAACTAAAAAGGAGCACTAATCACAACCCGGAGACCGGAGTTTGAAACCCCATAAACACCAAAAGTGAAAAGCCAAAGATCATCAAAAATGAAACAAGATTGGATTTGAAAAAAAATAAAAAAAAATTAAGTAGAGTAGGGTATAATAAAATAAATAACATAAAGTTTGGCTAAGGTAAATCAATGCAACACAAAGCAAAAAAGTAGTAATAATAATACTAGTAAACTAACGATAAAAGAGCAGAGAGGCAGTAAAAAGTAGCACAAACCCCCTTGAAAGTACCTATACATTCCCAGACAACGCGAAGGCAAACAGAAGCGAAGGCAAATTTAAGATAGACCTATACACTCCTCTAAAAGTCCACAACCTTTATCCATTCATAATTCAATATAGAGACTCTAAATTCATCTCACAAAATGATAGCAGCTATGATTTGAACTACAAGGGCCGTACAATCGGGATTCTAGAGTGCTAAATCTCGATTTTTCTAAAAAAATCCAATTGTTCAAATGGCATGGCGATGGCGTGTTGATCACACACGATAAAAATATAAATCATTCCTTCTATATTGAGGCCCTCTTCTAAGTTGATCACACACGATAACAATTCCATCAAAACCGATATACACAGATATATTCTACAGCAAGAAAAGCGAAAACCGCACAACATCCAAATCAGCATAATCCATACAAACAAGAAAGAAATACTCTTCCACACATATATGCAATACATCAATTAATTTGTATAGCCTAGAACACCATAAAAATATATAATCCACCCAAATTTACCCTAAAAATCCTAGCTTTTTATTATCTTTAATTACCCTGTAAAATTAAAACAAAACCCAGATCCAGAATCATCCAATTACAGTAAAGAACCCTAATCCTCATTACACAAACAAATTGCAAAGCCCTAATTGATTATAAAGGGTGATCTTTAAGATGAATAGGATCACAATAATCAATAAACGTGTGTAAAAATATAAGATCTTTATGAAAGATTATAGTACGTACCATATTTGATTGTGGTTATTGATCTTTGATCGGTGGATTGTTGTTCTCTGTATATTGTGATGAAAAGGTTACCCTAATGCTGGTTTATGTTGGATGGCGGTCGTGTTTTTACGACAAAAGGCAAAATTGTAAGCTATTATTACCTACACCCGAGTCCGATCAGAATATCCGAAAGATTTAAATTGGTTTATTAGGGGGTGTTTGGGATTGATTATTCAAAACAGATTATGCGTTTTGGAAAAGCGGAGATGGAGCTGCTTATAGATTATTACGTTTTGGTAGCCTAAAAAACTGATTATCTATGTTTTCAAAACGCAATCCTAAACACTAAAAACTTATTATCTGCGTTTTCAAAATGCAATAATCTAAAAATCAGATTCAAAACGTAATCCCAAACACCCTCTTAGTCAGGAATTCAATTGATATCGGTTTGGTTATTTTAATGTGGGTATCCGGTATCGTACCAGCACCGAGGATGGCAATTGAAGTGTGAAACCTAAAATAAGTTGTCACATGCACAAAAGGATATCGACGCGAGTTTTACATAAATTAATAAAAAAAACCATAAGAACGAATGTCAGTAAGAATTAGGTTATTTATCGATTAAGTGATGATGTTGTTCGGTCTGAATCAACATGATACATGTATGGTATGGTTTTGACAATCGCTATAGGTCATGATGTAAAAAAATTACTCTATTGTAAATACAACTCCGCTATACAATAAACCATAAAAAACGAACAACGGTATCGTTACCGAAGTAGTTGGGACGGTATCGACTTGGTTTGTCACAGGGGGCAAATATCAAGAAATTAGACATGAGAGGGGGTGGTGTTTGAGACATGAGAGTGTGAGACATGGACCTCCCATTGGTCCATTTATTAACTTGGTTTGTGATTGGCCAGTCCCGGGCGTCTTTACGGGGACGGGAGGGACGAAGACGAGGGTGGGGGCAGTGTTGGGATGGGGACAGGGGCAAAAAGTGTGGGACGGGGGTATGGGGTGTCTCCACACCCATGACCCATCCGCCTAATGTTATATATATGTCCTGCTTACAACCTTAATATCATTAAAGTGAATGTGAATGTGAATGTGAGATAATAATATATGGATGGTTATAAAGTTGTGATGAACATGACTGTTGTTGTTAGAAGTTCTTAATTACTTATATCGGTCAACTTAAATGAGGTTTCTTATATATATTGCTTCATTCATCATTCTAAAATAATCAATTCCTTGATATATGAAGTAAATTGTACAATTACTCTTGTATCCCGTGTTTGTGTATATGACTAGAAGTTATTTGTGTGTCGGGCGTGTAGCTGAGTTGGTTTCGCTACTAACACAAATGAGAATAATGCTTTAACGATACATTGCATATATTTGTCTATCTCTCCCTCACCCGAAATATATGATAAATGGTAAAACATTCCATCCTATTTTCCTCAAGTTTTTGCATTATTAAGGTTTAAAAGGGGCATGCTCAGTTGCTACGAGTTTGTTAAAGGTTAATGACATACAAGTGATTTGTCAAAAAAGAAGTTAAGTATGTACACAATATACATGACACGAGTTCATGGGTTGATATGAACAAATGAAGAGATGAATCGAACCTACAATGTCTTTTGATCTTAGATGTGTATCATCAAAGAGAATGATATTTTAAGAAAAGTAAGATCAATTATTAGGTAAATGTTCGGGTACAAAGTCCATATTTCATAAGAAGTGTGAGAATGATTAAGAATTGACATGTGTGTATAATGTTTAATTTAGATTTAGGTATGTTGTTTTGGGTTGTTTTTGCTAGAAGAACACCAAACATAACAATTTAAAACACAGTGCAATGTATTATAGCCATGGAATTTAAAACATAGCCAAAACACAAAACTAAAACATAACAATTTAGAACACATGTTTTTGGCACGGTGTTTTAAGTTTTTAAGCTAAAATAAATTGTTTTGTGTTTTTATTTGTTATGTTTGTGTTATTTTAGCCTAAATAATCTAAAGAGTAAAGAAAGTCCTATTTGAGTCCCTGTGGTTTGCCCATTTTAACTACTTGAGTCCAAAATCAAAACTTGTCTCGGTCCGAGTCCTTAAAGGTTCTAATCTTAACTTCTTGAGTATAAAAGATAACCTGTGTTAGATTTTCTCAGTTAAATTTTGGGAAATAACTTAAATGCCCCTGGTTTATATTTTTGTTTCTTTATTTTTTTTATTCCACATCAATTTTTTTTAAAGTGTGTTTTTATTATAACCATCATCATCATCATTATCCAAATTATAATTCCTAAAACCACAAATCACAAACAAAAACACTCAAGAACACAGACCCGAGCCATGACCACCAGACCCGAGCCATGACCAAACCAACCAGGAACCCACGATCGAGCCTCCAAAACAGCAACCACATGCTGAACCATAACCATACCGAGCCACAACCATAACCAACTATAGGGACTCGTCGGCCAGACCCGTACCAGACCTGAGACCCAACTAACAATCAAGATCCGAGACCAAAACCCGCAGCACCCACCACCATCGGACCAAAACCCATCTAACTAGTGAACCCTTCCCTGACCCCTATCCAGCCACCACTCGAACCACTCCCACCGTCGCTTATCAGTAAAACCACACAGCCACCACCATCGAGCCATCCTGTAACATCGCAAAATTTTCCCCAAAATTTTAATACATAAAAAGCCCTTATATATATATATATATATTTTTTTTTTATTACACCTTTATCATTAATATTATACAAATGTGCCTAAGTCTTTATTTATCCTAACTCACAACTTATATACATACATAAATGTATATAAATAATAATAATAATATGATTCTAAATTCTTTTTTTTTTCACATACAAGATTTTTTTTTTTTTTAAATAAAGCCTTGAGTCAAATAGTCAAAGTCCTAGTCAAAGTCTTAGTCAAACAGTCAAAGTCTTAGTCAAATAGTCAATTCTTCATAAAACCTTACTTTATGGTGTTGACCAATTTTAATGGCTAATTGACTCCAAAACTAGTATAAAAACCCACATATGACCCATTATACTTTGCACCTCTAAATCGATTGTTTCAATCCGATTAAACTTTCCCTCATACCTTTCTTCTATAGTCTATTTCTTCTACAATTGAAGCTTTGATTATAAGCTCTTGTAATTGGCGAATTGGAAGCTTGATATTATTTCTTTTTCGTTTTCTTCAATTTGGACTAGCTACGTTGTTGAGTCTTTGGGATTCGCCTCGCATACATTCACAACACATTATTCTATTTTTTTTACGAGACATAACATTTTGCTAAGGTGAGTTTTACATAGCCCCTTTTCTATTTATCACCATTTTTGGGGTGAAACATGTTACAACATCATTTATGCAATTCAATCATCAATGTGTCTATGTGTTTTTCTATGTTGCATTATGTCTTGAACATGACTAGGGTAAGCACAATTCTAGCATAAACATTGATCAACCGACGGTATACATTAATAGATCTATTGGACTGACAATCCCACCCGGATACGTGCCTCCTACAAAGGTAGCGTGGGTGTTTGTTACTGCAATATAAACGAGTGAACCATGAGCGTATGGGATGTACCACAATACAACAGTCACAATGGTTGATTATGCACTCGATTTACTTCTAGTATGTTTTCACATATGGACTAGATTGCCATGACACATGAATTGCACAACAATTTTATTCGATTATCAAAACCTATGTAATTCTCACCAACTTTTGTTGACCCAAAATATTTTCAACTTAACATGTTTCAGGTTCTAATTGCTTGAAGATTTGAATTGATGCTTGAAGATGTTTGCATAGTTTTATTCAATTTGATGTACAAGTTCTTAGAACAATTGTATGTAACTTATTTAAATTATTTAATGAAATTTATTATTCACCATGAGCTACTGAACAATCATCAATACGTGACATCCCGATGTTTCCGCCATCGGTTGGGGTGTTACACATCCGCAATCGAACGATCAGAAAACACCACAGCCCAATTTGGGCCTAAAACCATGTGCCGCCACCAGCAAATTGTGTGGTGGCCGGCCGCTGCAACTGAGAGGATGGAGAGGGACCGGGAGGGAAGAGAGAGAGAGAGATCGTGATGTAGAGAGAGAGAGAGATAGAGTGGCTAGGGTTTCATCTTGTGGTTGATAATGAGGAAGGAGAAGATAAGGGGGCTTTTATAGCTAGGGTTTCATCCAGGGGCATTTAAGTCATTTCCCAAAATTTAACTGAGAAAATCTAACAGAGGTTATCTTTTGGACTCAAGAAGTTAAGATTAGAAACTTTAAGGACTGAGACAGAGACAAGTTTTGATTTTGGACTCAAGTAGTTAAAATGGACAAACCACAGGGACTCAAATAGGACTTTACTCTAATCTAAAACATCATGAATAAGTCCAAAAATGATGACAACATATCAATTCTTAATTTTTCTCACACTTCTCACAAAATATGAAATTTGTACCCTAATCCTACCCCAATTACTATGTAAAAATAATAAGAAAGTTAGATTTCCTAAATTACTCAATTGAATTACTTCTCAAGTTTTCATCAGTTATGCAACCTTTAACCAAAAACTTAACCTATTTGCTTAACCATATCTACATCACTACGTGTATTTGTGTGCATGTGAAACCAAGATAAAGAGATCCGAAGCAAGCACGATTGTCACTAGCCTATATGAATGGATACATAATAAGATCTAGTCAAATCATTCGCTAGAAAAAAGTACCAAAATACAAAAAACATTTCAGTTAATTTGCAAGTGAGTGTGTAATTAAGATTATTATGAAAGGTATTTAACTAAAAATTAATTTAATATATAGAATTTTAAGTGCATTATTATAATACAATATCTGTAATACAACTAATTATAGTGTATAATACATCGGTAATCTCGCCGAATTTATAAGCTGTTTATTATCACCGTTAAAGCTTTATATCAATGTTGTGTACTTAAGGCTTTCAAGGGAATCGGTAATCTACATATCGATTATTTACAATTACTAAAGTTAAGTTCACAGACATTAAATCCGGTAAGAAACATTTCTGAATCAAGTTATATTATGTGAATATTTACAAGTTAGTTAATTATAGTTTTTAGGATTTACTGTTCTTTTTTTATCAGTTTTAGTAATTCAAGTTATATTATGTGAATATGTACATGCAACCTCTTTTAACCTTTTGTATGAGAAAACCGGACACTATCTTTTTTCTTTTCTTGCATAGGTCGAGAAGACACGATTCGTATGCGAGTTTATTAAATTCTTTGTTCACACAACGCATGATGCCTAGAGTCTTTAACGATGTTCGTGACACAATCTCCATGATCATCTCGGTAGGAAGCTCTGAATCCATTCTACCGAAATAGGGTTAAGGATCGGAGGGATGTATGAAGAAGGTTGTGTTTTTTAGAGATAAAAGGTTCTAAATATCAATGAAAATACTTAGGGTCATAGATTCTTATATACAGGGGAATCAAGTCCTTAGGGCCCAAGTTTTAGAGTGATTAATATAAGCTATTTTTTTATATATATATAAAGCGTCCCGAGTTGAGAAATCTAAGTAAAGTGAATAAAATTAGAAGTATCTAAACTATAAAAATGACATCTATGTATCAACTTACATTAGATACTTTAAAAAAAATATATACCAAAAGATCAATTTCACCTTACAACATCAATACCTAAAACAGAATATTAAGATCCCAAGCACTTCAAGGGGACAAAGATTGTTTAGCACCAATACATTCAGTCATAGGTCTTTAACTGCATACAATAAGATTTGAGCTATTTCAGAATATGGTAGAAAAAAAAACATAGCAATTACCTGTTGGAGAGCGTCTCGGGTTGAAATATCTAATATGACATAATAAAATATCTAATATGACAACATAATTAATGACTTGCCAATATATGATTTTTTTTTTTTTTGAAAAGAAAACTTCATTAAAAAACTCAACTCAAAGAGTCCTCAAAGAAAGGACCTAAGAGGAACAAACCAAACAACATCAAACCAAAGGACAATTACACCACACTTTCCACTCGATATGTTTATGTCTAGACCTATGACGATACCAAAAAAACGTCGTGGATTTAACAATCTCTACAATCTCGATAGCTTTCCGACTTTTGTTGTTAAAGATACGAGCATTCCTCTCATTCCAAATCACCCATAACGTCGTGTAAACTATGCCTCTCAATAAACGTCTAGAGGCTTTCGAATCTGTCCCATTGTTCGGCATTCTTAAAATGTCTTCTACTTGAAACGCGAAGGTATGCGGAAGCCTGCACCAATCTTCGATTCTAAACCAAACTTCCTGAGAAAAAATGCAACCAGTGTATAAATGTAAAGCGGTTTCCTGCACCTCTTCGCAAAACCTGCAGCCATGTCGCATGACGGATACCCCGCGTTTGATCAATTCTGCAATAGTGGGCAACCGATTTAACGCCAATCTCCAAACCATAATCCTGCATTTGAGAGGAACCCATGTCTTCCGGTGAACCACCGATCTATTAGACCCCAAGTTGTAACTAGATAGTAGCTTTTTAGCCGAAGCCACTGTGAAAACGCCGTCTTTATCCGCTTTCCATTTCCAAATATCACGGCCCTCTTTCCGGGTAATGACATGAATGTCAGCCAGTAAAGAAAATAATTCAGAAACTTCCTCAGCCGATGAAGGTTGCGAGCTCCACTCCCAACACATGGTCTTGGCGTTTTGATTCCATACGATCCGGTTAGAAACCGAAGCCCATTTATTTTTCTCTAGGCTAAAAAGATGAGGATAGAACTCCCGAAGAGGGAAGTCCCGCAGCCAAATGTCACCCCAGAAACTTAAAGAGTGGCCATCCCCTAGTTCGCCAACAAAATGCGAATTAAGAGTTGACCCGTTTGGCAATTTCCTTTCTCCCACCTTCACAATCGATTTCCAACACCCACCTAGGGCCATATTGCAAGGAAGCAAAGCCCACGGTCTAGTCGTCCCATGGCACCCCATAATAATCTTCCTCCATAGCGTGTCGCCACCCTTTTTGAATCTCCACGTCCATTTTAATAATAGCGCGTCGTTCACCTCTATCAATCTAGAAACACCCAAACCTCCCTTATTCTTTGGAGTTGTGACTAATTCCCAAGACACCCAAGAAATCTTTTTGTCGATAGAAGCCCCCGACCATAGGAAACGGCGCATAATGGATTCGATGTTGTCTATAACCGCTTTTGGCGCTTTGTATAGAGAGAGGTAGTAAATGGGTAAATTCTCCAAAACCGATTTAATGAGGATCAAACGACCACCAATTGAGAGTGATCTAGCTTTCCATGACTCTAACCGGTTGCTAACCACATCGATGATTGTCTTCCAATTGCTAACCCGAGACATTTTTGCGCCAACTGGAATGCCAAGATATTTAAATGGGAGGTCACCTCTTTTACACCCCAAGAACTCTATCATGTTGTCCACCTCTATGTTCTCAACTCCAACTCCATAAATGTTTGACTTATGGAGATTAATGCGTAAACCTGAACATAAATAAAAAAATACGGAGGACCCGGGCTATGCTTTGAATATTATCTCGCGACCATTCGCCCATAATTAGCGCATCATCAGCATAAAAAAGGTGGGACAATTCGGCTTCATCGCTAGTGATACAAACTCCCTTAAAAACACCTATCTCTTGAGCTTTTTTCAACAACCAAGAAAGGGCTTCCATTACGATTAAGAATAGAAAAGGGGACAGGGGGTCTCCTTGTCTTAGCCCTTTTTCACACCCGAATTCAAAAGTAGGTGAACCGTTAACCAACACCGCCGCTCTGGCCGAGGAACAAACGCCTTCGATCCATTTGCACCACACTGGATGAAAACCCATCTGAGACAAAATAGATAAGAGAAAATTCCAATTTACATTGTCGTAAGCTTTCTCGAAATCTATTTTAAGCAAAAATGATTTTTTATTCTTTTTCTTCAACCATTCCATAATCTCGTTGAGGACAAGGGGGCCATCAAGGATGAATCTATCGGACAAGAAAGCCGATTGGTCTTCGGAAATAATTTGACACATCACCTTTTTGAGCCGGTTCGCAAGGATTTTAGAGATCACCTTGTTAACCATCCCAATAAGGGTGATAGGCCTATAGTCTTTTAACCCCAACGGAGTTTTCACCTTTGGAATGAGCGTGATAAAAGCTGACCCACACCCCGTGTTTATCAGCCCCGAAGCATGGAATTCCGACATTATTTTATAAAAATCATCTTCAAATAAGTTCCAAAACCGCTTGACAAAGCGGAAATTGAAACCATCGGGCCCCGGCGCCTTGTTTGACCCACATTCGAAACGACGTCCTTGAATTCCTGTCTAGAAAACATATTAACCAAGTTAAGGCTGTCAAGATCATTCAATTTATTTATACCATTGCACACAAGCATCGGCCTCGAAGGGTATCTTTCTTTAAAGTGATCTCTGAAAAAACTCATAACTTCCTTCTTTACGATCGTAGGTTTTGTAACCCAAACTCCGTTTATTAACATACCTGGAATAGAATTTATCGCCTTTCTACTATTCACCATGTTATGGAAAAAACTCGTGTTCTCATCCCCGAAGGCCGCCCATTTAACCCGGGATTTTTGGCGAATATCCCGAGCCTTAAAGTGATCAATTTCTTCTAAGGCAACCTTGCATTCGGTCCATATCCATAGATCAGTTTCTTCCAAATCATTGCACTCCATGCGCCGATCGTACTCCTCCTTCTCCTCTCTCAAACGCGTCTCAACTTCTTTTTCTTTACGGCTACATGCTTGAAACCAATCTTTTAAACAGATACGAAGCTTCCCGAGCTTATTATACAGGTTCCTATCGGCTGGCCCATTCTCGATCCATTCATCCCAAACTTTGTTGATTACTTCTATACACCCCGGCCTATCCAGCCAAGAATTAAAGAACCTGAAGGGTTTTGGACCGTAATTCAAATCAATAATGGAGAAAAGCAAAGGCGCATGGTCCGATAGATTCCTATCCAACACCCGAACACAAGCATTCGGCCACCGATTGAATATGTTGTCGCAGACGAGAAATCTATTGATTCTACTCCATGTGCAAACACCGCGTCTGTTAGACATATAAGTATACCGATAACCTTTTAAACCATATTCTCTAAGACCCGCTGATTCAACAAAGTCATTGAAGTCTTGAGCGCAAACCGGATTAAACACGGAATACTTTCTTTCATCCCTATTTCTCACCGCGTTAAAGTCCCCGAAAACTATCCAACCTCCACCATAAGAATTGATAAGATTGGTAAGTTTAGCCCATAAATTCCTTTTATCAACGTTCGATTGTGGTGCGTAAACATTAAGAATGTTGATACGAGTTGCACCTGCCTCAACCGTACCCGCCACATGAATGAAATTCTTGTCTTTGTTAACTGTATCTTTCGAAAAAACTCTAGGGTCCCAAATGCTAACAAGGCCCCCCGAGTGGCCATTCGCGTTAACGAATTCAAAGTCAAAACCCAAACCACCCCAAAAACTAGAGACGAGCGACGAAGGCATATCGCTAGCTAAAGTTTCTTGTATACCGAGAAAAGACACCCCTTGATCATGTTTTATTTTCTTAATCCAGGCTGCTTTACCGACAACCCCCACCCCACAAATATTTATGGATAAACAATTCATTTAATACCTTCTTGTACCCCTTCTGAAGCGATCAAGGAAAGAACCATGTCATGCGCATTGGACAAGGCTGCTCCCAATTTCTCTCCCAATACGATTGTTGCATCGACTTCTTCGACAATAGCGTCATTCAAATTCAGGTCAGGGACTGGTGAAGGATTAGGAACGACATCCTCATTGTCTCCAAGAGGATTGGGCTCACTTGTGTCAATGTGATTGATCAACGGATCCAGTCCAGGAGAATCCTCCACACCTTTGGGCTTCTTTCCCACCTTAGTCTTCTCAATACTACTAGAATATGCCGGGTTGGGCCTATTCTCGGAGCCCATGAAAGATTTCTTTTTTCTCTTGTGAAGTGTTATACAAGGCCCATTTGTGTTATTATCCAAGTTCAACTCCTTTTCAAAATTGAGCAAATTACCAGGCACAAAATCCTCCTCTAAATTATTGTCAACCGAAAAATCCTCCACAATAATGGGAGAATTAAATGCCGTATTAATGTTGCAAGGAGTTACCAAAACAGGATCCCCAACCGCCGGTGAAACCTCCCTGTCGGAACTGACGAATTCCGGTTGAGCTTCTAAATCGGATCTTGCATCATCCTCCTGTGACGTCGACTTGCAATCATCCTCTTGAGGTGGAGCTTTATAAAACTCCGGAACCCATTCCCCTGCCTCTTCCGAGACCCATACACTAAATTTCTTATTCCTCCAGTTTAGAGTAACCTCTTCATTGACCTTCTTTCCTTCTCCGATCAGGACTCCGATATAGTCGTAAGACAAATCATCGTCCCCATCGGTTCTAGGCGCCCTGTGAATTATCTTCCCGAAAACACCTCCAACTTCATCAATCACCTCCAAGATTAACAGTTGAAGAGGAATGCCAACTATCTTTAGCCAAACTAGCCTCTCAAAGCCAAAGACCTGTCCATCCCACACGTCTAGAGAGGAGAACCTACCCACCAATTCTCTTGCTTCTTTAAGAAAACTAGTTACACAGTCACCATCTTCAAACGATATAAGCACCGAAAGACCCCCAAGATATTGGATCTTACACCCTCCTGGACATAAATCATTAGTAATCAAATAAATGTTCTTAAGGACGTCCAAATCAACCATACGTGCCACAACAGCCTTCCCATGCAAACTGTTGAACGCATTGACCTCGTTACTAATTGTCACCGATTTTCCACTTTGTCTTCCCGTAAGCATGTTCGAGAAAGATCGTGAGCCATTGAATACCGAAGCCTGATATGGAATAGGGTTGTCTTCCTACCGATTAGGTTTAAAATTGTTACGGTTTTTGTGTACATCATCCGATGGGATCTCTCCTTCCTCAAGAGAGAATCTCGCTATATTCGCCTTCAACCAACAATCTCCTATCTTTGTGTTGTTAATCTTTCTTAGCAAATCCTTGAAATCTTTCACGTCCAGAAACGAAACGAATCCAAACCGGTTACCCCACTTATCCTTCTTCCGAGCGATGTATAAGTCGTAGATGTCTCCATAAGACCTGATGAACTCTGAAAGGTCTTTACCGCTGCATTTTTCTGGCAGATTAGTGATAAAAACCCTAGTGATTCGGCTCAGAATGTTGGCCGGAATAGGTTTCCGGTCGGTCATACTTTTTTTTTCACACTGCCAATATATGATTAATTATTATTATTATTATTATTATTATTATTATTATTATTATTTTAAACAAATCTGTGCCATAAGTTATCATATTCTAATATAAAAAAGGGTAATTGGGTCGGGTATCACCTAATCCCAGGCCCGACCCAAACCCACAATTTTTTTTTTAAACTAATATATCCCGGGAGCGTCCCGGGTTGAGAAATCTAATTTGAAATATCAATTTTACACCTGAAATAGGCTGATGCGTTTTACAGTTACATGCAGGAAAGTTTCGGGTAACACTTAACCTAAAACAATTAACAATGTATCTTCAATGTTAGTGCATAACCTTAAATAATGTATAACTATAATATTAAAACCTAACCTAAAACAATGTACAACTCCAATGCAAACACATGTTGTAAATAAAAATCATATTTACTGGTTTGAACATAACTAATGACTTGCCTATACATGATTAATGAATAACCTGAACACTTTGTGTTTTTTTCTGTATGAACAAAACCACACAAAAAAATAGTCGTTTTTTTCTCCGTTTTTTATATAGCACTATGGTACCCGTTGGAAAGATAATAAAACGCTCGTTAATTTGGTGTAATTTTTTCCATTAAAAAATCTCGTATATAAAAGATATTAACGTTTAAAAGTTATGAGAGAAAACATTAGAGATAACAATCTAATTTTGTTTTTAAATTTTAAATTATTATTTTTCTAAAATAAAGCTCTTGCCACATGGGATGACACATGACACACTCAATGAAGAGAATGACATGTCATTAAAATGGCTTTAATTTATTATATGTATAGATAGATTATGTAGATCGAGTTAACCTAAATAAAATTTGTTTCCTTTTAAATTATCAACTTAATTTAATTTCAAACTTTCAATGGAATTAGTTACTAGATTGTAAATATGAATGGAACTCATATGAGATAATGCAAAAAAATATCCTTATATGATCTATCTTGATTACACTGGATTAAGTCCTTGGGGCCCAAGTTTTAGTTTCATTAGTTTAAGGATTTTTTTTATGTAGAATTAACCTAAACAGTATTTGTTTCCTTTAAAAAGTTGAGTTTATTTTTTTTAAAGGTTAATTTCTTTTAAATCCTGTGGTCTGTAAGACTTGAACCCAAAACCTTTCATAACCTAGGTGTTTTAAAGGCTTTGCCTTTACCAATGGACCATCACCCTATTGGTAGTTGAGTTTCTTTTAACAAGTAGATTTTTTTTTCCAATGCAAGTAGTTACTTGATTGTAAACATCCGTGGAAGTCCTATGAGAATGAAAAATGGTAAAGATAATGTACAAAAACCTTTAACATATAAAGGATAAGAAGGGCCCAAAGTGCGATACGTGGCATTAACCAAAAGGGTATTTTTTTTGTCCACCATCAAATAATAACGCAAGGCATATCTAAAACAAATAATCACGCAAGTTATACCTGATACTCACGCAAGTTATCAACCAGCAAAAAAACAAAAAAAATAATAATAAAAAACTATAGCAATATGGTATACAAATGAAAGAGGATAAAATGCTTGTTTTTATGGTGCATTTTTTTTAATAATATAGCATGAAAAAGTTATGGACTTTTAAAATGTTGTACCTGTATCCATACCAAAAATATCGGTACAAAATTTGAACAAAAGTGGGTACCGAGTACCGTATCGAATATGTATGTATGGTACGGGTACGGGTACGAGTACGAGTATCGGTACCGGTATTTCGGTACGGTATCCATTTTGGTACCACTTTGTTATTTTTCTTTCTTGAGCACTCTTACATTGATAAAATTGGTACGAGTACCAATATGGTACATGTACCAAATAGGTTAAATTGATACGAATACCATAATACTAAGTCAAACATATTTTCAAATTCATTAGTATATAGAATTCGGTACTCGTACAATTTTTACCCACACTCGTACCCGTACTCGTACGTACTGATACCGAAACTTCCGAATAACCAAAATCAATAAAAGTGGGTACCGATACTTGTACCGAGTACCCAAAATTGATACGGGTTGGGGTACCGTAACCGGTATGGGTACGGTATGAGTACGAGTATAGGTACTCAGGAAAAAAAATGCTCATTACTAAGTTTAATGCATCAAAATATAAGATAAATGAGCAACAAGTTGTATTTGCTTTTTTTCATAGCAAAATAAGTCTTTTAAAAATTAAATATATCTCGGGTCATAACATAAGTATGCATAACTCATTGGAATACTTAAATATAACTATAAATTATTTTTGTTCTAGAGTTACAAAAATAGTCAAAATTTAATTTCTTCTTGACCTTGTACCATTTTGTGTTTTTTTAAGTATTTTGCTTTAACTTTGAACTAGCACATTATCATGTTTTTAAGATGTATGATTAGAAATGTCAATGGGTTAGAAAATAGGAATGAGAAAATTTTTGCAATCTCAATCTTATACTTAATGTTTTCATAGCCGAACCAATCACCGAATCGACTTTTTACCGTCTCACTAGTCAGACCTGTTGAACCAAACTCAAGAACCGAATAACGCATAATTAATTTCGTTAAATATTTAAGTATCATATAAAGTATAAATAGTCTATTAAATTAAATAGTTGAATATAAGCATCATGTTATGTTAGATATGTTTAAAAAAATAAAGGGGTATTGGATTTTAATAATCTAAACTTTCACCCATTGGCTAGCAATAATTTGTACTTCAAAAATTCCTAACAACGATCCCAACTTTCAATGTATTGGCCGACAATAAACCTTTGTTAACTAACACTACTAGAAAACTGATAGGTTTCCTATGCCAATTTCCGTCGGAAATGTGTAGGAAATGGTGTTTTCCAACGTATTTCCGACAGAACACTATGGTAGGTATGACCCTCGTCGGAAAAAAAATTTACAACGCATTTCCAACACATTTTCCTACGCAATTGTGCCGTCGGAACTTTCCTACGCATTTCCAATGAAATGTATATTTTTAATTTATTTTAATAATACTATTTTACTATGCATTTCCAACAAATCTTTTCTTTAGTTTTTCATCTTTCCTACACGTTTCCGACAAAACATGAACATATTTCCTACACATTTTCAACAAAACATGAAGCATTTCCAACAAAAACACCGTGTCTTTTTCATCTTTCCTACACGTTTCCGACAAAACATGAACATTAAGCCAAAAAAACGATCTAGATTTAACCTCCGCCACCACTTGTCGCGCCTGTTTTCTTTTATCTTGGAAGATCAACTTGTTTCTAGTCGTCCAAATAACCCAAACTGTAATCATTACAATACCCCACATAATCTTTTTCCTCCATTTTCCACCGTGAACTGTTTTATACATCTACAATAAATCTTCAAAATCAAAGGCATAGAATGGCATCAAACCGCACCACTGACAAATACTGCACCAAACTTGATAGGAGAACTGGCATTCAACGAACAAATGGTTAACGTCCTCATTTCCTGCATCACATAACGAGCATGCCGCGTCTTGAATATTAACATTTCTTTTGAGAAGAGCCATTTTTGTAGGGATTCTTTCCATCTCCGCACGCCAGTTGAGAAGATTCACTTTGCTTGGTACCCAATACTCCCATTTCATCTTTCTGTCGCACGTACCCGCCTCCGTTCTTCTAAGTAGCTTCTTAAAACCTGCAACTGAAAAATAATTATTAAAGCCATCGCTCCAAGCCCACGAGTCCATTTCTCCCACAGGTTTAAAGTCCCGTAAGAGCCACTCCACATCCTGAAGCTCCGAAAATTCAACCACAGTTCTTGGATCCCTAGCCCAATCCCCTTCAAGCCCATAACCATCCTGGGAAAGCTTCAGCCTTTGTTGAACTTTGCATTTTTTATCCTTTTCCAGCTTGTATAGTTCTGGCCATCTCCTTTTCAATATTGTTGTTCCAATCCATAAGTCGGACCAGAAACGACATTTCTTGGCCCAACACAACAGCGAATGCATTGATCCAAACTAATCCCTTGATCCGATAGAGTTTTAACAAACGCCACAATCGCCTTCCAACATCCAGGTAAAGATCTCTTAACCGGAAGAAGGTCCCAATATCCCCTACCACCATGAATAAGTTCAATCACCATCCGCCATAAAGAATGTCTCTCATTATTAAAACGCCATACCCATTTTGCAAGTAAAGCCGAGTTTACATCACTCAACCGAGCCACTCCCAATCCACCCTCTTTCACCGGTCTACAAATCGTATCCCAAGCCACCCAATACATCTTTTTGTCTTCACTAGAACCCGCCCACAGAAACTTTTTCATTAAGCTCTCCAAAATACCCATTACTTTCACCGGAGCCTTATAGATTGACATATAATAAATTGGGATACTCGAAAGAACAGATTTAATTAAAGTTAATCTTCCACCCATAGACAAGGTATTAGCCTTCCAAACTGCAAGCCTATTTGCACCGTCTCAATAACTGGGTTCCAATTACAAACCCGGTTCATGTTCGCCCCCACCCGAATCCCCAAATAATCAAAAGGTAACACTCCCACCCGACATCCCAATATACCAGCCATGTCATGTACCTCCCCTTCGTTAATCCCAATCCCAAACAATTGAGATTTATGAATATTTATCTTCAATCCCGAGCAAATATGAAAGACCCGAAGAATTCTAGCAACCATGTCTATATTATTTTTTGACCATTCACCCACTATAAGAGCATCATCCGCATAAAACAAATGAGACAACGGCTTCGTATTATTTTGAAAATAAATACCTTTGAAATCCCCCAGTTCCACCGCTTTAGAGATCAAGCAATGTCAGGCTTCCATAACTACTAGAAATAAGAAAGGCGATAAAGGGTCACCTTGTCTTACCCCTTTCTCACAATTGAACTCAAAAGTAGGCGCCCCGTTAACTAGAACTGACGATCTAGCCGAATGTAAAACTCCTTTAACCCAATCACCCCATCTTCTCGGAAAACCCATTTGGGCTAAAAGAGAGAGTAAAAATTCCCAATTCACATTATCATAGGCTTTTTCAAAATCGATTTTCAACATAAACGCCTTCTTCTTATCTTTCTTAATCCAACCAATCGACTCATTAATAAGAAGAGGACCATCTAAAATAAATCGACCTTTTAAAAAAGCTGACTGTGTATCCGAAACCACCTCCCCCAAAACCGATTTAAACCTGTTAGCTAGAACTTTTGAAATCACCTTACTTATAATTCCTATCAAATTTATAGGGCGGTAATCCTTCAACCCCACAGGAGTCTTGGACTTAGGAATTAAAGTAATAAAAGACGAACTACACCCCCTGTTAATCGTACCTGAATCAGCAAAGTACTCCATCAAGCTCACAAAATCCTGCTCCAAAAACTCCCAAAAAGTCTTCACAAACCGGAAATTAAAACCGTCCGGTCCTGGAGCTCTATCCGATCCACACTCGAACACTGCGTCTTTAATTTCTTCTTTGGAAAATCTACTAACCAATCTCTCGGCGCTACTCAAGCTTAATTTTTTAACATCGTTGCAAATCAAGGCCGGTCTATTCTTCATGTCGTCAATAAAATGACCTCAAAAATGTTTCAACACCTCTCTTTTAACTAAAGACGGTTTTGCTATCCACTTATCCTCAATCATCAAACCCGGAATCGCATTAACTGCCTTTCTACCATTTATAACTGCATGGAAAAAGGCAGTGTTATCGTCCCCCTCCATAGCCCAACGAACCCTTGACTTCTGCTTCAGGTCTTTAGATTTGAAAAAATTAATAAGATCCCGACCCCTTTTACATTCTTCCCAAACCCATAGTTCATCTTCCTCCAGATCTCTTTCTTCCATTTGTTTTTCTATTTTTTCACCTTCTTTTAATAATGCATACTCTTCCCCTTCCACCTTTAGAATCGCCTCCCACCAATGTTTTAGCACCTGTCTAAGCATTTTAAATTTATGAGTGAGAGCCAAGTCTGGCTCCCCATGAACCTCACCTGCACTGAGCGTCTTTGCTACCAACTCTTTGCATCCCTCTCTAAGTAACCAAGAGTTGAACCATCTAAACGGTTTCGGCCCAAAGTTCGAATCAACCAAGGTTAATAGAATCGGACAGTGATCAGAATTCTCTCTTGGTAACGCCCTCAAGCAAGCAGTCGGCCACCTATCAAAAAACGACTGACAAACAAGCATCATGTCAATCTTACTCAACTTGCACTCTTTACCTTTAACCGTTAGACAAGTATATTTATTTCCCCTCATAACATACTCTTGCAAGCCCAAATCATTAATAAAACTATTGAAATCCTGTGCCACCCCACTATTGAACTTGGAGTTTTTCCGTTCTTCCACATACCTCACCGCATTGAAATCCCCCATCAGAATACACATACCCGGACAGTCCCTAACCACCGCAGAAATATCATTCCAAACTCTTTTTTTAACCCCAGCTTTTTGCGGACCATATACATTAATGACCGATAACAAAGAACCATCCTCCACTAAAACGCCATTAACAATAAGAAAATTATCATTTTTAATAACCGAAACTTTCTTAAAAAATTTTGAATTCCAGCAACTCACTAAACCCCCCGACAATCCATTAGAATCAACACATTCAAAATTGAACCCCCCATCACCCCAAAAATTAGCCAAATCAGACCGACCCAAACCCGTCACCATTGTTTCCTGTAAGGCCACGAAATCAACACCAAACTTGTATTTCAAACTCCTAACCCAACGGTTCTTCCCAAAACCCTAGCACCACGAATATTAATACTTAAAAAATTCATTTCAACACTACCTGTACACCTTGGCCAGATAAAGAATTCTTCACCATTTCTCTATGTCCCTCCAATTGAGCACCCCATCGTGTCACACCACGCCTATGGCGGAAACACGTGGCGCGACGGTTCAAGAGGATTAAGCCAAGATTAATGCAAACCACAATATTAATTAAACAAACGGGCATTTATTCAACGTTGAAAATCATGTCAAATTATTCATACATAACTTAAAATTGTTTTTGATATAAATAGGGAGGCTCCTCCCTATATCCCGAAATCCTTGGGATAGAGAGACGAGACCCCTTCACGACATCCAACGCCCGACTTGGAGATTCCCCCGACCCTGCTCGCCATGTTATCTTTCATCTGTCAATTACCTGAAAGATATGTTTAAAAATCGTCAATATATAAATATTGGTGAGTTCACAGGTTTTGGTTTAATAAAACTTTATCTCATGGGAATACTCTTGTTATGACATTTATAGGAGTTGCAAATTCCTACAATTTTATTTGAGCCTATAACCAAACCAAGACAATTAATAATGCCCCCGCCCCAAGTCGTTACTCGGTATTCCTACGACTTGATTTCAGAATACGTGCACCCCAGGCATACGCCGATGCAAAATCGACGCTATCGATTAGGGGTGGGCCTTGTCAGGCACCAATAGTACTATTCAACTATTCCTTCGGTTTCACTTTCTTGAATTAATGATTATAGTGGGGAGGTCTCAACCCCGAGTGGCGATCACAACTCAAGTGTCCAACCCGTCAAACAAATCCCAACATATCTTTCCCCCGTAAAAACGTTAAATAGTTTAGAAATGGGGCCGTGAGACTCACCTGTAACTGTGCTCGGCTCAAAGAAGAAAATAGTAAAGTTTGTGATCTCGCACCTACAAATGTTCTAGGCGTATAAGTCACTACACCTATGGTGCATGTGCCTTGGCAAGTTGTACACCCAACTTCCCGACCACGTCTTTATCCCAATTCCCGTTTAATAGTTTCGTATCCTAGGTTCATTGGCGATGGATTACCCTTTCCTTATAAGTCATATATTATTCTTGTTAATATTCTTAGTGACTTGTATACTATTATTCTCGACACGACTCTACCCAACGTATAATTATTTTCCCATTTAAATAATTATACTTAGGATCGTTTCGCTCGATATAATGTGATTTCTTATTATCCGACCCGACTCACTTTGCCACATATTTATTTTCCCATTCAAATAAATATGCTAAGTTCTTGTCGTTTGGTAATATATTCTTAACGCCCGACTTGACTCACCATGCCGTACATTTATTTTCCCATTTAAATAAATGTACTAGGATCTTGTTGGTATTCACATGTTCGTAGATATACTTCACCTTCTCATCTCGGTTTTCCTTCTCGCATATCTATTTTCCCATTCAAATAGATATACTAGAATTTCGTCGAGACGAGCCTGTGTACATATATCAATGCGTGAATTTTACTTGTTAAGTCCATGTGTCGTTTAGCGTTTTTAATTCATTACGTTGTGTTTTCTCCCACGAATATTCTTTCTACACTTAGGAAAGTGTTACGCACGTTTTCACCCTTGTTATATATATTTTACTTCCTTAAAATATATATATATATATTTTTATCTTGTCGTAATGGCATTTTTCTCATATGTCCGTTTATCCGTTTACGTTAGTTCATGTAACTAAGTCCGTTAGTTAGCGTTTTTCACATTTACTTCCAATATGCGTTCTATGGAAATATTATTCATACTTCCAATTCCGAACGTATATTTCTTGGAAAATATAATTTTGTACGTTTAGCCCAACTTGTTCAACTTGTAACCCAAAAATGTTTCCGATACTTTTATATTCCCATTTATATAAAAGTATCCATTTTTGTACAAGTTTTCCCAAGTCTTTACTAATATTTTATAAAATCTTATTTTTATAAAATCCTTGTGTTAACTTATCCTCTTATTTTTATAAAACTTTCATTTTTATAAAATATCTCTTTTAATTTATCCATAAGTAAGTTTCTCATGTTTATCAAAAACTATACTTGGAAAAGCTATTATTTATGCTTTTGACACCGAACTTTTTGTTAATGCATTTTTGGACCAAGGTTTCTAAAATACATATTTTAGTCCCTCAACTTTCTAAGTTATAATATTAGTCCCTTAACTTATATTTGTTGCATTTTTTCATCTTATCTTTCATGGTTAGCATTTTCTTCCATTTTAGTGGACTTTGAAGAACCATTTTCTTAATGCTTGATTATTTTTACTTCATTCCACTTTTAATAATCTTATAATTCATCCTAGATGCTATTAACATGTTTGCTCCATATTTTTATCCAAAATATCAACTTTTCACTCATTCAAGTGAGTAGACTTTGAATATGGAACTTTTTCACCTATGATCATCTAACCCATTTTAATATATTTTTGGCATTAACTTGTCATCTTATGATGATTAAAATCATCTTCCATCATATTCAAGTCCTTTTCATCAATCATGCTCTAATCATCCTTCAACTCAAGTGTATGTTCATTTTATTACATTTTCTCAAAATATTACATTTATTAATATAAATCCAAGATTTATTTATGTTATTATTCTTCCATTTTTAATCTAGCAAGACACATTATCTTTATATTTCAAAACCATTTCATTACCCATCAATGTACAACTTGCTTTCAAAAGCACAAAATATGAACATTAAGAATCAAACAAGGTAAAACTTACTACTAGCTCAAGGCTAGGGAAGACAAGAACCTTGGATTGGATGGGGTTTAGTGTGTTCTTCCAAAGGGGTTAAGCTCCAAGCTCTTGAACACACAAAGGGGTTTTGATGGATAATGATTTAGAGATGATTTGTTAGTGTAAAAATTGAAAGAACAATGTTGATGGAGGGGTGTAAACCTACGGCCAAGGGAAGAAGGAAGAAGAAGTTTTGTGATTTTGTTTCAAGTATTCTCAAGTGTGTTTATAATATCTCTCTTTCAAATCTTCCAAAGATCCCTTGTATCTTGCTTGGATTGGATGATAATCTTTGTGTAAGATTATGGAAGATTATGGAAGATATTAAAAATCTTGGGGGATCACATAGAGGGTGTCTTGGCCGAGTTTTTAGAGAGAGAGAAGGAAGGGATTAGTTGATTTTTACCCAATACAATTGCATGCACTCACATGATTATTATCTTTCTAATGATTGGGTTATTAAGGAGATGAAGAGTTAAAGGGGAGAATTAAAAAGTTTTACCCACTTGGGTGGGCCATAGGCCGGCCCCCAAAGGGTGTGGGTGGGGTCCACTTTTGCTAAATAATAACCTTTATTAGTTAAGTTAATCTTGTGCGGGTACCGTCCGGGTATTCTTGGGTTTTTAACCGCGTGTCACCCGAATATTAAAATACCATTAATATTCCTTAAATATAGTCCAGTTTAATTACTGATAATTTATTTCGGCTTTCGTTGGGTGAAATTACGTGTTACGCGCGTATCGGGTGCGGTACGCGCACTTTACTTGTTACCGGGAGATTTGTACAATAAGCTTTCACGTATGGCTTTGGGTTCCCAAAACTCATTATATTTTGTGAAAATATCATTTATTATATATTCCGGGTGTCCGGGGTTCGTTTCGCTTATTTAATTTTTTTTTTACCGAGTAATCGCCAGTGTCCACACCGGATAGATTTGCTTGCGCATGATCCTATCATGCTTTGTCATTAAACTTATGCATTCCTATGCATTATTTGGGAATTGCTATCTTTCTAAGGCCTCAGTTAAACAATCAACACATAGTTACGTTTAATTACGTTAATCGCGTTTAATTAATTAGTACGGAATTACCTTAATTTTGCCGGTTGTTACACATCGTGTGTAACACCCTAACCCGTAATCACGTGATTAATGTCTAATCTTACGGGTTTGGACCTTACTTAAACCACTCCCGATTTAAAACTTTGAAATTTTCTTTATAAGTCAACCCATTAAGATCAAATAAATGTTTGGTTCACACAAATTTTTACATTTTAATAGTTAAAACATATTTTAAGATGTTGCGTTTTAACGGGAGTTCCTTAGATTCTAGTGCGGAAGCTTGTATGGGTGATCGGGTGTGTTCGGCTCTTATCGCGACTGGATCCTTGCTCCGGGACTTCCATCACATGTTTACCTAGCACCATTACACAAAGAATGGTTAGTGAGTGGTCAAATGAAACATTTAACTAGTATGATAGTCGTTACACGTCGAAACGGAATGAACCAGGCCAAAAGGCCCTTTATCAGGAGAACAAACTGCTGCAACTTATGCGCAGCAGCTGTTCGGATCGCTTTTACACCTTCTAAAACCCAAAATCCGACTTCGACTTTCAAATGAGAATTGTTCTACGCACCGAGAGCTTTCCAGGCATATAAAGAACGCCTCCTAACAATTTTTCTACGATTTTATATGCAATTTTAAAGATCGTGCTGACATGCAGGTCTATTCGCGCGGCCGGTCGGTTTATTCGCGCGGCCGCTCGAAGCTTCTGATGTAGTTTTGGTGGCTTTTAAGCGTGGGAATCATGTCGCAACCGCATTTGATGATTCCTGAAGCCTAAGTAATGACTTGCCGACTAAATAAACCTTTGTTTGACTGAAATTATGGTCCGGTTTATGTCGCCATGATCCGGTTCTTAGTTTTGAATGTTTATGGCGACTTTTACCCAATTTGACCCATTAAGGCCTTAATTCAAACAAGGCACTTTTGACCACTTAAATTGCATACCGTTTGAGTTGTCAAGTCATTAGACACTTGATCAACAAAAGCGTTTGTCCGATTTGTTTCATTACGACTCAGATTCTTAGAATCAACCTTTATTAATCCTTTAAATCCCCAAAATGCCCCTCATGACCAAATCTTTCAATTTAGCCATTCATGGCGAAACTTCTTGTTTCAAATCCAATGTTTTTGACTCAATGACTTGTTTAAAAACTTCTAAGTCCATACAGACTTAGATTTTCAACATTTCTCAAGATTGTTCTAATGTGGTCGATTCTAAGCGTCTTAGCGCGCATTAGACATAGTTATGGAAATAACTTACTTGATTTGCACCCACACTTCATGTGGGTACTTTATCACCTATGTTGCTTCGCCGAAGGCGTTTATTTGACTACGGACTTACCGGGTGGTGTTGACCCATTCTCATACCTTGTGCGTATCCTCCACGATTCTTAGCATCAAGCGTGCATGCGCAAATGCATCTATCTACGTGCTTTCTAAATATACACATTAATTCCTCGAAACTCAAATGGTAATACCTTGCCATTTGATCCGTTTAACCTCATGAATCTTATTTCTTGAAATACAAGCATCAAGTATTGGACTCAAATGATGAGGACTTCACCATTTGACCCGTTTAGACCCATAGTTCAAGTTACTATATTACACAAGTTTTTACCTATGGTTCAAGTGACACAACTTGACCCATTTAACATCATGCTTAACGACTCCATTCAATTGGTTTAATTTGGATTAAAACATCATTTCTCACATATCTTTATTAGTTGACCCGTTTGATGGATTTCTCCATTTGGTCATAACTCATTATCTCGATTAAGGTCATAAACCACATTTTGTATTGAGTGCACATAAGGCAACTCACTTAATAGATTCTACCCCTTGGGGTTTATCTTTACCTCACACTCAATATTTGAAACTAATGTTTATAACAATTTAAGCTATGTTATAGTATATTGGTGTAAGTAAAACTTACCTCATATCCGTTCTTGCTTCCATACGCATTGCTTGCATCCGTTTGACCCGTTTGCATCCCTAGTTCTTGTACCTACTTAGGGATATGTCAAACTTGATTATTAGAATACATAACATGGATTTAATTCACTATCCATAAATCATGTATTCATTACCCATTTATAGCTAAATCCATAGCCATTTTCTTATATAGAATATCCGATTAACTTGGCTTATTACAAACCAATATCACATACGATTTATAGCTCTTACATGATTCTAACTTCATAGTTTCACTAGTGTTCACCAATTTGGCATTTAATCGAACACTTGGTGTGCACCCACCAATTTGTTTAGTTTTAAAGCTCAAGATTAGCCATAACATAACCATTTGTCTAATCATCATCATAATACATTATTTAGACCATTTTGCCTAAATTTCTCATACAACAACTTCTAAGAGTTAACTGAATCATTAAACATAGAGGGTTTCAACCTAGAGGTTAAACCCAAATTTTCACATATTCACATAACCATATGACTAGAATCAAACATACATGTAGAATGTCATTCGTAAGCAATTTAGGTATGATTGAGGCTCCCTAAAGCTAGAGAAACCTCCAACAACTTATAATCTCACGTTTTTGATAAAACCCTAGATTTTCACCATGATCAAAAACGAATTTAACATCAATTTCTACTAAATGAAAGGTACCTTGATGTCTATTAAGCCTTATATGAGCCGTTTCTTGCTAAAGCATCTAAAAGCCCCTTGATTTGGCTTGGATTTGACATTGTTCTTGAGTTTTAGGGCTTGTTTGGTGTAGGAGAATGATCTCCTGATCATTCATACGATATACACACATAATGTGTGTGTTTTATTGTTTTGGGTTTTTTTTTTTTTTTTTTTTATAAAACCCACTTAGACATATTGGCAACTATGGCCCCTCATGTTTAGTCTCGAGTTTGCTTCTAGATAATTACTCTAACTAGATTAGTCTCTGGTAAAAGGGTTTAGCCTCGTTTTTTATTCGGCGGTTAAAAAACATCCACCATTAAACTCGTTTTGTTATTTTATCGATTACGCCTAATGGCGTATTTAGGCGAAACGAGAGTTTGGGGTGTTACAACTCTACCCCCCTTAAAGAGGTTTCGTCCTCGAAACCTTTCTCTTGTATTTGCTTGGGTTACCCTAAAGTACTTTGCTCTCTAAACCGATTTGAGCACCGCCCGTTCCTTACCAATCTATTGTATAAGCAATTAGTACTATATACTTAGGGCGATTATCCCTTTGTTCGACTTCACACCTTTCGATTGTCATATGAAAGCCTTAGCATTCATAATATGACTTGAATCATACTATTCGTTCGGTTAACTAGGGGCAATATCTACATACTTACCCCCTACTCGGCATTTTAGCTACTAATGTTCTTCATAGGCCTTCCCTAGAACCATAGACTATTCCCCGTCTACCACTATCCCAAAGGATGTAATGATTTAACGGTCCGTTCTATCGTGGCTCCTAAGGCATCTACTAGGTTACTCGATTGCATTATGCATACGTGCACATGCCTGTGCATCTATTAACTGCAAATAATTTATCTTGGTTTCCAAAACTAACCCGACTTTTAATCATAGCCGTTTTCTAGCTTTTTGGGTTCATCCCCAAATCCAACCCTCGTTTCTTCTTGGTTTGCTATAATATTATAAACAAACCTTGCTTTACACTAACATTTTCCTTTCTTTGGCTAATCCTATTTCAAGAATTTGCCATTTATTGGGTTTACCCAATTTCCCGTTTTGCTAACTCGATTGGTGGTCATAGCCCCACCCGACCCGTTTAAAGACCTTTGAGTTTTAGATTTCAAATCGTTTATATATTTAGAACGCTTAGTTTCTAAAAGTCCTCTTTCTGATTACCGATCTCAATACAAATTGAGGTCAGTTTTCTTTTCATAAAACACGGTGTAGATTGGTCATTACTACGTATTGTATCGACTAATTTCCTGTTATTACGGTTTGCATCAGATTGTAATAACTATACAATCCAACCGTTATTATGTTTTGTATTAAATCGTACCAACAATACAATCTAATGTTGTTGCAGTTTACACTTTCTCATCCTTAACCCGAGGGTTGAATGATTTACTGATTTATCATGGCCCAAGCCCGCTGTTTTAGGTCATTAATCCCAAGATTCATGACTTACCCGAATGTGATTATGACTCAACCCTTGATTAAGGTTCAAGTCCCTCTTTACGAATTTAACCTTCTATAAAAGTCCGAGTTTAATTATGACTTAACCTTGATTAAGGCCCAAGTCTGTTTTCAAGCTAAATCTGTTTATGACTCGACCTTGATTAAGGTTCAAGTTTATTTCCGAACTGAATCTATTTATGACTAGACCTTGATTAAGGTTCAAGTCAATCTCTGTATCAACCCAGGATAACTCGAATCGTATATTGCCCGTTTTGCTAGCCCAGCATATAAGCTGGTGCCTCGCTCAAGGTCTTGCATGGTTCGCATCCCTGCCGTGTTAGACAGTGGACTACGTTCAAACGCTCCAGTTTGTTGTCCTCTTTGCTAGCCCAGCGTATTCTAGCTGGTGCCTCGCTCAAGGTCTTGCATGGATCGCATCCCTGCCGTGTTAGACAGTGGACTACGTCCAGAATCCCCCGGCACCTGACACTTACTAAGCCTTTGTCACATAGGTTGTATATGTATTAATCATAAGAAACCCATGGTATCATATGTTTAACACTTACCTGGCCAGGGTAAGTAATTCGCATATGGTACGCACAGACTTATTATAATTAAGGCATCACACCCTATGCAAGCAAATTTTCAGCTCATGCTTGTGCCCCCTATTTTATTTGGTAAAACCCTTCCTTGATAAATTATTCAACGTTAGGTTTTTACCTTTATTCGTTAAGAAAAAGCGATGTGTTTTCAATTTAATAAGCTTTGTGTGATCACACTCATTGGTATGATCACAACGCCTTTCTAAACATTAGTTTGGGATGATTACCCCCAACCCGGTCTCGATGTTCAAGTTAAGTTTGTGCATTGATCGTTCATTATCGTGAACTATGCACCTTTCACATTTTTCCTATTGCTTGCATATGCAATTACCACTCTTCAGGTGATAATTGCATACTAATGCACCTACTATGGTTTCGAGCGTGTACCTGTTTGATACTTGCTCCCGTGTTCCCTTTCGTTACTGATCCATTAGCCCGAGTCGTTACTTGACTTGGTCCTTAGTGAGCATGCTATCAGCCGTGCTCCCGAAACCTCTACAACCTCGTTCGGTGAATCATTCGATCCTCTCTCGATCGAATAAGATGTTATCATCCCTGTCACATTTATAATTTCAATTAATTAGTAACATGACATTTCATTATTAGTATGCATCACTGCAATAGTGATGTTAGAGTTCTTGTTATGCGAGATTTCCATTGCCCGAATCAATCTTTTGGATAGGCCCCATGAGTACCTAACCATTTCCTTATCAAGATTTTGAGATAGCGAGTATCTACGCGATATCACTATTGATTACCTATAACAATTTTCCGATCAAAACGGATGTTTATTATAGGTATTACTTACCGGATTCCTTGATCAAGTCTTGAACCGAACACCCTTCAACACTTTGAGCGCACGGTTTGAGTCCAAGTATCCTTCCCGACACTCGGATCCCTCAAACCTATGGCTCTGATACCACTTGTAACACCCTAACCCGTAATCACGTGATTAATGTCTAATCTTACGGGTTTGGACCTTACTTAAACCACTCCCGATTTAAAACTTTGAAATTTTCTTTATAAGTCAACCCATTAAGATCAAATAAATGTTTGGTTCACACAAATTTTTACATTTTAATAGTTAAAACATATTTTAAGATGTTGCGTTTTAACGGGAGTTCCTTAGATTCTAGTGCGGAAGCTTGTATGGGTGATCGGGTGTGTTCGGCTCTTATCGCGACTGGATCCTTGCTCCGGGACTTCCATCACATGTTTACCTAGCACCATTACACAAAGAATGGTTAGTGAGTGGTCAAATGAAACATTTAACTAGTATGATAGTCGTTACACGTCGAAACGGAATGAACCAGGCCAAAAGGCCCTTTATCAGGAGAACAAACTGCTGCAACTTATGCGCAGCAGCTGTTCGGATCGCTTTTACACCTTCTAAAACCCAAAATCCGACTTCAACTTTCAAATGAGAATTTTTCTACGCTCCGAGAGCTTTCCAGGCATATAAAGAACGCCTCCTAACAATTTTTCTACGATTTTATATGCAATTTTAAAGATCGTGCTGACATGCAGGTCTATTCGCGCGGCCGGTCGGTTTATTCGCGCGGCCGCTCGAAGCTTCTGATGTAGTTTTGGTGGCTTTTAAGCGTGGGAATCATGTCGCAACCGCATTTGATGATTCCTGAAGCCTAAGTAATGACTTGCCGACTAAATAAACCTTTGTTTGACTGAAATTATGGTCCGGTTTATGTCGCCATGATCCGGTTCTTAGTTTTGAATGTTTATGGCGACTTTTACCCAATTTGACCCATTAAGGCCTTAATTCAAACAAGGCACTTTTGACCACTTAAATTGCATACCGTTTGAGTTGTCAAGTCATTAGACACTTGATCAACAAAAGCGTTTGTCCGATTTGTTTCATTACGACTCAGATTCTTAGAATCAACCTTTATTAATCCTTTAAATCCCCAAAATGCCCCTCATGACCAAATCTTTCAATTTAGCCATTCATGGCGAAACTTCTTGTTTCAAATCCAATGTTTTTGACTCAATGACTTGTTTAAAAACTTCTAAGTCCATACAGACTTAGATTTTCAACATTTCTCAAGATTGTTCTAATGTGGTCGATTCTAAGCGTCTTAGCGCGCATTAGACATAGTTATGGAAATAACTTACTTGATTTGCACCCACACTTCATGTGGGTACTTTATCACCTATGTTGCTTCGCCGAAGGCGTTTATTTGACTACGGACTTACCGGGTGGTGTTGACCCATTCTCATACCTTGTGCGTATCCTCCACGATTCTTAGCATCAAGCGTGCATGCGCAAATGCATCTATCTACGTGCTTTCTAAATATACACATTAATTCCTCGAAACTCAAATGGTAATACCTTGCCATTTGATCCGTTTAACCTCATGAATCTTATTTCTTGAAATACAAGCATCAAGTATTGGACTCAAATGATGAGGACTTCACCATTTGACCCGTTTAGACCCATAGTTCAAGTTACTATATTACACAAGTTTTTACCTATGGTTCAAGTGACACAACTTGACCCATTTAACATCATGCTTAACGACTCCATTCAATTGGTTTAATTTGGATTAAAACATCATTTCTCACATATCTTTATTAGTTGACCCGTTTGATGGATTTCTCCATTTGGTCATAACTCATTATCTCGATTAAGGTCATAAACCACATTTTGTATTGAGTGCACATAAGGCAACTCACTTAATAGATTCTACCCCTTGGGGTTTATCTTTACCTCACACTCAAGATTTGAAACTAATGTTTATAACAATTTAAGCTATGTTATAGTATATTGGTGTAAGTAAAACTTACCTCATATCCGTTCTTGCTTCCATACGCATTGCTTGCATCCGTTTGACCCGTTTGCATCCCTAGTTCTTGTACCTACTTAGGGATATGTCAAACTTGATTATTAGAATACATAACATGGATTTAATTCACTATCCATAAATCATGTATTCATTACCCATTTATAGCTAAATCCATAGCCATTTTCTTATATAGAATATCCGATTAACTTGGCTTATTACAAACCAATATCACATACGATTTATAGCTCTTACATGATTCTAACTTCATAGTTTCACTAGTGTTCACCAATTTGGCATTTAATCGAACACTTGGTGTGCACCCACCAATTTGTTTAGTTTTAAAGCTCAAGATTAGCCATAACATAACCATTTGTCTAATCATCATCATAATACATTATTTAGACCATTTTGCCTAAATTTCTCATACAACAACTTCTAAGAGTTAACTGAATCATTAAACATAGAGGGTTTCAACCTAGAGGTTAAACCCAAATTTTCACATATTCACATAACCATATGACTAGAATCAAACATACATGTAGAATGTCATTCGTAAGCAATTTAGGTATGATTGAGGCTCCCTAAAGCTAGAGAAACCTCCAACAACTTATAATCTCACGTTTTTGATAAAACCCTAGATTTTCACCATGATCAAAAACGAATTTAACATCAATTTCTACTAAATGAAAGGTACCTTGATGTCTATTAAGCCTTATATGAGCCGTTTCTTGCTAAAGCATCTAAAAGCCCCTTGATTTGGCTTGGATTTGACATTGTTCTTGAGTTTTAGGGCTTGTTTGGTGTAGGAGAATGATCTCCTGATCATTCATACGATATACACACATAATGTGTGTGTTTTATTGTTTTGGGTTTTTTTTTTTTTTTTTTTTTATAAAACCCACTTAGACATATTGGCAACTATGGCCCCTCATGTTTAGTCTCGAGTTTGCTTCTAGATAATTACTCTAACTAGATTAGTCTCTGGTAAAAGGGTTTAGCCTCGTTTTTTATTCGGCGGTTAAAAAACATCCACCATTAAACTCGTTTTGTTATTTTATCGATTACGCCTAATGGCGTATTTAGGCGAAACAAGAGTTTGGGGTGTTACATCATGTCCCCATCTTGATAGTTTCAGTAATTTCCTTCTCTGTATTAAGCTCTCCATTAATATTCCCCACCTCTTCCTGAATAGTTTTATCTTGTATAATGAAATCCTCATCAGCGGCCGTAACAACCACTGAGTCCAAGTCCTCTCTGTTATCCGGCCCATCTACATCCAATACATCATTAGGCCCATCAACATCCAATACATTATTAGACCCATCAACATTATACCCCTTGGGCCTCTTTCCAACTTTATTTTTTTCAATACTACTAGAGTAAGATGGAGTGGCCCAGCCCAACATGTTAGCCTGCTTTTTCTTACGCTTGTTAACTTGAGGAATTGTCTCTTCCTTATTAAAATCATTCCCCAAATCATTGTCAAAATTAAATTCATTGGCTGGAGTAAATGTGTCATCATTAATACCTTCCATGCAAACATTCTCATTCAAATCCACATTAACAGCCACATTAACTGCCCCATTAACAGTTCCCAAAAAAACCTCCCTTTCCACCGGAATTGTCAATTTGCTGCTTGGCCATATCACCGGAATTATCATCCTGTTGCTCAGCCTCTTTATCCGACGAGCCGTCATCCATAATCTCCTGCTCGTCATGAACTCCCACACTATCTTCACCATCATCATCGTTACCATCCTTTTTAGAAGAAGGATCCACGGCATAAAATTCTGGAACCCATGCACCATATTCTTCACAAACCCACACTGTAAACTTCCTTTGACGCCACACCATAGTAACTTCCTCTGCCACCATTTGACTTTCACCAACCAGGACCCCCACACAATCGTATGATAGATTAAAATCATCATTCGATCGCTCCGGTACATGAATAACTTTCCCAAACCTACCTCCCACAGCCTCAATCGGCTCCAATGACATAAGTTGTAACGGAAGACCATAGATCTTAAGCCATGCCAACCGTTCATAGCCGAACGATTGCCCTTCCCACACGTCTAATGAAGAAAACCTCCCAATCACCTCTTTAGCTTTTTCAAGAATCAAAGAAGCTGTTTCCTTATCTTCAAACGTTAACATCACCGTAAGGCCCCCCAAATATTGCACCCTACCTTTACCAGGACACAAGTCATCCATAATCACATAAATACTCTTAAGAGCATCCATGTCTATCATCCTGACGATCAAGGCTTTCCCATGCAATTCCTTAAAGGCATGCACACTATCATCCACCTTAACAACTTTTGATTCTATATCACTGCCATTTCTTCCCATGAACGTGTCTCTAAACGATCTGCTCCCATTATTAAACATGCTTGCCTTACCTTCCTTCTGGGCCTCTCGATCTCCTTTATTCAAACTCGAAAACTCAGACTCAACGTACCCACCATATTTAGAACCACGGGCCTGACTTTTTTTCTTAGGTTCTTGCAAGATCTCCCCTTCTTCAATAGAATACCTCGCCACATTAGCTTTAAGCCAGCAGTCGCCAATCTTTGTACGACACACATTCCGAACTAACTCCTCCTTATCTTTCACATCTAAGAAGGAAACAAAACCGAACCGTAATCCTGCCTTGTCACGCTTCCTCGCTATGTAAAGATCATAAATGTCGCCAAAACCCCGTAAAAACTCTGATAGATCTTTTCCGCTACACCTCTCTGGTAGATTTGTCACAAATACCTTCGTGATTCTCCCTTGAATGTTTGCCGGAATGTTATACCGGCGAGGGGCCATTCGAGAGAGAGCTTTTTCCAAAGTATATGTAATAATAATAATCCAAAATCTTAAATTCAAAACATGTTTTCATTACAAAACCACAATTCTTAACATATAAACTAAAAATATTAAAAAAAAACTACTAGTAATTACTACCGGGAGGCTAAATGTTTTTCATAAACTCATCAAATTGTTTTTGCCTCCTTTCTTCATTTTCCTTGCGTTATTTTTCCATTTGTTCCATTCGTCGCACTCGTTCTTCCAACTCGTTTCTTGATTTCCTTTCATTTTCTAGTTCTTCTTCCATTCCGGCTCGTACCTTTTGAACCTAAAAATCTTGAAATGTTATAAATGTACTTGGTATACTAATAAGTAAATAACGAAAACCCACAAATAATGTTTATCTTTGTTAACACAATACATAATAATATTTGACAAATCAAAGAGGTGAGCACTGAGCACTGGTAGGAACGCTTTCGACATTTTTACCTCATGTCTATTTTCCTCGTGTAGAGTGTGCAAATTTTAAGGCACAAGCTCTTGTTCTTCTTTGTCAAGTAGCTCAGAAACAAGTAACAATATTTAATGTTTAAATGTAGTTCCTAAGCTACTATTTAACCGAAGTTACACCTTAATTAATTAATATGGACCCAAAGTATTATAGTTCAAATGCAGTTAATGATCAATAAAAAAAACGTTAATAGTTGGTATAACAAACTGTAAGTAACAAAATAATTTTGACCCAAGATTCCCTTGGCAATTTGCAGTTGTTGGCGGCGGTCGTTGCTGTGAGGGCCTTGCGCTTGTTTAATGAAGTTCATTTTTTCAAAAAAAAAAAAAAAAAAAAGATGCACAAAACAAATAAACAATTTTAATGACAGAAATAAATGTTGTAACAACATTTGTCCTTCTTTATGCAATTTTGGTTTTCTAAGAATCTTATCCTAATTACTAAAAAGCTTATTCTCAAGTTATTAAGTATGATTAGCATGCTTAGTTAATATTTGCTAACTCAAAAGATGAATCCTACAAAAGCTAACTTTGACAGTGCCTAATACTAAAAGAACAGAGTGCAATTTTTAATTAGAGAAGTAAAGGATACCTCCTCTTGCGACCTTAGGTCACCAAATTATGATGCAGATCTAGAAGATGTAGACGGTTTCCCAGTTACCACAAAATGAGGATCTGAAGATCCTATCCCAAACATCCGGACCCTGCTACCTCTTGCCACATTCGTCCACACATCAAGATCATCAGGATGTTGGCTCATATCTGACTCGTGCAATTTGATCATGTCACCCCTGTACTTGACCTACAATGTTTAATCAAAACAATGTGACTGTCGTTCTACTAAAAGTTGATACACTAATTACCTAATTGTATAAAAAGTTCAAATTAAAAAGATAACTTACGTATGCTTGTTTTGATCGTTTAGTACATAACTCAAATCCCTCAAGGCTGTTAATGTTGAGCTATCCAGCCCAATGTTGAACTCAGAACCAGACCGTTTCAACTTGACCCGTCCCGTAGCGACCCAAACTGTTTCGACCCGGCCGGGCCCGATAACGAACAGACCGTTTCAGCCTGACCCGTCCCAGAGCGACCCGTACTGTTTCGACTCAACCGGGGCCGTTAGCGACCCAAACGGTTTCGAACCGACTGGGGTTATCAACAAATGTAAAATATATAATTTTTTGTTTTTAATGACATTGATTTCTATGAGGCATCAACTCTTTAGTTGTTGGGTGAGTTTTAATTCAGATTTGTATATGGTTATCTAAAAATACTCATCCTGACCCATTTGTTTTTTTATATACCCATCCTGATCCACTTACTTATTTCCTACAATTAAAGTTACCCATCCTAACCCATTTGAAAATTATACTAAACCCTTTTTAACCCACAAGGTCAAATTTTAAACCCAAATCAACTCAAACTCAATTAGATGAATTGAAATTGCCGGTCTACTTTTTAGCAATGTTATTACGATGTAACTGATTGGACAGAGTTGGCCATTATTGATCGACACTTTTGCTTTGGAAACTATGCAAAAAGTGGAAGTAAACGCTTTTTGTTCTCCTTTTCATCTTTTGCTTTTACTTACTTAGTTACTTTGGCAAACCTTCTTTCTGATACACAAATATACAAAATCACTACCTCATTTATATCAATTTGATCGAGGAAACTCTACTCCAATCTTAGAGATTAAATCGATGCTGAACAGCGTATAGTTAATTTGATCGTCATAAGTTCCGGTTTCAAAGATAAATATGGAAATCTAAATATCTAATATATGTTTCATGATTATACCAGTAGTCTTTTAATCATCTTATTGCATTTTATCTTAGAGATTAAATCGATGCTCAACAGCGTATAGTGCTAATTATTTTCCTAGCCGTGATGTCAACAAGTGTACTAGCAAGAGTGGTTCATTCTATATGATGAGGCGACTTAAAGTAATGCTTGACAGTGACGGACTTATAATTTATTTTTTATGAGTGCGATCGGGATTTTTGTCTGTAAATACACTAAAGTTTTCTTTTTACAGGGTGCGCATGCCCTCATTAATAGCTACACGCACTTGGGTCCGCCCATGATGCTTGGTGTGGAAGAATAGATAGTTTTGATAGAATAGATCATTATGCTGGATTGATATTTGTTAACATAGGAATTAAAGAACCAGTCCAAAAGTTGGATAGCTACGTATTACTTTCTATTTATTAATCTTTTCTTTGCATGGATAGCAATGTATTAATTAGGTGTATAATATATATTATATTTTATAATTGTTGCTATAATAAATATGTGACCACCATATATAAGGAGTCTTATAGGGGTAAAAAGGTTAAAGGGTTTAAATTAGTCAAACACGGGTCATAGAATCCCCCTAACGTAGATGGGAGATTTAGTTATTTCAGTTTTATGGTTATGATTCTGATTTGAGATGAACTCAAAGCCAGAATGTTGTTTAAATTATTGTTACTTTAAAGATGTGATGTAAAGAAAAGATTAGGCGTAAAGTATAATCTTTGAGAGAGAGAATAAAAGTGTGTAAGGTGTGATCTTGATAGTGATCAGGGCCAAATCTTATAGGCAATCATTTTCTATAAGAGAAATAACAGCACTCTCGATCTTAGGTTGCAACAAGAGACTTTCCACTTTAGCCTATGGAAGGCTTGAAACCTGCGGGTAAAGCATGTGCTCTCCACACGTGGTGGCTGTGGCCGGATTTGGAGAGTCAACCGAGAAAACGGTGACAAGACATGTCATTGACTTGTTCCTTTTGCTGAAGAAGTTGTCATCTTTTGAGCATTCTAAGCCTTTAACCTTTCGAGCAGTTTGTGTGTTATAATCAACTTTTTAGCCTTAAGCTACCCACATCATCAATAATATTAAAGTTGACATATACATTAAGGGTATTGATTTTAAAAGAACCAACCCCCATTTAAAAACTGAGAGAACCATTCTAAACTACACATTTTTCTAAAGCCAAAAAACCTATACAAATTGTACAATATGTAGCAAAACAAACTATACTACCCCATATAAGATTACAAGATACAACCACCCCATTTTATACGGCCCGTATAAACAAAATTCACTATTCATACCATCCATGTAACAACTAAAACCTCAAACAAACTCCGCCAACCAACAAACAAAACGATACATGAATTAAAAACAAGTAGATCTGAGTTTACATATACAAACATAAATAAACATTGAAAAATTAATCTATCTGAAATGATGGAATAAAGTAGCAATAAGGTGATGATATGATACGATATGATATTATATATATATTTTTTATAAAAAAGTAGTAATAAGGTGAGAAAAGGGGAAAACGAAAGAAACGGTCTTTGTTAGTTTGTTTGTTGAGTTGATGGAGACGCAACTGCTACATTCATCTCTCTTCTTCTTCTTTAACTTCCTCTTCTTCTTATTATTAACCCATCTTCAACTATTATTATAACCGTCGATCTTCAGGTACCCTATTATTATTTATAATTTTAATTCCAACAGATTATGTCATCACCCAACATTGTACTTCTAACTCAATTACTCCTTTTTCTTATTAGGGTTTCATTCTCTTTTACCTAATAACCCTTCAATTTACTCGATTAGTGAAGTAGTCTAATTTTACTTCTTTTCTCAGTTTAGGGTTAGGTTTTTATGATCCATAATTATCAGTTTATTATACGTTTCGGCACTGCTTATTAACTCTTTAGTATTATTATTATTAATAATGTTGAAGCCTGAAGGAGTTTGATATGATTTGATTGTTAGATGAAGAAGGTGAAGGGGCATTAATTAATTAAGTAATATTTAAGAGTTTTTGATTATGCCTTTTGACGGGGATCATAAGCAATGGACGTGTGGAAAGAGCGGTACGGTCAATTTACAGCGAGTCGGTTCTATGGTTCGGGATATTGGGGAACCTTGTCTCCATCAATCGCCTATAAAGGTTGTTACTGTAAGACTCCAAACATGCTCCTTTTTTATTTGCTTATACTGTTTTGTTCTTAAAAGGTTTTAATGCGTCTTCGGTGATGTTTAAACCTGCAAATGAGGATACCGAGTCTTACTACAAAATCCCAGTTACCAGCTTTCTTTCTGTTTATTGTTGTTTATGACCCGGCCGGCTTATGAGCCTGTATCTGTCTTTTTAAATTTGTGATTTGTGCAGATTAACAAAAAGCTTAAACCGGAGAAGTGGCAAACGACATTTGATAGTGATGGAAAGGTTTTTGGTTTTCAGAAAGCACTGAAATTGATTATGTTAGGGGTAAGGTTTTATTTATTTTATACTTTTTCCTTTTTTATTTCTTTTATCTTTTCTGCATCCTTTTCACATTCAAATGTTTGTCATTTAAAAAGGGATTCTATCTTTTTATTATTCTTGCTGATATCTTTTTCCAACATGTCTACAAAGCAACTCATTGCATTCTACATATATGCCGTAACGTAATGTTTTCTTTTTATATGTCTGGCAGGGGATAGATCCGTCAATAAGACCTGAAGTGTGGGAATTTCTTCTAGGCTGTTATACTTTAAGCAGTACTGCAGATTACAGGAGAAAATTAAGGACTGCAAGGAGGTATTACCCTTTCGTACTACGCTGTTTTGTGCATCCCTTTTTAACTGGTTTGATTGTAAGATTTTATGAACAGACAATTTATATTTGATATAATAACTGCTAGATGAAAATTTCACATGCAGGGAACGGTACAGAGACCTTATTAAGCAATGCCAGTCAATGCACTCCAGCATAGGTACTGGTTCCTTAGCCTATGTTGTGGGGAACAAGGTTATGGATATGAGAACAACAGCTAAAGATGGCGAAGAACGAAAAGCTGAAGTAAAACTCGGACAAGATTCTAGTGTTGTTTCTGACAGATTAGAATCTATCTCTAATTGTTCTGATTGCGCGTCATGTGATGAATCATATACTCCATACAACGGCAATTATTCAAAATCGAGAAGTGAAGGGGATGGATCAGAATGCAGAAGTTCAAGTTATTATGATTTCCCACCTTTACCAGTTACAAATTTATTTGGTAATAACGGTATAAATGATAAGAATGAATGTGAATCAAATGAAGAAAGGCATTCTACAAGGCGCAAGCTGAGATTTGAAGATGATCATGTGTACGATTTCCAAATTAATAACAATGTAGATCTAGTAATGGATGTTTCTACATCTAATAATTCTACATGTAATGACAACTCCAGAAGCGAAGTGCCTAGATCTAGTAATTTGGAATATGAAATAGAAAATGTTGAAATACAAAGGAAGAAAGATGCAACTGAAATCCTGGTTGGAAGTCCGGTCCGGGTGGCGACTCATGGAAGAACTCGAAGTCAAGGTCAAGACAGAGTATCTGAGTGGCTTTGGACACTTCACCAAATAGGTAGGGTTTACTATTTCACCAATATTGAGGAAAATTTGAAGTTTCTTACTTGCCTAGATTTTGTTCTCTCTAAGGTGGCAAAATAGTCGGGTCGGGCCAAAACAGGTGGTTCTTTGGTACAGGTCAAAACAAGTTGGACTGGGTGGGGTTCAAAACACTTGGTACATTTTTTTAGATTTCTACAAGTAGTTATTGTGTGATTGTGTCAATAGTCAGATATCATTATAGAAGTTATACTATAATTTTTTTCTGATGAATAGATATATTTTTTTAATAAAATGGTTATCAGGTTTAATGCATTAATAGTACGCCTTGGGCTACTTCGATCGTCCCCTTTTAAATTTTTATTTGACCTATTTAACCTCATTAAGATAAAAATATCCCGAATTAACTCATTCATATGTCAATGGATTGAAATTATGACATCTAGTTTCTCAAATCTAAAAGGTAGTTATTGTTTCTTTTGTCCAGTTGTTGATGTTGTTAGAACTGACAGTCATCTGGAATTCTATGAGAACACACAAAACTTAGCACGAATGTCAGATATTCTTGCTGTTTATGCCTGGGTTGATCCTGCAACAGGATATTGTCAAGGTAGTTTTGACTTTTTCGTCTCATTTTTTTCATTTGTTGTTTTTGTTGAACTATGAACTTAATTCGACTCTGATTGCAGGTATGAGTGATTTGTTATCTCCTTTTATTGTACTCTTCGAGGATAATGCTGATGCTTTTTGGTGTTTTGAGATGTTTTTAAGAAGAATGGTATTCCTGAACTTAAATTTATTTAAAAATTATTATTCTTTTGTGTGTGTATACCATGTTCACTAATATTTCTATATTTTTTTTGAATTTCCCCTATCAAGCGTGAAAATTTTCAAATGGAAGGAACAACGGGTGTGATGAAGCAATTAGAAGCACTTTGGCATATATTAGAACATGTAGACAGAGAAATGTTCACTCACTTATCACAAATAGGTGCTGAAAGCCTTCATTTTGCCTTCCGTATGCTTCTAGTACTTTTCCGCCGGGAGTTATCTTTCAGTGAGGCACTATGCATGTGGGAGGTATGTATTCTTCTTAGTTGAAATTCTTAACATGTAGATTTTTAATCTTGCAAATTACTAACTTTGCCTTTTGTTGTCAACAGATGATGTGGGCTGCTGATTTCGATGAATCCTTAGCTCTAAATCTGGAGAATAGCTGTCCTGAACTTCTGGTCCTACAGATCCCTAGGGAGTCAACTAAAGTCACAGGAAAGGAAATTATTGAGAATGAAAATGTTAGTCCAAACGGTGGGCCAGAAGTGAAAAATGGAAATTTAGAACACTCAAGTTCTGAAACTAATGGAATAAAACCTACACTAAGCCATCCGTTTTGTGGCCTAACAAAAAGTTTGTGGTCAAAAAATGACCATTTTCAGATATGCACTATTATATCATCAACGAGAAATGGTGACGATGAATTGCCAATCTTTTGCGTAGCAGCAATTCTTATTTTGAATCGCCAGAAAATTATGAAAGGCACTCGTTCAATTGATGATTTGATAAAGGTAAGTGGATTAACTTTACTTCTTATCTACAAAATCCATATCAATTTCAACATGCTTCTTGTTCTTTGTTTTTTATTTCTGATAAAAGGTCAATTATACTTGGTTTCTTCACTCTCCGTATGTTATAACACATGATATGGGGTACTTATTTGATTTTGGTTAATTTATGATGCAGATATTCAATGATAATATGCTGAAGATTAGGGTTAAGAGATGCATACGTACAGCCATTAAACTACGAAAGAAATACTTTTACAAGGTTTAGGAATATTACAACTTTCATCTTTTTATTACTATTTTATGCTTATTTTATTTCTGGTTCATATCGCAGCTATAATCATGTTAGATCTTGCATACTCAACTCGTTAGGTTTTTTTTTTATTTTTTTGTTTAAAAGATTTACTTTTGATGAATTGGGCCTGCAATTTTACTTTGATGCCTTGCTTCCTTTTCTTTTTTCATCTCTGATTTAGAAGTACACATGCCCCTTTTAATGTTACCTTTTTAATTAATATTTTAATTCAGATGATCAAGAATCGTAGCCAGTAGTTTCATATACTTCAAGTTGCTTCAGATGCCGATCTGCCATCCATCTTTGAATTCTTTTTTGAGTTGCATAGCAGGAGATTTTACCTTTTTATATTGGATGATTGCATAACAAGGTGCTTATGCCATTTGAACAGTCATCAACTTCTGTCAAGGTACTTGCTGTACTGTTATTCATAAATTTCTGAAATCTATGGTATTTGTTGAACATTTTCATTTGCCTGAAATTTTCTCTATAATCTCTTTTGAATAATGCGATATTAAGAGCTATGGTTTCCAGTCTGAACCATTTTTCAGTATGATATCTGAATTTCAAAACATTAAGGGGACATGTTCTAAACTGGGTGTGTGCAGAACAGTTTGCAGTGTTTCAACAATATTAAAATATCTGTTATAGGTTATTGAGCATCATCATTTGATAATTTGTCTTCCATGTGTTGCGTGTCATAAGCTATGTCATTTACACTGAAGGGTTTTGTTACACCAAGCTGTAACTTACTGTCATCTTTTTGTCATTGTATTTAAGAAAAAATGTTAATTGTTCTCCGTTGTATGTATATGTAAACATGTTACATACTTTATGTAACTTGCACACTGTTACACCATCAAAAAAACTATAGAATGACTTCTTTTAGATCTTTGTATATTGAGCAACATTTGAATTAGGAATCTTTATAGTAATGTAGCTTGTTATGTAGTTTGCATGGTGTTTAACATATTATTAAGATTAGCATATAATCTGCTAAAACTGATTAAATTTCTTGTTCAGTAACCGTGCCTCCCAAAAACATGCTTGAAAGTCGTATGCAACTGTGTTTCTAACTCGTCATAGTGCTTGCTGACTCATGTTTGAAGAAGTGATGTAGAAGTGGTAAACTGGGTCGATCAGGCGGGTCGGGTATTGGGTCACAATGGGTAGTTTTCTAGTGCGAGTCAAAACGGGTTAGGTTGGATTGGACCAACCCTTAACCCTAAACAGCATGATTACAAAATGGCATTGTTACTAGTAATGTGATTCATGAGTTTTTTATGCATTCGAATATATGTCAGATGACTTTCATCCCGTGTGACCCATTTGACCTGTTTTAGATGCTGTCTTTTGAGTGTGACCCATTTGACCTGTTTTAGATGCTGTCTTTTGAATCATTCTTTCAGGATTGTGAATTTGAGCTTGGAAATGCTATCTTGACAGAAGCTGACCATGGTTACACTTGCAGGTCTGAGCACAATTTATATATTTTTTTTCTGACATGTTGTACACTGTTCAACATTTTTAAAAAAATATTTGAAGGGGGTGGGGACTTATAATCTGAGGCAGTTATAGAAGGTTTATTGCTTAGGTCACATACAACTTGTAAACTTAGAATTAAAGAATACATTACAATATACGTTTCAACAAAGGAATACTGATTAGAATAATTATTTGATGAATTATAATCCAACTGTTTATTAGCATTAAAAAACAAAAACAAAATGACCACATTCAGTCTACTTGTTGACCATATGGCAATCAAGTCGAATCGACGAATCTGACCCTTGGTCCTAGTCAAACACCTTGATCCCACCCCACCCATCCGTTTTTGAACGGCCAACTAAATATCACTTGAACCCGTCGCCCGAAGGCCCATTGCGGTAAAACCCTTATGGATCGGATTCGAACTTGAGACCAAATGGCCTCAAGCTTTTATCTTCATTTCCCCATACCACTCCACCAAATGGTGGGCAAATTCATCGGATAGATCACATGTGTCACCATCATAAGAAAGCTGTTGGTCAACTTAGTAAGAGTTGGTGAATTTAAGGACTTGGGTCGGTCTAGTCTTACTTTTGGAGGACGTTCCTTGTGCATGGGTGCGGAACCAGGGGAGGGCCAAGAGGGTCCACTGACCCCTTGTCATCGAAACTTGGTTTTTCTACATGTAAAGCCGACTTTTAGAAAGAAAGAAAAAGAGTTTGACTACTTGGTTACAATCGGTCGAGAATAAAACCTTACGATGACCCCAAGTAACCCAATTGGTTCGACCGTGGAGTCCGGTTTTCTGTTGAAATTGTATATTGGTCAAGATTCGCCCATTGTATGTGTTCCTAAAAGTGCCCACAAAAAGCTTTAAACGCAATCTTTGTATAAGCGTTGATGATAAGCTACGTTCAAATCCATTTGTCTTTTAACTATCATTAATTAAGTTCTGGGCTGTAACTATAATTAATAATGATCAAGTGTTTTAATTAATAAAAGCTTTTCTTTTTTTTAAATCACTATTCTACTTTGGTTATCATGTGCAATGCACATGATGGAATCTTTTATGTATATGCTATATATGTCCTGACTTTTCTATTTGTAGTCAATCATCTTTTTCCTCAACTTCCATATCATGTTAAGCATCTTTATGCAACTAAATACTAAAAAATAGAGATTAAAAAACGAACAATGTTCTAGCATATGTCATAACACTGTGAAAATCTTTTGAAAGGAAATGAGTTATTACCATGCCCTTTTTTATGATTTCTATAAAGAATGATTTATAAACATATATCAAACAATTTTATTTTATTTTATTTTTTAATTTTTTTTTTGTGTGAAGTGTTTTCTTTTATGTATAAATCGTTGACCCCTTCTAATTATTGATATCATGCTTGTTTTGATACTTGCTAAATATAAGTTTATCTCTAGGACTCTGTTTGTAAATCGGCATCCTTGTATTGATGGTCCAATTTCTATCGACTTGATTAGTTGTTTTTTCAATGACTTGTTCTTTTAAATTGTAAGCTCAACTAGGGGTACATACAAACTGTCGAAACCAATCGTACCATCCAAAAAAAAAAAAAAAAGTCAGCTGGTTCGGCAAGTTTAAAATATGTATGGTCTGGCTTTATAGGTTTGACGGTTTAGAACTTGAAACTAGTTGTGTAATCTAGACCGTTTTTTTAAATACTTATTGCTAAATTTTTTATTTTTAGAATATAAGGTTACGTGTACATGTATTGTCTTCGTGAATAATCATTACCATTTTTTTTCAATATGATACAAAAGTAGGTCTATTAAAAATAATTTTTATTTGTCTAAACCAACAAATTGAACCCTCGAACATATAAAACCATAAAAATTGACTGGTTAAGTTTGTATTTTTGCCAGTATCTTGGTTCGGCCCATATTTTTTTTCAAAATATGTTAAATTGAATCCTCAAAATGTATTTCTAATACTAATATCGATAAATTTTTTAACATTTCACACATAAGTGCATACATGTCATGTTAATGTGGACTTGATGTTTCTTTTTAAATACAAAATGTTGATATGAATAATTATTTTACTTCTTATAACGTCTATAATGTATTACATCATTAACATTATTATGTTCAGTACATTATTGTTGTTGATCTTTATGATTAGGTTTGAATGCTATCAACTACCATCTTGACCATCTCTAATCACAATTTCGCGTCAAAATATACCTTTTACCATGTTACCAATCACACATCTTCTCTGGTCACCCACAAGTCACCACCTTAACCTCTGCCGACAAAGTGCAAACCCTTGGTCCAAATCACATATCAAACATCAAATGTAATATGCTAATATCGAACACCTAACATATACACTCTTGGCTCAAATCCGAAACCAAAGTAGGGGTCGTGTGTTTCTTCATACTTTGTAATTCACTCCAATTCTAAATCCTTTACTCAACCAACCAAACACACTAAGAAATGGAATTCAAATTCTATTTCCATTGAATTTCCTAACCAATCGATCCCTTAATACTTAACATATTAAACATCAAATCACATAACTAGGTACTCGCAACATCAAAATCCCAACCAAAATTGCACCATAAATCACCCTAAACACACCAGTAACCATGCTTATTTTTATGTACGTCTTCATACATACGTTTTCAAGTTAGATTTACGTTTTAACGTCACCACAACAATGAAAATTACTACTTCCCTTTACTTCATACATACATTCTGGGGGTGTGACATCACATTTTAGGGTATGTGGCAGCCTCCTATTGGTAAGTAATGTGGGCCAGGGTGTATGAATCCTAAATAGGGGGTGTATGAATCCTAATTACCTTATCTCTTCCCCTCTAACACGCACATTGAGGTGCATAGGTGGTAAAGGTGTTTGTCCCCTCTAACACGCACATAGAGGTGCATAGGTGGTAAAGGTGTTTGGATTTAGGAGGTCGGGAGTTCTAAGAGGCATAAAAAAGAGCTTATTGATCAAGATAACGGATTTTATCATGTATATATATACTAGGAGGCTATTCTGCATACATTAACACACAACTTAAGTGTGTGTACAGGACTATAACTAATGGTGATTTTAGACCCTGGTCTTCTTCCTTAGGATACAACCTCTCCCCTGAACCTCCCCTCACCATCATCGTCCCCCTTCCCTGAACCTCTCCTCCACCCTGAACCCAACCGTTCCCAACCTCACCATCATCTGAACCATACATCTCCTTCATCTTACCTTCTCTTCCACCGCCTCCAACCGAATCTCCTCCCCTTACCTGAAACCAACCGTCTCCATCCTCTTCAGCTTCTGAACCGCACATACTTTCCAACCAGGAACTGCCGCCGTAGTGATCCCCCCTCCTAAAACCACCGAACCTAACCTTCTCGTCCACCGAGTCTACAGAACTCAACCCCTGCAACGGTCAGAATTCAAATCCCATTCGCCCCTCAGTTCCCCCTCCATTCCAATCGCACCCTTCCTAGCTCTTTCCAAGCCTAATCGCCCATCCTGTTCGTTATCTCGAGCCAATCGCCCCTAACCCTACACCCTAATCGCCTGCTCTATTCTAATCGCCTACCCTCCCTTCACCTCCTAATCGCCTACCTGTTAGAGTTTTCTTCATCATAACAATCGTTGTATTCTTATAATTATAATATATATTAAGTTGTATGTCTTTCTTTTGAGTTGAAAAAGTTATCCATCAAGCTAATAGGAAAAAAAATATAAAATATAATAAAAAACACCTTTGCAATCTCGTCGTAAAATAGGAGAGGAGGGAGACGAGAGGACTACCATCAACGGAACACTAGATCGGAACGTAACCTGGGGCCAATAACAACATTTTTCGTGGCGAATCTACCTGGAGGTGTGTCGAGTACATTATTGTGGAAAGTATTTGAACCATATGGATTCATCAAAGACGCATATGTGGCGAAGAAAAGGGATTCAAGGGGGAACTTCTTTGGTTTTGTAAGGTATGAGAAGGTGCAAAATGTGAAGGAACTTTTGACTAGACTGAATATGGTCAAGGTTTATCAGGCTAAGGTGTCGGTGTTCATTGCTAAGTATGATCGAAATCATGAACGGTTTGATAACCAAACTACTTGGGGTGGGGATAATCAATAGAAGATGAATGAAAATACTAAGAAGCCACCGGAACAACATCCACAAAAGAAAACCAATGAAGCCTATGTTCCAACGAATGTGGTAAACGAATATTCGTTCAGGAATGCGGTGACGGGGGACAAAAGCAATATGTCTTCTTCAAGGAAGGTCGTTAGAATTGAAGATAGGGCTGCGTTGTACCCAAGCCATTGTATGATGAGGTCCGTTATCGGCGAACTTAAGAGTCTTTCGGAGATCAAGAATTTGAAGGTTTTACTCACTGCGAAAGGTTGGATGGAATGCCCAGTTAGCTACATCGGGGGTCTCAATGTCTTGATAGTGTTCAGAGACAAACGATCAGCCTTGGCGTTTATTGGAAACGACAATCCAGTGTGGGGTGATATACTATCGTCTGCTATGCTTTGGGAAGGCCAATTCCTAGAGTTGGAGAGATTAGCATGGTTAAAGATTGTTGGGGTTCCACTCCAATTGAGAGACAACAAAGTATTTGTGACATCCGTCACCCTCGTCTTTTGTCAAATTACAAAAGTAGCCCTTCAAATATTTTCGTTATAGTCCCTATAAGTTCGTCGTTTTCAAAATTTAATTCTAGAGCGAACTAAAGTTTTGGTTATTTATATTTGTTACGAATCGGGTATAAGTTTTAATCAAAGTTGTATGTTGAAACGTATTCGTAAAAGACTTTATAAAAAAAATTAGTTTTATAAAACTTTAAAAACATTTTTGGTTAAATTACATTAACTTGGTTAATGTGTTGTAAAGGAGAAAACTAACTAAACTAGAATAAAACTAACTAAGTTAAATTAGAGGGACTAGTTTTGCAAATCTTTAAAAGTTTTAAACAAACACCTCCTTCCCTCCCACCCACTAGATTTCCAGCCATAGATTCCGGCAATCGGAATCTTTTTCCGGCGACCTTAACTCCGGCGAGCATGCTACTAATGACCGTTAACTCGTTTTTAATCATTAACAAACGTTTTTTTAGTCTGTTTCTAGTCGGATTCAATCATTTAAATGTCCCGTTATTTAGTTTTAATGTAATAAATCGCGTAATCAAAGTGTAACAGCCGGACATTAATTGTTCATCGCCAAAAACGTTTTCGGACGCTACCTATACATAACCGACTGTCCCAAATCTTTGATGCACTTCAGAGCATCCTAAACCCACATTTAACTCGTCCGGTTCACGTCCAGAAGCCTTGGAAAGTCGGCCCCATGTTCGCGGCCGTGGAACCTTCGATTTTGAGTCAGATCGTGTTGTAAGTTGTAGTATTCTGTTGCTGTTTTGATTGTTAGTGGATTCCGATCAATAGCCCCTTATTAGCGAGCATAAATCGTATCAGATTTGGGTTATTGAATCGGGTCTTAGGGTGAGGGTTCATACTAGTGTTTTGGGGAAGAAGATGAACTAGGAACATATATATAAATATAATCTGCTTCCAATTTTATAAACAAACATGATATGTGGTCTAGTGGTTAAGGCATAGATAAAGAAGTTGATGGTCCCAGGTTCGAGTCCTTCAAAGGACAATGTTTTGTCATTTTCTTTTTTGGTTGTTTAGTTTTAATACATATATTCTTTTTTTTTTTTTTTTACATAAACATTAAATTCATACAAGACTTATAATATTCATAATAAATCCGTCTTTTGCCCAAAAATTATAAAAATTTAGGAGTAGTATCTTGACACCATAAAGAAAATTACCACATTTTTATTTTCTGGAAAATGTTTTATTTTTATATTTTTATTGAATTAACTTGTGTTAATCATATTTAATTGATAAAAAATTCATTTTTAATGATTTTAATCTCAAACTTTTTGAGTAATTATTTCTCATTATCATGAGCTGAAATAAAAATTATTGGTACATAAAACACTTATTTTTATTGATTTTCCAAATTTTAATCATTTAAACATGATTTAATCTCATTAAATCAGTTTAAATATAAATAAGTTTATAAAAATTATGGTAAAATTATGTTCATTACTTTACATCAGAAATCATCCATTTTCTATAAAAATAGCATTCTTGGATCATGTCTTGAATTATTAGCCTTATTTATGATTAATTAGACGTAATTAAATATTTATTTATTTATACAATTTAAACATCTATTTTATAAATGTTTTTCTTATAAAATAGAAATACTCGTATGGTTTAATGTTTTAATTATTTTTTTGTTGAATCGTTGTGTAACACAAAAATTAATTATTTATATATTTATGATTATCGTATTATTTTAATTTAGTTAAAGTAACTAACTAAATTATTTTGTCTTAATTATTCAAACATATTGTTATCTAAATATTTAATTGGTAATAATTATATTACTTAAATCATATTACAAACTTTGGTATATTATTTTTAATATACAACTTTTACATTAATTCGACAAATCATAAAACCTCTAATTCCCCAAATCGACTTAGCAAACCCTAATGCCTTAGACCCTAGATACCTTAGACTTTGTAGACTTTACCTTACTAGTATTCATATACGTTATAGGTTGAATTCCTCGGAATTCTCACTACTTAGCTCACAACCGCTTAAGTGGATTTTGATCGCTTTCGCAAACTGTGAGTATATCTTTCCCCTTTTTACTGTTTTACTACTTTGGGGTGACTCATGTACCTATATATTAATCAAGTTTCAATTTCTTATACTTAATGCAATTCTCATGTGTGTTTGCTTTATGTTAATTGGTGTGTCTATGACTTGTCAAAATCATTAACCGCTGGGCGGCCTAGCTTTTCAATGAATAGTACTATGGTATACCCCTTGAGACTCTGTTGAGAGAATCTTGGTCATTGTCTTGTTAATTCATTATTCAGTTGGTTAGTCATGTGTTAGTCATTATTCTTCAGGTTTGGTTTTGAACGGATATTACTTATTACATAATTACAAATGGTACCGCACATGAATTGCTAAACACTTTTCTACTATATTTATTTAAACAGGGTATGCTCACCAATACAATTTTTGTATTGACCAAAATATTTTGTACATGTTTCAGGTTGTTTTGAGATGCATCCTTTAAGCTTTCGGATCTATATTTAGATTTTGATTCATTGTATTTCAATTTAGTTGACAGTTAGTATCATTGTATTTCATTTCAATGTAATAAATTATTTAATCAATGAATTCAAATTTACACTTTAGTCCATGTGCTATTGAACAATCGTCACTACGTGACACCTCGATGTTTCCGCCATCGGTTGGGGTGTTACAGATTGGTATCAGAGCCATGGTTATAGGGAATTAGGTTATTAGAATGCCTTTTAGCCTAGACTATAACTAAGTTTACTTTCACGAGTCCTCTCGTGTATATTTCTCTCGTTTCTTATATTTTCTTTCAAGATATTTACGCTATGATTTTCTCGTTATTCTTTCGATATTTTGCTTGGAGAAGAAGACGCTCGTATTTCACAAACGAAACGATATCATCAAGTTAGGAGTGGTATCCATACCTTGGTGATTAGTTTCACTCCCCTATATGTTATTTATCTTAGGAATATATCTTTGAGATAGGAGTGACATCCACACCTCAAAGAGTGATTCCTTCAAAACGAAACTTAACCACTAGGCTGGGAGTGATATCCTTAACTTAGTGATTGGTTTCATTCCACAATCGTTTTCAATTTTGAAATACATCTTTGAGTTAGGAGTGAAATCCACATCTCAAGGATCTATTTCTACATCTCGTTGATTATGAATTTTCTTAAATATTGGTAATCTATTACATACGCAAATTTTATCATTCACGTCATTTTAAATCTTGGTCTTTCAAAACACATTGGATTTACACATACTTCATAAAATGGTTTCATTTTGTATTTTATAAACTTGTAGTGCATATTTTATCAAATGTAAACCTTTTGTTTTCATATGACGTAACCAATATATGTTTTCGAAAGAAACTTGCAACTAATAATAAGCCTTATAACATTTTTCAAACTCGACTTCTCGTAAACACATGAAAATGTGTATTTACGAAGATTTTGCAAATGAACCTGTTTTGAATCTAAAACACACTTCGATTTCAAAAAATTTATTCTCATGCATCACTACTATTCTTTCAACAATATCATAAAATCGAGTAAACTGCGAAAAATTTACCTTTTACACTTATACTTTTTCAGTTGCAAAACTTTTGGTTTAACAAAACAATGGAAACATCTTTTTACCAGAATGTTGCTAAATGTCTTTTATAGTATAACACATATATGTAAAATTACTAGATTTTAACTCACATGCCAGTAGGCTATACACCCGTTCCGTGCACATTCATTTACCGCAAATTTCATTATTTTAATCTTGCACCATTTTTATTCATAGTTATTTCTAAACACGTCATTTGTGATTATTTTCACATTGCCTATTTGCATTAGTTCAACTCGTTTACTTTCAATTTGTGCAATTGTGCGATTTATTCGATTTATGTTATACGATTCTTTCAGCCGAAATTATATGCTATACTTATATACTTACTTGAACGCATATTTGGTATGCACATTTTCTTTTCTGTTTTGAGCAAAACCCTGTTATACTTTACATTATTTTTGTTCATCATCATGGCCAACGAACAAACTAGTTGATAACTCGTATGAGATCTAAGCCAGTGCCCAAGTACGACTCGGATTAGAGTATTTCTTTAATCCGAGGGGAACGATGTAAATCTCAGAGTCTATCAATATGAGTGTTTTAAAGCCAACGATGTAAACAGAAACTACCGGTTAAGGGAAAACCCGGAAGGGAAGAACCTCTAACCATGACTTGATTGAACATAATTTCATTACAGTGACTATTACATATTGGTTGCACACATTTGTTTCTAGTATTACTTAGGATAGGGTTATGGAAAAACATAACACCCAAGTGTAAGGTAAATCGATGATTACGGTCCGGAACGCAATCATAGGCTTACAGGTACATGAGGGTGGTGTGTGATTCTAATTAGGCTGTTGGTAGACAATCAGTACGAGTCCAAAGTATCGGGAGTGTGGTGGGTCAGCTGTGGTACACCCTATATATAAGCATAAACGATACTGCGGGAACGGACTAGGAGTCTAACCAAGAACCGACCCGTTACCCATTACTACCTCTTCATTAGATGGTTGACTAATAGCTAGTATTTTCGATAGGAACGTTCTTACACGAGCTCTAATTCGCCTTTCTAGAGTCTTTCCCTTATATACTCTTACACCCTCGATTATTTGGATACTTGCTGCATACTCTAACAACATTAGTTAGAAACTTTTCTAAAGTAGGGGAGACTACCTTCATCAGTGCCTTTTCCCTCCCCGTTTCACATTCCCAAAACCTTTCTCACTTAAACTCTCAACTTTCTAACTTTGGGTCAACTATCAAAAATTTTGAAACTTTAATTTTGGGTACTAGACAACTATCTTAAATTTTGTCGAATCATAAATGAGGGAAATTTTTTGGCTTTTACAACGCCTTGATTTCATAGTAGCCTCCACTTGAAAGAAATTTCGAGACGAAATTTTCTAAAGTAGGGGAGACTGTGACATCCGTCACCCTCGTCTTTTGTCAAATTACAAAAGTAGCCCTTCAAATATTTTCGTTATAGTCCCTATAAGTTCGTCGTTTTCAAAATTTAATTCTAGAGCGAACTAAAGTTTTGGTTATTTATATTTGTTACGAATCGGGTATAAGTTTTAATCAAAGTTGTATGTTGAAACGTATTCGTAAAAGACTTTATAAAAAAAATTAGTTTTATAAAACTTTAAAAACATTTTTGGTTAAATTACATTAACTTGGTTAATGTGTTGTAAAGGAGAAAACTAACTAAACTAGAATAAAACTAACTAAGTTAAATTAGAGGGACTAGTTTTGCAAATCTTTAAAAGTTTTAAACAAACACCTCCTTCCCTCCCACCCACTAGATTTCCAGCCATAGATTCCGGCAATCGGAATCTTTTTCCGGCGACCTTAACTCCGGCGAGCATGCTACTAATGACCGTTAACTCGTTTTTAATCATTAACAAACGTTTTTTTAGTCTGTTTCTAGTCGGATTCAATCATTTAAATGTCCCGTTATTTAGTTTTAATGTAATAAATCGCGTAATCAAAGTGTAACAGCCGGACATTAATTGTTCATCGCCAAAAACGTTTTCGGACGCTACCTATACATAACCGACTGTCCCAAATCTTTGATGCACTTCAGAGCATCCTAAACCCACATTTAACTCGTCCGGTTCACGTCCAGAAGCCTTGGAAAGTCGGCCCCATGTTCGCGGCCGTGGAACCTTCGATTTTGAGTCAGATCGTGTTGTAAGTTGTAGTATTCTGTTGCTGTTTTGATTGTTAGTGGATTCCGATCAATAGCCCCTTATTAGCGAGCATAAATCGTATCAGATTTGGGTTATTGAATCGGGTCTTAGGGTTAGGGTTCATACTAGTGTTTTGGGGAAGAAGATGAACTAGGAACATATATATAAATATAATCTGCTTCCAATTTTATAAACAAACATGATATGTGGTCTAGTGGTTAAGGCATAGATAAAGAAGTTGATGGTCCCAGGTTCGAGTCCTTCAAAGGACAATGTTTTGTCATTTTCTTTTTTGGTTGTTTAGTTTTAATACATATATTCTTTTTTTTTTTTTTTACATAAACATTAAATTCATACAAGACTTATAATATTCATAATAAATCCGTCTTTTGCCCAAAAATTATAAAAATTTAGGAGTAGTATCTTGACACCATAAAGAAAATTACCACATTTTTATTTTCTGGAAAATGTTTTATTTTTATATTTTTATTGAATTAACTTGTGTTAATCATATTTAATTGATAAAAAATTCATTTTTAATGATTTTAATCTCAAACTTTTTGAGTAATTATTTCTCATTATCATGAGCTGAAATAAAAATTATTGGTACATAAAACACTTATTTTTATTGATTTTCCAAATTTTAATCATTTAAACATGATTTAATCTCATTAAATCAGTTTAAATATAAATAAGTTTATAAAAATTATGGTAAAATTGTGTTCATTACTTTACATCAGAAATCATCCATTTTCTATAAAAATAGCATTCTTGGATCATGTCTTGAATTATTAGCCTTATTTATGATTAATTAGACGTAATTAAATATTTATTTATTTATACAATTTAAACATCTATTTTATAAATGTTTTTCTTATAAAATAGAAATACTCGTATGGTTTAATGTTTCAATTATTTTTTTGTTGAATCGTTGTGTAACACAAAAATTAATTATTTATATATTTATGATTATCGTATTATTTTAATTTAGTTAAAGTAACTAACTAAATTATTTTGTCTTAATTATTCAAACATATTGTTATCTAAATATTTAATTGGTAATAATTATATTACTTAAATCATATTACAAACTTTGGTATATTATTTTTAATATACAACTTTTACATTAATTCGACAAATCATAAAACCTCTAATTCCCCAAATCGACTTAGCAAACCCTAATGCCTTAGACCCTAGATACCTTAGACTTTGTAGACTTTACCTTACTAGTATTCATATACGTTATAGGTTGAATTCCTCGGAATTCTCACTACTTAGCTCACAACCGCTTAAGTGGATTTTGATCGCTTTCGCAAACTGTGAGTATATCTTTCCCCTTTTTACTGTTTTACTACTTTGGGGTGACTCATGTACCTATATATTAATCAAGTTTCAATTTCTTATACTTAATGCAATTCTCATGTGTGTTTGCTTTATGTTAATTGGTGTGTCTATGACTTGTCAAAATCATTAACCGCTGGGCGGCCTAGCTTTTCAATGAATAGTACTATGGTATACCCCTTGAGACTCTGTTGAGAGAATCTTGGTCATTGTCTTGTTAATTCATTATTCAGTTGGTTAGTCATGTGTTAGTTATTATTCTTCAGGTTTGGTTTTGAACGGATATTACTTATTACATAATTGCAAATGGTACCGCACATGAATTGCTAAACACTTTTCTACTATATTTATTTAAACAGGGTATGCTCACCAATACAATTTTTGTATTGACCAAAATATTTTGTACATGTTTCAGGTTGTTTTGAGATGCATCCTTTAAGCTTTCGGATCTATATTTAGATTTTGATTCATTGTATTTCAATTTAGTTGACAGTTAGTATCATTGTATTTCATTTCAATGTAATAAATTATTTAATCAATGAATTCAAATTTACACTTTAGTCCATGTGCTATTGAACAATCGTCACTACGTGACACCTCGATGTTTCCGCCATCGGTTGGGGTGTTACAGTATTCGACAAGATTGGAGCTCAGTTTGGAAGAATAACTCAAAGCTCTTCTTTCACTTGGGAGGCTGTGGATAATGCTACTGGTGATTGTTGCGTGGTGGTTAATGCATCGTCCAGGATCGATGAAGAGATTGAGGTTGTGTGGGAGGGTAACCAGTTCCTTGTTTGGGTTGTTGAAGATTGGTCGGGCGGTTCACTGCAGGCTATCGATCAGATTAGGTCCGAAGTTGCACCAGAGGAGGTAAGTTTTGGGGGTCCGTTAATGGGGAGGAGGATATGGAGGATGTGGAGTTCCTTCCAAACCAATCGCCGGGGGAGAATCAGTCGGATGGCAATGAACAGTCGGATCAGGAAGCTGAAGAGACTCAAGCGGATGGTATGCATGGGAATTCAAACATGGACGTGCATGGCATTGGTGTGGAATTGGGTGGAAATTCGGGTCCACTTTTATTGGAGTATGGAAATATCGAGGACTGTAATAATAATAATAATAATAATAATATAAACTATAATGATAATAACATTTCTGTGGACAAAAATAAGAATGCGGTTGGTCTTCCTATACATAATAATAATACTATCAGTTCTATTGGTGGGGTAACACAAACAGAAGGTGGGCCTGGTCACGTGAATTCTGGGCCGGTCATGGACTCTGATTTAATTTCTGGGCAGCCTAATTCAGTTAGGACCAAGAAGAGGGATAGGTCTTTGAGGAGCCCTGAGGAAATGTTAGGCAATGAAAAGATGAGTAAAGTTTCTTCCTCTCCTGTGGGTTTCCCAGACTTGAACAAATCGGTGAGCTGTCATTTTGAGTCGGTTGGGGTACTTAACAATGATGAAGTAGAACTTGGGGGGTCGATTGGTTTGGTTGTTTATGCTTCTCGTTCTGATGGTCTTCACGGGGATAAAGAAGATACAGTTCTGCCGAATGGTGAGGAACAGGAAAAGAATCAAGGTGCAAACGGTGAGAATAAAGAACACTCTGTTGGGGCTGAGGTTGATTTAACAATTAGAGTCAGGGCTTTGGTAGGGATTCAATTAGGAGGGTTCGAGAATAATATCAGGGAATTGGCCGATGGTAATGGTGACTATGTCGAAGCACAATGAATATTATGTCGATTAATATCCGGGGGGTAAGAAATCCAAGGAAGACATCTTTGATTAAAGGTTTAAAGTCTAGCTATGGTATTCAGTTTCTCGCTGTTCAGGAAACCAAACTCGAAAGTAAGTCCTTTTTTAACTATAATTCACTTTGGGGCAACTCTGTGTATCAATCTGACCAGGTATGGTCAGAGGGTAGATCTGGGGGTTTACTATGTTTATGGAATCCAGCGGTTTTCCAGCAGATTGGCGTAAAAAAAGATAGACAATTCATGGTTGTGTATGGGGTCTTGGTGTCTACTGGGGATAGAATTAATATAGTAAATGTTTATGCGTCTAATGAAGCGGCGAGACGGAGAGTCTTGTTGTAACACCCCAATCGATGGCGGAAACATCGGGATGTCACATATTGATGATTGTTTCAGTAACACATGGTATATATTTGAAATTTTAAATAACTTATTGATAACATAAATATCCAAATGAAAAGATGTCTAAAAATCCCAAAATACATAACATCCAATAAAAACAAATAACTTCATAGAATCCATCATGCATACTCTAAGCCTCAGCTTCATTGTTACCTGAAACATGTTAATTTTGAAAATATTTTTGGGTCAACAAAAGTTGGTGAGAGTTACATAGGTGTTGATAATTGAATAAAACTTATACAATTCAAGTGTCATGGCAAGTCTAGTCCATATGTGAAAACATACTATCAGGTAAATCGAGTGCATAATCAAACCTTGTGACTAGAATATTGTGGTCCATCCCATACGCTCATGGTTCACTCGATTATGTTATGAATTCGATAACAATCACCCACGCTACCTATGTAGGAGGTACACGTATCCGGGTGGGATTGTCAGTCCAATAGATCTCTCATTGTATACCGTCGGATGATCAATGTAGGGGCTCCCCATGGAGAAGAACTGGGGCGAATGAAACCTTTATCAAAAAGTTCCTGTAGTTGACTGGCAAGTTCTTGCATCTCAGAGGGTGCAAGACGATAAGGAACTTTGGCAACTGGATTTGCACCAGGAACAAGATCGATCCTAAATTCAACTTGTCGAGCAGGAGGCAAACCAGGTAAATCCTCTGGAAAGACTTCAGGATAGTCCCGAATGATCGGAATATCTTGGATACTCTTGCCCTTTTCTTTCTTTTCTATCACGTTAGCCAAGAAAGCCATATACCCCTTTTGTAAGTATTTTTGAGCAGTAGTACAAGACATGAGTTTAAGCTCACCACAAGGCTTCTCACCATAGATCTTCAAAATATCACCAGATTCGAGAGGAATGCGAATAACTTTCTCAAAGCATAGGATTTCAGCACGATGGGTTGACAACCAATCCATGCCTACTATGACATCAAAGCTTCCAAGATGCATAGGAATGAGATCGATAGAGAAAGTATGTTCATCAAGGTTCAACACACAGTTACGTATAATAGAATCGATCGAGATAGACTTCCCATTAGCTTCCTCTACCACTAAAGGTTCCTCTAGGTTAGTTTGGGGTAAGTTAAGTAAGGGTTCAAACTTTAGTGATACAAACAACTTATCAGCAGCTGAATCAAATAATATAGAAGCATAGTGGTTATTAACGAGAAACGTACCATTAACCACCTCATTGTTGTCGCGGGCCTGATTAGCATTGAGGTTGTATGCGCGACCACGAGCACCTTGGTTCTGGTTTTGATTGCGATTTTGGTTCTGGTTCTGGTTTTGGTTGCGATTGGGCAGGCATTGATATAGTGGTCTGGGCTACCACACTCGTAACACTGACCACGAGCAGGCCTATTGTTTTGTTGGTTGGGAGCTAGGGCATTTCTAGCTGGGTTATTTTGGGCAGCAGGGCCGTTAGCAGGAGGAGCTCGACAGATATTCGCAAGGTGTCCATACCTTTGACAATTAGTGCAAAAACGACATGGCACCTGAGCTGGGTGATGGTATTTACAAGTGTTGCACAAGGGGTGAGGTCCGGTGTATGGCTTCTTATTGGGTGCGGGGGTGGCAACCACTGTAAAGTTTCGGGCCTTACGTTTCTTGTTAACAGAGTGTTCAGTCTTAATCTCCTTAGCCGGCTCTGGTGTAGCTTTGTTCACATATTTCTTAGCACCTTTGCGAAATAGAGTACCATTCTTCACGTGATTATCAGTCAGTGTAGCTGCTAAACGTTTGGCTTCTTCCAAGGTGGCAGGATTCCTTCCCCATACCGTGTCCTGAATTTGCATAGGTAAACCACCGATATACTTCTCGATGGCTACTGATAGGGGAGTGACCTTATGAGGCAATAACCGACTGAGCTCATGGAAGCGGGTATTATAAGCAAGGTTTTCCCCGCTATCGTGAGCAAGGGTGTGGAACACGTCCTCCAATTTCTTGACCTCGTTACGTGGGCAAAACTCAGCTTTCATTATCTCCTTGACTTGATCCCAGGTCATAGCAAGTGCAACTTCAGCTCCGCGGGTGCGCTTTTCCTCATTCCACCAAGTGAGTGCTCGTTTGTGAAGAACACTCATAGCATAACGGACCTTAAAGTTATCGGGACACTCACTATTAATGAAGGTATTCTCAATACCCTCGAACCATTGTAGGAGACCAGTAGCTCCTTCATCCCCACTAAACTTAGGAGGGTTGCAGGTATTAAAGTGTTTGAGGGTGCAGACTGGGAGACCATTCCCGTTTCCATTCCGGTTCCCATTGTGATTTCCATTTCCATTTCCATTTCCATTGCCGTTTCTATTTCCATTGCCGTTTCCATTCATTTGGATGACTTGAGCCAGTAAGTTAGGAACCAGAGTTGCGATCTGTTGCGCCATTTGTTGGGAAATGATTGCAGCCAGTTGGGCATCACCTCCATTGTTGTGGTTAGTGTCGTGGTTATGGTTGTGGTTGCTGCTCCCTTCCTCATGATTCTCACCACTGTTAATGCGAGTGCTGCGACGTGGAGGCATGATCTGTAAGAGACACAATGAAATGAATGAGGTAATATAAGGAATATAATCATTTATCCATTAATTAAAACAAATAAACGAAAACGTTGACTTATCAAAGATTCTAGATTCTAATAACATAGTGAAGACATGATTTAGCCTATAAGTGAACACTCATCTCGAGAATTCCCAGGTAGGCATCCGGGTCCCTCGTCTGATTGGGATATATGCGCAATGCCAGCCTAGACAGAAGACTCAGAATACAGACGTTCTAAAAGATGTGTATAAAAGCGTCCTTAAATGAATTTTAAGGAGTGATAAGTTGTCAAATGGTGTTGCTTTGATGTTATTATGTATTTCAGGATTTGATGATTAAAGGAGGCAAATATGACGTTTTGGAGCTGCTCGGGCGAGATACGGAAGCATAAACGAGCTGGAAAATCAAAATCTAAGGTTGAAGGAGGTTTTGGCGTAGGATACGCCAAAACTGGCGTATCCTACGCCAATGGCGTAGGCAAGAACACAGCAGCTTGCGTAGGGCAGCAGACATCAGCTCAGGCAAATCTGACTTAGCGTAGGATACGCCAAAAGTGGCGTATCCTACGCCAAAAGTCAAAATGGTCAAAAAAACTTTCTTTTTCAAGTCAATGATCATCAAAAACATTTTAATGGCGAATTTATGACCCAAAACTGGTTTTTTGGCTGTTTTGATCTCTATCTTGATTATAAAAATCAACACCATTGAAGACATAGGATCACACAACATTCTCCAAGCTTAGTAACAATTCTTTGAAGATTGAAGAACCTCTTTTGAAGATGATGAACACCATAGCCATGCTTGGCTAAAAACACTTGTATTACACTAGGGATGTAAGTTCTTGATACCTAGGGCTTAAACATTTGGGTATTGTTTAAACTTTTGATTAATGTTTTTATGTACTTGAATTACTTGTGTTGATTAGTGATTAACCTTATGTTGAACTCATTTTTAGTTAATTGATCTTATGCCAATTTCTAAATGTTATGAACATGGTTCCTTGCATCAACACTACCATAGGATTGTATGTTCTAAATGATAAAGTATAGTTTAGTCCATTGTGAATGTTGATGAAACTTGATACCTAAGTTTATTGAATAATCAACCCGTTAGTACCAATTGCATTATCTTTGTTTATCCAATTATGCCCAATTGTTGAAAGCCCTAGTGTTCAATTGCCCAATCCTTAGTGTAATCATCTTTATCTTATTGTTTACAAGTATTGTTAATTATTTATTACAAAGTCATTTTAAGTTTCATATTAATCAACAAACTCTTCAACCAATTTCTAAATACCAAATTCATAAATTAGCATCTTCATAAAACAACAAATTCAAAGTTAACTAGGAAATACTCACTAACCACACGCTCCTTGGATTGATACCCTACTTACCCTATCTATTTAGGTTATTTAGGCTTTGTATGAACCGTGACGACCGGTTCATGACGTTCACCCTTCCAGATTGCACGTGTTCATTATTAAAATCTAGAACATCGACGAGATCTCAAGGTGGTTCAGGCTAAACCTGAGGATTTTGTCCTATTAATCTAAAGGTGGATCAGGATTGCAGCAGACGAACAAGAGCAGTCAACTTGTAAAGGCTTAGGGTTGTGTAAGGTGTAGGATAGGGATAAGAATAAGGAAGCAATTAGGGTTACAAGTAAGAGAAGCAAGTACTGTATTAATTTCCTAAGGTTATAGTCTAGATTATTTTTCTAATAACCTAATTCCCTATAACCAAGGCTATGATACCATTCTGTAACACCCCAACCGATGGCGGAAACATCGGGATGTCACGTATTGATGATTGTTTTAGTAGCACATGGTATATATTTGAAATTTTAAATAACTTATTGATAACATAAATATCCAAATGAAAAGATGTCTAAAAATCCCAAAATACATAACATCCAATAAAAACAAATAACTTCAAATAACTTCATAGAATCCATCATGCATACTCTAAGCCTCAGCTTCATTGTTACCTGAAACATGTTAATTTTGAAAATATTTTTGGGTCAACAAAAGTTGGTGAGAGGTACATAGGTTTTGATAATTGAATAAAACTTGTACAATTCAAGTGTCATAGCAAGTCTAGTCCATATGTGAAAACATACTATCAGGTAAATCGAGTGCATAATCAAACCTTGTGACTAGAATATTGTGGTCCATCCCATACGCTCATGGTTCACTTGATTATGTTATGAATTCAATAACAATCACCCACGCTACCTATGTAGGAGGTACACGTATCCGGGTGGGATTGTCAGTCCAATAGATCTATCATTGTATACCGTCGGCTGATCAATGTTAATGATTATGCTAGAATATTGTGCTTACCCTAGTCATGTTTAAGACATAATGCAACATAGAATAACACATAGACACTTTATTATTGAATTGTAGATAGAATGTTGTAACATGTTTCACCCCCAAAATAGTGAAATAGAAAAAGGGGCTACGTAAAACTCACCTTAGTGTTAGAATGATAACCCTTGTTATATAAGTAAATGTGGCTCGTGTGTATCCAAATATCACCCTATTTCAAGGTAATAAATAAGTGTTGGGGAAAACTTAATAAGTCTAAGTTTTCTAGTCTAAGATGTGATAGGGTTCCTAATTTGGGGATTAATAATTGATTATGATTAAATTTGAATAAATAAAGAAATAATTAATGAAAATGTTTTCTAGCCAATATTATCTAAAAGTAATTGAATTATATTGTAATAAACGTAAAAATAATTTTTATAAAATTATTTTCCTAATTAATGAATAGTTATATATTAATAATTATTTGACAAAATATAGAATTAATATTTAAAAATACTAAAAATTATAAATTTCAAATCAAAAATTTATATTTATGATCTAAATGGTTAATAATAATTTATGTGAAATTTTGATGCAAAAATAATGAAAAGCGAATTTGTTATGATTTATTTATGATTAAAATAGCAAAAATCGATTAAAAATATTAAATAAATGATTTTTCAGAAATAAAAATCATTTCTGGAATGTCTATTGTTTTATAAGTTTAGGATAATTTTTGTAGAATTTTATAAAATCGTTTTGATATTTTTATAGAATTTTATAATTATAATAGAATAAACTTGTAATATTTATTATATATATAATAAATAAAAGATTTTTGAAAAACAAAAAATTGTATGATAAACTTTTCTATTAGAACATCATAAAATAATTTTTGTAGAATTTATAAAGCAATTTTAGTATTTTTAAAACCATTTTTAAATATAATAGTGAATATATATATAAGTATAAAGGGTTAAAAAAAATGTTTGCATATGCTAGGGATCGAACCCGGGCCTCTGGCCGGTTCGATGTTTTATATCACAAGCCTAGACCATCTAGACTAGACCCTGAGAACAATTTATCTTGGTTTGAAATAATTATATAGGTTTTCTGTTTAACAAATAAATTGTTTTTAATCAAAAGAAAAGAAAAAGGGTGGGACGGGGGTCGAACCCAGGCCTGCGGCCGGTTCCCACGTCTTAGTCACAAGGTGGGTACCAACTGATCTGTGGATCAGTTGTTTCTGTTCGTTTAAATTATATATTCGTGTCTGCATGTTGTTTATCCCCAAAATTAAAATCGTATGGACCCTAGAATCATCAATAATCAAAACGAACGAGCAATAACCCGATTATTCATGGGGTTATTGCTGTCCTATGGCCGATAAACAAAACCAACAAAAAAAATTGAACTTACAAACTGATTTGATGACGAATTTGCCCGGTCAACCGTATAGTCAAAGGCGAACAATTGGAGATTAAAGTGAGATTTTTAGAGGAAATTGATAGTGGGGAAAGAGTTATCGGTGATTTGTGACTGAGATTGAGGGTTCAATTTATAGTGTAACACACGTGTGATTCGAATTGGAAAGTTGACTCGTGGTTAATTATAATTACGCGTATAGGTTTATTTCCAGTATGATTTGATGATAATTAAGCGTATGGAATACGCGTATTAGTCAACCAATCAACAATGTTTACCATAACAGGATTAAAAACGCGGTTTGGTAGGTTAATTATGGATGATAGGATCGCAGTTTGACTTCTTATAAGTCAACTGCACTTTTAAACATAATATAAATATATACACATCAGAGTTAAAACCAAGACAAAGCTGTAGACCAGCTGGTTATGTTATGTGCTTGTTTGAACCGGCCTTGGGCACGGGTTCGATTCCCGGCCCAGGCATGTATTTTTTTTGACAATAATTCCACTACTATATTAATAATATATATTTATAGTATGGTTCTAGGAGTCCAAACGTGTCACGAAATATTTTTAAAAGGTACGATAATGATAAAAATTCGACGTTTTATTAATAAATGTCATAACGTACATAGAAATAAATGCGAAATGTTACACTTGTGGGAAGAGCTACGGAGGGTGAAAAATGAATTGACGGGTCTTTGGGTTTTCCTTGGGGATTTTAATGAAGTTAGGGACCCATCCGAAAGAAGGAATTCTGAGTTCGTAGCTGTTGATGCGTCAAGATTCAATGACTTTATCCAGAGTTCGGACTTGTATGAGTACAACATGGGGGGTAGTAAGTTCACTTATATGTCAGATAATGGCGAGAAGTTAAGTAAATTAGATAGGTTCTTGGTGTCCCGGGATTTTTGGGATAGGTGGCCTGGCGCGGTTGTTACTGCATTATCTAAGTACGCTTCGGACCATAGCCCAATTACACTGTCGGTATCCCCTGCCGACTTTGGACATGTTCCATTTAGGTTCTTTAACTCTTGGCTGGAAATGAATGGTTTTTGTAACTTTGTGGTGGCACAAAGTAACTCATTTGCATTCTCGGGCCCACCTGACCTAAAACTGGCCATAAAACTCAAGTTTCTAAAAAATAAAATCAAAGATTGGGTTTGGGTGGAGAACGATAAAGTGGCGGCTGGAGTCAAAGAAAAAAAGAAGGAGTTTGAAAGGTTAGAAAAATTGGCGGAAAACAGAAACTTGGTGCAATTAGAGAAACAAGTATTGGAGGAATGTCGGGTTTTTTTGGCAGAGGCAGATAGAAAGAAAAACATGGATCTTCGCCAGAAGGCCCGAGTTAAATGGGCTAGTGATGGTGACGAGAACTCTAGTTATTTTCACGGGATCATAAACTCCAATTTGTCTAATAGTAGAATCAACGGTATTCTATTGGATGGAGTTTGGGTGGACAACCCGGTGGTCATTAAGGACGCTGCCTTCAACTTCTTTTCAGATAAATTCAAAGAACCTTTATCTACTCGTCCGGATTTCCTTTGTCCTAATCTGAGCAGTATTTCGGTGGAGGAGGCTGAATTATTAGTTGGTCCGTTCTCATTATTGGAGGTCAAAGAAGCCATTTGGTCTTGTGATGGTGATCGGGCCCCGGGCCCAGACGGGTTCAATTTCAAGTTCTTGAAAAGATTTTGGGGATGTTTTGAGTCGGATTTCATGAGTATGTTCGAGGAATTTCACAACACTGGTGCCCTGAATGCAGCTTGCTTACCGTCTTTTTTAGCTTTGATACCGAAGAAGAAGGACCCGATGGGTTTTGCTGATTTTAGGCCAATTAGTCTTGTGGGCTGCATTAACAAGATTATTTCTAAGGTGCTGGCTGAACGGTTGAAGAAGGTTATTTCGAAGCTCGTTGGGCCGGAGCAATCGACCTTCTTGACCGGTCGGAGCATTATGGACGGGCCTCTTTTAATTAATGAGTTGGTTGGGTGGATGCGCAAAATGAAAAGGGTCAGCTTCTTGTTCAAGGTGGACATTGATAAGGCGTACGATTCGGTGTCTTGGGGATTCTTGGATAACATTCTAGAACAGATGAGGTTTCCTAGGAAGTGGCGGGATTGGGTGGCTTCCATAATTTATAATGCTCGAGCTTCTGTCCTTATAAACGGGTCACCTTCACTGGAGTTTAAATGTTATCGTGGATTGCGACAAGGCGACCCGATCTCACCTTTCCTGTTTGTGCTAGTTATGGAGGCTTTATCGGGGTTTATGAGGAAAGCTTGTCAAGTTGGGTTATTTAGAGGTCTACATTGCGGTAATTCGGGTCTAGTTCTTTCACACCTAATGTATGCCGATGATGTTGTGTTTCTTGGAGAGTGGTCGTGGACAAACGCAATGAATTTGAGAAGAATACTACGGTGCTTTTATATGGTTTCGGGCCTCAAGGTGAATATGGAAAAATGTCATTTATTCGGCATTGGAGTGGATCAAACGGATATCAACAATATGGCGGCAATGCTTAATTCCAAGATTGGTTCGCTTCCGGTCAAGTACCTTGGGTTACAAGTGGGGGCTAATATGAACCTTTGTAAAAATTGGGATCCGGTAATAGACACGTTTCGCAAATGACTCTCAACTTAGAAGGCGAAAACACTCTCTTTTGGGGGTAGGGTGGTTCTCATCAAGTCGGTTCTTAACTCGTTACCAACATATTACTTTTCTCTCTACCGAGCTCCGGAGAAAGTTCTTGATACACTAGATAGATTGAGGTGGGTCTTCTTTTGGGGCGGTTCGGATGAGAAGGCGAAAATGAATTGGGTAGCGTGGGATAGCGTGGTGGTGGCACCCGAGTATGGTGGGCTTGGTCTTGGGTCGCTAAAGGAAGCAAATCTCGCACTTTTGGCAAAGTGGTGGTGGCGTTTTAAAAACGAAAAAAATTCACTTTGGTGGAAAGCGATATGGTCGATCCATAGCAGTTCAAGGGGTTGGTGCTACGTTCCGGTTAAACTCACTCATTCCGGGCCTTGGAAACAAATAGGGCGATCGGTGGGGGAACTTCTTCGGGTTGGGATTGATGTCTCGGACCTTATTATCGGGAAATTGGGTGGGGGTTGGACATTGGGTTTTGGGTTGATAAATGGGTTGGGGAGGCTGCATTGTGTCATCAATTTCCGAACCTGTTCGCATTGGAGAAGAATAAGACGTGCCGGGTCGCTGAAAGGGTGGGTAGGGGGGTTGGGGTTCGCACTTGGGATTGGAAAAGGGAACATCTAAACACTGCTGAGTTATCAGAACTGCAGCATCTTTCGGCCCTGCTGGAAGGTGTTGTAGTTACCTTGGGGTCGGACCATTGGGGCTGGGCTCTTAACGGGTTGGGTCATTACACTGTGAAGTCTTTAAAGGAATGCTTGGGATTGATATTGAACGAGGAACCAAATTACAAGTGCAAAAAGAACTCGTGGGTGCCGAAGAAGGTAGAAATTCTAGCTTGGAGAGCTTCTTTAAACCGGTTACCGAATCGGTCTGCTCTGGCAAGAAGAAACGTGAATATAGGATCTACTACATGTTCGTTTTGTGCAGAATTCCAGGAAACAACTGATCATATTCTACTCGATTGCCTGTTCGCTCAGACCGTTTGGAACCTGGTGTCACAGTGGTGCAAGCTGAAGCCGTTTTACGCGTTTGGAATCAAAGATGTTTTGGATATTGCTCAATTCGAAGATGGATCTGTTAAGATGAGGAAGATTATACATGCTATTTGTCTCACGACTCTTTGGTATCTATGGAAAGCAAGGAACAACTCAGTCTTTAACCATCATCAGTGCTCGACCAGTCATACTCTTGGCGAAGTGAAGATTTTTAGCTTCCTATGGATCCGTTCTAAAGCTCGTTTGTATAACCTTGACTGGAACGTTTGGCGGGGCTTTCATTTACATAGGTTTGGTTTCTAATGTAATTTTGTCGTATCGTTTTAACTTGTACTGCATGGTGTATGATTGTACTTGGTGTATGGCTAGTGTCCCGCTAGCCGCTTGATTTGAATATATAAGTTCGTTACTCGTTCAAAACAAAATAAAAAAGAGCTTATTAAAAGGGATGAAGAGAGTGTAAAAAAGTGAGGAAAACATGGTCTAGTAACAAAGGGTTGCTAGATCTATTTGTTGCTTACGTCATGACATCGGTCTAGTTTCTATTTTGAGTAAACAGCATTTCACCATTTCCAGTAACCCAATTTGAAGGCTATTATCCATTTTGTTTTTGACGTTTGGGGCTCTCAATCATAGCTCCTAGGTTTCAACTCTTCTCTTTGTCACCTACCTTACATATTATTATTATTATTATCATCATCATCATATTCATCTTCTTCACCACTTATTAGGGTTTCATTTTCTACCCAATTTCAACTCTAATTTCACTGATTTACTATATATTATTTGGTCACTCTTTCGATCTTTCAGGTTTATTTTCTACTTATTATTATTATTATTTGTTGATTATATGTTTCCCCCTTTAGGTTGAATCTTGTTGTTGTTATTGATACATGATTGGAATAACAGATGAAACAAGTTTAATTTAGTTTATTGGTTGTAACTAACTAATGGAATTCCCTTCCCCATCAAAAGATAAACCCATGGGTTTCTGGGCTTCTCCTAGACCTCAGATGGATAATAATAATTCAGCTTCTTTAGATGGGTTTAGTAGGCATGAAGATCCGTTTAACGCCTTTTCCGACCTTATGAACTTTGATACTTATGCTGGATGGTGTACTAGCCCTTCTGCTGCTGATCAGATGTTTGCATCTTTTGGGATGTCCGGCGGTTATGCGCCTTTTGATTATTCTAACTTTACGGAACAAGGTAAGGGTGGGTTTCTTGCAACGGATGTGCCGATGGCGCAAAATGCGATTAACGGTGGGGATTTGGTCGTAACGGGGAATTCGGCGGAGGAAAATGGCAGTTCTTCGCAACAAAAGGACGTTGAAGAAACTGGAAATGGTAGTGTGCAGAAGTCGCCGCCAATGTCGCTTGCTGAAAAAATGTTAAAGGCGTTGTCTTTGTTTAAAGACTCGTCTGGAGCGGGGATTTTGGCGCAAGTTTGGGTTCCGATTAAGGAAGGTGATAAGCATGTGTTAAGCACTTGTGAGCAGCCGTACTTGCTTGACCAGGCGTTGGCTGGATACCGTGAAGTTTCTAGAGGGTTTACCTTCTCTGCTGAAGTGAGACCTGGTCATTTTCCTGGGCTTCCGGGACGGGTTTTTACCTCGAAAGTACCGGAATGGACTTCAAATGTGGCGCATTACAATAAAGGCGAATACATGCGTATAGATCATGCACTCAGCCATGAAGTCCGTGGATCTATTGCTGTTCCTGTTTTTGAAGATGATTCATATGAGAAATCTTGTTGTGCTGTACTTGAACTTGTTACAATGAAAGAGAAAACTGATTTTAGTGCTGAGATGGACCGTGTTTGTCAAGTCCTTGAGGTAATTCTCTTAAAATATTGTTCTTTTGAGGGTATTTTGAATTGCTAATTAAAACTTCTTAGCTGCATATTGCATTTTGATACAACAATAAGTTTATCTTATTAATGTTGAAAGAAATGAGCTGTTTGGAGAAGTAGTTTGAAGTATGTTATTCAAAACCACTTATTTTTGAAAGGATAAATGGTTATATTAAGCAATCCCAAACACCCCAATACTATAAAGAAGTATTGTCTCAGGTTATTGCTTATTTTCTGAAGCTTTAGATATGAAACTGTAAACAGTTTCGATTTGGTATCATATTAAGTGTCGGTAAGAAACGTGGTTAGTGCGTTTGTGTAATGAACTATAACATATAAGACATTAGGATAACAAATAAGCTACATGGTCTGTTTTGTTCTTAATAAAAAAAAGTTCTGTTTCGAATACAGTTCTGTTTTTAATAAAGTTATATCTTAATGTTCGAGAAAAAAATCAATGCACACTTTAGTTTTTATGAAAGATAACACAAGCAAGGTGTTAGAGAAAAATAAAATCACTAAAAAGTTATTGGGATTAAATATTTGTTGGAGGATGAAGGTCTAAATCCAAAAAAAAAAAAAAAAAAACGAATATTGATCCCTGTAATTCAATTGTAAAAAAATATTTTATTTCAAATATAACTTCTTTATTCAAAATACTAATAATGTCAGAACGTCGAGAAAAACAAATCAATTATAACCACATATTTAGTTTCATTTTCTTAAATTTTTCGCAAGTTATTAGAAAAAAAAACTAAAATTATTAAAATTAAATGAGCTATTGACGTATATTAGGATGTATTGTTTATAGTGTTAGGAGTTTATTATTTATCCTCTTTTTCCCTTTTATGATTAGGAGTTGAAGGAGGGGTAAGAATGGAAAAAAATATGGAGAGCATAAAATTTAGCCTTGGCCTTTTCAAATCCCATCTTAAAATGGGTGTAAAATTACCGTTGTGGTCATCTAGTTTGCTTAATAATGTATTATAGATATAGATATAGATATATTAACATAAGGATATGAGAACTAGTAAGGTCCCGACTCAAGGTAATTAATTACGTGAGTTCAAGACTTCAAGTATAAGACAGCTCAAGTTTTACAGTTATCTATACAACTCATATTGTTCAAATAACCGACTCTAACCTAGTTTTTCTCACTTTTTATCATATCTCAGTATATGTATCTATGTGGTGCTCTTTGTTGCATACCTGGGCATGTCATGCTTTCTAATTTCATAATAAATATGGTAAATTACCGAAGTGCGACTAAGGTCGAGACCAATCAGTAATTTCCTTTTTATTATTCAGTTTATGTAGTATTTGTAACAAAGTTGCTAGCACGTTCTTAGTTTGCTGTTTCTATTAAGTTCTTATATCTATGGTTTTATAAATTTATCTTGTAATCATCGTCTTTTTGTTGTTTCTTTATTTTTACAGACTGTGAACCTCAAAAGTGTTGCACCTCCTCGACTTCATAAGCAGGTATTTATCAGCAGTGCTGGATTTTGTATTCTTAATGCATTTAACTACAATGTTAACTAGATTTCGAGAAATGATAATTGTTATGTAAAATTGATAAAACGCCTTTTCTTTGAAACCGTCATTCTGCAGTGCCTTTCAAAAAACCAAATGGCTGCTTTGGCAGAAATTACAGATGTTCTTCGAGCTGTATGCCATGCACATAGATTACCAGTTGCTCTAACATGGATACCATGTAGTTACAATGACGAAGTTGGTGACGAAATCATCAAAGTACGAGTTGGAGGGCGTAATAGTAATTCCACAGAGAAGTCTATTTTATGTATTCAAGAAGATGCCTGTTATGTTAATGACAAAGAGATGCAAGGTTTTGTGCAAGCTTGTAGTGAACATCATCTTAAAGAATCACAGGGTATTGCAGGAAAAGCACTTCAGTCAAATCATCCGTTTTTCTTCCCTGATGTGAAAGAGTATCATATAAGTGAGTACCCACTTGTTCAGCATGCTAGAAAATATGGTTTAAATGCTGCTGTTGCAATTAGGTTAAGGAGCACCTATACAGGTGATGATGATTATATACTTGAGTTTTTTCTTCCGGTCAACATGAAAGGGTCAACAGAACAGCAACTTTTGTTGAATAACTTATCAAGTACAATGCAGAGGATTTGTAAGAGTTTGAGGACTGTTTCTGATGCAGAATTATCAGGTGTAGTGGGACCTAGTACTGAAGTTAATAACGGTTTAGATGAAAATAGGATGCCAATGGAGTTATCAACTACTGCTGATCAAGTTTCTGTAAATGCAACTGAGTCAACTAGTGTTTGGACAGGAGCAAGTGCACCTGATCAGGTAATACTGTTTTTTTAGTAAATTTATTTCTCATTTTACTATTTTAGTATGTTTCTTATTTCTCATTTTATCTTAATGGAGAAGTCCTTTTAATTAAGTTTAGGGACTTTGTTGTTGAGTTCTAAGAGTTAAGGGATTTTATCATGCAAATCTGAAGTCTTGGGACTTATGTGCAAATTCTGTCAATGTCCATAAGCGTTTTCCGATTATTATCCTTTCTTGTTTGTGCAGTCTTTTTTTTTTTTTTTTTTTTTTTTGAAAATTTGAAATACTCAAATGACTTATTTGCCCCTAAATTCTCGTCACCGAAGTAGATTCGATGAACATATCTGAGACCCCAGCATACACTTGTCAACAGAAAACTGCAACTATTGAACAAACTAATTTCATTCTAGTTGAGGACCTAAATCATCTACTAAATACATACAGTTAAACCAAATATATCTACAAAATATACGTGTAAGTGTTTAACATCATTGAGCTATAGGTCTATAACAATAATAATACAAAACGAGATCACTAAAGTGAGAAACGTTTTGTGCATCCATTTACTATAGTTACAGAAACAATTTGAATAGTAAACCCCATGTGAATATCCATTTGTACTTCAGTTCAGATTTATTAAATAGAAAGTGACCCTTTTTTGAGGGGACAAGGTAGCATTAAATCAAGACAATAATAATCATGCATCGTAAATATGCAGATGAATGCTGCTATCAATTGGCAATGCAACTCTATGAATTGAGGACCTAATTTTGACCCAAATTCCATGTGAAATTTGGAATTTTGAAACCATCATCTTTTCCTAAAGAATACATTTTCCCTCTTAGAAACTAAGCCTCATTCCAATAAGTAGGGGCATCGACATGGACAAATCAGGTGTTGGGCCGACCCACAAAGACTTTTCCTTTGTAATTTAAGCTTTAACTAAATAATGTATCATATGATTACGATACTATATTCTCACAATGACACTCTAAAAACTTTATTTAAAGTTTTATATTTTTATGCACCAAAATCACTTTCAACCAAATCAATGCATTTTACATGTTTCATTTACAGTTAAATCTTTTAGCTTAACACCCAATACAGAGTGCAAAGCAAGCCTAACTGAAACGGTACACATTTGTATATGAAAGTGTCAAATATTGGCACCTCTACAAAATGGCTTCTTATTTAAGAACTGGGGTATATCTAAGTTTAACATGAACCTTTGGTAGAAATGCATGTGAAAGCCAACATGAACCTTACTTTTAAACATTGCAGACGGTTGGTGGATCAAGACGACAGTCTGAGAAAAAACGGAGTGCTTCAGAGAAACATGTTAGCTTAAGTGTTCTACAACAATACTTTTCTGGAAGCCTTAAGGATGCTGCTAAAGCCATCGGAGGTACATTTTCACCATCATAATTATCTTTATAAACTTATATAAATGTTCTATTATAAAATGACTCATGCTATATTGTAGTTGATTATATTTTTTTTTCTTTTTACCATTTTTTACAGTTTGTCCTACTACACTTAAAAGGATCTGCCGACAACATGGTATATCCAGATGGCCATCCAGAAAGATTAATAAGGTAAACCGTTCTTTACAAAAGATACAAACGGTTCTTGATTCTGTTCAGGGTGTAGAAGGAGGGTTAAAGTTTGACCCAACAACATGTGGTCTTGTAGCAGCAAGTGGTGTCATCCAAGATAGTGATGCACAAAAAGGTTCAAAGTTTTCCAACAATACCCCTGAAGGTACATCACCGTCACCACACCCTCCACCATCATCATGTTTTAATGACGAAAATCTGACTTTAAAACTTGAAGATGAATGTTACATGGGGGTGAACAAATTAAAACTGTCTAGTAGCCTCCCTACAACGTCCAATGATGAATATTGGAGTCCAATTGATGGTCAAACAAAAGGAAAAAAGTCAAACCCCCATTTACTCTCACAAAGCTTGACATCCATGGCGAATGGTGATGATATGGATACATCAATGAATGATGATCATGATCGTGATCATAACCAGTCCACTTCTTCAGGCATGACGGAATCATCAAATGGCTCAATGGTGAATGGAAGTTCATCAAGTTCTCCAAGTTTCAGTGGCCTTAAAAATTCTAAATCAGATACATTATTGTGTGATGAAGGATCTAAGCTTACTGTAAAAGCTACATACAAAGAAGATACAGTTAGATTTAAATTTGAACCAACTTCTGGCTGGTTCCAGCTTTATGATGAAGTTGCCAAAAGGTTCAAGATACAAACAGGCACGTTCCAGCTCAAATACAGGGACGATGAACAGGAATGGGTTTTGTTAGTGTGTGAATCCGACTGGAACGAGTGTCTTGAAATTTTGGATTTTCTTGGGACCCGCACTGTGAAATTTCTTGTTCGTGATGCTACTTTTGCTACGGGCAGCTCGGGCGGCAGTAACTGTTTCTTGATGGGAAGTTCTTAAGATGATACGATTCCTTTTGGTCGGACTACATTCAGAAAGCGTGATCGTTTTCTGATAAATTTCAATAAAGTGATTGTTCTGATGTCAATTGAAGAGGTAAAGGGACATGGATATTCTTTTGGTGTTAAGGAGTGTGGAATTTGAATAATCATGTATGATAATAATAATAATAATATTGTTACATTACATATATAGGTATGGAGAAGATAGGAGTAGTGGGAGATTTTCATTTGTTTTGTATTTGTACACATAAATGGCCAAACCAATATCAATATGGGTTATATTACAAGTATCATAACTCATAAGATTTTCTTATGAAGGATGCTTACTAACAGCATTGTAGTTGTGACAATTTTTTTCCTTTAAATTCTCTTAGAAAGCTAAAAGCAGAGTTTTCATGACTGGCACAGCCGGTCGGATAGGGTGCGGCCGTGCCTGCATTTTAATCTTTTTAAGACAATTTTTTTTACATGAACTTCAACTTTTATTAATTTTTAATAATTATTATAGTTTTTTAACAAGAAAATAGAAAAAAAATACAAAAAACTTAATTATGTCACTATGTGTATGTGTATGTATTTATAAATTTATGTTTTTGTGTATGTGTACGGTTTCGTACGCCTACTTAAAGAATACCATTTACGACCCACCTTATATGGACAAATACTTATGTGCTTTGAAGAGTTTTCTCAATTTACCTTTAGCTATTAAAGTTATTTTATTAAATAATCATGTATAATTTTTTAGTTAGTTTTTATTGTTTGAATCTAATGTAAGCGTCACATGAAAATTCATTCAATAATATAAACTTATTGTTCTTAGAACGTGTAATTGTGTTTGTTATTCCAATATGACTCGAATATAATTTAGAATCTTGAGAAATCTTACAAAATCGCTATAAATATAATTAGTACACGAAGAAAATTATATTTATTTATAATCATGTCATTATTTAGATTATATAATTCTTCTAAAAGGTTTGGTATGGTGGTTCTTGTGTATTCTATATGTAAAGAAAATTATAAATGACTTGTAACTAATATATTATACAAGTTCATATGAACAGATATGATATCATTGGTTTGTGGATCACTACTCCATCTGCTTTATGGTAAACTTATATGGATTTTTTTTAAAAGTATGTGGATTTATCTCATTATTTTGTGTTTGTAGTATGTGTCAGAAAGTTTTTTTTTGTGTATTTGGTAGTCCTGCAATCTAAGATTGCGGGAGTCGCTTACTTGGAACGATGACTAGGCAAACAAATCAAGGTGGCACGACTGACTAGGATGGCTGGACAAGGTGGCAAGATCGGCTGATGGTGTGGAAGTCCGCAATGTGTCAGTTTTTCTCTGTGGCTTTTTTGGCTTTTGGTTTGCATGTAAATTATAATATTATACATTCCCAATTTGAAATTGCATGTGTGTCATGTAGAATAGTATTGTTGTTGTGAGATGAAATAATTGTTGAATTCTCTGCATGAAATAGTAAAAATGCAGATATATCAAATCATCTGCTCTTGAGAGAACTTGAATGAAGTTTATAAATGAACAAGTTAAAAATACATGAAGGAAACCATATGTCGACCTCAAATGACAACACTTCATCATGACAAAATGAAAATACAACCCATTATTATTATTATTATTATATCATTTGGTCAAGTTGTAGCCCAACAAAAGAACACCCATCATTTGGTGGAATGGTAAAAAAAATTAAGATAAGAGCTCGAGGCCATTTGATCAAAAATTCGAATCCAATTCAAAGAGGCTTTATCGCAGTTGGCGTTCAGGCAACAGATTTATTCCTAAATTGATGGCTTGATAGACTTGGGGTATGTTTGGCAATGAGCTTTTATGAGCTTCAAATTTTTAAGAAAAACTCTTCCTCAATAAAAAACCTTGTTTGGTTGAAGGAGCTTAAAACTTTTAGGTTAGGAGAAAAAACTCTATATTGAAAAGCTACTAGTACTAACGTTTAAGAAAAAGCCCCTACTAGCTACAAGTTTTTAATGAGTAATTGACACAAATATCCATTCTATTATAAAAAAAAAAAAAAAAAAAAAAACATGCATACAAGTTTTTAGTTAATACCTATTATAGTTATTTTATACAGTTTAGTTTATTATAGGGTCTGTCTAATGGCACCCCCTCAACTTCTATTTTAACCCCCCTCCGAAGCGCCTCGCTTAGGCCTAAGCGAAGCGCTTCGGACACATTAATTACAAATCAGTACGAGGTTGCATGGGAGTTTGAAAAAAAGAGGGGGGCAAGCTTTGGTCAAAGCGAGGTGCTTGGCAACAGGGGGGATGAATCTGGACATTTTGATGTTGGGAAGGTTTTGTTTGGATTTTTTTTTGTTTTTTTTGTTTGTTTTGAAGTGTTTTTTTTTTAAGTGTTTTTTTTTTGTTTTTAACTTTTTTATCTATTTAGCGTTTTTATCTATTGTAATTTTTTTAAATTTAAAAATTTTAAAAACACCGAAATAACCCGTGTTTTTTTTTAAATCTTTTTTATTGATTTAGGGTCTTTATCTATTGTAATTTTTTAAAATTTAAAAAACAACGTAATAACCCTAATCAAACTATAATTAATCAAGTAATCCCAACTTTAACCTTTTTTTTAGTATTAGTTTAAAAAAAACAGGGGCACATTTGTAATTCCTAGGATTTTTAGGCCTACTTTGGTATTTATACCCTCTGTCTCCTCGCTCTCTCTCTAAACGAACACATTTGGTCACTTCATTTATACCAAAGCATACCAAAAACAGGGGCATATTTTGGTATCTACACGTTTCTCTGTTTCTCTCTAACCATTCATCTTCTCTGTTACAAAATATAAACTAAAACCCTTGTCTTGTTTGATTGTTCCTTACAACACAATGAACATTTATAATCTTTCTGTACCTGTGGCCAAATGAACTCGGCTTCAAACACTACTTTATGCTCAAAGTAATATTACTACTTTATCATGCATAAACTGGTCACATATATATATATATATTTTTGTTTTTATTTTCCAACACATTTATTTTTGCTGTAACATTGTTATGATGACTGATATTATGTTTGATGATCGTGTGTTTATGTTTTAATGAAACCAATCAAGGGTTGTTCGGTTCTCGAAAGCGGAACAGAGAACCAGGGATTATTCAGTGTGATGTTGATGATGATAATGAAGTTATTGTTGTTGATGATCATGATGATGATTGCAGTGCTTCTGAACCAACTAGTCAACATGGTAATAATGTCTACTAACGTTTATAATCGAATGTTTACTGTTTGGATCTCATTGGTTTTACTGGCTTGCAATTTATAATTTGGTTTTAGTTCGTTTATTATTTATGGGTTTAGTATTTATTAGACAATTAAACATTCAAAACACACAACATATATATATAAACAAACGATCAAAATGCATAATAATAATAAGAGTAATAAGTTTGTCCATACACATCATAAAAAAAATACAAGTAAAATGAGTCTACTGCGGCGGTGGTGGTGGGGCCCCCTGTGCTGGTCCACGGTGTGGTGGTGGGCGTAACTCTACCTGCCAATGCCTCGCCATCGCCTGCATCGCGTCGACCGTCCACTCCTGAACCTCCCGGAGCTCACCGATGCGGCGATCCATGTCATCTGCCACGAAACGCGCAGCAGGAGTGAGGTCATCATAAATATGACGGGGGTACTGCTGCTGTGGTGGCGGCGGAGGAGGTGGGGGGGGGGGTCATCGTCGTCAGCCTCGTCGTCCTGACCCGCCATCTCTACCAGGAGAGGCTCTCCCGGACGCACCTCAACGTAGGGCGGTATATCCTGGAGAGTAGGAAGGGGGGCCGGCGCAAAAGGCCTCCTGGTTCCGATAGCTCGGAACCGATGCACACCCTTCGAGACCTCGAAGAGGATCCCCATGCTCTGGGCATTGGCCTCACCGAGCTCTACCGATGGGATCGAGGGCAGCAAGTGATGGTCGGTATCTGGCGAGAGCCCCAGATGACGCGCGATGTAAGTGATGAACGCCCCGCCAAAGAGATGTGCGCGAGCCTGGCGCAGGTGGCAGCACTTAAAGTAGTCGACCAGGGACGCGGCTAGGTTGCACGGTGTAACAACCGGCAAAAATAAGGTAATTCCGTACTAATTAATTAATATATGATTAACGTAATTAAATGCAATTATGTGTGATTTAATTATCAAGGCCTTAGGAGATAGCAATTTCCAAATAATGCATAGGAATGCATACGTTTAATGGTAAAACATGATAGGATCATGTGCGAATAAACTATCCGGTACGGACGTTGGCAATTACCCGGTAATAATTAAATAAACGAAAAGGATCCCGGACACCCAGGATATAAAATAAAGGGTATTTTCACAAAATATAATGAGTTTTGGAACTCCAAAACCATAAGTGGAAACGTCTCATACAAATCTCCCGGTAACGAATAAAGTGCGCGTACCGCACCCGATACGCGCATAACTCATAATTTTGCCCGGCAAAAGCCAAAATAACCAATCAACGCTTAAATTAGACTATATTTAAGGGTTATTAAAGGTATTTTTAATGTCCGAATAACGCGCGATTAAAACCCGAAAAATACCCGAACGACACCCGAACGACGAGGGATTTAACTTAACAAGTATTGGGTAAATATTTGGAGTTGTGGACCCCACCTAAGCCCACAAAGGGGCCGGCCTAATGGCCATGTAAATCCTCTTGCAAGTTGTCTTAATAATAATAACCTATTAACCTAAGATATTAAGCATGATAAAGGAAGAGACAAATGTGTAAGATTACACAAGTACAAAGCATGCACCAACTTGCCTCTTTTGTGTAAGAATTTCGGCCATAGGGCCATGTAATCCAAGACAAAAATGCAAGCTAATCATACCCTAGTACACACATGCATGTATAAGATCTAGTGAAAGGTTATGATGGGTCACAAATACTTAGCAAGATTTGCAAGCAATCCCTCACCCTCTCACAAAAACTTACGGCCAAACACCCTAAACAATATCCATCCAAGATCATTTTTGTACTTCTTAAATCTCTTAAATCTTTGGGAAGATTATGTGCAATCCATGGAAGATATGGTGAGCTTATAAATAACATGTGTTCATACATAAGATAACAAAGCAAAAACATCTCCTTCTCCTTTCTTCTTGTGGCCGTAGGCTATACCACCCACACACACACTTCTTTCAAGTTTCTACATCTTCTAATCACTCAAAACAATCCATCATCCAAACCCCCATTGTGTGTTTCAAGCTTGGAGCTTAACCAATAAGGAAGAACACACTAAACCCCTCTCAAAATCCAAGGTTTTGTCTTCCCTAGCCTTGTGCTAGTAGTAAGCTTCTTAACCTTGTTTTGATTATTAATATTCATGTATGTGTTCTTAGAAGCAAGTTGTACATGAAGGGTTTAAAATGTGGTTTTGAAACATAACTTTAATAGGTTTTACATGAGTAAAATGGATGATTAAAGATATGTAAATGGATCATGGATTTGATGATGATAAAGTAGTGTTCTTGAAAATGTATAAAATTTACACATACACTAAGTAGGATGATGATTTGGTTAAGATTTGTGGAATAAACTTGAATGTGTTAAAATGTAACTTTAATCATCTTAAAATGATCATCCATGATATAATATATGATGGAATATATTAGGATGTCATGAATGAAGAAGTTGAAAAGTTAAAGTTTACACACTTAGATGGATGAAATTTAGATATGTTGAAGAAATACATAAAACACACATATTAGTAGCCTCTTGTATGAAATATAAGACTATTAAAAGTGTTTTGATGCAAAAATAACTTAACAATAATAAGATGAATCTTCAAAGTCCACTAACTTGAGTGAAAAATACTAACTTTGGAAGTTAGAGCGGAAAAATGCAACATTTGAAAGTTAAGGGACTAATGTTGTAACTTTGAAAGTTAGAGGACTAAAATGAACATTTTAGAAACTATTAGTCCAAAAATGCAATAATGGAAAGTTTGGTGTCAAAAGTATAAGTAATAACTTTTCAAGGTTGATTTGGTAAATACTAGTAAACATACTTGGGTATTTTGTATAAAAAGTATATTTTTATAAAAATGAAAGTTATAAAAATATGGGTTTGTATTAACATAAGGATTTTTATAAAATAGAGATTTTATAAAAATGTTAAACAAAAATTAAAACTTGAGAAACTTATACAAAAATGAATACTTTTATATAAATGGGAATATAAAAGTATTGGAAGCATTTTTGTATCTAAGTTAACAAGTTGGGTTAAAAATACAAAAGTATCAAACCTTCCAAGTAACATGTGTTAGGAGGAAGAAATATGAATAATATTTCTATAAAACACATGTTGGGAAAAACTTGGAAAAATTGACTAATCAAGCTAAGATATCGAACTAAGACGCGTTAACGAACCATACACGGACAAAACATGAGAAAAATGCCATTGCGGCAAGATGAGAAAATATATATTTTTAGGAAGTAAAATATATATATACATCATGGGTGAAAACTAATAAACGCTTTCCTAAGTGTTGAAGGAATTATTCGTGGGAGAAAAACATAACGTAAACAAGTAAGACGTTAAACCAACGTATAGACTTAACAAGGAAAAATTACACATTTATATATATATACGCTCGTCTCGGCAAAATTCTAGTATATCTACTTAATGGGAAAGTAGATATGTGGGAAGGAAAACCGAGACGAGTAGACGAAGAGATATATATATATATATATATATATATATATATATATATATATATATATATATATATATATGTGTGTATGCCGTGCCGACAAGATCCTAGTATATTTATTTGAATGGGAAAATAAATGTACGGTATGGTGAGTTGAATCGGGTGTTGAGAATATACAGTCGAACGACAAGATCTTAGCATATTTGTTTAAATGGGAAAATAAATGTGCGGCAAAGTGAGTCGGGTCGAGGTTGAAATATATATTATATCGAGCGATGCGATCTTAAGTATAATTATTTAAATGGGAAAATAATTATACGTTAAGTGAAGTCAAGTCGATAATAATAATGTACAAGTTAAGGAAATATTAACAAGAGTAATATGTAACTTGTAATACGAAGGGTAATCTAACGCCAACGAAACCTAGGATACGCGCTTAATTAAACGGGATTTGGAATAACTTATGGTCGGGAGTTGGGTGTACAACTTGCCAAGGCACATGCACTATAGGGATAGTGACTTATACGTCTAGGACGTTTGTAGGTGCGAGACCCCGTTTGCTATCTACCTAGTTGAGCCGGACGTCGATTCAGGTGAGTTTCACGGCCCCATTTTAAACTATTTTTACGTTTTCGGGGAAAAGATATGTTAGGGAAAATGTTTGACGGATTTATTACTTGAGGTGTGACCGCCACTCGGGGTTGAGTCCTCGCCTCTATAATCATTTATTCAGGGAAATGAAACCGGTGGAATATTTGAATAGTACTATTGGTGCCTGACAAGGCCCACCCCTAATCGATAGCGTCGATTATGCATTAGTGTATGCCTGGAGTGCATATATTCTGAACTTAAGTCGTAGAATACCGAGAAACGACTTGGAGCGGGGCATTATTATTATACGTCTTGGTTTAATTATAGTCTCAAGTAGATTTATAGGAATTTGCAACTCCTATATATTGTCACAACATGGTATTTCCCAAGTATTCAAGTTTTGGAAACTAAAACCTGTGAACTCACCAATATATTTATATTGACGAAATTTTAAACATATCTTTCAGGTAATTAGACGAAGACAATCATGGCAAGCTGGGTCACGGAATTCTCCTATGCGGCGTTGGATATTTTGCGGGGTTTCACCTTTATTTCCCAAGGCTATGGGATATATTTGAGAAACCTCTCCATTTGTGTTATAAACAATTTACTTTATGTGTAATGTTTTGAACAAGATTTGACGCCTAAATAAATGACCCATTTTCTTAAATTACTTGTGATTTGCGTTAACCTTGACTTTATGCTCTTGAACCGTCGCGCCACGTGTTTCCGCCATTGGCGTGGTGTGACACACGGCTGCCGCATAATCAAACAGTACAAAAAGAAAAGGTCAGTCTGGTTGACCTTCTCCCGACTGTTCCCCCGTGCTGCGATAGAGGTGGCGATCGCATGCTGAAAGTAATAGTACAGGGGGTCCCTAATCGACGTCGCGTTCGCTGTATTCTTACCAAAGTGCGACTTGGCGACGAACCTCCAAAACCTGACCAGGGTCGGCCTATCCACCGTAATGAGAGCGTCCCGGTACAACGCAGACTCAGTCTCCGGGGCTGTGTACAACCCCGAAGCAACAGCAAACTCCTGCAAAAAAAATTGTAAATATTAACAACTTTGGTAACATAATAATAAAATGACAGATAATTGAAATAACATACCTCATAGGTCATCTGCTGCCAACTCCTCGCCAACCGAAATCGGATGGGGCGAAAAGTCTGAGCCGGGTTCGTGTTCTCGGACGGATCCAGAACCACGAACGACGACAGAAACTCTATCGTCAAAGCCCGGTAAGAAGGCTCCTGGGCGATGTCAAAGAGACGACGCCATGGAGTGTCAGACCCCACAAAGTCGTGAGCCCTGCCGGTCTCGCCGACCTTCTCCAGAAGCGGCCAACTCATGTACATCTGAGGGTCGACAGGCATTTGACGCATCTTCGTGCAGCAGCGCCGCGCATCCTCAAACCCCACCTCAAACTCTAGGTACGGGTGGTCCGGTAAGGGGTCCGGTGGTGGACCCCGTCGCTTCCTTTTCGACGAAGGCCCCGGTGCAGACGACCCAGCGTCATCTCCATTATTTTGTGTTTGTAGTATGTGTCAGAAAGTTTTTTTTTGTGTATTTGGTAGTCCTGCAATCTAAGATTGCCGGAGTCGCTTACTTGGAACGATGACTAGGCAAACAAATCAAGGTGGCACGACTGACTAGGATGGCTGGACAAGGTGGCAAGATCGGCTGATGGTGTGGAAGTCCGCAATGTGTCAGTTTTTCTCTGTGGCTTTTTGGCTTTTGGTTTGCATGTAAATTATAATATTATACATTCCCAATTTGAAATTGCATGTGTGTCATATTGTTGTTGTGAGATGAAATAATTGTTGAATTCTCTGCATGAAATAGTAAAAATGCAGATATATCAAATCATCTGCTCTTGAGAGAACTTGAATGAAGTTTATAAATGAACAAGTTAAAAATACATGAATGAAACCATATGTTGACCTCAAATGACAACACTTCATCATGACAAAATGAAAATACAACCCATTATTATTATTATTATTATATCATTTGGTCAAGTTGTAGCCCAACAAAAGATCACCCATCATTTGGTGGAATGGTAAAAAAAATGAAGATAAGAGCTCGAGGCCATTTGATCAAAAATTCGAATCCAATTCAAAGAGGCTTTATCGCAGTTGGCGTTCAGGCAACAGATTTATTCCTAAATTGATGGCTTGATAGACTTGGGGTATGTTTGGCAATGAGCTTTTATGAGCTTCAAATTTTTAAGAAAAACTCTTCCTCGATAAAAAACCTTGTTTGGTTGAAGGAGCTTAAAACTTTTAGGTTAGGAGAAAAAACTCTATATTGAAAAGCTACTAGTACTAACGTTTAAGAAAAAGCCCCTACTAGCTACAAGTTTTTAATGAGTAATTGACACAAATATCCATTCTATTATAAAAAAACAAAAAAAAAAACATGCATACAAGTTTTTAGTTAATACCTATTATAGTTATTTTATACAGTTTAGTTTATTATAGGGTCTGTCTATTGGCACCCCCCTCAACTTCTATTTTAACCCCCCTCCGAAGCGCCTCGCTTAGGCCTAAGCGAGGCGCTTCGGACACATTAATTACAAATCAGTACGAGGTTGCATGGGAGGTTGAAAAAAGAGGGGGGCAAGCGCCTCGCTTTGGTCAAAGCGAGGTGCTTGGCAACAGGGAGGATGAATCTGGACATTTTGATGTTGGGAAGGTTTTGTTTGGATTTTTGTTTGTTTTTTTTGTTTGTTTTGAAGTGTTTTTTTTAAGTGTTTTTTTTTTTTGTTTTTAACTTTTTTATCTATTTAGCGTTTTTATCTATTGTAATTTTTTTAAATTTAAAAATTTTAAAAACACCGAAATAACCCGTGTCTTTTTTTTAAATCTTTTTTATTGATTTAGGGTCTTTATCTATTGTAATTTTTTAAAATTAAAAAACAACGTAATAACCCTAATCAAACTATAATTAATCAAGTAATCCCAACTTTAACCTTTTTTTTAGTATTAGTTTAAAAAAAACAGGGGCACATTTGTAATTCCTAGGATTTTTAGGCCTACTTTGGTATTTATACCCTCTGTCTCCTCGCTCTCTCTCTAAAGGAACACATTTGGTCACTTCATTTATACCAAAGCATACAAAAAACAGGGACATATTTTGGTATCTACACGTTTCTCTGTTTCTCTCTAACCATTCATCTTCTCTGTTACAAAATATAAACTAAAACCCTTGTCTTGTTTGATTGTTCCTTACAACACAATGAACATTTATAATCTTTCTGTACCTGTGGCCAAATGAACTCGGCTTCAAACACTACTTTATGCTCAAAGTAATATTACTACTTTATCATACATAAACTGGTCACATATATATATATATATATTTTTGTTTTTATTTTCCAACACATTTATTTTTGCTGTAACATTGTTATGATGACTGATATTATGTTTGATGATCGTGTGTTTATGTTTTAATGAAACCAATCAAGGGTTGTTCAGTTCTCGAAAGCAGAACAGAGAACCAGGGATTATTCAGTGTGATGTTGATGATGATAATGAAGTTATTGTTGTTGATGATCATGATGATGATTGCAGTGCTTTTGAACCAACTAGTCAACATGGTAATAATGTCTACTAACGTTTATAATCGAATGTTTACTGTTTGGATCTCATTGGTTTTACTGGCTTGCAATTTATAATTTGGTTTTAGTTCGTTTATTATTTATGGGTTTAGTATTTATTAGACAATTAAACATTCAAAACACACAACATATATATATAAACAAACGATCAAAATGCATAATAATAATAAGAGTAATAAGTTTGTCCATACACATCATAAAAAAAATACAAATAAAATGAGTCTACTGCGGCGGTGGTGGTGGGGCCCCCTGTGCTGGTCCACGGTGTGGTGGTGGGCGTAACTCTACCTGCCAATGCCTCGCCATCGCTTGCATCGCGTCGACCGTCCACTCCTGAACCTCCCGGAGCTCACCGATGCGGCGATCCATGTCATCTGCCACGAAACGCGCAGCAGGAGTGAGGTCATCATAAATATGACGGGGGTACTGCTGCTGTGGTGGCGGCGTAGGAGGTGGGGGGGGTCATCGTCGTCAGCCTCGTCGTCCTGACCCGCCATCTCTACCAGGAGATGCTCTCCCGGACGCACCTCAACGTAGGGCGGTATATCCTGGAGAGTAGGAAGGGGGGCCGACGCAAAAGGCCTCCTGGTTCCGATAGCTCGGAACCGATGCACACCCTTCGAGACCTCGAAGAGGATCCCCATGCTCTGGGCATTGGCCTCACCGAGCTCTACCGATGGGATCGAGGGCAGCAAGTGATGGTCGGTATCTGGCGAGAGCCCCAGATGACGCGCGATGTAAGTGATGAACGCCCCGCCAAAGAGATGTGCGCGAGCCTGGCGCAGGTGGCAGCACTTAAAGTAGTCGACCGGGGACGCGGCTAGGTTGCACGGCTGCCGCATAATCAAACAGTACAAAAAGAAAAGGTCAGTCTGGTTGACCTTCTCACGACTGTTCCCCCGTGCTGCGATAGAGGTGGCGATCGCATATGTTAACAAATGGCATAGGTGGACTAATGGTTAAGGCTGTTGGGTTACACCATGGGGATCCGAGTTCGACCCCCCTTGGAACCATTTCTTTTTTTTTTTGGTTTTTGGATTATAATTCTTTTCTTTAATTATACGTATATATTACATATAAACTTAGAATATTTGTAATAAATCCATTATTTATCCAAAAATCATGAAGATTTAGACATGACATCTTGACATCTAAAATGAGATTTCCACACTTTTATTTTCCGGAAAATGTCTAAATTTTATATTTTTATTGAATTTAATCGTTTTAATCATAATTAACCAATTAAAAAATTCATTTTTATAGATTTTAACCTCAAATTTTCTGGAGACTTATTCCTATGAATAATAAACTGTAATAAAATATAATTTCTTATAAAATGATTATTTTTGTTATTTTTTTTTACTAATTTTAATCATTAAAACATCATTTAAATTCATTAAAAATGTTTAAATGCAAAGAAATTATGGAAATATTATTTTAGTATTCCACATCATAAAATAATTATTTCTCATAATAACATCATTTTGGGATCATACCTTGTCTTATTTATGCTATCTATATTTAAATTAGATTTAATAATAAATAGTGTAATTAAATATAAATCATTAACTCGATTTCAAGGTTATTTTTCTATAAAATGGAATATATATCTATATGTGAAACACATAAGAGTTTTAGTCATTTATTAAATTCATCGTAAATATATTTATTTCAAAAACTGTCGTTCAAGTCATTACTAATAATTTCATCTTCCCTAATACGAGTCTAGCAAGCCCTAATGCCTTAGATGATTGATTGTCTTAGACTTTTAAGTCATTTTCCTCATTTAGTATTTGTATATATAGGTTGAATTCTTCGGAATTTTTAAGCCTTACGACGAACATTCTCGGAATTTATACGTAGCGAAACTGTGAGTATATCTTTCCCCTTTTTCATGTTTTACTATTTTGGGGCTACTCATGTACATTATTATCAAATGATATTCTTATTCTTAATGCAATTCTCATGTGTGTTTGCTTTATGTGAATTTATGTGTATAATTAGTCAAAATCATTAACCGTTCTGCGGCCTAGCATTTCAGTGAATAGTACTATGGTATACCCCCTTGAGACTCTGTAAAGAGGATCTTGGTCATTGTCTTGTTAATTCATTATTCAGTTGGTTATTCATGTGTTAGTCATTTTTCATCAAGGCTTGGTTTTGACCGATATCATTTATTTCATATTTGCAAACGGTATACAACACAGGAATTGCGAAAAGTTTAAATATTATATTTCTCAAATGGATGTACTCACCAATACATTATATGTGTTGACGAAATTATTTTTGTACATGTTTCAGGTGCAGTTTGATCAAGTTTTGCTTTACACGCTTAGGTTTTGGACCTAGTGCGTTAATAAAATTGAACTATATTCAATATGTTTTGTGTTTCTTTGAGACAAGTTGTATTTTGGTTTGAACAATGGATTATGTTTACTATTTAAAATTTACATTTTAGTCCATGTGCTATTGAACAATCGACACCTCGTGACACCTCGATGATTCCGCCATCGGTTGGGGTGTTACAGATTGGTATCAGAGCCATGGTTATAGGGAATCAGGTTATTAGTAAATGCTTTTGACCTAGACTATAACTAAGCTACCCATTATATGCTTTCTTTTATTCTCATATTTCTTTAGACAGATTTTTCTCCTTTTATTCAAGAAGATCATATTCCACAAACGAAACGAAAACATCAAGTTAGGAGTGATATCCATATCTTGGTGAATAGTTTCACTCCTTACATATTTTATTTATTTATCTTGGAATATTTTCCTTTCGAGATAGGAGACGTCCAAATCTCAAGGAATCTATCCCTCCAAAAGAAACTTAAATCATTAAGCTAGGAGTGATATCCTTAACTTAGTGACCCGTTTCACTCCAACGTATTTTAAAATTTTTGGAAGTATATCCTTGAGTTAGGAGTGAAATCCACACCTCAAAGATATATATTTCCACATCTCGAGATCCGCTAAAGTTTTGGAAAATTATTTGTGACGGGGCACGTGCAATCTGGAAGGGTGAGCGCCTGTATTCTGGGTTTTCTGGCTAGGTTGGTAATTCGCATAAATCCCAATCAGACGAGGGACCCGTTTACCTACCTGGGAATTCTTGGGATGAGCATTCACTTATAGGCTAAAGTACGCCCCCACGAGTCACTAATAATATTTCAATTTCTTTGGTTAGTCACCAGTTTCATGAGAAACAATCCCAAAATACCTCATTTTTGATATTTCATTTGCTTCATCGTGATTTGATTTTCATTATTAATCTATTGGAAATTTTTCTATGTTGATTTCTAGGTTACTCTTTAATTATGCAATTTCTCGTATGCTATGTGTTGAATCTCATAGGTGTTGCGTTATTTTTGTAGATGTCTGATCGCGAATCCCACAAAAGAGCTTCTAAGCGTCAAGCTAAGTTGAAGTCTGATCAGCGTATCGCTACCATGCTCAATGACAAGCTGGAAACACTTGTTCCTAACATTATTAATGCTATTATTCCAAACCTTCACCCGAACGGTAGCTCGAATGGGAACTCTAACGGGAATGCGGGTGGAAATGGTGGAACTAGTGAGAATAAGTGCACATTCAAACACTTCAACTCTTGCCATCCCAACAAGTTTAATGGCACTGAGGGAGCCACTGGGTTACTGGAATGGTTCGAAAGTATGGAGAATACGTTCATTAATAGCGACTGTCCAGCCAACTTACGTGTTCGTCATGCCACGGATGTTCTTCAAAAGAGAGCGCTCACTTGGTGGAATGGTGAAAAACATGCTCGAGGGACGGAAGCTGCTTTAGCAATGTCTTGGGATGATTTCAAAATTGCCATGACAACTGAGTTCTGTCCTCGTAGTGAGATGAAGAAATTGGAGGATGAATTCTATCACCTCAAACAGGATAGTGGCAACAACGTTCCCTACAACAACCGTTATCACGAGCTGAGCTTACTGATTCCTCGTATGGTGACACCACTGCCCTTAGCCATTGAGAAGTATATTGAGGGATTACCACCTCAGATCCATGATACAGTTATGGGGAGTAAACCTGCTACTGTAGAGGATGCCATTCGTCTTGCAGCATCTCTTACCGACAAGCATGTCAAAGATGGTACCCTGACTCGCAAAGGTACTAAGCGACCCACTGAAACCTCTTCAACCCCTGCTACTACTGAACCTCTCAAAGCTACCTCTGCCTCTGCCTCTACTTCTGGATCCAACAAGAAACGTAAAGGTAGGAGTCAAAATTATGCTGTTGTTGCACCTGTTAATCAAGTTCCTGTTGCTAACCCACCTGTCGCACCTCAAGCCCAGTCAACCCCAAAACCTTATACTGGCACGTATCCCAAATGTAATAAATGCAACTGGCACCACCCTACTGACCGACCTTGCTGTAAATGTAACTCTTGTGGTCGGATGGGTCATACTACCTCTCACTGCCGCAGTACCCAGAAAACCGGTCAACTCAGAGCATGCTATGCTTGTGGTGATCCTAACCACATGCAAGATAAATGTCCTCACCTAACTGCTTTTATCCAGTCTCGTCAACAAACTCCAGCAGCCCCAGCAGTTCCAGCAATCCAGGCAGCTCCAGCTCGCGGCCGTGCTTTCAACATTAATGCTAATCAGGCTCAGGCTGCCAATGATGTGGTCAACGGTACATTTCTTATTAACAATTTATATGCTTCAATTTTGTTTGATACCGGGGCGGATAAGAGTTTTGTCTCGTTAGAATTTGAACCCTTACTTGCTCGTGATCGTTCTCACCTTACACATCCTTTTACCGTGGAAGTTGCTGATGGAAATCCTATTGTTATAAAATCTGTGATCCGCAATTGCACGTTGAATCTAAATGACTATGATTTTTCTATTGACCTGGTACCCATGAAATTGGGTAGTTTCGATGTCATAGTAGGCATGGACTGGCTTTCTAAACACCATGCCGAGGTTGTTTGCTTCGAGAAGTATATTCGAATTCCACTTCCATCTGGTGAATCTTTATCTGTTTATGGGGAAACGACATCGAAGGGTTTGAAACTCATGTCTTGCACTCAAGCTCAAAAATATCTTCGTAAGAAGTATATATCTTTCTTGGCTCATGTTGTGGAAAAGAAGGATAAGGGTAAGAGTATTCAAGATGTTCCAGTTGTGTGTGATTTTCCAGAGGTTTTTCCTGAGGATTTATCTGGTTTACCTCCTGTTCGCTCTGTTGATTTCCGTATTGATCTTGTTCCTGGTGCTACTCCCGTCGCTAAAGCTCCATATCGTCTTGCACCTTCGGAAATGCAAGAACTTGCTAGCCAACTTCAGGAACTAACTGACAAAGGTTTCATTCGTCCGAGTTCCTCGCCTTGGGGAGCTCCAGTATTATTCGTTAAGAAGAAAGATGGGACTTTTCGTATGTGCATTGACTATCGTGAACTTAATAAGCTTACGATAAAGAATCGTTACCCTCTACCTCGCATCGATGACCTTTTTGATCAGCTTCAGGGTTTAGTCTGTTTTTCGAAGATCGACCTTCGTTCTGGATATCATCAACTTCGTGTTCATGAGGATGACATTCCCAAAACCGCCTTTCGAACTCGTTACGGTCACTATGAGTTCATGGTTATGCCTTTCGGTTTAACCAATGCACCTGCGGTTTTCATGGATCTTATGAATCGAGTTTGCAAACCTTTCTTGGACAAATTTGTAATAGTATTCATCGACGATATCCTCATTTATTCCAAATCCAGGACTACCCACGAACAGCATCTTCGTCAAGTTTTAAGCCTTCTTTGTGATGAGCAACTGTATGCCAAGTTCTCCAAATGTGAATTTTGGCTTAAGGAAGTTCAATTCCTTGGTCACGTAATAAACGACAAAGGAATACACGTAGACCCTGCTAAGATTGAAGCTATAAAAAGCTGGATTGTACCCACAACTCCCACTGAAGTTCGTTCGTTTCTTGGTCTTGCTGGTTACTACCGTCGTTTCATTGCCAACTTTTCGAAGATCGCGGTTCCACTTACTTCTTTGACTCACAAAGATAAACCTTTCTTATGGGGATCCAGTCAGGAAGAAGCATTTCAAACTTTGAAACAAAAGCTTTGCGACGCTCCTGTTCTCTCTCTTCCTGATGGTGTTGACGATTTTGTGGTGTACTGTGATGCATCTCACCTAGGCCTTGGTTGTGTTCTCATGCAACGAGGCAAGGTCATCGCTTATGCGTCACGACAGTTGAAAACATCTGAGAAAAATTACACTACTCATGATCTTGAACTTGGAGCCGTTGTGTTCGCGTTGAAAATTTGGAGACACTATCTGTATGGTACTAAATGTGTGGTCTTTACTGATCACAAAAGTCTTCAACATATTTTCAACCAAAAAGATCTAAATATGCGTCAACGTCGATGGGTTGAATTTCTAAATGATTATGATTGTGAGATTCGCTATCATCCTGGAAAAGCGAATGTTGTGGCTGATGCTCTTAGTCGCAAGGCATATACTCAACTTAACTGCATTCAGACTCATGATCTCAAACTTCAAATCTATGAAGCCCAACATGTTTCGGTTACTGAAGGCAATATGTACAAAGAAATGTCATGTGGAGCTGAAAATCTTTTGGAGACGAAACATGGATTGCTTTATCTCTCCAATCGTTTATGGATTCCTGATCGTGATAATCTTAGAACCTTTATCATGGACGAGGCTCATAAGACTCGTTACTCCATTCACCCTGGTGCAGATAAGATGTATCAGGATCTGCGTCCCATGTATTGGTGGCCCGGTATGAAGAAGGATATAGCTCACTACGTGGCTAAATGCCTTACTTGTGCCAAAGTCAAAGCTGAGCATCAACGTCCATCTGGTTTGCTTGTACAACCAGAGATTCCTGTGTGGAAATGGGAGAACATTGCTATGGACTTCATTACTAAATTACCCCGCACTGCACGAGGTCATGATAGTATATGGGTCATTGTGGATCGTTTAACCAAATCTGCACACTTTTTACCCATTCGTGAGACTTATTCGGCTGAGAAACTGGCTAATCTTTATATCGCCGAGATCATTAGTCGTCATGGAACTCCTTTGAGCATCATTTCTGATCGTGACAGCAAGTTCACTTCCCGTTTTTGGCAAACTCTTCACGACGCGTTGGGAACTAAACTAAATCTTAGCACAGCATACCATCCTCAGACAGATGGTCAAACGGAGCGTACTATTCAAACATTAGAGGATATGCTTCGGGCTTGTGTCATAGATTTTGGTGGTAATTGGGATTCACACTTGCCTTTGGTTGAATTTTCGTATAATAACAGCTATCATGCCAGTATCCGTATGGCACCTTTTGAAGCTCTTTATGGTCGCAAATGTCGTTCTCCTGTGTGTTGGAGTGAGGTCGGTGATACTCTCATTACTGGTCCTGAACTTGTCCAGGAAACAACAGACAAAATTGCGCTTATTCGTGGATCCTTACTGGCAGCTCAGAGTAGACAGAAGAGTTACGCTGATCAAAGGCGTAAACCCTTGGAATTTCAGGTTGGTGACATGGTTCTTCTTAAAGTCTCACCTTGGAAGGGTGTTTTTCGGTTCGGAAAAAAAGGGAAGCTTGCTCCAAGATATGTAGGCCCATTTAAGATTTTGGAAAGAGTTGGAAAAGTGGCTTACAAGCTAGATCTTCCCGATGAACTCAACAACGTTCACCCTACCTTCCATGTATCGAACTTGAAAAAGTGTTTGGCGGATGAGAATTTACATGTTCCACTGGAGGATATTCAAGTTGACGAAACGATGCGTTTCACGGAGAAACCCGTGGAAATTATGGATCGTGAAGTCAAGACTCTTAAGCGTAGCCGTATTCCTATTGTCAAGGTTCGTTGGGAGTCTAAACGTGGCCCAGAATTTACTTGGGAACGTGAAGACCAAATGAAGACGAAGTACCCTCATCTCTTTACAGGAACCTCCACTTGAAATAAATTTCGAGACGAAATTTTCTAAAGTAGGGGAGACTGTGACATCCGTCACCCTCGACTTTCATCTAGTTTACAATTTTAGTCCTTCTAATATTTCCTGTATTTGTTGTCGCTTTCAAATTTAATAAATGTGCAAAATTTAAATTATATTAATTGCATGTTCTTTTGGATCTTAATCTCGATTTAAGTTTAACGCGTATGTTGCAACGTGGTTCGGAAAATATACGTATATCATAAAAATTCCTAGTTATACAAGTTGTGAGTTAGTAAATTAACTTAGTTAGTTGTTATTAAAGGAAAACTAACTAGGAAACTTTAAATCTAACCAAATAAAATAAGAGGGGCCAAAAGTGACAAGTCCTTAAAGTTTTAAAAGAAAAAAACATATCTCTGCTGCTGTTTTCACGCTATTCCGGCCAGGACAAAATTCCGGCCGCCGGATTTAATTCCGGCGAGGCCTTAAATCCTCCTTTACGCGTCCGTTTCAACATTTTATCGTTCCAAACGTCTTCTCCATCAATAATTAACGCATTGCAATCATTTATTTGGGTTAATGACGGGTTTTTAAGGCGTTTAATCGTGGGTTTAATGATGAAACCGGCGAGCCTTAACAACTACCTTAAACGCGTCTTGTAAACGTGTATAAATACCTAGATGATTGTAGATGGTTGCTGCACCATTACACATCAAAACCCACAACAAATTTCATACAAAATCGTCCAGCAATCCACTCCAAATCGCGGTATTTTTGCGAGAAAAAGGAGCTCCAATAGTGATCCTAAAACGAGTTGTAAGTATACAATCTCACTTGTTTTATCTTAATCGAGCATGGTAGAGCAAAACCCCCTTATTACAGATCACTCATATGATTGAATTGGATTTGGTAAGGATTAGGGTTCTTAGCCAGATGATTTGGGGAAGAAGACACGTTTTATTATTAACATAAATACAATTCAAGATCAGATATGTTAACAAATGGCATAGGTGGACTAATGGTTAAGGCTGTTGAGTTACACCATGGGGATCCGGGTTCGACCCCCCTTGGAACCATTTCTTTTTTTTTGGTTTTTGGTTTATAATTCTTTTCTTTAATTATACATATATATTACATATAAACTTAGAATATTTGTAATAAATCCATTATTTATCCAAAAATCATGAAAATTTAGACATGACATCTTGACATCTAAAATGAGATTTCCACACTTTTATTTTCCGGAAAATGTCTAAATTTTATATTTTTATTGAATTTAATCGTTTTAATCATAATTAACCAATTAAAAAATTCATTTTTAGAGATTTTAACCTCAAATTTTCTGGAGACTTATTCCTATGAATAATAAACTGTAATAAAATATAATTTCTTATAAAATGATTATTTTTGTTATTTTTTTTTACTAATTTTAATCATTAAAACATCATTTAAATTCATTAAAAATGTTTAAATGCAAAGAAATTATGGAAATATTATTTTAGTATTCCATATCATAAAATAATTATTTCTCATAATAACATGATTTTGGGATCATACCTTGTCTTATTTATGCTATTTATATTTAAATTAGATTTAATAATAAATAGTGTAATTAAATATAAATCATTAACTCGATTTCAAGGTTATTTTTCTATAAAATGGAATATATATCTATATGTGAAACACATAAGAGTTTTAGTCATTTATTAAATTCATCGTAAATATATTTATTTCAAAAACTGTCGTTCAAGTCATTACTAATAATTTCATCTTCCCTAATACGTGATGTGTTGCAAAACACATCTCTTTTCCTATGTATTTTGTATACTATTTGGTCATGTTTTTATTCGTTTCATGTTGTTTTTATTATGTATTTATTTATTTCATTATTTTATAGGTGTTCGTGAGAAATGAGCTTAAAACAGTGAAAAATAAACAAGATGCGAGCACCTAGTGTTCATGGACGTTGGAGCGTAAACGAGCAGCTTTGGTCAAGCCACAAACACCCGAGTCAAGCGAGCATAGTGTTATAATAATAATAGTAATAATAATTATAATAATAAAAAAAGAAAAAAAAACTAGTTAGTGATTTTCATACTTGGGGTCACGAGACACATCTTGGGCCAAAATAAAAGGTCAACGAAAAAAACAGAAATTAAAAGAAAAAACCCTATGACATTGTATTATTGGAAGGTTACTCATTATAAGGAGTCTTGATCAGCGGCAATACGGAGAGGAACATATTTATTTTTCGATAAAAAGAAGCATTCTAACAGCTGCCAAAGAAAGGTGTAGAATCGAGACAGCAGCTCTTAATTATTTTTAGAGGGGAAGTGAAGGGCAGGAAGGCTAGGGATCGAGGCTACACAATATTGGTTATTTTCGTTTAATACTTTGTGTTCTAAACTTTATGACTATGTGTTACTTTGGTACCAAGACTATGTTTTTATCGTTTGCCATGAATATTATTGGCTAAACTTTAGTTACTACCTAGGCCAGCAATGATGAATATATGTTAATTTTATAACTCTCGGTTCATGGATTATTTTTGAATGGTTAATGTTTTGGTAAAAGTTTGGTTGGTGTTTATTATGATGTGTGTGCGTACTTAAGTTTAATTTATTATTTTTGAGAGTTCCATAAACGTCTTAGTGAATTCTTTCATGTTTGGATGTTTATTAGGGTTACCTGCTTGGTGCTTGTAGCTTAGTTTATGGTTTTGGATCCAAAAGCCATAGGAACTTGATTAGAGAATTTAGAGGACTTAAGTATTCTTCCATTCTTGAGACCGGGAGGTGATGGAATGTTGGGTTGTCTAGAGCTTTAGGTGTTAGGTTTTGGTGAGACCGGGAGGTGATCCTATCCTAGTTGTCTTTAGTTTCTTGCAATTCCAAGTCATAGTTAAGCCTATTAAATTACTCCTTTACATCTTCGGGTGTATTGTGATTAGAGAGACCGGGAGGTGATCGAGTCATTAGAGTACCCTTTACATTCTTAGTGAGGTGAGACCGGGAGGTGATCCGAGCTAGATAGCCAGTGTTTTATTCTTTAGGATTCTTTGGGGTGTGTTGGTGAGACCGGGAGGAGATCTAGCACGTCTTAAGGTTTCTTAAGTTATCTTTAGAATCTGGTAGCCATTCAGTTTTCCATTACCGAGAGTTGTGAGTTTGCATGTAGGATTCTTGGCCTAGGTAGTTGCCTTCCTATCCTGATATTTTCCTCATTTATCCGTGCTGTCTATTTATCTTATTTACTTTATTTATTTTATTTTAATTAATTATTTACAAAAATCAAAAATCAACTTTTAAAACCAATTCTGTTAAGTCTTAGTTGAGTCTAGTTTTGTTTTCCATTAGTGTCCTGTGGGTTCGATACTCGGACTTACTTAGTCTGTACTGCATTGATAGGTACACTTGCCTGTCGTGTGGTCTAGTTTAGTTGAGTCTGTTTTATATTACTAGGTGTCTAGGTTAGTTTATAATTTTAGACCATACATAGCACATCAATACGAGTCTAGCAAGCCCTAATGCCTTAGATGATTGATTGTCTTAGACTTTTAAGTCATTTTCCTCATTTAGTATTTGTATATATAGGTTGAATTCTTCGAAATTTTTAAGCCTTACGACGAACATTCTCGGAATTTATACGTAGCGAAACTGTGAGTATATCTTTCCCCTTTTTCATGTTTTACTATTTTGGGGCTACTCATGTACATTATTATCAAATGATATTCTTATTCTTAATGCGATTCTCATGTGTGTTTGCTTTATGTGAATTTATGTGTATAATTAGTCAAAATCATTAACCGTTCTGCGGCCTAGCATTTCAGTGAATAGTACTATGGTATACCCCCTTGAGACTCTGTAAAGAGGATCTTGGTCATTGTCTTGTTAATTCATTATTCAGTTGGTTATTCATGTGTTAGTCATTTTTCATCAAGGCTTGGTTTTGACCGATATCATTTATTTCATATTTGCAAACGGTATACAACACAGGAATTGCGAAAAGTTTAAATATTATATTTCTCAAATGGATGTACTCACCAATACATTATATGTGTTGACGAAATTATTTTTGTACATGTTTCAGGTGCAGTTTGATCAAGTTTTGCTTTACACGCTTAGGTTTTGGACCTAGTGCGTTAATAAAATTGAACTATATTCAATATGTTTTGTGTTTCTTTGAGACAAGTTGTATTTTGGTTTGAACAATGGATTATGTTTACTATTTAAAATTTACATTTTAGTCCATGTGCTATTGAACAATCGACACCTCGTGACACCTCGATGATTCCGCCATCGGTTGGGGTGTTACACCGGTGGTGGACCTCGTCGCTTCCTCTTCAACGAAGGCCCCGGTGCAGACGACCCAGCGTCATCTCCACCACCAAAAGCAGCGTCAGCAAAATCTGGCTCCATATCCATATCTATGTAAACAATAATTTTCAATTACTAATTATAATAACAGTAATAATAATACTAATAATAAATAGGGTCGTTCTAATTAAACCCCCAAACTTCGTAATAATAATAATAATAATCGTAATAATAATAATAATAATCGTAATAATAATAATAATATTAGTAATAATAATAATAATATAAATAATAATAATATTAGTAATAATAATAATAATATAAGTAATAATAATAATAATAATATTAGTAATAATAATAATAATATTAGTAATAATAATAATAATAAAAATAATAATAATATTAGTAATAATAATAATAATAATATAAGTAATAATAATAATAATAATAATATTAGTAATAATAATAATAATAATATTAGTAATAATAATAATAAAAAATAATAATAATATTAGTAATAATAATAATAATAATAATAATAATCGTAATAATAATAATAATAATAATAATAAAAAAACTAATAATAATAATAATAATAATAATCCTAATAATAATACTAATAATAATAATAATCCTAATAATAATACTAAAAACAATAATAATAACAATAATAATAATAATCTAAATAATAATAATAATAATAACAATAATAATAATAACAAACCAAAGCGTCTCGCCGAGGCCAAAGCGAGACGCTTTGGTCGTCTTCCCTGGCGATACCCCAACCGGAACCACCCACCGGAACCACCCAACCCGAACCACCCAACCGGAACTACCCAACCGGAACCACCCAACGAGCGAAGGAGGAAGAAAAACTAACCTTTTTTGGCTTCGGAGGAGCGGTGGAGGAAGGAGGCGGTGGTTCTTGCTTCGGAACACGGCGGAGGAGCGGTGGAGATCGCCGGCGGTGTGTGGGTGTGTGTGTGTGGAGAGAGAGCAAAAGGGAAAGTGGCCGTGTGCCTTGGGATTTAAACCCAAAACCAGGCGTCTTGCTTAGGCCTAAGCGAGACGCCTGGACTTGGACGGTTACACTAACCAGGCGCCTCGCTTTGACCTAAGCGAGACGCCTGGTTATTTTTCTTTTTTTTTTAAATTATTGTTTAAATTCATTTAAAATAGTTTTGGGCGGTTAAAATTTTTTTTTAATTAATTTCTAGTAGTTTTATGTTGTATCCAAACCAATAAAAATTCGTTCGAAGCGAAACAATCCGATCCGACCCGACCGGCACGTGAACGCACCGACGCACCGGACTGATTCGACCCGACCGACACAGTATTATTATTGTATTTGTTATTATTATTGTATTTATTATTATTATTATTATTATTATTATTATTATTATTATTATTATTATTATTACTAATAGTATTTAAACGACCCGAAACAATCCGATCCGACCCGACCGGCCCGTGAACGCACCGACGCACCGGACTGTTCCGACCCGACCGGCACAGTATTATTATTGTATTATTATTATTATTATTATTATTATTATTATTATTACTAATAGTATTTAAACGACCCGAAACAATCCGATCCGACCCGACCGGCACGTGAACGGACCGACGCACCGGACTGATCCGACCCGACCGACACAGTATTATTATTGTATTTATTATTATTATTATTATTACTAATTGTATTTAAACGACCCGAAACAATCCGATCCGACCCGACCGGCACGTGAACGCACCGACGCACCGGACTGTTCCGACCCGACCGACACGTGAACGAACCGGACTGTTCCGACCCGACCGGCACGTGAACGCACCGACGCACCGGACTGATCCGACCCGACCGGCACA